>CM042391.1:38180427-38780427 GCA_023634145.1 Thymallus thymallus
ATGCATTTTTTTTGTCACAGCATCTTTGAAATGCAAGTGAAAGGTCATAATATTACTTAGGAGTCCAGGCACAATTTAGATTTTGGCCACTAGATGGCAACAGTGTATCAGTTTTAGACTGATCCAATGAACCATTGCATTGCTGTTCAAAATTTTGTATCAAGACTGCCCAAATGTGCCTGTTGGTTTATTGATACCTTTTCAAGTACAAAACTGTGCACTCTCCTCAAACAATAGCATGGTATTATTTCACTGTAATAGCTACTGTAAATTGGACAGTGCTAACCCTAACAAGAATTTAAGCTTTCTGCCCATATAAGATATGTTTATGTCCTGGGAAATGTTCTTGTTACTTACAACATCATGCTAATCACATTAGTGCACGTTAGGGCGGGACGCTATCCTGTAGAGATTTAAGTGCTATGGGTAAGTAAATTGGCTTGTCCCAGTAGTGACGTAGTTGTCCCAGAGTTCTAGTGACATGTTTTGGGGATTTAGATATATATATCTATTATTTTGAATGCTCAACAGTGAACAAAATTATTTAATATATTGTATAGATCAATAAAAACAAAGGCTATTAAAATACATTTTTTTCTAGTATAGGTCTAATGTGTGTCCCCTTAGTTTTATGTCATTGGTGTTACCACCTTGAAAATTACTCATTACAAAGATATATATATATTTTTTTTTATTTAACTATTTTTTATTTAACCTTTATTTAACTAGGCAAGTCAGTGAAGAACAACTTCTTATTTACAATGACGGCCTACCTACAGGGTCAGTCCCTGGAGCAAATTAGGGTTGAGTGCCTTGCTCAAGGACACATCGACAGTTTTTTTATTATTATTATTATTAATAACATTTTTTATTTTTTATTTTACTCTAATCGCTAGGCTACCTGCATTCTCTCCAGGGGCAAACTGTTATTGGGGGAGGGGTATTTATTAAAGAAAATAATTAGCTAATCACACCTTTTTAGTATGTCATAAATTTGAGGATTCCATTGATCATTTAGAGTGTTTAAATCTAAAGTGTAACTTAATGTTAGTCAATTTAAATGAAGGGAAATAACATTGTCAGCAAAATGATTAATTACATCACTTGAATGGATTGACGACCTTAGATTTGAGCATTTATGGACTTCATTTCAGAAAATCCAAATTTACAGTACCTACAAATGTCTCATTGGTGTTACCATCACTGGTGTTACCATCACTGGTGTTACCGTCATGGGTGTTACCATCATTGGTGTTCCTACTGGTAAAAAATAGTCATTAAGCTACCATACTAGTATATTTAGAATTGGATGGTGTACCCAAATACAGTATATTTAAATATATACTGTATATATTTTTTTCAATGACATGCCCAAATGCCACCTTAATTCAAGAATGATCCAGGCAAGACAGTAGCTCTTTGTTTAAAGTTGCTGCTTGGTCAGATGCCATGGAGTTCGGATGGCTGGTGCACTCTGAAACATTTGGCCAACTCTCAATTCCATCTCCCTTTCTCTCTATCTCCCCTGCTTTCACCCCACCTCCCTTTTCTCTGTCCAACTTAAAGTGTTGAAGTGTGTGTTTCTCTTGCGTCGAAGTCTTCCTGTCACACTTGGTTCGCTAGGCCCCGAATACCAGTGCAGGATGGCTTTCGCAATCTCCAGGTCTAAATGTCAGGGTTACATTTCCAAACAGCGTACACTTGCCATTTCCGCCCGTCTGAGCGTGCATTCCTGCAGACCTGCACATGTCCCGTAGGAAAACCCAGAATGATCTCTCTTCCAATTCCCTGACCTCACAAATCATTGAGGCACTTTTGTTTGACTCTCTCTCTCCAGTCCATGTCATTTGTATTCACTACTAGTAGAGAGGGAAAGGGGGGGGGGGGGGGTGAGTACTGCACCAGATGTGGAAAGGACTTTTGCAATATGTCATCCAAACTGCAAGGGGACATTTACTTCAACCAAATCAACATGGATGAGTTTACTTGGGAAATGTGCAGACAGGTCTGTTCCAGTCACAGCATGGACTGACTGGCTGTACAAAATGGCTGCTGAACATGAGAAACACCAAGCAAAGAAAATAACAAAAAGAATATAGAAGAACCAACGGATGTTATGTCGCCGAAGTTGGACAGGGTGATAGGCATCTGTTTTGATAGTCCTACTGTGTGTCTGCTGTGGCTGTGGCTTTCTGTGACTTCCAGAATGGTGTGGTCTTACTTTGGCATGCACGGAACAACATCCTCTATATCTGGAGGGCTGCTGACACACTTCTGTTGAAAGAAGGGCTTTGCTATCGATAATAAAAAAAAGCCACTATAAACAAGATTACAGATAATTACAAGGACAATCATATTATTGATAATACTGAGCTATACTTAAGCAATAAGGTCCGAGGGGGTGTAGTATATGGCCAATATACCACGGCTAAGTAAAAACATATACCATAAACCCCTGAGGTGCCTTGTTGCTATTATAAACTGGTTACCAACGTAATTAGAACGGTAAAACTTTTTTTGTTGGGGGGGGGGGGGCTATAACTGTAGCTTTCAGCCAATCAGCATGCAGGAGCCAAACTACCAGGTTTATACCAGAGTATATAGTATGAGAATGATACTACCATGGTAACGATAAACCTGAATAAATGCTAAATGAACAGGTACTGTACGCAATGTAGTCAGAGCCACTTTTACAGATATGTTCACAGCTTTGATCATAATAGGATTTAGGAAGTGCTGTACATGGGAGCTATCGGCAACAATGCACAACCTGCAGAGTGAGAATATGCTGTGTGAAGGGGTGTGACGACCTTACGCTCAACATTGTGCACTTACTGACACTTCCTAAGAACTCAGCCAAGAAACAGTGTGGTTAGCTAAGATAATACGGCACCTACAAGCGACAGCCTTACCGTTTCCCCTTCCTGTATCTGTGAGAGGGGGGTTTCTTCCCTTTACTTGCTGCCATTCAAAATTCCTGAGCTGATGTGTAGTGTTGGGCCTGGTGGGGCGGAGCGGGGAGGATGACAGCGGTGTTGTAGAAGACACACATGGTGGAGGTGGTGTGGGAGGGAGCACAGTGCAGTGCAGGGTGGGGAGATGACAGACAGGTTGTTTTGTCTCAGATCTCTGCTCTAACAGACAGGCCCCAGCGCCACAGGCTGCAGTGGAAGCCCCAGCTCAGCCTGGAGGGGAAGTCAACTCAGCTCCTCACTCATCTCCCCCAGGTTCTCACAGGTAACATTCAGGAAACAGGGCCCTGCCTCGCCTGGAGGCAAAACGGCACAGGTGGGCCTGGCGGGGGCATGTAGGTACAGCACAGGTGGGCCACGTAGGTACGGTGGTGTTCTTGTTGTGAGAAAAGGAATGTGTCACATCTATAAAAGACCACCCCTTAATCATGCAGGCAGTCAGTGTTCACACACACACACAACTTACAAGGATAATACCCTCTCATACAC
This sequence comes from Thymallus thymallus, assembly GCA_023634145.1. Classification (NCBI taxonomy): domain Eukaryota; kingdom Metazoa; phylum Chordata; class Actinopteri; order Salmoniformes; family Salmonidae; genus Thymallus; species Thymallus thymallus. Next base: position 38,183,889 of record CM042391.1, read on the forward strand.
TTTTCTTTCTCAAATAGAGGAAATTATCTTAGAGGAAGTATTTCTTACTTACAGTAACTCACAGCCAAGACTAATATTTGACTTTGATTGGTCAAGGATGTTATCCATTACATTTGACCAGGGCTGTCTGAATGATAACTTACTGTAATATTTTCTGTCAGGAAATGTAGGGTCAAGCTGCTTTTTCAGCCCTGAATTGGACTGTGGCTTTACCACTATTTTATAGCAGAATAATACAATTTAAACTAAGAGGAAGGGAATTCAGGAAGCATTCAAATGAAACAGTGAAAACCACTAAATGTTCTGATTTAACATGATTAACAGTTTTAATTTGGCCCTCTGAGAATGAACGGGAAACAGGCTATTTCTGGACCGTTTTTTTTAATTAAATTTTTTACTTTTAACCATAGCTCTCCCGACCCAGATCAACAAACTGACAAACTAAGTCTTGTAGCTATGGAAACAGAACTCTCCTTTGTAGCTTTAACACTTAACCGTGTTCCTCCAAGCTGAAAAGACATGGCATAAAGAATGTACTAATATGGTTATTGTCTGTCTAAGAGTTTGGTTTGTGTATGATTCAGGTAGATCAACGACAGTAAAAAAAGACACAACAACATGTTTATATTTAACAATATATATTTCCAATGTCAATGTACATTCCATTTCGACATGAGCTTTCTTCACAAACAAAGGTTGGCATCTAAATAAATACTATATAAAATAGAACTTCAAAATAAATATATCTATAAAGGGAAACTTTTGTATGTGAGATTTTTTCTTTTTGTTACATTTAAACAAAACAAAAGCACAGAGCTCTTTTTTCCTCAACATTGACATTGCAAAGGCAAATACATTGAATAGCAGGAGCCAGCAGTTTGGAAGGTTATTTTGATTGAGTTGAAGATAATCCTAGTGGCCACAAGTGTCCCACAAAAATGGAGTTTAGGTCACAGCATTCTAACAGAATAAAAAGGCTTCATTATTGAGTTGTCATGGTTGGTGATTATTCAATACCTTAACAGGCCAGCAAACACATAAGCTTGCTTATTTGAAGCTAATGATTTAACCCAAGCCACAGTGAGAGAGGCAGACTGAGAGAAAAAAAAGCAGAGAAGCAAAAGAGATCCACTATTAAACAAGATGGATGGAACATAGCTTGAGAGTTCTCTTTCCCTCATGGTGGTTTTGACAAGTTTATGGACAGCAGCTGTATTTGTCAATCAAGGCCAGGGTATTTGTCGGACAACTTGGAGAGGAAAAAAAAGTTGCAGCACTGAGTAAGTATAAAACAGGGGGAAATGGGTTGATCCGGATAGGCTGAAATTGTATTCCTTCAGTGGATTCAACGATTCCACAGTTGCAGGGGCACTGAGGAACTGGGAATTAGCTTCGCCTCTATCCTGCTAACGAGGCATGAATAGCATAAACAGAGGTATTTTTATTGCGGGGCACACTTTTCTAAATCAAGTGCTTATGATAGAAAGACCTGTATTTTTCCCCTCCCTCTACCCCTCAACCTCAAATCTTTCCCCTCAAAATATATATCTATATATCTATTTATATTTTGTACTGAATTGTAGTTATAATGTACCATGCAGTTTTATCAAGGACATTTTAAAACTATTTACAACATGTCACCTGCATAGGTCTATTTCTATAACATATTGTCACCACATTAACAAATATTCCCTGGCTTTGCCAGTCAGAACATCCTTCCCCATTTTAGCACCTTCCCTTGGATTGAATTGCAAACATTTGAAAAATAATATTGCCTTATACATTCAAGACTAAGAACAGTGTTTTTTTCCTGTATGTTTTCTGCTTTGTGCAACAAGATAAGTACAAAAATGTAAAAGTGACAGGCCCTAACGTTAGTGGGGGACCTTGGAAACAACGTGACAGAAATGTGTAGATTATGGAACGACGGTATCCCTTTATGGCAAACTGAAGCAAACTTTAAAAGAGGACACCGTGCCTTTAAGAGCAATTGCCTTCTGACAATTTGGCAAGTGCATAACAAAGACAGCTAAATAAGCTATACTAAACTCCTTTGGCAAAGTCATTGGAACTCCATGCAAGCCACAAAAAGAGATTGAGACTCAAACTCAACACTGCAGCAAAAATTATTTGAATTTCTTAATTCCATTCATTTACTTTTAGATGTGTGTGTATTGTTGTGTATTGTTAGATATTACTGCACTGTTGGAGCTAGGAACACGAGCATTTCGCTACACCTGAAATAACATCTGCTAAATATGTGTATGCGACCAATAAAATTTGATTTGATACAATGTGGACTCAAAATAGTTCACAGAGTAATGTAAAATACATTAAGCCTTTATACTTAATACTGTGCTTTAGTTCATCATAAGGGGTTTGCTTCATCTAAAAAGGTTGTTCAAGTGGCAGGTTTGATTTGACTAAGGCTGGCTAGATGCACTACAGCTTCATTTGACCTTCTCTCTATTCCTGAAAACGCTACACTCCAGAAAAATTCCCAAAAAGTTTTTTTTAGCTATACCCATAAGATAACTCGTTTTAGTTCCAGGGGGAACCCTTTTTGGTTCCACGTAAAACCCTTTGGTTCCGTGCAGAACCCTCTATGGAATTGATCCTACATGGAACCCAAAATGGTTCTACCTTGAACCAAAAAGGGTTCTTCAAAGGGTTCTCCTATGGAGATAGCCGAAGAACCCTTTTAGGTTCTAGATAGCACCTGTTTTTCTAAGAGTGTATTTTCCCTCCATTTCCTCTCTTAACTTACTCTTCCTAAATAATTCACAATTGCCCTTTTGCCCTTTTTAAACTATTCTTTGCCTCTTGTGCAAAGTGAAGTCAACTAGGCTTCGGGCCGTTTTGACGTGCTAGACCAAATTCTACTGATGAGGAACAATCCCTGAGGAGGTTTTTCTACAACACATCCCCATCTAGCGCTGGGGTTAACGTTACGTCATGCAGGGCATGACGTGCAATTTTTCTGAAGTGGTTGGTAAAAGATATATTACATTAACCCTCAAGGAAATGGAAAGTGATCAAGTCAGACAATCCTAAACACTGTTTTTCTCTCACTGGTATGACCTTACATTACAGAAGGGCAAAGCCACACAACTTTACCTCTCACTTTTCCGTCGTGAAATAAAAAGCTCAACATTAAGCTAGCAACAGGAAGGCTTGTGTGGGACTGAAATTGTTCATATATGGGGGAAATTGGCTGTTTCGCGTGAAATATCCTATACTACCCGAAAGGAAATCAACAGTTTGCAAAAACAGAGGGAAACTGCTTTGGAACAGGCTTATTATTATTTTTAAACGTATAGCTTTATGTTAGGAGAACAACCACTGGGGTCCAATTTGTCATAGAGTAGCTTGCTATGATGAAGCTGGAAATTCAGAGCAGTATAGAGGGAGAATGACTGTGCCTTCAGCCATTTTAGAAAACAAAATCCATCAGTCTGTTATACTTATAAAGATGGGTTCTGAGGCAAGCAGTTGTCTAGGCCAACCAATCGAGTAGACAGAACTATTTGGACTTGTGTGGCATAACATCACTAGAACCAAGAAGGACAAGTGTGAACCCTTTTGTAAGTACCATGGTTTTTGGGGAGTCATCCAGCGGATGGGGGGGGGGGGGGGTTGTCCTATCCAGAGGGCATTGATAAGGCAACAGCCAGTGACTATCATGAGGCCTGTTTCTCCTGGCCTCCAGCCTTGGCCTCCATGCTCTTACAGGCCTGCTGGGAGTTCTTGCAGCGGCAGCCCGGGCGGCTGGTTTTGTCGTAGCACTTCTGCGACAGTTTGACACAGCCCATGGCAGGAAGGTAGCACACCAGACAGGGCAGCACCAGGGACATGGCTGCCATGAAGGACCAGCGCGCGCAGCAGTTAGACTGGTGGCAGGAGCACGGGCGGTCGGCGCAAGAGCCCTCATCGTCCTCATCCTCGGTGCAGTGGTAGAAAATGCCCTTGACCAGGCACATGCAGGTGGCTGAGTCCACCAGGCTCTGCACTGAGCACAGGCACTCCTGGTTGCACATCCAGCACGAGGGCAGGGTCCGGGGCAGGGTGCACTCTGTGCAACGGCACTTCCCACAAATCTCACACAGCAGCATGTGCTTCTTGTCAACCGCCACGGCCCCCTGGGCAGCAGCCTTTAGGTCCAGGGGCTTTGAGGTGAGCGCATTGGGCTCGCAGCAGGGGGTCCTGGTGGTGACTACGGTGGAGCTGTGGTCCACCACAGGCGTGGGGGCTGCGTGGTCCAGCAGCCTCTGGTCTGACGAGGTGCTGCTGCTGCTGCTGATGGAGCTGGGCCGCCCACTGAAGGTGATCCAGGGGTGTGTGGTGGTGTCGTGAGGGTTGCAGCGTGCCAGTTGGGGGTGGTGGGAGGTCCCTAGCAGTGCCTCGTGTGGCCCTCTGTTGACAACCTTCTGGCTGGGGGGTTGCTGGGAGACCACAGCAGGACTGTCAATATAGTCATTCTCCACATGAGATGACTTCATCTGGTCGATGGGGAAGATGGTGAGTGGATGCTGTAGCCTTCCATAGGGAACCCTACTGTCCAGCAACGGCTGGGAGATAGTGGAGGAAGACACTCCGGGGATGTGGTGGGGAACCCTCGACTCCATCTGTGTGGTTGTGTCCCTCATACAGCAAACAGAGAGCTCAGCATCTAGCAGTCCTGCAGAAACATAGAGACAGTCAGCCTCCTGGAATGGCTACCTCACTTACAGATATAGGATCTTAATTTGAGCCAGTTTGATACAGTAGGAAAATAATCCTGCAGCAACAGGACATTTGTATTATTATGTGGATTATAATTAATGGACATTTTTGTAGGTGTTGATACATTTTTCGTTAGGGCAAATCAAGTCTGACATTTCAGTGGAAATTACAAACTTTAGACGCCTATTTAAAACTCAAATACACCACAAGTTTGCATTTCTCAGCAACAAAAAAGTTAAAATGAAGATCCTACATCTGTACACAAACCCATCTAACACAAGGCTCTTAGTCAGTGGTTGTACAAGACGTGAGTCAGCATAGAATCTATATTCTCAACAATGACTCATAGCAACAGATTGTACTGATGAAAGTTACATTCAGAGAATGTCCTGTATCGGTTTATAACTAATATTAACAGGCATATTATTTCAAATATACAGTATATCTAAACATTCTAATAAATGCAATACAATCCACATTATTTTGTGCATTAATATGTAATTTACCCAATTCATGTTCCGCACTTTCTTATGAGACAAAATACCACAAGGCCAACATCAATTGCGAGACTTGAATGCAAAAATGAATAGAGCCTATGCCAAATTAGATTCAGAAGAAGAGGGGCCCTATAGACCAGATCGAGACCAACACATGACTTCAAATGCTATAAACACATTCACCAAAGGATCAATCATGAAATAGATATTGCTTTTTTTATGTTTGGTGACTAGACAAAAACTTCAAATGAATCTATGCGCAATTTTGATTTTATTGCGTTTGCTCTGTGTTCATTTCTCCTTAAAGGTTGTAGGACATACATGGTTCCCCAATAGCCAGCCCGCAGGCCAAATTCAGCTCGCTGGTGATTTTATTTGGCGCCCCAAGCTTTCTGAGCAAAGTATATACAAATAACTGTTGATGGAAATTAAAGACTATAAAATCACCAGGAAATGTCCTCAAAGTGATTTTAATTTTGTAAATCTGTTCCCAAGTATTCCCACACATAATAGAGAGCCATATGGGATCGTATCCCAATGTAATCAAGGTTGGAAAGGATTCTGTTTTTGTCAAATACTATATCTGTTTGGGATTCTTGCAGTGTACAAATTACTCATAACTATGATGCTGTGTGTGGAAACCTTTGGGTGGGCCCAACTAACAATTATTCTCCGTGGTGACAAATAACATGTTCCTCTTACCCATCTGATCTTCACCAATAGTCTGACACTAGTTTTTGGACATTCCTCTGCATGCGCCAAAAGAGACATAGTTCCATGACTACGAGCTAGCACACCCCATCATCACTCTTAAAAAGGAAGAAACCCAGAATGGGTAAGTGGACTATAATGGCACCTATTTAAGCAGGTTGACGTTTATTGGGATGAATCCTGTCCTGGAGGCAGAGCTGAGCGGTTTCTTCTAGATGGGCCAGCCGCAAAGTCAAAATGGTCTATATCGTAAAATATTTATGAAAACAAAAGTGAGCTTGTTGGCCTTAATTTAAGGTTAGGCATAAGGTTAGAATTGTGGTTAAAGTATAGGTTTAAAATCAGATTTTATTACTTTGTGGTTGTGCCAGCTAGTGACCACGCTGCAGAGCTGCCTCCAGGACAGAATATGTCCCAATAAATGCCAACATGGCCTATTTAATGACCCGATAGACATACAGGTCACAACAGTTACTACTTAGTAGTTATTTTATAGTAGACAGTATAATGTAGTGTTGTAGGCTACAGGCCTTACAACTGTAGCTAGTAGACATAATAAAGTAAAAATGCATGAAGTATAATGAAATTCATTAAATGTTTGAAAACCAACCAATAGCCTATATATATCAAGAATGATGCAGTAGCTTAGGCTATGTAGTGAACATAATACTTGTAAGGTATTCTAATCAACGTTATAATATATATCCTAGTGTTGATCAATTCATGTCTCAATAGATACAATTTTTATTGAAATAGTGATATGATTGTCAGATAATTTTCCACAGCAATAATCACGGAACCTGAATATAATTGTGAGTATAATGCTGTATCTCTCAGATCGGCATAAAACCGCATAAGAAAAAGAACAAACCTGTTGCCACATTGCTGGCAAGGGGACAAATACTCCTGATCATCAAATGTAGGACAAGTGAATCCAGAGACGGTAGATAGGTAGGCTACAGTGTCTCCCTCCTCCCTCGCCTCAGTATTGGTGAATTAAGTGATTAAAACCGGAGCGTCGCAAGAAATATAATATAAACGTCAAATCTGACTAAATATTTATCGCGACATGATAACATTTTATTCGACAACTAATTCACAATAGCCAAATCGCCTGAACATATAGGCTATGTCGTCTTAAAATTATATTTCTTTTGTACGCGCAAGTGGCTATAGTGTGGGCTATTGGTTTATGAAAGGAGGGTGGCAGTTTAGACCACAACACTGCTTATTTTTTTGGACAAACTGTTTCTTTTAAAACGGGGAGTCATTTAAAGGAACAGATGACAAAACCACCTGACATATGCACATGATGTGCCAGCTCGAACGCTGCAGAGAAGCGTCACGCAACGAGCCTGGATAATGCGAACGATCAGCAGTAAGAGGTAATAGCACAACGAGTCCGTAAATAATAGGCTAGATGTGTATAAATGGCTTATAACGCTTTTAAGAATGAACGAGGTAAAGCAAAGTCCGCGTTTCACCTCTCTCTTATTTCATCCGCTCATGATTATTCCTCTCTAGCCCACAACCTTGCTACGGTAGGATCCATGGTTAAATATTGACACAGAATCCAAATACGGGAACAGCTTGCTGCAAGAGAGCAATCCAAGCAATATACAAAACTGATGTATACACACCAGTATTCGAAATTGTTCGACCAAAATATGATAGGCTACTGTGGTTTATGTATCCCATGTCGAAAACGTCATTATACATCAATTAGAATAACTTACTTTTCCAGACTAGCAGCGCATTTCTCTGTTGAGCTCGAAGACAGCATGTATATTCCAAATATATTTCTTCCAAGTAAAGAAAAAAACACTAAGCCAAAAATTATTTAACACTATCCACTCGATGCTTACTGCAGTGAGGACACGGGCTTTTTGATACGATGTTGCAACTACATGGGGAAATTGGTTTTTATGAATGGGAGGGTATTGAACGTACTGCGCAGATGCCTTGACATCTTTTTTTTGTGAATGGGAGGGCACAACGTCTCAGAGCTCAAATGCGGGGGTTACATTTTTATGAATGGGAGGACTCCGAATTTCATTGCGCAAGCGTGATACCAAGATTTCATGAATGGAAGAATTTGGATTTTTTTGTCACAAGGGCGATGCCAGAGAGGATTACATGATTGAGGCGGCTATGTGCATCACGTCATGCTGCTTATTTATACATGGATTCACTCATTCATGTTTCCGTCCTCTAAAGGAATGCTAATTTCCGAATATTTAACCTCATGTCAGGGACATCGTGACCATTTTGAATTGTGTAATGGGAAATAATAACATTAAGACAAATATTTGATGTAGGTCTAGGCCTCGTCATTATGTGGTAAACTATTGTTGTGTAAAGAAGGTCAAGCTTAGGGAAACACCCGATTAGCATATGGAGAGCTGCGTAACCTTCACTGTAAGTAAAATGCTATGTAGAATCAAAGCTTGGCTCCAAACTGAAAACATGTAGGCTAAATGACTGTTTGCTCAACCTAGATCGTGGCATATCGGCTACTTGTAGGCCTATATTGTGGATCACGATTCAAAGAAGGTCGGAACGATGGCATTTGCTTACCTCTTGTGTTTTTATGTATTTACATTTACGAATAGGGTCTTTGCTTTCTCCCTTTACTGCAGTTTGTGTCGAGTCCTTGCACAGTAAAAGGCGAGTGTATGACGCCAAACTGTGAAACGCAACCAGCGTGAGGGCAGGCATGATTCACAAAAGAACAGGATGTTGTTGATTTGTACCGAAACCACAAGAAGGAAAATGAGTGTGAATTTCCCTTTTAACATCTCACTGTCTGCCCTTCCCCCACGGATAGCGTTCAGGTTGATAGTCACCCACTACATTAGCACAGATTTCCATGACACCCTCACCTTCATTTTAATACTGCCAAATTGTAATAGTTTGTAAGGCACATATGTAGGCAATGGTTTGTATTTCGTTCATGCAACTGAGCATTTGGGCAATAGTGACATTTTCTGTAAGATGTGAATACACATTTGGGATAAATCTCCTGATCAGTCTGCAATATTTTCTATTCAGTGCTAATGACCACACATTGGATTAACACTTGAGAAATAAGGGCCCTTCACAGCTCCAATTGTGTCTTTGGGCAGCAGTGGTCATGGTCACACATTTGGAAATCTCTTCCTGCCTGGTGGCACCCACAGAGCTCTCTCTCTCTCTCTCTCTCTCTCTCTCTCTCTCTCTCTCTCTCTCACTTAACCCTAATTTGCTCCAGGAGCTGACCCTGTAGGTAGGCCGTCATTGTAAATAAGAATTTGTTCTTAACTGACTTGCCTAGTTAACTAAAAAAATAACTATGTAATAAGCAAGGTATGTTTATTTATTTTATAGCTAGAACACAAACTAGCGTCTCTCCCTTATAAAGACCTACAATTTAACACATCTTTGGCCACCCACAGAAAGCTAATCCATTATAAATGAACACATCTTTGTCCACCTGCAGAAACCTAACAACCAGATATTTCTGAGGGCCTCTGTGGTCATGGACATAGCCCACAGGAAGAGGGGCTGTTATTATGGACAACGTATGTGAGGAATGTGGGCCTTTGGTGAGCTGGGGCGATGTGGGAAGACTGGAGGCTGCATCCCTCAACCCCCTGCAGTGACAGAGGGGAAAGCCAAGCCACTGGAGGCGGCATCCCTCAACCCCCTGCGGTGACAGAGTGGAAAGCCAAGCCGCTGGAGGCTGCATCCCTCAACCCCCTGCAGTGACAGTAGGGAAAGCCAAGCTCCTGGTGGAAGCGGACCCCTGACCTTTCACCTCTACAGAAGGGTGACAGGACCCTGCCTGAACCCTCCCCCAGGGGACCAACCAGCGCTGAAGCGTGACCTTCTGCTAGGGGCGTGGTCTAGCACCTTTCACACCACTCACTTTCTGGCCATTCCACGTGTCGCTCCGTGCACATGACATCCGTGCCTCCTGAGACCCCACCCCAGTACCCCCTCATCTACAACAAAAATAGACTCTGGCACAGGGGTCCCATCTCTCACCCTAAAAGAGAGAAGTCTCACATGCCCTTCTCCACTGATTCATACCAGCACAACCCACTGAGAGAGGAATAGAAACCTATATCAGGGCCTACATGGACATGGTGGATGCTTTCACTCGATGACATGCACATCCAGACTGTTTTAGACAGCTTGGTTTGTGTGAGGGCTGTACTCGACTGTGGTTGTCTGGTAAAGCCTGTTGGCCTGTGTCTGTATGAATGTATGTATGTGTGGTTTATATGTATCCTCCATGTGTGGTTCAGCCCACTCAGCCAGCCCAAAGCGGTCCTCTCCACTTTCCATCTTGTGGTGCTGGATAGACTGAAGTCCAACAACAGTTGTGATACAGTCAGGATTCAAACTAGGTTGTCTGTAGTGACTCCTCTAGCATTGAGATGCAGGGCCTTAGACCATTGCGCCACTTGGGAGCCCAAACTGCCCAGACAGTTGGCTCTAACCAGAATAGAAAGAGTAGTCGGAGGCCCCGGTGCACAACTGAGCAAGAGGACAAGTACATTAGAAACAGACGCCTCACAAGTCCTCAACTGGCAGATTCATTAAATAGTACCTGCAAAACACCAGTCTCAATGTCAACAGTGAAGAGGCGACTCCGGGATACTGGCCTTCTAGGCAGAGTTGCAAAGAAAAAGCCAAATCTTCCTCTTTCCACTCTCTGTATTCTTTTGCCCTTAATATTTTCTTTTTATTGACCAGTCTGATATATGTATTTTTCTTTGCAACTCTGCCTAGAAGGCCAGCATTTCTAATGATCAATTAGCCTTTTAAAATGATCAACTTGGATCAGCTAACACAACGTGCCATTGGAACACAGGAGTGATGGTTGCTGATAATGGGCATCTATACATAGATATTCAGCCGTTTCCAGCTACAATAGTCATTTACAACATTAACAACGTCTAAACTGTATTTCTGATCAATTTGTTGTTATTTTAATAGACAAAAAATGTGCTTTTCTTTCAAAAACAAGGACATTTCTAAGTGACCCCAAACTTTTGAACGGTAGTGTACGTCATATCAAACAGTCATCAGACTGTGGAAAATGGGCAGCCCAATCAGGGCAGTATTGCTGTCCTAATGCTTGATTAATGCAATGAGGATTCTGTTTGTTTTATTAGTCAAGAGAAGCAAGACAGCTTTCAGTGCTCACATTTAAAGGATTAGTTCACTATTTTTGAACCAAATCTCTATCTGTTTGCTCTGCAGTATGGGGCAGACTGAATTTTTTAACCTTTATTTAACTAGGCAAGTCAGTTAAGAACAAATTTGTATTTACAATGACGGCCTGGAAACCACGAACAAAGGATCCAAAAACACCATCCTTTTAGAAACAGCAAAGCTCTCAGTATAGTGATGCAGGTCTTTTGTGTAATTCAAAACTTTATCTTCAACATTCTATTACATTACATTTAGTTACATTTCCCTTTCTCGTTCCGTTTGTTGTGACACGAGAAACGAGAACATGTGCATGCTCGCAGACAGAAATTGTATCGTTCAAGTCAGTGCATTTCAACTAAGAAGTCCTCCCGAAAACCTAATTCAGTCCAATCCGGTTGGATGGCTATATAAAGGCAAAGGGTCTCTGAGCTCCAGTGTTTGTCCATCCTGTGACTCATCCATTTAAACATTTGTAGTGTCAATGTTAGCCTTGGTAAAGTATGTGTGATTCTAGTACCCTGTGCCTCACAGAGGAAAGGAAGGGAAGTGGAGGAGGGGTGAGGTGAGGTGAGGCTAGAGCTTGGGCAGGGTGTAGGTAGGAAGTGTGGGAGGAGGAAGGTGAGGTAGGGCTAGGTGTGTGTGGGTGGGCGGCAGGCAGGCAGTCAGAAGAGAGGAAGTGACAGTTTAGTGCACTCCTCAGCAGTCAGTCAGTGATTCATTCAGTCTGCCAGTCACCGAGACATGAGACGTGCTGACCTTCATTAAGCCCAACAGCAGTAACAGCATCATAGAGTCACCACCACCAGTGGAGGGGCTAGACTATATTTAAGACCTGATTCAGCAGCGCAGGCCCGGCTCACGTACAGAGCATCAGCACTATTCATCCTCTGAGCGCATCTGTTAACAGGCTAACGGCTAAAATAAGCTCCAGCTGGGAAGAGTACACTTCAACACCCGCAACTAGCCCACTTTCTGTAAGGCAGTCGATTGAGGAAGGTGAGGGGGCGACGTGCTCCACTCTCGGATGTGACGGGCTGCTCTCTTCATCTGTGGCTGATTCACAATAAATACAAACAGATCATGTATTTCTGAATGGTAATAGACATAGCAGAGGGGAACATACAGTATAATATGAGGAATGGGTTGACTGACTCAGAGTTATTTTGTTAATATGTGTTCTGTTCTGTATCATCATTGGTTGGTATGTTGTTAATTGAAACCCCATTGCCTGCATATCAATCAGATGGTCTGGGTGATGAAAGTAAAGGGCAGTGTGTGGGAGCTGGTTTACCCAGGGGGAAGTGGTCCCTTTGATCTGGGCTAATGACCTGCCAATACTGCCTCCAGGACCACTTCCTGGAGCCAGCTGGGGGACTGTGAGTTTGGCCACCTGAAACAACAAGTGTCACACCCCCACCTAGGCCCATTCTTCCCTGCCTGCCTGCTCTTGCCACCCGCCCCCACCCCACCCACTGTGACACTATGTCATTATGACTGGTGACAGTTGGAGATGTGCTACTGAGAGGAGTGCAGTCAGCCGGTGACCATTTGTCCTCCTCTGTGGACAGTGGCTCTGTGACCCAGTGACCTGAAACCTGATTTCTCAATGAAATCCTTCTAGGGTGATGTCAATCCAATCATGTGCTTTGTCTGTGGATGGATTCAAAAGGTTAACTCATAACTTCCGGTTATCATGGAAAAGGGTTGTCATGGAAAAGCGTTATCATGGATAAGGGTTGTGATATTATGAGGTGATATTATGTTTTAGAGGTGATATTATGTTTTGTACCTCCATATTGTGATCTCAGCTATGTTTTGAATAATATCTTCTATATCTGTATGTAATGTGTTTTATGAGGTACAGTAGTATTAAATGAGAAGCAGGCTAACTGAATGAACCACAGAGGGGTTGGGTTAAATGTGGAAGACACATTTCAGTTGAATGCGTTCAGTTGTACAACTGACTAGTATCACCCTTTCTTTCTTTCTTTCTTTCTTTCTTTCTTTCTTTCTTTCTTTCTTTCTTTCTTTCTTTCTTTCTTTCTTTCTTTCTTTCTTTCTTTCTTTCTTTCTTTCATTCTTTTTTCATTCTTTCTTTACAACTGACTAGTATCCTCCTTTCTTTCTTTCTTTCTTTCTTTCTTTCTTTCTTTCTTTCATTCTTTTTTCATTCTTTCTTTACAACTGACTAGTATCCTCCTTTCTTTCTTTCTTTCTTTCTTTCTTTCTTTCTTTCTTTCTTTCTTTCTTTCTTTCTTTCTTTCTTTCTTTCTTTCTTTCTTTCTTTCTTTCTTTCTTTCTTTCTTTCTTTACAACTGACTAGTATCCTCCTTTCTTTCTTTCTTTCTTTATTTCTTTCTTTCTTTCTTTCTTTACAACTGACTAGTATCCTCCTTTCTTTCTTTCTTTCTTTCTTTCTTTCTTTCTTTCTTTTTTTCTTTCTTTCTTTCTTTCTTTCTTTCTTTACAACTGACTAGTATCCTCCTTTCTTTCTTTCTTTCTTTCTTTCTTTCTTTCTTTCTTTCTTTCTTTCTTTCTTTCTTTCTTTCTTTCTTTACAACTGACTAGTATCCTCCTTTCTTTCTTTCTTTCTTTCTTTCTTTATTTCTTTACAACTGACTAGTATCCTCCTTTCTTTCTTTCTTTCTTTCTTTCTTTCTTTCTTTACAACTGACAAGTATCCTCCTTTCTTTCTTTCTTTCTTTCTTTCTTTCTTTACAACTGACTAGTATCCTCCTTTCTTTCTTTCTTTCTTTCTTTACAACTGACTAGTATCCTCCTTTCTTTCTTTCTTTCTTTCTTTCTTTCTTTCTTTCTTTCTTTCTTTACAACTGACTAGTATCCTCCTTTCTTTCTTTCTTTCTTTCTTTCTTTCTTTCTTTCTTTCTATCTTTCTTTCTTTACAACTGACTAGTATCCTCCTTTCTTTCTTTCTTTCTTTCTTTCTTTCTTTCTTTCTTTCTTTCTTTCTTTCTTTCTTTCTTTCTTTCTTTCTTTCTTTACAACTGACTAGTATCCTCCTTTCTTTCTTTCTTTCTTTCTTTCTTTACAACTGACTAGTATCCTCCTTTCTTTCTTTCTTTCTTTCTTTCTTTCTTTCTTTCCTTCTTTCTTTCGTTCTTTCTTTCTTTCTTTACTTCTTTCTTTCGTTCTTTCTTTCTTTCTTTCTTTCTTTCTTTCTTTCTTTCCTTCTTTCTTTCTTTCTTTCTTTCTTTCTTTCTTTCTTTCTTTCTTTCTTTTTTTCTTTCTTTCTTTCTTTCTTTCTTTCTTTCTTTCTTTCTTTCTTTCTTTCTTTCTTTCTTTCTTTCTTTCTTTACATGCACCAGGAACTGAAGTGAGTTTCTAATGTCCTTACTTGTGTTTTGCTGTAAGGCAATAGTCTCCACTCCTTAGTCAACTAACTAAACTGTTCATTTCCCCTGGTCAAGAAATACACAGATAAGCAACATAGGTTGCTTATCCAAATGTAAGTTCAATCAGGAAGGCTGGTCGGAATGCTTGTTGAACTTCCTCCAGTAACATTATTCCCTTTGTTCACTATTCTTCATCATCAGCATAGCTTCCTGTTTCTTCTCCTCTTTCCTACTAGCCATGTGCGGAATGTCATTCATCTTTTTACCTTATAGCCTACAGTGCCTTCGGAAAGTATTCAGACCCCTTGACTTTTTCCACATTTTGTTACGTTACAGCCTTATTCAAAAATGTATTAAATAAATAAAAAATACCTCAGAAATCTTCACACAATACCCCATAATGGGAGTTTTAGAAATTTCTGCAAATATATTAAAAATGAAAAACAGAACGGCGCAAAGCACAGAGAGATCCTTGATGAAAACCTGCTCCAGAGCGTTCTGGACCTCAGACTAGGGCGAAGGTTCACCTTCCAACAGGACAACGCAGGAGAGGCTTCGGGACAAGTCTCTGAATGTCCTTGAGTGGCCCAGCCAGAACCCGGACTTGAACCCGATCTAACATCTTTGAAGAGACCTGAAAACATCTGTGCAGCAATGCTCCCCATTCAACCTGACATAACTTGAGAGGATCTGCAGAGAATGGGAGAAACTCTCCAAATACAGCTGTGCCAAGCTTGTAGCGTCATACCCAAGAATTCTAAATTTTTATTTTATTTATTTAACCTTTATTTAACTAGGCAAGTCAGTTAAGAACAAATTCTCATTTACAATGACGGCCTACCCTGGCCAAACCCTCCCCTATCCTGGACGACGCTGGGCCAATTGTGCGCCGCCCTATGGGACTCCCGATCACGGCTGGTGATACAGCCCGGGATCGAACCAGGGTCCGTAGTGACGCCTCTAGATTAATACATTTTAGAAAAAGGCTGTAACCTAACAAAATGTGGAAAAAGTCAAGGGGTCTGAATACTTTCCAAAAGGCACTGTATAACCACAGCAACAATAATACACAGCAGTCCCGCATAGGGCAACCTGCTTTCACATCATCTGATGTCATTTCCCAAACTTTTTAATACAATGTCATATTGCGTTCCATCTTTGTTGTTCATTCAGTTCAGCCTGTACTCGATTGAACTGGTTTAAAAGAGAAAATATGTGTCAGTCGTGCCTTTGCACAAATCTGTTTGCATACTCTTGCAGTTCTGATAGCTCCCGTGCATTAAAAATTAATCTTTCAAGCATTGATACTTTTCTCTTTAGAGGCCAGCTTCGTTTTTATGCCAAATCTGTTTTGAAACACACTCGGAGAGCTAGTCTGATAGGTAATGTTCAGAAATTGGAGAGCTAGTCCGAGAGGTAATGTTCAGAACTCGGAGAGCTAGTCTGAGAGGTAATGTTCAGAACTCGGAGAGCTAGTCCAAGAGGTGATGTTCAGAACTCGGAGAGCTAGTCCGAGAGGTAATATTCAGAACTTGGAGAGCTAGTCTGAGAGGTAATGTTCAGAATTCAGACAGCTCGTCCGAGAGGTAATGTTCAGAACTCTGAGAGCTAGTCTGAGAGGCAGTGTTCAGAACTTGGAGAGCTAGTCCGAGAAGTAATGTTCAGAACTCGGAGAGCTAGTCTGAGAGGTAATGTTCAGAACTCGGAGAGCTAGTCCAAGAGGTAATGTTCAGAACTCGGAGAGCTAGTCTGAGAGGTAATGTTCAGAACTCCTTCTCTGCCTCTCTGCTTTGGCTGTAAGTTACACCATCAGAAACCAGCATGTCCAACTGAGAGGAGTTTGTCCAACCATTGTTGAAAATTTGTCTTGAATAACAAAATATCTTAAAAGGACCTTGTTTAAACCAAATGCTGGTGTAACACAGTCCTCCGGCACGTCTTTCCAAGATACTTTATTTTTTGTCATTCATTTCCTTCCTCTCGGGTGCAGCTCAGGTGGACAGAACAGAACAGAACAGAACAGGAGCCTGGGAACGAGCTAATGGTAGCAGGTAATGGCCCTCTCTCGGCGGGCCTGCCTGTGGGCCCCTGCCTGGCCTGGGCAGATGGAGAGTACACAGCAGGCCCTTTGATGGGCCAGGGGACAGTGCGACATGGGACACTTCCTGGGCTGAATGGCGGCCTGTAACCCTACACCTGGGTTTGTGTGGCAGGGACTCAGGGAGAGGAGAACCATCCAGACAGGTCCATCCCTGGAGGTTCCCAGGCAACCCTCTGTTCTCTCTCCGACCCGTTCCAGCTCTCTCACTTTACCAAGTCTGCACCCCCACCCCCCCTATATATGGACAGAACACAGAGTTCATTTTCAGTTCCTTTCCTTTGGCTGTTGAGGAACAACAATGCTGTTTAATCAAATACCCTATCTAAAGGCAATGCTTTTAAGCTTGTATTTATTTATTGTTGCATATTACTTTACAGTTCTGTTTCCAGTGATATTTACAAAATTATAATTCTGTGTGATATGGCCACCTACGTATTGTTGAAGTTCCTATCGTGGCTTTTTTATGCAGTTGTTCAGACCCATTCTAAAACTATTCTGTTGGAGCTAGGAACACCCGCAATAACATCTGCTAAATATGTGTATGTGACCAATACAATTTGATTTAGATTTGATTTTCTAAAACTGTGCATTGTTTGAATATAAGTTCCTGTGTAGGGTTGCGAAGGAAAGGAATGTTACCGGTAACTTTAGAAATGTACCAGTAAACTACAGTATTTTTGGGAACTTTCAAGGATTTTTTGTAATTTTCAGAACATGTCAAATATATAAAATAAGAAAATAAGATGTTTTAAACATGAAAAATAGAATGACATAGATGTAAAACATTTTCCTAAATACAACCCATCAACAGGCTGTGTTTACAACAGGGCGGCAGGTTTTCTAGTGGTTAGAGCATTTAGCCAGTAACTGAAAGGTCACTGGTTCAATTGCCTGAGCTGACAAGGTGAGAAATATGTCAATGTGCCCTTGAGCAAGGCACTTAACCCTAATTTGCTCCAGGGGCGCTGTACTACTATGGTTGACCCTGTAAAACAACACATTTCATCGCACCTATCCAGGTCTGAAGTCATTCAGGACAGTGGGGTGCGCCTTCTTGGGCACTGGGACGAGGCAGGATGTTTTCCACAGCACAGGGACCCTTTCTAGGCTCAGGCTAAGGTTGAAGCGTCGCTGGAGTATTCCACACAGTTGATCAGCACAGACCCTAAGCTCTTCACTTGGTTGGTGGTGAAAGCCAGCCCAGGTGGGGAGGTGGGGGTAAGGGGGTGTTGAGGATCAGTCCAGAGGGAGCAGGGGCAGAGGTGGGGTCGCTGATTGTCTCAGCAGAGGTGTTGTGAGCAAAGTGGGGGTGGGACAGCCGTGAGGGTGTGTGGCCTGGGGAGCTGGAAGGGAGGTGGACAGGGTCAGTATCGAACCTGTTCAAAAATTGGTTCAGCTCATTGGCTCTGTCCTGGGTCCCCTCCGTCTGCCCACTGTTTGACATTTTTGAAGCCAGTGATATTTCTCATACCCTTCCACGCCTCTCTCACCTGGCTCTGCCTCAGCTTCCTGCCATCCAGGACCTAGATACCAGGCGGTGTCAGAGGAAGGCCCTAAAAATTGTAGTCATAGACTGTTCTCTCTGCTACCGCACGGCAAGCGGTGCCGGAGCGCCAAGTCTAGGACCAAAAGGCTTCATAACAGCTTCTACCCCCTAGCCATAAAATCTTTGTCCAGTTAGAGGTGAGTAATCGCTGTTCTGATATCCAGAAGCTCTTTTCGGTGGCAGAAACACTATGTACAAAATAAGTTACAAACACCGCAAAAAAAACACACAAAAGAGCGTAATTGGTTAGGAGCCCGTAAAAACGGCAGCCATCTCCTCCAGTGCCATTCCATAGGAGTACACTAAAACAGACTGGTCAGCTGACTGGATGTGGGAAAAACGTGAATCATTCTGTTTCAACAATGTCAACAAGTGCATAGTATTAGAGGTTCATTCAGGAAAAATCTATTGCTCAAACCCAGTCTACTCTAGACTGAAAAATATAATAGAGACGACAAAAACAACAGTACATGAGACGTGATTAAAATGAGTGGAAATGAATAGATAGCAGGTGACGAGAGACAGATGAGGTATAATTTACAGTGAGCGACCACAATACAGGGTTCAATGGTAAGAATGTGTGCTGATGGAGGGCGGCTCTGTCTCCTGCCTCTAACCCAGGATGGGCTGTCATTTCCTGGGTTTGGCTGGCTGTGCCCCTGGGGCCTGGGGCTGGTTGATTGGTCCCACTCCGAACCCATCGGCCTGTCTGGTCTGCTGTGCCAGACATACAGGCCTGTCTTTCCCTGCATGGGAAGGAAGGTTCAGAGCATTGTACAAAGTGACAAACCCATCAAAGAGGCCTGAATAAAAACGTTCTTTCAAAGAGAAGTTGGGAGTTCAAAGCACACACAGGGAGCGAGCGCTAGTGGATGGAAAGTTCAGAATCAGAGCGAGAGAGACAGAAAAAGAGAGAGAGAGAGAGAGAGAGAAAGAGAGAGAGAGAGAGGGAGCGAGAAAGAGAGAGAGAAAGAGGGAGAGAGAGAGAGAGAGAGAGGAGGGACCCTCAGAGGGTATTCAATATCTCTCATGAAAGGCTTGGCCTAACCTGCCACACTTTGTGTTCACATCTACCATACCGATGTACAGATTTTACAAACATGGCACACACCTTATGGCCATATACAAAGAACCATAGACAGTAAAAATGAAGTACAATATGAGACAACATAAATTCACATTTTCTGAATAAATATTGTGTGCATGCTTCAGCTGTCCAAAAGCATTATAATTTATTTTTTTTATAATAAGAATTCCTCTTGTTGTCCCTAATAAGGCAGGGTCTCTGTCTGCAGGCTAATTAAGAATCAGATGTGGTTCATATCCTTCCACTAAATATACGGAAAGGAGAAGAATGCAGCCAGTTCAGCAGAGAAACTGGTGCTTGTTCAACAACAACGCTCCAGACAACAAAGCAGGCCCTCAAGACATTACCTAATGTCCAAAGAATCTAACAACACAACATATGGCTGCAGGACCACCTTCCTATATGGCTCAGATCTGTGCACAGCTATAGTACTAGTAATGACTTTTATTTACAGCCTTTTCTTTCACCATTATCCTTCTCCATCTTTACAAAAAGTCAAATATATTTGAGATTCCTAAAGTGCTGTTGTCCAGAGCTGCTCAGTACCCAGGGGATAGAATCAACTGATTGCTGGATGAATCAGCGTAGAGAGAGAAGAGGGAATTGGCTGAACTTTAGAAAAAGTGCAAAAGCAAAGCACTGAAATTATTACAACAGTTTGTCTTATAAGGATGACAAGTCCTAGCTGTTGGACTCAAATTGGTATGACAGTGTGCTATTGTCAGATACGGTCACGCTCAGAGAACAAAACAACAACTCTCCCAAGTATCCTTTATCTTGCTGACAGTTTGATGATAATGACAAATCTATCTAACATTAAAATAATTTTTAAATCTGATCTATTATTGTACAGGATGAGGTCGGTACTAATGGATTCAATCGTTTGACCGTAGCATTGGAGAAATCAGAGCGTACGCATGCTTCCTATTAATCACAAATCAGCGTGTGTTTACATTGGCTGAACAGGGCTGCAGATGACAGCCACAACCTGATCCGTTAGCCAGCTGAAGACATGGGCTGCGTCCTAAATTACATTTACATTGTAGTCATTTACCAGAGCTAATTACAGTAGTGAGTGCATGCATTTTTCATACGATTTCATACGGGTCCCCCATGGGAATCGAGTCCACAACTATGGCGCCACGCAAGCGCCATGCTCTACCAACTGAGCCAAATGGCACACTATTTACTATGTAGTGCACTACGTTTGGCCAGGGCCCATAGGTCCTGGTCAAAAGTAGTGCACTATGAATGGAATAGAGTGCCATAAAAAAACCCGACCCTAGGCAACAGTCACTAGGGTCTGGTTTCAATGATGGACTCTTTTGGTTTAGAGGAAGTATGTCACTGCCCATGTCATTACTTTATCCGCTTGAACAATAGTAGCTATCAAGATGGAGATCACGGAGGTTATTTTTAATGAGTGCATTTCTCAAGTGGCTAGTTTGCATCAACTACCTTCACTAAAACCACTGCAAACGTTTTTCCAGCAAACTTTGAATCACGATGTTCTGGCATGTCTGCCTCATGATTTGTTGGGAGAGTTCTCTGTCTGATGAGGACGCGCCACGGAACAATGTTTTCCCCCTAATGCCAAAAGAGTCCATCATTGAAACCAGACCCTAGTCACTGTTGCCCAGGGTTGGGTGTTCAAGACTAGGCTGTCACTGGGTCCACGTCCAGTTTGAAATAATATCACGTCACCCCTGCCACTGTATAAATAGGAAAGTATGAAATACATATATAATGGCGGTATCTCTTTACAAAGACTCCACTTCAGGCTGGCTGAACGCCTTTCTTTGCTCGCAGTGCCTCAGAACGAAATCCCTCAACCCCCTTACCAACAAGGTTCTGTTTCTCTGCTTAGCATGAAGCAGGCCTCAGAGGCCTCGTGTATGCCTTGGCCTGTAGGCCAAAAGCCTCCTGTTTACAATTTCCCTATTCCTGTTTTTAATGTTGCTCTGAGAGCAGATACAAAGAGACAGTTTTGTCCAGCAGGAACAAGGAAGCTATTAGAGGAGAGATGGAGGAAGGAGGGAATGGAGATTCAGGGAGGGAGGGGGGAGGCCCAGGGAGGATTAGATAACCCAGCAGCTGTTCCCCCAGGGCCAGGACATTAGAGGCATTTTAAACTGGGAGGGATAAATAACTTTGAAGAACGTAGGATGGATGCTGCACTGGGAAAACACTGGTCACTTCTCTCTCCGGAGGGAGGGCATGTTATGCCACTTTGGGTCAGCCTGTCAATCACTCCACTATATTGAGATAAGCTAAATACATTTAACCCATTGCTGGGATTACACTGTAGTAACACGTCAGGGTATCCTTCCTGTGTGGCATGCAGGGTGGTGAATTTAACATGACTGATGTGAAATGACAGCAAATAGGAAGATCCCAATATAGGAAGGTAGATATAGGAAATATAGGAAGGACTTCGACCCTGCATCGATGACCGGGGCCTCAACGACGTGACAGTCAAGTTCTGTCAACCGATGCACCTCGTCCCGCCGGCCATAGTGCAGCTCGGGGGGGGGGGGGGTACTTCACTAAGCTGGACCTCTGTAGCGCCTATAACCTTATATGCATTCGGGAAGGAAATGAGTGGAAGACAACTTTCAGCACGACGTCGGGCCACTACGAGTACCTGATGATGCCGTACGGCTTAGCCAACGCGCCTGCGGTATTCCAGTCGTAATTGGACAAAGTGTTCCGGGATATGGTGGGGAGACACGTCATAGTCTACATCGATGACATCCTGATCTACTCACCCACCTACCACTGAACATGTGGCCCACGTTTGTGCTGTCCTGAGACGCCTCCTGGAGAACCACCTCTATGTCAAAGGAGAAACATGTGTCTTCCACCAAACATCCGTCTCCTTCCTGGTGTATACATCTCTCTGGAAAGGGGTCCGACCGTGGTCCCCAATTTACATCTCGGGTCTGGAGGGCGTTCCTGTCCCGTCTGGGGATCACGGCCAGCCTCACATCCGGGTACCAACCCCGGGCTAACGGGCCCTCGGAACCCACCAACCAAGAGCTGGTGAGGTTCCTGCAAAGCTATCGCCTATATAGGCCAGGCGAGTGGTCACGCTTTCTCCTCGTGGACTGGGCGTACCTAGTGGACTGGGCGGGATATGGTCCAGAGGAACGCAGCTGGGTCTGGGCGGTGGACATTTGCGTCTCTGACGAGGGAATTCCATGCGCGCCGCCCGGACCGGCCCGCTCCTCGACCTTCGGGTCGTCCGAGGCGCCGACATGTGGCGTGTCATACAATATAATGTAATATTATGAATCTACAATTTATGTTCTTAACCCTGGACAACATGGGCCTGGTAGGCTCACAGGGATATTGGTATGCACAGTACCCCACCAATTATTATTGCAGGATATTAGCTTCAAAGCTTCAACAACAACAAAAAAATTCCTGCCCCATGACTAAATGTGTAGAATTGCAGGAAATTATCTTGAAAACTGCAATAAAAACTATCCAATGCCAAGAGGCTGGCCTTTAAAATGTTCCTTCCCAGGGCCATGCACTGCCGAAGTCATAGTAAAACTTAGTAAAATATAGTAAAATATGCTATTTTTTTTTATCTAACTCGAGTTGTGTTCTGATTATGAGGGGGTCCCTGATGAATTTGCAATCACAATGGGCGTCCCCGGTACCAAAAAGTTGCTCTAGGAAGCCAGAGCTAAATCCTCAGGAGAATGCCCTAGGAAGCCAGAGCTAAATCCTCAGGAGAATGCCCTAGGAAGCCAGAGCTAAATCCTCAGGAGAATAAAAAATGCACCACAGTCATGTTAAAAAAAAGTTGAAAACTGAAACACACAGGGGAAAAAGAAAGGACAGAGAGTTCTTCCTTCCTCCATATGGCAGCCATTTCTCTCAAGGAGGCCTGTCAGACATAAATAATATGTTGTGAAAAAAAAGGAGCATAGAGCATTTCTTCCACAGGGACAAGATCTCCGGAGGCCTGGTGTCCTTCACGTCAGAGACTAGGAAGGAGGGAGGGAGGGAGGAAGGTAGGGAGGGGGAGAGGGAAGGAGGGGGGAGGGGGAGAGGAAAGGAGGGAGGGGGAGAGGAGAGGAGAGGAGAGGAGAGGAGAGGAGAGGAGAGGAGAGGAGAGGAGAGGAAAGGAGGGAGGGAGGGGGAGAGGGAATGAGCAGGGCTGGGGGGGGTGGGGGGGGGGGGAGAGGAGAGGAGGGGAGGTAGGGAGGAACACAAACTCTTTGCAAGTAAGCGGTCACATACAAGTCTGGAGAACTCATGTATCCCTTAGTGGAACAGCACCAGAAAACCAAATCCATGTGTTTGTTTGGAGTTGATACCATGGACTCTGGCTATCAGGAAATGACAGGAAGAACAGTGGGAGGGGAAAGCAGGACTAAGTCTGAATACTAATACTTGTGTAAACATCCCCTCCTTGCCTCCTTCCCTCCTTTCCTCCTTCCCTCTCTACCTCCCTCCCTCCCTCCCTCCCTCCCTCCCTCCCTCCCTCCCTCTCTACCTCCTTCCCGCTCTCTGTCCTCTCTCTCCCTGCATGTGTCTGTCCGTGCGGTTGTGCAGCCCAGGGCAGAGCAGGGCCCAGACTGGACCTTTCTGTGTGTGTGAAAGGCATCGTGATTAACATTCACCCAATTCGCTGAGGCACGCGCATTCTAAGCCAATCCTTCCTGCTGCAAGTGGAATTCTCATTAAGTCATAACTACTTTTCAAGTGCAGCGTTCCTCTGCAAAATACCAGGTCCTTCCAAGACCCAGACTTATTTTCTTAAATGGAAATTAATTACATACAAAAAAAGACAAAGTGAAAACAATTACCCAGAGCATTAGTTTTGAGATTTGTCCCAAGATTTAAGTTATATATATAAAAAAGAAGCTGGTTGAAGGCTGAGCCCTGCTAATAGAAGCAGAACAGTATGGGAGCTATTCTAACTGGGAGTTATACATTTACATAGACAGAAAGTACCCCTGATATCCTGAGTGGCACAGCAGTGTACGAGGTGTCACTACAGTCCTTGGTTCAAATCCAAGCTGTATCACATCTGGGAGTCCCATAGGGCGGTGCACAATTGGCCCAGCATCATCTGGGTTTGGCCAGGGTAGGCAGTCATTGTAAATAAGAATTTAATCTTAACTGACTTGCCTAGTTAAAATAAAACATCCTTCTCTGGATTTCATTGTTTCCTGTGTATTAGGAACCCATCAGTTCTATTAGATTTTCACAATATGTTTATGATATCTGTTTGCATTGAAAACCGATCAGTCAGACAAGATCTCTCCAACATCTCACTCGGTCCACACTCCCAGGGCCCGACTGTATTTTTACTGGGTTGCCGAGCAGGAGAAAGGCTCACTTGAGTTGATTCCCTGTGGACTCTGAGCGATTAGCCTCATTGTGTTGTTTTGTCAGACAGTGGGGGGAGAGGGAGAGACGGGGCCACCTGGTGCTCAGTTTCCCTCTCAGCATCTATGGACATGAGAGCTGGTCCACTCTCTCTCTCTCTCTCTCCCTCCCTTCATCTCTCACTCTCTCACTCTCTCTCTCTCTCATTCTCATTCTCATTCTCTCTCTCCCTCCCTCCCTCTCATTCTCTCTCTCTCACTCTCTCACTGTCTCCCTCCCTCCTTTCTCTCTCTCTGTTGTCTCTCTTACCTGCTGGTGAATGGGAGCTACAGGCCTAATTGGGACATGGTGCCACCCACTTTTCTCTCTCATTTAGTACTTTGTCTGGCTCCTTTCCTTCTCCGGGACACTTCCCCTCACCCCTGTAAATTGTTCTTGGCTACTTGATTTCCTCCCTTCCCAAAAACTGGATGATAATCCCGCAGGAGTCGTTAGCAGAAAGGTAAGAAAGCTGGAGGCACTTATAACGAACCCTCTAACCAAAACACTGAAGGTTTCACAGACAAACCCACAGTGAGGCATGGAAAGCCACTTGAATAAGAACAAATGGCCAAGGAATGCACACTCAATCTGCCAGTTTCCTACACTGTCTCGCTGACCAGCAGTGGTTGGATGTTATGGTCTGATTTTTCTATATGGTAAAAAAACAACTGATATGACAAATGTATGGTACATGTATAATACATAACACCATGGCACATAACATCTACATAATATAAACATGAAACAGACAGGCAGGAGCACATTTCCCTTGATGTGTTAACTGCTGAGAGCAGTAATAGGCATGAGGCCCCTGCTCGGCGCCCCTGCTCTTGCGTGATCAGGCAGGCTGTTTGGAGGGCCCTGTTTCAGTGGCTGCGTCCTCTTTTCATGGGGTCTTCCGCTGTCTCATTCAGAGCCATGGCCATGCGTCTCCGCTGACTGCACTCTGCTCACAGGCCGGGTGGCAGGGCAGCGCTGGGGGGCTGGGTGGGGGTAGCCACGACCGGAGGCACGCTTTTAGACTTGTGGATGAGGCAGAAAGAACATTATGGATTGTTATGGTTGGTTGATCGCTCCCATTCAAGGGCTGAGCTGCTCACAAAAGGTCCAGGGAGAAGCTAAAATAATGCATCTCTTTTTCCCCCTCCCTCTGCTCCATTTATATGATCACAAGGCACATTTTGAGGCACAGAGGAATGTGTGTGCCCCCAACCCTGTCCTTCTATCCGTCCCAGTGATGAGCATTAGGACCGTGGCTGCCTGCTACTTCCTGTGTTGCACTTTCACACCGAAAACAGCAGCCAGCACGCAGATGAATGAAGAATATAACCTCTGTTTTTTATGACCTGATGAGTAAGGGGGGATGAGGAAGAGAGATAAAGAGAGAGAATGTGTGAGAGAGAGAGAAAGAGAGAGAGAGAATGTATGAGTGAGAGAGAGAAAGAGAGAAATAGAGAGACATAGAGAGACAGAGAGAGAGAGAGAGAGAGAGAGAGAGAGAGAGAGAAACATAGAGAGAGAGAGAGAGAGAGAGAGAGAGAGAGAGAGAGAGAGAGAGAGAGAGAGAGAGAGAGAGATGTTTGGCAGATTAACATGGAAGCAAACATTACAAATGTTTCTATTGATAGGTAGCCTAGCGGTTAAAGCGTTGGGCCAGTAACCGAAAGGTCGCTGGTTCGAATACCTGAGCCGATGAGGTGAAAAACCTGTTGATGTGTCCTTGAGCAAGGCACTTAACCCTAATTTGCTCCAGGAGCGCCGTACTGCTATGGCTGACCCTGTGGGTAGGCCGTCATTGTAAATAAGAATTTGTTCTTAACTGTCTTGCCTCGCTAAATAAAGATTAAATAAAAATAAAAAATCCTATTAAAGGGAGACTCAGCGAAATGTTGTTTCCATGGGCAGCACTGCAGATATTGAGATGAGCGAGATATTGAGATGCAGATATTAAGACTTTGCTCACACACAGTATCTGCGCATGTGCATAGGTTCTTTTCACAGTGTTACAGCATGGTAGCCAGGGAACCAAAACATCTGAGAAGTTGAGTCTCGTGCTTCATCGCTCTTAGTTGTTGCAGAAATTGACCAACTATGCTGTTTACTTTCTGCCTCTACGTCATATCGCTGAGTCTACTTTTACACTCTAGCTTGTACTGAAATGGATCTGTGCTGGTAAGGCCATTGAGCCCCTAACTCTATTAGAATACATGATCTATACAGTAGGACCCTCTTATGTACTGGCTGTTACTTCGCAAATCAATCTTGGCTGTCATTGAGATGATTAACAGCCTTCTATAAATAGACCAGAGCGATGTATTAATCATCTCTACCCTGTGACGTCATGTGTTGTCATCCAGTAGCGAAAAGATGGGATGCAGTGTCTCAGTTTGTTATGCACTTTAGCTGCGTCCCAAACGGCACCCTATTCCTAGTACACTACTTTTGACCAGGTACACTATAGGGAATAGGGTGCCATTTGGGACACAGCCTATGAGTTACTTACTTTGGCTCTCCATCCATCCCGGTGATAAGGGAGGAGACTGGCTTACTGTGCAGACTGTGATTTCCTCTCATTGTGTCTGACAACACATAACGGGACTGAGCTGCATTTTTCACTGAACACTTGCGTCTCACCGCCGATCTAGTGTATTTTTAAACGTTTTGGGTGTATACTTGAAAGCACTCTTGTATAATAGCCATTACAATCAAGTCTATTTTTAATCGAAAAACCAGACACCCACTCACACAAACAAAGTAAATAGCTTCCTAGCAAAGCCAAGGACAACATTAGTAACACTAAAACAGCCCAGCCATGGTTGATCTGGCCTCTCCTTGCGGCATGCTCCTCTCTTACGGTCTGTAAGGTTCTGCAAGGTATCTGTGAGTGATTAAGGCCCATGGACTGTAAATGAAGCGGTTGCTAGTTTTGGCTGAGCCTTTGGCCCAGCTGGGAGACATACAGCACAGCACAGCACAGCACAGCACAGCACTCCAGTCCAACCTCCAGTTGTCAGAACCGAGAAAACACCAGACCAGATAATGCCCAACTTCAGCTGGACACACCAGACCAGTTAAATAAAGGTTTAATTTAAACATTTAAAATTAAACCTGGTGTACTCAGCTTCAGCTGGGTACACCAGAGGGATAATACAAGACACGTGTGGGAACCAGATTCCCTCCCCTTCTCTGTCAATCCACAAGCTGTTTTATGAAAGGGTCTTTCTGAAAGGATAGCTCCATAGAAGATGGAGAAAACAAAACGTTGTTTCCCCAGCTAGCACATAACGTTCTGAGAACCATATGTTTCTTAGAGCTTGGTGAGATCATGGTTGTCCTATGATTATTTTGCGTACAACCTTACCACAACTTTTTGGGAACGGTGCAGGATAGTTGCTTGGCTTTGAAAGATTCTCAGCACAACTAAGGAACTTGTCAAAAATAATTATTTCATTACTTTAACAGTACGTTTCCTAAAATTTCCAACATGGTTACAACTTACATTTTATTTCAATTTTGGTAATGTTCTAGGAACGTTCTCCAACTGGTTTGACATTGGGAATGTTCTCAAATAGTTCAGAGAACATTAAGAAACAACTTTGTTACATAGGAATTTCAATACTTTAGCATAACGTTTCCTACAGGTTTCCTTGTGATTCTATTTAAAGTCATGTTCTCAAATAATTCCAGCAACATTAAGAAGGGTGGCAGGTAGCCTAGCTGTTAGAACATTGGGCCAGTAACCGAAAGGTCGCTGGTTTGAGTACCCAAGCTGACAAGGTGAAAAGAATACCTGTCTGTGTCCTTGAGCAAGGCACTTAACCCCAATTTGCTCCAGAGGCTGACCCTGTAGGTAGGCTGTCATTGTAAATAAGAATTTGTTCTTAACTGACTTGCTTATTTAAAAAAATAAACCAAGTTCTTCTGTGGGAATATCAGTACTTCAGTATAATGTTTCCTAATGGTTGTATTTAAGGCCATGTTCTCAAATTATTCAGAGAATATTAAATAAAACATATACATTCCATTCTCAGCATCAACAAAACTGTCTACCCCTCTATCTTGTTAAGTGTGTTCTCAGGTGTATTGGCCTCGCCCACTAATTGTCCGCACCTGATCGTAATGAGTGCTTGTTTCCTTTGAAATGGGGTCTGTTTGAATAGACTAAAATTAACAGCTTTGCATACATAAAAAAAACATGGCACACTAGCTCCATCCTGGTGGCACAGTTCTCAGAACCTCCCTGCATTCTAAAAATAAATGTTCCCAGAACAGGCAACATATTCACTTCCGTTCTCAGAACGTTTAAAAAGAGTTGACCAGTCAGGAAACGTATGGATTCGTTCTCAGAACCAATGGGAAACCAAAAACATACTTTCCCACAACTTCTGAGGAACCAAATGTGCTAGCTGGGCCTGTACCCGTGTTCCTGCCTGCCTGCTTACACAGGCCTGAGTCCAAAAGCTGTTTTTATTCTAGCGTGGCGCTGTTTTTCTCTTGATGCTGAACATTGAGCCCCTATCCAGATGATAAGGACGTCCCATCAACTCATGCCTCACCGGCACGCCACACAGCCCCACTCAGCTATGCTATGCAGGCTCTGATACACACACAACCAATCTCTCTACCTATCTCAGTGCCCCTCACAATAGATATCTGATCCTATTCAAACATGGCTGCTTTGAAATGGGGTCCATACAAGTATTCTAAAAGAAGAAGAAACATGCGCATGCACTGACACACACACACACACACACACACACACACACACACACACACACACACACACACACACACACACACACACACACACACACACACACACACACACACACACACACACACACACACACACTGGCCGGCCTCAGCCAGCAGGATGTAGGGTCAGCTCATCTCTCATGCAGATCTATCTCCAACCCTTCGTCTGTCCCGGAGTGCCAGCCCGTCTTAGTCCACTTCGCGTCCACTGACATCTCCTTAGAGGCCCTGCGAGGTGATGGCAAATAAGCCCAGAAATCCATCTCCCATCTCGCTGTACCGCTGTACTACCGCTCCGCGTAAGCTTGGCTTAGCAGACTTCAGCAGAGAAAATAACTGTGAAAATGCCTGTTTTATCTGACAGGCCCTCTATCACACCTGTCCCTCTGACTGGCAGACACATTCTGGAGCTCTGTTTTTGATCTCACTGAAAGCCAGTTGACCGCATAGCAAGGCCATTATGCATTATACAATATATTCTGTATCTGCTACGTTAAAATGCATTTATACAATCTATTCTGTATCTGCTACGTTAAAATACATTTATACAATCTATTCTGTATCTGCTACGTTAAAATACATTTATACAATATATTCTGTATCTGCTACGTTAAAATACATTTATACAATCTATTCTGTATCTGCTACGTTAAAATACATTTATACAATCTATTCTGTATCTGCTACGTTAAAATACATTTATACAATCTATTCTGTATCTGCTACGTTAAAATACATTTATACAATATATTCTGTATCTGCTACGTTAAAATACATTTATACAATATATTCTGTATCTGCTACGTTAAAATACATTTATACAATCTATTCTGTATCTGCTACGTTAAAATACATTTATACAATCTATTCTGTATCTGCTACGTTAAAATACATTTATACAATATATTCTGTATCTGCTACGTTAAAATACATTTATACAATATATTCTGTATCTGCTACGTTAAAATACATTTATACAATCTATTCTGTATCTGCTACGTTAAAATACATTTATACAATATATTCTGTATCTGCTACGTTATTATTATCATCATCGTCGGTGACGGTCAGAACACCTTTCAGAAGTTGGTCAACTGATAAACTCCTTGTGTTGAGTGAAACTATTTTGAAAGGGCTATACTATGTTTTCATTTTTTGTCAAAATATACGGACAAAAACTTGGGCAGGAGGAATTGAAAACACGCCTGAGTCTGAAGATAACTAAGGAGAAAAAAAATGTCCCCTCCTTTTTCCTTTAAGGCTGCCTGCCTGCATGAGCACTTCAGAGCAATGTGGACAGTGTGCTTGAACTACAAATCAAACATGGAGTCCATGCAGTGTTGGTATTTGTTTAATAAGTCCATTGTTGACAATAGTCCCACATTTCTTTGCGGGTCAGCAATCAAGTTTTCAAGGTATGTAACTTTCAAAATACAGAAATCATCCCTGTGTGATGCATTTTGCAAATATGGGGATGATTTCTGTATTTTGAAAGTTACATATCTTGAAAACTTGATTCCTGAAAAGCAAAACATTTTGGGACTACGTTAGTTTTTGGATGGAGTTTTCCTTTAAAGCCCCTCTCTAGAACCTACATCTCTAGAACCTACATCTCTAGAACCTACATCTCCTCACATGGATCCACTCATTCTCAGGGAGGATTCTGCTCTGCATTACTGTGCTTCAGAACTGAAAGCTCCAGCTGAAAGTTCCAACCTGGTCATGGAAGGCGTAGGTGTGGAAGGCCTGTGTCACATGCAGCTAAAGTCTCAATGGACATTGAGTCCACACACACAACACAGGAAGCACTGGTGAGAACAGCTAGCTAGCCTCCACCCCCGCACTGAAACAATGGCACACTTCAAAAGACCGATTTTGTTTGGACATTCCTGTTACAGGGAATAATTATAGGAACTCTCTGCTCTTTTAGGGGAAAGGAAACAACCTAAAAACTGAAAGAAAGAAATAAAGAAAGAAAGGAAGGAAGAAAGGAAGAAAGAAAGAAAGAAAGAAAGAAAGAAAGAAAGAAAGAAAGAAAGAAAGAAAGAAAGAAAGAACGAAAGAAAGAATGAATGAAAGAATGAAAGTAGGAGAGAAAGAGGCCTTCTGTGTCCTGTGCAACATGTGTGACGTAAAAAACATTGCAAGGCATTTACCAGAAATAGGCCAGAACCTCCAGACTGTTGTTTTGTAGTTAGTAAGTGGTCTATTCTTGCCCTGGGGGAGTTTCATGTTGAGAATGACAGGAAGAGGAAAGAGAAGAGGAAGAGATAATGACTTCAACTTGACTATGACGGCCACGCTTGAAATGTCGGGCAGAAGAGTAGGTAAACACATGGATAGATGTGGGCGTTACGCCCTGCATACGTACGGTATCCCACCTTAAATAGACCCATTCCATGACGATATCAGAGGAAATTAAAAAGCAATCCACTTCATTAAAGATGTGACAGGAAAGTGATTACCTAACTATGTGTTTTTCCTCAGTTTACTGCAAAATCCCAGTTTTCCAATCTAGGGAGCTCCTTAAATCAGGCTCATTTCATGAACGGTTATTGAATAAATACCATATTTCCATTTTGGCTGTTTGAGTTCAACCTAATGCCATAGAAAAACAGACTAAGGATGAATGACTGTGGCCAACCCACCTCCTTCCTGCCAAGTGGGTTTATACCAGGAAGCAAGACTGACCCGAGGTGAGCTTCCCTTTGTGAACAAAAATGTATGGCTTTTGCCCATCTCAAATCCTGGAAAAACCCTGCAAAGTCATAACTTTGGTTTGATATTGTTATCATATGGTATGACACACACACAAACACACACCAGTGGAGGCTGGTGGGAGGAGCTATAGGAGGACGGGGCTGGAGTGGAATTGATGGAACGGAGTCAAACATGGTTTCCTCATGTTTGATTCCATTCCAACCGTTACAATGAGCCCATCCTCCCACAGCTCATCCCACCAGCCTCCACCGACAGCCGGTCTGTTTGTGTGCCTATGGCTCTGCGAGGATATTTTTGACCATGGCTGGCGCGAGTGAGCACTAAGCAGGAAGTATGACATCAGAGCTGAGACGAAAGGAGGTTCCGGTCATAGCAGCAAGTTACTACGCATGTGACGTGGAACCACAATGATTGAGCGTTCTCACGGATTTGACCCATAACGGAAATGCTGCATCCCTACCGCATGAGACAGGCAGAACTCGTCAGCCATTCTTGGATGACAACATTCCACAGGATCTTCATACGCAACTCTACTTGTGTGTTTCACTTACAGTAAGTCAGTCTATTAAGGGGAAGAGAGGAATGATTGCACGATTGCTACATTCCAAATTGCACCCTATCCCCTATGGCCCTGGTCAAAAGAAGTGCACTAAATAAGGAGAAGGATGTAATTTCGGGACACAGCCAATAGCTTTTAACAAGTAGGGCAAGAATCCTAAAATACCTGATATGAAGTAATTTAGAATCCAATAGATCCAATAGCTAATTTAGCTGTCTCACAGAGTGCCATGCAGATGGACAGTCTCTAACACCAGAGCTGTGTTCCAATACTCATACTAACCGCACTAGCCGTACTATTTGTGATGTAAATTGAGTATGTAGTATGCTTGATATAGTTAGTATGGAAATAGTTCCCGGATGTCGTACTAAATTTGCCAAAATGCGAAGTATTCAAGCAGTGGGCACTATTTCAGGCGAAGCCCTAGTGCGCTCAACTGAAAGTATACCCTAAACATTTGTTTGAAGAATAGTGCAGATGCAAAGTTTGGTAACAGACCGCACAAACCTTCATTCTGTTACCAAACTTTGCATCTGCACTGTTCTTAAAGTAAATGTGTTTTCGTAAAATGTTCAGTGGAAATTTTAAAAACGAGTCCTTCTGCATACATTTACATTAACGTCATTTAGCAGACACTCTTATACAGAGCGACTTACAGTAGTGAGTGCGTACATTTTCATACTTTTTTCATACTGGTCCCCCGTGGGAATCGAACCCACAACCCTGGCATTAAAGTTTGTTTAACTTTGCAATCATTTGTTTTTGTTTTACATATATTTTAATGTGAAAAAAGTCTCAGTGTCACTCTGTTACTGTGGAATTGTCCAAAATGCAATGCTATAATTTGCTCCAACCACTGTTCTGCAAATACAAACTATATTATCCCACAAATACCTGTTTATGAAAAAACACTCACTGTAAGAAAGCCTTTAAGAACTCAGTGATGAGGTCACAGCTATCACAAGCTGGCGTGTTTAGTACAAGCTGGCGTGTTTAAACACAAGAGTGTTTAGTATATTACCAAGTGCAGCTCGCCACCTACTGCTGTGAACACAAATCTCAGTTTTTGAACATTATTTCCTTTCTGAACAATTTATTTATCACTGTGCGTGAGTACCAGAACTGTACGCAAGGTATATGTCTTTACGAGACAGACGAAGAAATCTGCTTCAATCACCGCAAGTGAAGACACAAATCCCAAGGAGCCTGCTCAATCCAAGGAGAAATCCAAACCCAAGCCATACTGTCCATACTGTGACAATAAAGAACACTTTCTCAACTTATGTGAAGAGTTCAAGAAGCTGAGCATAGGACAGATAGTCAAGTGGATAAAGAATGGAAAAGGGTGTTGGAAATGCGGACAATCCCACAAAGCTGATGCTTGCACCCTCAGACAACCTTGCAAGACAAAAGAGCAGCACCTAACGATCCTTCATGATGCCATACAGGAAAACCCGAAAAGCATTATCATGATGAGTGTCCCTACGACCAAGATACTCGTCCAGGACTTGTGGAAAGAAGGTATAGGTTGGGATGACCCCATTCAGCCTCAGTGCCTGCTGGACAGATGGCTTGTCTGGGAACAGGAGATTCCTGACCTTGTCCAGATGGAACTCCCCATATGCTGACAACCAAAAGTCGACCAGAGACCTACAAACATTTTGTAATGCGTCAGAGAGAGCATATGGCTCTGTTGCCTACATGCGGACTGTGGATGACCAGAAGCAGGTACACATTTCCTTCATTCTAGCCAGGTCTTGCGTTGCGCCAAAGAAGCAGCTGTCGATGCCACGCTTGGAGCTGAGTGCTGCACTCATTGGGGCTCAGCTGGCAGTATCCTCCAAGTAAAACTCACCTGCCCATGGGACAAGTCATCCTCTGGTCCAATTCCACCACAGTCCTTCATTGACTCATGTCAGAGTATTGTAGATGCAATGACTTTGTAGGACCTTGTGTTGCAGAGATTCAGAACCTTACAGATGTAGCCAACATACCTGCTTGCAATGCCAAAGATGGCATGCCAAACCTGAAGTTCCAAAGATGGCAGACCTACCTCCTGCTTGTCTGCCACTGTACAAGCCACCCTTCTACTCTAACGGAGTAGTTTGTTTTGGACCATTCAATATAATAATTGGAAGTTGCAACGAAAAGAGATGGGGCATATTCTACAAATGCATGACCAGTCACTTCTTCCACCTGGACCTCCTGGAGAGCCTGGATGCTGATGCCTTCCTGATATCTCTAGGACACGTCATTGCACTTTGAGGCAAGCCTTTCAAGCTTCTTTCGGACAATGCTACAAACTTCATTGGAGGAGACTGAGAACTGCGAGAGGCCTTCAAAGTGATTGCACCCCATCTGAAGGAACAGTTGGCCGAACAGAGGAAAAAATTCTGGTTCAACCCACCAAGTGCTCCTCACTTTGGTGGGAAGTGAGAAAGAGAGTTGAAATCAGCTCTCAAAGTCAGCTCTCAAGGTCATACTCAGGGAACAGGCCTTCACTGAAACCGTGCTCCGCATTGTGCTTACCACATTGCAGTGAATCTTGAGCGCAAAACCCCTCGGGTACATCTCCTCCGATGTTAGGGACCCAGATCCCATCAGACTGAGCCTCCTACTAATGGGACGCTAAGACTCATCTCTTCCTCAGGTTTTGTATGACTCCAGTAACATCCTAGGGAAATGCAGCTGAAGGCATAGCCAAGTTCTTGCTGATCACATTTGGTCCCAGTTCAATCGTTACTAAGTGGAGGAAGGATGGAAAGGAACTTACTGTGGATCAAGTGGTCTGAAGTAGCTAGTTGCTTGTATTTTTGTTTCAGCCATTGGATTATAACAGATTATAACAGATGAGAGCTGTATATCTTGTTTTGTTATTGCTTAATTAATATGTGCCTTATCTTAGTGTTGATGACATTGTATTAATGTTTATTATTATTTCCAGACCACACCTTGTATGGATAAATGGACAGTTAATTTGATAATCACAGCTGATTATTGACATGGCACAGAATTGCAAAAAAAATGTAATATTCTATCAACATTTAAAAACCTAAACTGAGATACTGTCTCTTTCATTGTCTCTCTAGTAGGAGTATTAACTCCATAACTTCACCTACTCAATCAGTGTATAAGTTCCAGAGGCATCAACCTCTAATTGACAAACGTAGGCCTCCGCCCCAGTAGTACCATTTGAAGAATGTCCTAGGGAAAGGTACAGGAATCATCCACCAGGCGCTATAGAGGAGAGGTTTCCGGATCCATAGGAACATGTCTATGCAAAACAAATCATCCATTAAAACAGTTGCAGATAGGCTCTGTATGTGAGAAGCCCATGAAAAGCAACCCCTTTCTCTCTGCCCCCCCCCTCTCTCTCTGTCTCTCTCCCTCTCTCTCTCCCTCCCTCTCTCTCTCTCTTGCTCCCTCTCTCTCACTCTCTCACTCTCTTTCTCAATATCTCCCTCTCTCTCTCTCTCTCTCTCTCTCTCTCTCTCTCTCTCTCTCTCTCTCTCTCTCTCCTCTCTCCCTCTCTCCCTCTCTCCCTCTCTCTCTCTCTCTCTCTCTTTCTCTCTCTCTCTCTCTCTCTCTCCCTCTCTATCTCTCTTGCTCCCTCTCTCTCTCACTCTCTTTCTCTGTCTATCCCTCCCTCTCTCTCTCTCTTGATCCCTCTCTCTCTCTCTCTCTCTCCCTCTTTCTCTCTCTCTACCTCTCTCTCTCTCTCGACTCTCTCTCTCTCTCTCTCTCTCTCTCTCTTTCGCCTTCTATCACTCCCTCTCTCTCTCCCACTCTCTCTCACTTTCTCTCTTTCTCCCTCTATCACTCCCTCTCTGTCTCTGTCTCTGTCTCTCTCTCTCTCTCTCTCTCTCTCTCTCTCTCTCTCCCTCTCTCCCTCTCTCCCTCTCTCTCTCTCTCTCTCTCTTTCTCTCTCTCTCTCTCTCTCTCTCCCTCTCTATCTCTCTTGCTCCCTCTCTCTCTCACTCTCTTTCTCTGTCTATCCCTCCCTCTCTCTCTCTCTTGATCCCTCTCTCTCTCTCTCTCTCTCCCTCTTTCTCTCTCTCTACCTCTCTCTCTCTCTCGACTCTCTCTCTCTCTCTCTCTCTCTCTTTCGCCTTCTATCACTCCCTCTCTCTCTCCCACTCTCTCTCACTTTCTCTCTTTCTCCCTCTATCACTCCCTCTCTGTCTCTGTCTCTCTCTCTCTCTCTCTCTCTCTCTCTCTCTCTCTCTGTCTCTCTCTCTCTCTCTCTCTCTCTCTTTCTCTCTTTCTCTCTCTTTCTCCCTCTAACACTCCCTCTCTCTCTGTCTTTTTATTCTCTTTCT
The DNA here is from genome assembly GCA_023634145.1 of Thymallus thymallus. Classification (NCBI taxonomy): domain Eukaryota; kingdom Metazoa; phylum Chordata; class Actinopteri; order Salmoniformes; family Salmonidae; genus Thymallus; species Thymallus thymallus. The sequence continues at coordinate 38,220,853 of CM042391.1, forward strand.
CCATCCTTTTGCATTGCAAAGTGCTCGAGCAGATGGAAAGCAGCGTGTTTAGTTACAGTGGAATCAGCTTGTTTCCGTTCCTGACAGGCGGAGGTAAAAGGAAAAGTATCAACACACAACTGTCAACAATGTGCCTCTGTTTTCATAATGAGAGACTAAAGAGGAGGGGGAGAGGAGAATACAGGGGTTTACGGAGGAGTGTTTGTGCAATTTACAGTGGATTTGTCTGCCACCGTGACAGGGGTCTGTCAAAGTGCTTTATGGTGGCGGGATCTTGGCTGCAGTCTGGCTGAATGAGTCCCAGAGGAAGCTATGCTTGTTCAGTTTACAGTGAATGGCTCCCTTCCTGCTCCCGCCACGGCCCCGGAGGCTGGAGGCCAGGGTGCAGGGCTCTTTCTCTGTGTGTGTGCGTGAGAGAGAGAGAGAGAGGCCTGTCAGACCAGCCTGCTTGGGATGTGTCTCATTGTCCAGTGAACCTATCATAGCCTTTAACACATTGAACAGCACAGCCAACAGCAGGGGGCACACAGCCATCGGTGCTGTTAGCCATTTGGTTAAGATGCTTCAGCTCACCACCCAGCCTGCACTGGTCAATCATTCAGGATATACTGGAATGATTACATTTTAGAATAATTACTTTGTATGGCTATTGAGCAAGACTGTCCATAGACCCTCTCCAGACAGCAGAATACTCCATTTATGTAACTGGAGCTTGCAGAATAATGGTGATGGATTATGTATATAGATTCTAATGTAAGGGAAGTGTTACTATTTCCTGTTAACAGAAACATAAAAATAAAAATAAATATTATAATGTGATGTAACTTATATCCAGGGTCGTACCCAGGGTTTGAGTTTTAGTGAGGTCCAACATTTTTTGACAGCTTAATGTCATTTCCTGCATTTCTATTAAATTAACAAACGATGTTAAAATTCTACTTAGAGAACAGCAAAAACAAGCACAAATGACGCCAGCCGTTATCACCATGGTCACCTCAGTCTAGTCAGAGAGGCAGCAACAAGCAGGTAGCAGGCAGAGGGGGGCCAGGTAGGATTGGGCCAGGCACGTCCAGGTGTCAGGCCAGGGTGTCCTCAGTTGCGGTCTAAGAGCCTCAGGACCTCCAGAAGGGGAGACAGAGAAAAGATGAGGGTTAGTGAGAGCATGGATAATATAGTACACCACATACACTAGGGCTAGATAATAATCAGTAATATTGCTGTGGACAACTTTTTGACTGTGATACTGTACTTATGTTACTTCAATTCAGGTAGCATTCAATCTCTTGTGGAGTAAAATAAGGAGTCTATTGCTTCAGTCCTTGTTTCGTTTTTACTTCTTGTTACCTGGTAAATAACCAACAGTCCATGTCAGCCTGGCCCAGCTTTTTAGTAATTTTGTAATTTTGTCACAAACTAGTCCAGAAAACAGTGTGAACAGTGCCACACCAAAGCAGAAAACTGAATGATCTATTATCAGCCAGGCCCATCTTTTAAAAGAAAAACACATTTTAATGATATCTCTATTTGAGCAAAATAAGTAGCTTTGTGATCACAAGAACATTTTAACAATTCAGCGCAACACAAAATCTGAATGTTCTATCATAAAGTGAGAACAATTAGTTTCCCTGGCTGTTATATGGCTGCTACTTCTAAATATTATAAAAGTAAACTAAGAAATTACATTCACTGTTATAAACCTGTCTCCAATATAATCAAATACCTTACACAGACCCAACGAGCTCAATGTATTCCAAACACTGGTGGGAATCAGATGGTTCCAATAATTTAGGTAGTAAACTATGCCCCCATCTGGTATGTTCTGTTACGAACTGTCTGAGACTCTGTTTACTACTCAAGATATTTTACTTATTAAATAAAAGACGAAATGAACTGCAACATACTGGTCTCAAATATACTAGTATAACTAGGCTACACAGAACCAAGGTGGACAGCACCCCCACCTGCCTGCAAGGTGGACAGCACCCCCACCTGCCTGCAAGGTGGACAGCACCCCCACCTGCCTGCAAGGTGGACAGCACCCCCACCTGCCTGCAAGGTGGACAGCACCCCCACCTGCCTGAAAGGTGGACAGCACCCCCACCTGCCTGCAGGTGGACAGCACCCCCGCCCGTCTGCAGCGTGGACAGCACCCCCACCCCCAAACTACTTCCTAAAGCTATGGCTTTAAAATGTGTCCCAGTGCAACATGCCTAGCTCTCCCCACTTGAAATAAGCACTTGTATCGTCATATATTTATTTTTTATTTAACCTTTATTTAACTAGGCAAGTCAGTTAAGAACAAATTCTTATTTACAATGACGGCCTACCTACAGGGTCAGCCCCTGGAGCAAATTAGGGTTAAGTACCTTGCTCAAGGACACATCAACAGGTTTTTTCACCTTGTCGTCTCAGGTATTCGAACCAGCAACATTTCGGTTACTGGCTCAACGCTCTAACCTGAGAGTCTGTTTTTGTTTGGGGGATGTCTGTAAACACAGCAGGAGTCGCGGGACGGTTTTAAAATGGCCTTTTGTCCGGCATCTAGTAAACACACTGTCAGCAGTGAGCAGTGTCTCTATACTAGTTGCCTATTGAGCCGACTGCGAGCTGGGTTAGTCCTTTTCACGTCTCAGTCCCTCGGTCTGTGCTGCGAAAGCCATTTGAAAGAGTGATGAATGTGATGCTAAAAAGGAAAATCCAGGGGACGCAGGCAAACATAATGAATAAACTACTGTTCATCATTCCACTAGTTCGCAAAGATGCAGGCGCGATAACAACTCAGTCAAATCAAGAATATTAGTGTTCTGAGCTTTGATCAATGCTGTAAGCAATATTTAGATGTTGACCCGTATATAATATACAGTGGGGAGAACAAGTATTTGATACACTGCCGATTTTGCAGGTTTTCCTACTTACAAAGCATGTAGAGGTCTGTAATTTTTATCATAGGTACACTTCAACTGTGAGAGACGGAATCTAAAACAAAAATCCATAAAATCACATTGTATGATTTTTAAATAATTAATTTGCATTTTATTGCATGACATAAGTATTTGATCACCTACCAACCAGTAAGAATTCCGGCTCTCACAGACCTGTTAGTTTTTCTTTAAGAAGCCCTCCTGTTCTCCACTCATTACCTGTATTAACTGCACCTGTTTGAACTCGTTACCTGTATAAAAGACACCTGTCCACACACTCAATCAAACAGACTCCAACCTCCACAATGGCCAAGACCAGAGAGCTGTGTAAGGACATCAGGGATAAAATTGTAGACCTGCACAAGGCTGGGATGGGCTACAGGACAATAGGCAAGCAGCTTGGTGATTCCATAGGGCGGTGCACAATTGGTCCAGCGTTGTCCGAGTTTGGCCAGTGTAGGCCGTCATTGTAAATAAGAATTTGTTCTAAACTGATTTGCTTAGTTAAATGAATGCCCTTGAGTATGTATATATACAAAAGGAGAGACCAACTTTATATTAATGCCCATGAATTTGGCATGAGATGTTCGACAAGCAGGTGCCCACATACTTTTGGTCATGAAGTGTGTGTATATATATATAATTATATATATTTTTAAATTCAAAAATCTTATCGAGGTCCGGACCTCAGTGCCCCCATATGTAATTATAGCCATGCTTATATATACAGGTATCTACCAACCAACAGATATATTTCAGCTGGTAACCTATGACACATTTCCTGAATGAGCAGTATGAATTGAACTAGGTTCAACGCTGCCACCCTATGGTCATAGTCAATGTCTCTTCTCAGTATTTATGAGTACGACAGTACTGTACAAAAAATAATAAGTAAAAACAGTGTGATATACTATATCTTATTGTAAAAACATTGTGATATACTATATCTTATTGTAAAAACAGTGTGATATACTATATCTTATTGTAAAAACAGTGTGATATACTATAACTTATTGTAAAAACAGTGTGATATACTATATCCTATTGTAAAAACAGTGTGATATACTATATCTTATTGTAAAAACAGTGTGATATAATGTAACTTATTGTAAAAACAGTGTGATATACTATATCTTATTGTAAAAACAGTGTGATATACTATATCTTATTGTAAAAACAGTGTTATAGACTATATCTTACTGTAAAAACAGTGTGATATACTATATCTTATTGTAAAAACAGTGTTATAGACTATATCTTATTGCTAAGATATAGTGAAAAAATAAGAATGTGCCACGTGTCAGTAGGACTAAAGTGATACCAGTGTAATAACCTTTGTAATAGTTGTTATGGGACATGCTAGGAGTCCTATGATAATATAATCCCAACATTTCTACAGTATTTAACATAAAATTGTATTTCAATGGAAATGGGCCCATTCTATTGTGACAATAAAACAATAAAACGTTTTCTTCATAAATATTCTCCAACAAACATTAAGAAAAATATAGGATATAAATAAGAAACCATGTGTATGATACATATGCTATTATCGTACAAAAGGAATACATTAAAATGGCCCATTGATCATAAAATATAATAACATAATTTTTACTGATGTTTTGTTGTCACATTTACTTAATGGCTAAGAGCACATTGGTCAAAGTGAATCGAGGTGATTGATTGCTGTAACATTTTCTGTCTTCTGCCATTACATGGTGGTGTTGTCAACAGGCCGAGGCAGAAAATAGATTGCCTTCTGGCCTATGTGTGTCCTTGGGCCAGCCTTAGGCTGCCCGTTCCTCTTGAGCCCCAGGAACCAGTCTTTGTCCTTGTACTTCTGAGACCTGTATGTGTTGTAATGGTTCTCCTCCATCTTCTCCAGGAAGAAACACTCATCCTTCAAGGATTTCTGGAATAGACAAATTTAGATTAAGAACATGTAGGGGTGGTTTCCTGGACACAGATTAAACCTAGTTCTGGACTAAAAAGTATGCTCAATGGAGATTATCTGTGTCCGGAAACCTAGCCTCTAATCATTACAATGAAGGAAGAATTCAAGATAGGAAACCCAAAGCAACCCATCTTGACACATCTGTTTGGTTTATGTTTCTCATCTCTTGATGATCGCCATTACCCCCAGGGTAATGGATTACTCATAATAATTCTTAGGTTAGTTAGTCTACATTATCAAATTGTCTAGCTCAAGGAGGGAAAGCTACACAGTAGTTTTCCATCTAGGGTTTTTGATTAGGAATTGTTTTATTTTATACAGAGTTTGATAAAGTAATTTCCACAATGTTGCTCGGAGAGACTCACCGATCCATAGAGATGACCATCTTTGTCCATGGCCAGGTAACGGCCTGTCTCATGGCCCTTGATGGCCACCACACCAACACTCACTGCTTTTACCTTCAGGATGTCTAGAGCACAAATACACAGGCCGGTGTCAAAACTAAGTGGTGATTGTATTGGTAGTTGTCATCAGGTTGTCCCTAAAGCCTATCATGAGATCATTATTAGAAAGGTCTGAGAATGAGGCTGAATGAATGCTGAGGCCGGATGGACGTACTGCCAAATTCTCTAAAACTACTTTGGAGGCAGCTTATGGTAGAGATATTAACATTACATTCTCTGGCAACAACTCTGGTGGACATTGCTACAGTCAGAGTGCCAACTGCATGCTCCCTCAAAACGAGAGTCACTTGAGGCATTGTGTTGTGTGACAAAACTGCACATAATAAAGTGGCTTTTTATTGTCCCCAGCACAAGGTGCACCTGTGTACTGATCGTGCTGTTTAATCTGCTTCTTAATATGCCACACCTTTCAGGTGGATGGATTATCTTGACAAATGACCAAATGCTCACTAACAGGGATTTAAACTAATTTGTACACAAGAGAAATATGCTTTTTGTGCATCTTTTATTTCAGCTCATGAAACATGGGACCACCACTTCACATGTTGCGTTTATATTGTTGTTCAGTGTATAAAGTGTTTGACTCTCTATATTTATGTTTATAACCTACAATACCAAAAATAACTAAACATTCATCATATTTATTTATTTAACGGTTTATTATAGTCTCAGAATATCGAATACCCCACAAAAACAATTCTTACCATTTTGATTTTCCTCTCTGCTGCCCGCGACAGTCCCATCCGGTAGGATCCTCAGATGATGTCCTCCGTTCATACAATAGAGCCGTGTGAGAGGTCTGTAATTTTGCTGTGTTGTTGGCCCCAAGGAGAGCACAGTAATTTCTCCCTCTGTCATTCTGTAGAGCCCCTCTGGACGAGATGTGCCCGATAAATACCCCTGTGGCTGGACAGAGTCACGGGACAATTGTTGATTCTGGTATCAATAAAAGTGTGCGATATGCGCTCTCATTTTATCCAAGGGAGAAAAAAAATGTAACTGTAATGCGGGATAAGACCGCCTTATAAATTTATTACGAGAAAAAGCCGATTGCCTTACATGGACATCCGGTTTGCGTATGAAATGGTGTATGAATCAGATTGCGTTGCGGGGCCAAGCAAATCGCCACATGTGCAGACGTGTTTGCTTTCATTGTTTAAACTAATGTGATTACATTCACACAGAAATGAGTTGCATATTACAAATGTTTAAACAAATCAATAACATTAGAAAGCAAAGCATTCAGAGAAAATTATATTTGTTTAGGACCTCTCTAAAATGACTTGAAAGACAACAAAACACAGTCCTAAAACTTTATAGCATATCAACATGTCTCTGTCTGCAGCCATAACGTAAAGTGCACAGCCACATGTGATCAGTCTATGCCCAGCTGTTTGGCTCTAAAGTCACCTGTCAATCACTCGAATCAGTCAAACAAGCAAAAGAGCCAACCTCTTGAGAATGACTAATCCCTGATCAAATCACTTTCCTGGTCTGGATCAGAAGGCAGCGCAGTCACGTTCACTCAGAAAATGGAGACGACTTGCAGTGAAAATCTTCATCATCTTATGCCCCGGAAAAATAGCCCTGTGCAGCTGTCATGGAGCCTGTGCCTGGCCTTTTTAATTTTAAGCAGAACGGTAGCCAGTGGTAGCCCTGTTATCATTAGCATACACAGGCTTAGCCAGACGCCACATCCGGAATGTCTTGGAAATCATTCTGGCCTTGGTTCAGAAAAGCCACAGGAGGAATGCTAGGCCTTCCCACATAGAGCCTATTTTTCCAAGCATTAGCAGTAGAAGGAGCAGCAGCAGTCATTCATTGTATTACTGGAAGTGGAACTGTTACTGTGGTGCCAGACAAGTCCCAGAGAACACCAGGACAAAACCCTGGGTGTGAATGACGTCCAGCGGCTTAGAGTGGGTGGGACCGGAGCGACCCAGACAGAACTTACCTGTGACAACGGCAGATGAGCCAACATGTCCGCCTCGTCGCTTCTTCCTGAGTGTGAATTGGATGAGTCTCTCAACGTCTGTGTGTCAGACCTCATGTGCTAGTGGGTCTCCTGGGAGAACTGGCAGTGCAGTGGCTGCCTGGGTGACTCTGTCTGTATTTGTGTTCCGTCAATCACCCAGGGGTCGCCCAGAGTCACCGGATCCATTCCAGCAGGCCGCAGTCAAGGCTATATTTAAACCACTAGCTTAGGGAGTGACGTGGGTCCCTGGCCTGCACCGGGAAGTGAGCAGGCTGCCTATGATGTGATACATTCCTATTGGGTCTCCTGGAGACATAAGAGAAAAACGTCACATAAACAATATTAATGTGAATTAAAACAGGAAGTGAGTGAGCAACACCTTTATAATACAGTGTTACACCATAACTCCCTCCATGGTATCTCAGTAAGAGAAAAGCAAAGCTCTTCTTAACTACTCTGTGGTTCTATTTTCACTGTGGTAGGCAAGGCAAGGCAGTGAGTGTTGCCTTAGAGCCACACTGTCACCAACACATGAAGTGCAGGCTGGATGAATAATTCACTCTGCCTCATGTGGACTGCTGTCTTCAAGGGAGCATTCCCAAACTGTGGCCATCCAATAATTCATACACTACATCGGCATGTTCAATCATTTATAATACAGGCTAAGTGAAAGAATGTTAAAAATACATCATTAATTTCAACAGCAAAATGTAAATGTTACAGTTGTGGAAGTGTATCATCACATTGTTGATTAGCATGGCTAAAGAGGGATATTTCTTTGTGAGATGTGAACTTTAAACATAATGATCATTGCATGTTATTAACAAGACACACACACACACACACACACACACACACGTCTCTGACCTACTTATCCCTCACCTATTCATTTTTACAGCAATTTGAAAGTCCCGGATATGACAGGCCTCTTGTAGCACTTACTTCAACCAGGAGATGGCAGACAAGACCACCCAAAAACCAAAAAAATGTATACGCTCTTCTTACAAATGGCCCATAATAACAGCTCATAATAATGGCTGGAGCCTCCCGAGTGGCGCAGTGGTCTAAGGCACAGCATCGCAGTTCAAGCTGCGTTGCTACAGATACGGGTTCGAGCTCAGGCTGTGTCGCAGCCGGCCGCGACCGGGAGACCCATGAGGCGGGAGACCCATGAGGCGGCGTTGTCCCGTCATGCCGGGCGCATGCACGCCGCTGACACGGTCGCCAGGTGTACGGTATTTCCTCCGACACATTGGTGCGGCTGGCTTCCGGTTTAAGCGTGTATTGTGTCAAGCGTGCTCTCGACCTTTGCCTCTCCCGAGTAGTACTGGAGTTGCAGCGATTGGACATTTCTGTAATTGGATATGACAAAAAAGGGGACAATTAAATGGAAGGGTATCAACCACATTGAAAACATGTTTGATATGTTCCATTCAATTTATAATCTGTTCTGGCTATTACTATGAACCTGTCCTCCCCAATTAAGGTGCCACTGGCTGCCTGCATTGTGTAGAGGGAGCCATTATCAATAAGTGAGACATGGCTTAGGGCTTCCCATTGTGAATGACACCCAGTGTAATCCATATGTGAATTGTATGACAGCAATGGGCCCCTGGCCTCTCTGGAAGAGGATAAGAGAATATGGCAGGTTCTTAAGTGTCTTTCCTGTCTAAGAGTGCCTCACTGAAATGTCCCAGCTGTGAGATCACCCCTGGCCTGGCTGATGAGTATATGAGAGAGTTCCCCTGAAGACTTCCTGATTGCTGTTTCTAAGCTCCTCGGGACCTTCTAGAAACAGTTTTTCTTGACCAATACTATAATTCACAGGACACTGGGACACTACTATAATATATGAGAAACTGTACTGTACAGTATACAGGACACTACTAGAATACATGGGACACTGTACTGTACAGTATATGGGACACTACTATAATTCACGGGACACTGTACTGTAGAGTATACAGGACACTACTAGAATACATGGGACACTGTACTCTACAGTAAATGGGACACTACCCGAATACACGGGACACTATACTGTACTGTATATGGGACACTACTAGAATACATGGGACACTGTACTGTACAGTATATGGGACACTTCTAGAAAACACAGGACACTGTACAGATAAGGGACACTACTAGAATACATGGGACACTGTACTGTACTGTACAGTATATGGGACACTTCTAGAATACATGGGACACTGTACTGTACAGTATACGGGACACTTCTAAAATACATAGGACACTGTACTGTACAGTATACGGGACACTGTGCTGTACAGTATGCGAGACACAAACCATGCTCCAGGTAAGTTATAAACAAGGAAGTGAATGATCCAGAGTCACCTTTATTGCAGCAAGAGGCCTGGTTGAAGGCCCCTCGTAGATTTTATTTAAAACAATGTCTTTGATTCTAGAAGCCTTTGAACATTTAAACTCAGTTTTTCACAGTTCCTGACATTTAATCCTAGTAAAAATGTCCTGTCTTAGGTCAGTTAGGATCACCACTTTATTTTAAGAATGTGAAATGTCAGAATAATAGTAGAGAGAATGATTTATTCAAGCTTTTATTTCATTCATCACATTCCCAGTGGGTCAGAAGTTTACATACACTCAATTAGTATTTGGTAGCATTGCCTTTAAATTGTTTAACTTGGGTCAAACCTTTCCGGTAGCTTTCCACAAGCTTCCCACAATAAGTTGGGTGAATTTTGGCCCATTCCTCCTGACAGAACTGGTGTAACTGAGTCAGGTTTGTAGGCCTCCTTCCTCGCACACGCCTTTTCTGTTCTGCCCACACATTTTCTATAGGATTGAGGTCAGGGCTTTGTGATGGCCACTCCAATACCATGACTTTGTTGTCCTTTAGCCATTTTGCTACAACTTTCAAAGTATGCTTGGGGTCATTGTCCATTTGGAAGACTGTGACCCATTTGCGACCAAGCTTTAACTTCCTGACTTATGTCTTGAGATGTTGCTTCAATATATGCACATAATTTTCCTTCCTCATGATGCCATCTATTTTGTGAAGTGCACCAGTCCCTCCTGCAGCAAAGCATCCCCACAACATGATGCTGCCACTCCAGTGCTTCACGGGTTAGGATGGTGTTCTTTGGCTTGCAAGCCTCCGCCTTTTTCCTCCAAACATAACGATGGTCATTATGGCCAAACAGTTCTATTTTTGTTTCATCAGACCAGAGGACATTTCTCCAAAAAGTATGATCTTTGTCCCTATGTGCAGTTGCAAACCATAGTCTGGCTTTTTTATGGAGGTTTTGAGCAGTGGCTTCTTCCTTGCTGAGCGGCCTTTCAGGTTATGTCGATATAGGACTTGTTTTACTGTGGATATAGATACTTTTGTACCTGTTTCCACCAGCATCTTCACAAGGTCCTTTGCTGTTGTTCTGGGATTGATATGCACCAAAGTACGTTCATCTCTAGGAGACAGAATGCGTCTCCTTCCTGAGCTGTATGACAGCTGTGTGGTCCCATGGTGTTTATACTTGTGTACTATTGTTTGTACAGATGAACGTGGTACCTTCAGGCATTTGGAAATTGCAAATTTTGAGGTCTTGGCTGATTTTATTTTATTTTCCCATGATGTCGAGCAAAGAGGCACTGAGTTTGAAGGTAGGCCTTGAAATACATCCACAGGTACACCTCCAATTGACTCAAATTATGTCAAATAGCCTATAGGCTAAGTCATTCATCTTAAAACCAACTAATTATGCATGAAAAGATCAGGCAATTATGGAAATGTTATACATTACCATACACACTTTATATATACAATATAGGCTACTTTACATGTAAAATCCACTTTAAAAACATTAGAGAATGGCACAGTCAACTTAGTGTATGTAAACTTCTGACCCACTGGAATTGTGATATAGTGAACTATGAGTGAAATAATCTGTCTGTAAACAATTGTTGCAAGAATTACTTGTGTCATGCACAAAGTAGATGTCCTAACCGACTTGCCAAAACTATAGTTTGTTAACATGAAATCTGTGGAGTGGTTGAAAAATGAGTTTTAATAACTTCAACCTAAGTGTATGTAAACTTCTGACTTCAACTGTATGCTGAGCACTTGTCTGCAGTTTTTCCTTCACTCTGCGGTCCAACTCATGCCAAACCATCTCAACTGGGTTGAGGTCGGGTGATTGTGGAGGCCAGGTCATCTGATGCAGCACTCCATCACTGTCCTTCTTGGTCAAATAGCCCTTACACAGCCTGGAGGTGTGTTTTGGGTCATTGTCCTGGAAAACAAATTATTGTCCCACTAAGCGCAAACCAGATGGGATGGCGTATCCCTGCAGAATGCTGTGGTAGCAATGCTGGTTAAGTGTGCCTTGAATTCTAAATAAATCACAGCCAGTGTCACCAGCAAAGCACCCTCCACACCATCACACCTCCTCCATGCTTCACGGTGGGAACCACACATGCAGAGATCATCTGTTCACCTATTCTGCATCTCACAAAGACACGGTGGTTGGAACCAAAAATCTCAAATTTGGACTCATCAGACCAAAGGACAGATTTCCACCGGTCTAATGTCTAACTATAAGTAGTTTCTAAACTATGAGTTTATAGCTAGTTCAAAGCTGTAATAAACAGTCACATTGTTTGAAATAACGAATAACATTTTCCATTTGCAACTATGCAGATTACATAAAGGCCTGTGATGTGTGTAATTACCTAACAATTGCTCTCCCGATGGACTCCTAATTTAAACAGTTGAAGATTAAACAACAATTTGTCACTTTGCTTATCCAAGCCTTACCAGGTTTTCAATAGCGGGGAATTTCCGCTCTTGAAAACCTGGTAAGGCTTGTGACATCACTGCGTTCTTGACCAACCATCCCTTCCTTTATGCACCCATCTCCTGCAACTGTAGTGCGCCTTCCCTACTCCGGCCGTTTGTGAACCGAGCAATGCTATTGGTCTAAAGCCGCATCCATCATAGGATTATCTGTTTCGGGGTAGGTTGGTACGATGGAACGAACACCAAAGCTTGAGCGAAACCTCTGCATTTAAAACGCCCAGAGAAGAATCAGCAACTACCGTGCCTCGTTTTTTCTTTCACCTTCCTCCTCTTTTCCTGACCATTATGACGTTGTCATGAGGAATGCACAGGTTACCTGGGGTCGTTGACAGCCAAGAAGTGAATATTATTTTAGCCCTTTCGTCACATAAAAAGCACAGTTTTTCGCGTGCGATTTTTTGGGGGGATACCGTTTGGATCCTAGGCTAAAATAAGCCAGATCCACGTTTGCCCGCCTGCATGTTGTCAGCAAGATTATTGCGTTGGTTATGTAGTGTAATGTAGACAGAGACAGGTATCTGCATAGTGTTACTCTCTGTGTTCTACCACCTTCTTAATTGGATTGCACATCACCAGTCAACGATTTCTTCCTCCGACCTTGGGTGCTGTGGACTGGGAGGAAACATGGGACTGCCCGCTCTGGAGTTTAGTGACTGCTACCTGGACAGTCCCCAGTTCCGTGACAGATTAAAGTCTCACGAACTGGAACTGGACAAGACAAACAAGTTCATCAAAGAGCTAATCAAAGATGGGAAAGCGCTCATCCAAGCACTGAACAGTAAGATAATCAATTTGCAATTTTGTATTTTATTGTGATGATGACTGCCCTGTGCCCAGCTAAATACCCAAACATCTATGAATGAAGACATTGCCCTATCATAGAGCCCAATGTGATAAATCTCTAATGTTTTTGAAGTGGATTTTACATTCAAAGTAGCCTATATTTTATATATAAAGTGTGTATGGTAATGTGTAGCCTGATCTTTCCATGAATAATTAGTTGGTTTTAAGATAAAGGACTTAGCCTATTCATTGTACGTCATCAGTGACAGTTCAGATAGAGGGCAGTAGAACACTTGACAGGTGCTTGCTGGTTGATGATGGAATTTGGAACAATGTAGCAATGTAGCATTAAGCCTCAAGCTAAAGTCCATGTTCACCAATCACCACCAGTCAGTGTGAAGTTCAAGAGCTAGTGTTTACATTTAGCCACTGTTGTCTCATACGGTGACCCACACTGTTACTACACTACTCTACACATTACCTGAAGTTTCCACTCCAATCTAACTCATGATAGATGTTCAAAGCAGGCCAATAAACATGCTCTTCTGCAAAGTGCCCAGTCAGCTGCCATTAACGGTCTGGATAATTCTGCTTTTGTCCGTCAGGGACATCTAGAAATCAAACTGAATGACCCGTAGTGACCCCTAGTCCCAGGTCAGAGGAGAACTGGGGTTAGGGATAGTCAGCTGTTGTTGGTACAGTTGGCTGTGTAGCTGCTGATTCACAGGCAATATGCCATGTGTTTTAGTTGTATATTACACATGTATTATCCCATGTAGCTCAGTTGGTAGAGCATGGCACTTGCAATGCCAGAGTTGTGGGTTCAATTCCCACAGGGGACCAGTACTAATACAATTTGAAAATGTATGCACTCACTACTGTAAGTTGCTATGGACAAGATCGTACCCCATTTCACATTATTTTGAAGCTTTCCACTTTTGTGCAAATTAAATCCAGAATTAACCTTCTGGGCAAGTCCCTCTGCTTTGTCCTTGTTCTGGTTTCTGGTGGCACAACAACAAGTACATGTTTTTAACCTCTACAGACGTGTATGTCACCACTCACCACAGAGAGAACGTCAACCCTACACTACACCAGAGGCTTTAGACTACTCTTCAACTCCACTTTACACGTAATTTACTGATTCCCCATCCTGTTGGTTGGAGTGTGGTTCCTGTGGCTACTCCTACATTCAGTCACAGACTTCACACAGTACCAATACTAGCAGTAGTCAACAGCCTGCCAGCCAGCCAGCCAGCCAGCCCCCCGGAGCATGATGGATGTTCTGTAAGCAAAGGACAACGTGTCATTAGGGATCCAGATGAAACGTCTTACCCCCCCCCCCCCCTAAAATGAACTAAAGTTAGGGTTTTCTGGCACTGTTCTGTGGATGCGGGGGCTGCATATTTTGATATCTTAATTGACATTAAAGGTTGCCACCTGTATCCCAAAGATAAAATGAGGACCAGGTTTGTGTGAAAGAAGCTGTTCTTTAGTTTGGTCCACCTTCTACCGTATGTCACAATAACATTGCTTAAACACACATGCTCTGTAACTTTTTTTGTGTGGTCATCATCGTCTAGATGATGACCGCTAGTTTCCCGCAATTGTACACATTTTGCCATGGCTTATGCTATCTGAGTGACTCAAACATTATAACAAAATCAATGGTGGCCACATTTCATGACATTTTTTGAATTTTAGATTCTTCTTGACTGTTTTTTTTATCATGGTGGTTGTTCGTTCTCAAAGATGATCTTATGAAAGATATGTGCCATTATCTTTTCTACATAATTTATATCTGGTTTTAGTCATTTAAGTTTACACTGAAATTATTTTACCATTCCGAAAAGTATTGTTAACATAAAAAAAAAAAAACATTATATTTGGAGTCTGCCGCTGCTAAATGAATACAGGGGAAACACTGGAAACTCAGCAGGCCGTTTATATTCCTCCACCTCACATAAAATGATGTCTCACACTGTCGACAACTGGTATTATCTGGTGAGGTGACCAAATCATGCAGTTATGGGATATTGTAGTTATTCAGTTATTGTAGTTACACAGTTATTACGGAAGTATTAGCTGTAGCTGTAGCTAATGTCAACTTTTTTTAATGGTATTTTCTCACCTTCACACTGTCCAGCAAGGATGTACTGACGGTTGTGTCCCAAATGGCACCCTATTCTATATATGGGCCCTGGACAAAAGAAGTGCACTATATAGGGGACAGGGTGCCAGTGTTTGTTTAGTTGATGCTGTTGTGAAGTGAATGCAACTAAGAGGAAGTGAAATGGTAGCTGCATCCTTTCACATAGCTGTTAAACATCCAGGTTCAGCTATAGAAACAGGCCCCTGGCCTTTGCTTTCAGCCATGTTGTGTTCTAAGTAACTGAACTGTGTGGCCCCCAACAAACCTGACAAGTAACTCACTGCCTCACTATGTTACCCTGTAGAAGCATCTCTAACCCTGTAAGAAGCCGAGTGGGAATCCCCAGACCCGAAGTTAGGCCTTTCTCCCGAGCACTCTGATGGAGGTCTCCCAGCTAATTTATGAGTAGTGATGATAGTAATTAGATAGATAGATAGATAGATAGATAGATAGATAGATAGATAGATAGATAGATAGATAGATAGATAGATAGATAGATAGGTACTTTATTGTTCCCCCGGGGGGGGAAATTTCATAAATTCAACAGCCCAAAGCAGCCACACCCCTTACGGAAAACCACATGAATTTCACATATGTTAATGTGATAACATGTGAGCACATGTGAAAACATGATCTCATGTCAAATAAATGTGAAATAAATGTGGATGCAAAATCTCAACATGTGATAATATGAAATTACATGTGACAACATGTAAGCACGAGTGGAAACATGATCTCATGTGAAATGTTCCAAAAGCCCATTTTGACATGATTTCACATGTGAAATTGCACAAAAACACTTGTCTGCTGTAGTTATTGCTTGTGATTTATGTATTTATGTACTTACACTACCATTCAAAGGTTTGGGGTCACTTAGAAATGTCCTTGTTTTTGAAAGAAAAGCAAAGTACATTAGAGTGTCTAGTTTGAGAAACAGATGTCCTCAACTGTCCTCAACTGTTGACATTGAGACTGGTGTTTTGCGGGTACTGTTTAATGAAGCTGCCAGTTGAGGACTTGTGAGGCGTCTGTTTAGTTGTGCACCGGGGCCTCCCACTCCTCTTTCTATTCTGGTTAGAGCCAGTTTGCGCTGTTCTGTGAAGGGAGTAGTACACAGCGTTGTACGAGATCTTCAGTTATTTGGCAATTTCTCGCCTTAATTTCTCAAAACAAGAATACTTTCAGAAGAAAGTTATTTGTTTCTGGCCATATTGAGCCTGTAATCGGATGCTCCAGATACTCAATTAGTCTAAAGAAGGCCAGTTTTATTGCTTATTTAATCAGCACAACAGTTTTCAGCTGTGCTAACATAATTGCAAAAGGGGTTTCTAATGATCAATAAGCCTTTTAAAATGATCAACTTGGATTAGCTAACACAACGTGCCATCGGAACACAGGAGTGATGTTTGCTGATAATGGGCCTCTGTACGCCTATGTAGATATTCCATAAAAAATCAGCCGTTTCCAGCTACAATAGTCATTTACAACATTAACACTGTCAACACTGTATTTCTGATAAATGTTATGTTATTTTAATGGACCAAAAAATTGCTTTTCTTTCAAAAACAAGGACATTTCTAAGTGACACCAAACTTTTGAACGGTAGTGTATGTGGTGATGCTGTGCTGTGGTCTGTTGAGACGCAAGACACATTTCCTGAAAGGGACACAAAATGGGTCAACTTTGAACACTTCTATCTGCTGAATGTTTTGGCATTCGGTTCCAAAAATGGGTGTGGTCAAAAAGCATTGGAAATAAAATGGAACGACCACACTACTGGCCCAGGGAGTCTTCTTTCTCTGTATTCCTTTTCAGTGTGTGTCTGTGTGTGTGTTTGTGCCTTTCACAACAGAGACTCCCTAAAGAAAAACCCAAGCCATATTATTCCAGTCTGCCTTAGAGAGAGAGAGAAGGGGGGGAGGAGTGAGAGAGAGAGAGAGAGAGAGAGAGAGAGAGAGAGAGAGAGAGAGAGAGAGAGAGAGGCAGGTCGTGGGGGTTTGCATGGGCGGTATTCCTTAAGCAGTGACGTAGAGGAGGGGGAAAAAGGGCAGCTCTATCTATTAGTAAGGGGATGCTCCTGACCTACAGTGGCAGAGGTGAACTTCATCAATAACACTCAGATGGTCCAGTTATGTGTTTGGGTAATTTGGGTAAAGATGAGCTAACACAATACAGTTGGACACAGAGCTGGTAAATATTTGAGCTTTAGAAGCCTTATTCAGTTACATGCTTCATAATTGCATAGTCACTCAGCCACTCAGCATTTTGTGTTCAGGCTTATTCCTTTGTGTTTCCACTCACAAGGATGTGGAACTTATTTTCCTGGTATGCACCAGTCTAATTTTAATTTGCTCATTAGGCTATAAACATGTATGCACATTTAAATATATCGTTTTTCCCACCACATTCCACTTCCTGTTAGTTTTTCTCAAGGCTAGTGTTATTGAAATTGAATTGAATTAGGCCATTTCTAATGAAAATAACCCTATGTCGTCTTAATGACAGGAATAATGAACATGAGACATTCAGCCCATGCTTCCCCTTTTGTTAAATGCAGAGCTGTATGAAAAGATTTGGCTGACTGGTTGCCTCAACGCCTGCTATGGCAACTGCTCTCCATCCGACCGCAAGGCACTACAGAGGGTAGAGCGTACGGCCCAGTACATCACTGGGGCCAAACTTCCTGCCATCTAGGATCTCTATACCAGGCGGTGACAGAGGAAGGCCCTAAAAATTGTCCAAGACTCCAGCCACCCTAGTCATAGACTGTTCTCTCTGCTACCGCACGGCAAGCGGTACCGGAACACCAAGTCTAGGTCCAAAAGGCTCCTTAACAGATTCTACCCCCAAGCCATAAGACTGCTGAACAGTTAATCAAATGGCTACCCGGACTATTTACATTGACCCCCCTTTTTTTACACTGTTGCTACTCGCTGTTTATTATCTATGCATAATCACTTTACACCTACCTACATGTACAAATTACTTTCTTAAGTGCATTGTTGGTTAAGGGCTTGTAAGTAAGCATTTCACGGTGTTGTATTCAGTGCATGTGACAAATACAATGTGATTTCCTTATACAGTTTGTTCAAACATTGGCACATAGACATTGGCTGCACCATCATTTATTCTCTCCCCAGTTACCTTGTTTTGACCAGATTGTGTACGGTTTATGTCAGAATTGACCAGGATTAACTTGTTGTAGCAGGTTCGGAGAATTTACACAGCAGGTTAGGAGAATTAACGTGTCAGGTTAGGAAAATTATGTTAAATTTAGGAAAATGGTTAGGATTAGGGTTAGGTCAAATGGGTGGCAGGTAGCCTAATGGTTAGAGCATTGGGCCAGTAACTGTATCCCTTCTCACCATGACAGCTACCCTGATCCCAGTCATTCCTGCTTCAGGCCTCTTACTGTAAATCTGAAAGTTTGAATTATTTTTCATTTTTTTACTGAACTAGCTAATAGAGAAAGGCCTGAATGTGTACACTGTGTTCCCTCATGCAGCCTGTTTAAGGGAATTCTTGTTTGTGTGTGTCGTGAGATAAGTCACAGTTACACTGATAAGTAGCTGCTTTGATATTCTGAGTGTCAGTGACGCTATACAGATGTACGGTGTAGTGTAGTCGTGTTGCAACACCAAGGATAAGCTGGGGTCATTCAGGGTATATTGTCATATAGATTATTATTTTTATTTTTTTTATTAGTTGGTAGCACATTATTTTAAGAGCATTTTATTGATTTAGATACAGCCTTTAAGGAGCCTATATACAAATACAAATACCTGTCATTGAAATTACAAAGACATTTGTGGAATATTAGGTTTCTACGTTGTGTAAAAACACGATTTCCTATTGAGATGCATTGCATTGAAAATTGTACACTGTCTCTTTACAAATGTCAAGTTTGTTAGTGAAGACATTCAAATCTGTCATTCATTCATGTCTATGATCATTGATCTCCTGAATAAGCTATCCCTTTGCAATTCTTTTTCCAGATAGTAACAGAATGAAACTAAAGGAGATTTTACCGTAATTCTGTTACCAAAATGCTTCTGCACAGTTTTTTCCAGTAAAAAGTGTGTTCTTCCTATTTCCACTTAGCACTACAAGAAGCACTGCTGCAGTAATTTACTGTGTAATGAATGAGTAAGACAGTGTATCGATTGGCTTGTGTTGTTGTTATTATTAGCAGCTTGGGTCTTTTTTAATATCAAGGAATATTTCACTTTCTCTGTTCATAGGAGTAACAACATGAAGGATCGGAGCGGAGGGATGTTGAGAGGCGGACCCTCAGTTTTCTGCTCTCTCCCTCTGCTGAGACTGACCATCATATACAGGCACCATCAGCCCAGTAAAATAACAATAAATAGCAAATGATTTAAATGTATGCTCACTTAGCTGTGCCTTGCAAATAATACAACAACGGATCTATTACCAGTAAAGCCTACCTCAAATTTTGAAATATATATATTTTTAAATGGCCCAAACATCAATGCATTGGCAGGGCAATTCAAGCAAAGCCAATGTGAGGCGAGAATGTATTGGGTCTATAGCTTACTGATCAAACCTCCTTGCTACAGTTCTGTTTACGTTTTTTAAGTCTTGTTAAAAACAAATCTCGGTTTGCATTTTGACTCAAAAAGTGATCTTGTAAACAGTACAGTGAAATGGTAACTTGCATACTAGCAATATTAAAAACAGAAAGTGTCCAGATAAAAATATTAGATGACGCTTACCTAGACACACTTGTCTAAATTGATGGGTCATGTGAGAGAAATGCTATAACCACCCCTCATCCACATCTAGCTAAGTGGATGGGTCACTATTGTCTAGACGTAAACATATCAATGAAATACAATAGATGGCCATAATCACCCCCAGACACACCTGGCTAACTTGATGGGTCATGTAATCATCTGGCGAAGTGGAGTCTTTTGTTTAGACATGTAGCTAGCTAAACAATTAACTGGCATAATCCCAACTCATACTACTACCAATACAAACATGAATGAATCTGAATCTGCATGTAGCTAAAGCTAACCAACTAGGTTCAATGTTAGCTAGCTAACATTTGGCTATAACTAGCAATGCAAATGGATTTCTGATTCAAATAATATTGCTATACTGATCATAAATGGGGCGGCAGGTAGCTGAGTGGTTAGGATGTTGGGCCCGTAACCGAAAGGTTGGTGGATCGAATCCCCAAGATGAGAAGGGAAGAATCTGTAGTTCTGCCCCTGAACTGTTCCTATGCGGTCATTGTAAATAACAATTTGTTCTGAACTGACTTGCCTAGTTAAATAACGGTTAACATTTTTTATAATTAGCTAGCAAGCTAATGTTTGCTAGCTAACAGTAAGCTTTAACTTGCAAATGACTTTCTGACAAAATTTTTAACTTATAATATCTGAAAATGTAGCCAGACTCAACCGTATACATGGACGAATGCTTCACGGCAGACTGGAACCATGTAACTCAGTTGTGTTTGTAGCTACATCTTGTTTGGCCAGCATTGTGCCAAGTCACTCCGGTTCACACTGACTGTGGCGTGCGCAGAAAGTAGCCCATCACTTTTTCCAACTGATCTGTCGATAGCACCTGCTGAATTCAGGGCATGAATGTTGTTGAGAAAAGTAGCAACACTTTTGTAGTTCTCGATGGCTAACGTTATGTTTTTCAAAAACACAGCAGTAGAAAGGACTATCAACACAAACTGAGCAGCTCACGTTATAGACAGAAGCATGCTACATGACAGACCAATCCAAACTGATCATGGCTAGCGGGAAGGTTCCTGTCTTTTTCTGTGGCTAAACCAGTTGGCCTGTTTTTAGAGAATTGTATTTCACCGGTTCATAGTAGTTTCCAGGAAGAAAGAGAATGCAGTTTTGTCTCTAGTCTTGCGTTCCAAGTCTTGAACGTGAGGAATCCTGGAAGTCCAGGTTCTTCTTTTTCTAGGTCCTGCATCAGAAACGTTACTGTCTTTTCATGAGAGCCAGTGGCCTTACATATATACATACATACATACATACATACATACATACATACATACATACATACATACATACATACATACATACATACATACATACATACATACATACATACATACATACATACATACATTAATAAGGGTTATCCAGGGCAAGCTTTTTAATTGTTACTAGAATGGGTGTTATTTTTATAAACACTGAGGCACGAGCAGCGCTGTGGTAATTTGGAGCCAGACTTTCCTTCTCCCTTGTGCACTCTCACTCTCTCCCCCTGCTAATAATATGGAGTGCATTCTAGAAACGTTCAGTGTTCTATGTACACTCTTAGAGGTAAAGGTGCTATCTATAACATAAAAGGGTTCTTCGGCTGAACTACCAAGAATGTTGGTTCCAGGCAGAACCTTTTTTGGTTCCAGGCAGAACTATTTTGGGTTCCATGTAGAACCCTCTGTGTAAAGGGTTCTACATGGAACTCAAAAAGGTTCTACCTGGAACCAAAAAGGTTCTGCCTGGAACCAACATTATTTTTTTTATTTTTTTTACTGCTCAACAAAAACAATTATCGTCAGTCGACTAAATGAAACCTGAAACCTTGGAGAGTTTCATATGAGTTTCACCGTGACAGTCTGTGAGAATACCAGTATATGACATACATGTTGGATGAATAGAATGTAGTAGTTGATATCAGTGGCCATATAACTAACATGGGCCATTTAAAACAAGACATTCAGTGTCATTTTGAGAGTTTTTTTGTGGCACACTAACATCAGTTACTATAGTAAGTCCTTCTGCTGATTCACTCTCCCGCCATGCTGTCGGTAGACCACCAACATCATCACCATCATCACCTTATAGCCTGTCAGTATGCACCCCTCCACAGTCCTGAGGACAAGTGTACTGCCCTCCCTCCCTCCCTCTCTCCATCCTCTCCTCCCAATACAAGGCTGGTGGCAGCGGCCTGTGGTCTGTGTGATTCCCCTAACCCTCTTCTCCCCCTGTATAAATGGAGGTCATTGTGTGGGCATGCATTTTCTCCCATTGCAGTCAGTGGGCTCTGTGTCTGCTCTGCTCCCTGTACTCTAGTCTGCTGAAGAGAGGCCTGTGTCTGCTGTTGCTGTCCACTCCATGAGGGTCAGAGAGGGTGTGGAGCGGGAGGAGATGGAGAGAGGGAGCAGAGAAGATAGAAAGAGGAAGGCAGTGGGACAGAAAAGCCAGTGTTCCACTCTACCCAGAGAAAGAGAGAGGGGACAGACCCCAAGAGCTGGTGTCTCTCTCTGTCTCTCTCTCTCTGTCTCTCTCTCTCTGTCTCTCTCTCTCTCTCTCGCTCTTTCTCTCTCTCCCCTCGTTCTGCCCCCCCCCCTCTCTAGTCTTGCGTTCCAAGTCTTGAACGTGAGGAATCCTGGAAGCCCAGGTTCCTCTTTTTCTAGGTCCTGCATCAGAAACGCTACTGTCTTTTCATGAGAGCCAGTGGCCTTACATACATACATACATACATACATACATACATACATACATACATACATACATACATACATACATACATACATACATACATACATACATACATACATACATACATACATACATACATACATACATACATACATTAATAAGGGTTATCCAGGGCAAGCTTTTTAATTGTTACTAGAATGGGTGTTATTTTTATAAACACTGAGAGGTTCCTTCTCCCCTGTGCACGCTCACTCTCTCCCCCTGCTAACAGTATGGCGTGCATTCTTCTCTGAACAGAGAATTCTGCAGGCTCACGCCACGGTTTGGTTTACACTCCGCTAATAAATAACTCTTACTGCCCTATGACAGCCCCTCTAGTTTAATACAATAACTAGGGAATACAACTGTGTGTTGGGATGGTTTAGAAAGCACACAGCTTGGTCAGATACACCCAGAGCTCTACTGCACATTGTAATGTATTGTAAGAGTGTTATGACCATTGTGGGGGTGGGTGACTGTAAAGTGGCTGAATAGAGAAGTGGTTGTGTGGAGAGAGAAGATGTGGTGATGTTGAATAATTAACCAGAGGCATTGAGAGCAGAGTTCCAGCCTCCCTCACTCTGTCTGTCTATTCTTTCACTCTGACAACAGTCTGTCTGAGCCGCTGGTTACGCACAAATTGTACAGCACTTTGAGCAGTCCATGACACAGAGAATGGGTTGATGGGTGGGTGACCCGTCAGGCACAGCCACACCCTTAATGAGTGTCGCCACCAGGCACAGACACTGTCTGGAATGTTATAGAGAGAAATAGTAATGGCGTCTTTTTGTAGGCACTAACTCCACCATGGGTTCAGTGGACAAAGCCAATGGGGGAAATGTATGGCGTTTTTGGATAAACGCCGAAAATAAGGTCTATGGTAAATACAGGATTAGGAGATCTTATACGTTTTGTTAAATACATTTTTGTGATATAAAAAAAACACATGAAGGCTTCAGAGTTCATAAAGGCCATGTTAACTGACTGCTATTATCTCAGAACAAAATGTATACGATCTCCTAAACATGTGTTAACCTTAGACCTTACTTTCAGCGTTTATCCCAATCTTTTTCGTTTCCTTTCCTAATTCATTTTCCCCATAGGAATGGCTGAATGAACCTGAGGTAACTAATTTCCGGCTATTAGGACTACACGCTGGAGAGCTCTATAGGGACATCTATATGGGAAAGAGCATCCCTGTCTGAGAACATGATGGGAATACGATAGCCATGATGTCATAACTGTAACTTGACTCCATCCAGAAGGAGGGTGGTATTACCGACAGGCAGCACAGCGCTTATCATGAGTGGCACAGTGGTCTAAGGCACTGCATCTCAGTGATAGAGGAGTCACTACAGACAACCTGGTTCAGTGGTCTAAGGCACTGCATCTCAGTGCTAGAGGCGTCAGGTGGCCTGGAGGGTAGGAGTGTTGCGTCAGTAACCGAAAGCTTGCTTGATCAAATCCCTGAGCTGACAAGGGAAAAATCTGTTGTTCTGCCCCTGAACAAGGCAGTTAACACACTGTTCCCTGGGTGCTGAAAACATGGATGTTGATTATTCAGAGGGGTTGGGTTAAATACAGAAGATGCATTCAGTTGTACAACTGACTAGTATCCCCCTTTTCACTACAGACCCTGGTTCAATCCCGGGCTGTGATCGGCAGTCCCATAGGGCGGCGCACAATTGGCTCCGCGTCGTCCGGGTTAAGGGAGGCCCGGGTAGGCAGTCATTGTAAATACTGACTTGCCTAGTTAAATAAAGGTTTAAAGAAATACACAGTGACATGCTACACCATTTTATATAGCTCCAAAAGTAGCAGTGCTCAGCTCATTCTGTTCTGTCAGTAACCTATGGAGATGACAGATGGTTACCTACAAACACCTTAACGCCTCCCCAGTCTTCCACACTACCGTCTTCCACCCTACTCTCTCTCCGCAGTCTTCCACCCTACTCTCTCTCCGCAGTCTTCCACCCTACCACCTTCCACCGTAGTCCCTCTCTGCAGTCTTCCACCCTACTCTCTCTCCGCAGTCTTCCATCCTACCACCTTCCACCCTACTCTCTCTCCGCAGTCTTCCATCCTACCACCTTCCACCGTAGTCCCTCTCTGCAGTCTTCCACCCTACTCTCTCTCCGCAGTCTTCCATCCTACCACCTTCCACCCTACTCTCTCTCCGCAGTCTTCCATCCTACCACCTTCCACCCTAGTCCCTCTCCGCAGTCTTCCATCCTACCACCTTCCACCCTACTCTCTCTCCGCAGTCTTCCATCCTACCACCTTCCACCCTAGTCCCTCTCCGCAGTCTTCCATCCTACCACCTTCCACCCTACTCTCTCTCCGCAGTCTTCCACCCTAGTCCCTCTCTGCAGTCTTCCACCCTAGTCTCTCTCTGCAGTCTTCCACCCTAGTCTCTCTCTGCAGTCTTCCATCCTACCACCTTCCACCCTAGTCCCTCTCTGCAGTCTTCCATCCTACCACCTTCCACCCTAGTCCCTCTCTGCAGTCTTCCACACTACCGTCTTCCACCCTACTCTCTCTCCGCAGTCTTCCATCCTACCACCTTCCACCCTAGTCCCTCTCTGCAGTCTTCCACCCTAGTCTCTCTCTGCAGTCTTCCACCCTAGTCTCTCTCTGCAGTCTTCCACCCTAGTCTCTCTCTGCAGTCTTCCACCCTAGTCTCTCTCTGCAGTCTTCCACCCTAGTCCCTCTCTGCAGTCTTCCACCCTAGTCTCTCTCTGCAGTCTTCCACCCTAGTCTCTCTCTGCAGTCTTCCACCCTAGTCTCTCTCTGCAGTCTTCCACCCTAGTCTCTCTCTGCAGTCTTCCACCCTAGTCTCTCTCTGCAGTCTTCCACCCTAGTCTCTCTCTGCAGTCTTCCACCCTAGTCCCTCTCTGCAGTCTTCCACCCTAGTCTCTCTCTGCAGTCTTCCACCCTAGTCTCTCTCTGCAGTCTTCCACCCTAGTCTCTCTCTGCAGTCTTCCACCCTAGTCCCTCTCTGCAGTCTTCCACCCTAGTCTCTCTCTGCAGTCTTCCACCCTACTACCTTCCAGGTTTCCACCCTCCCCTCCTCCACAGCCTTTGATGAATTAGGGCAAATCTTTCAGTGCTGTGTCCAGTCTTCCTCAGCACTGCTGCGTGTCATGCTGGGCTTATTTTTCTCCCTTTGTGTGTGTACGATGTGTGTGTGTGTACTGTTTGTGTGTGCACACTCCGTGGTGGGCTGGAGAGGGAAGAGTTGTCTCTGGCATTGCCAGGCCAACTCTAACAAACCACAACATGCTGGCAGTCCGAGAGTGAGAGTGTGTGTGTGTATGACTGGATATGTATGACTGTGTGTGTGAGCTCCCGGCCGTTTCCTACAGCTAGCTCCAAAAATACCCCCCGCTAACAATATTTAATCCCCGGGCCGCCCTCTCTCTGCTGGGGTGAGTGGGGAGGTGAGTGGGGAGGTGCAGGCAGGCGGAGATATTGTTCAAATTCAGATTTAGTAGGTAATCTGGGTGGAGAGGTTAGCGCTACCCTAGCGTGGACCAGGGGCTGATGGATGAAGAGAGGGGGAGAGGGGGGAGAGAGGTGAGGAGGTTAAAGTGTCTCCTACATAGTAGACTGACTGATCTTGAACATCTCCTCTCCAACCGCCATGTTAAACCTTTAATCTCTCACCCCGACACTATGGGAGATTCTCATTTGGGCAAAAGACCGTCCTCTCTCCTCCGTGACCCAGAAACCGATCGAGGAGTGTGTCATTTCGTTAGTAGGCAAATGGAAGAGTGTCCTTCCCTACTCAATAGCCACCTTTCATCAAGGATACTCATGTGTATCCTGCCACGGAAGAGTTTTGAAATCTGCCACACCCCCTTGAATCAGCTTTTGTTTTGTCAGAGGAGAAAAATATGCACATTTAAAAACAATATGCTACTTGCTGTATTTAGAAAATGTATTGCACAACTAACTTAATTAGTTTTTATCACTTTACACATTTATTTTGGGATCCACTGCTGTAAACCTAATTTATTTGGGGATCCACTGCTGTAAACCTAATTTATTTGGGGATCCACTGCTGTAAACCTAATTTATTTGGGGATCCACTCCTGTAAACCAAATGTCAATGTATGTTGGCTAAAGCTATGCTAAGCTAATCTCTGTGTGTAACTGCTGCTTTCTGTAACCATTAAAATCACCTTTATTGTGGACTGTCATCATCCTCCTGACTGCATGCCTTATTAGACTGTAGATACAGTACAGTAGGTAAAGTTGGAGCAGCGATGGCTCTGCAACGTTCACCGTTGTTGTCGACGTGCATTGTGAGACTGAGGTCAAAGTGGGTCCATCTAGATTGCTGTTTAAGATGTATCTACAGACTGGTGGTGGACATATGTATGTGTTTGGCTCCTGGAGAAAGCAAGGAAAGCTTCAAAGATCTGATTGGGTTAGCACTTTAGATGAAGATGAAGGATTGAACAACCCAACCAGTTAGATGTCTTATAGACCGTTCTGGGTGTAACAATCTTGTTATACAAATGGAGCAAAATTTAAAATTGTACATTCCGTGGTTTGAAAATCAACAGTGAATGACAGTTGTTATGTGAGATAAATAGATTTATTTGATTTGATTCTATAACTCTTGGCAGACAATTAACATATTTCATTATACCACTACCTTCATGAGATCCCTCTGATGGTCTTTATATTACCCTGTGACATACAGCGGGTGAAATAAGTATTGAACACGTCACCATTTTTCTCAGTAAATATATTTCCAAAGGTGCTATTGACATGAAATTTTCACCAGATGTTGGTAACAACCCAAGTAATCCATACATACAAAGAAACCAAAACAAATAAGTTCAGAAATTAAGTTATGTGTAATAATGTGAAATGACACAGGGAAAAAGTATTGAACACACTTACTGATATTTATTTAATACTTTGTACTAAAGCCTTTGTTGGTAATGACAGCTTCAAGACGCCTCCTGTATGGAGAAACTAGTCGCATGCATTGCTCTGGTGTGATTCTGGCCCATTCTTCCTCACAAACAGTCTTCAAATCTTGAAGGTTCCGTGGGCCTCTTCTATGAATCTTGATCTTCAGTTCTTTCCATAGATTTTCAATGGGATTTAAGTCAGGTGATTGGCTGGGCCATTCTAGCAGCTTTATTTTCTTTCTTTGAAACCAATTGATAGTTTCCTTGGCTCTGTGTTTGGGATCATTGTCTTGCTGAAATGTCCACCCTCGTTTCATCTTCATCATCCTGGTAGATGGCAGCAGATTTTTGTCAAGAATGTCTCGGTAAATTTGCCCATTCATCCTTCCTTCAATTATGTGAAGTTTGCCAATACCATTTGCTGAAAAGCAGCCCCACACCATGATGTTCCCACCTCCAAACTTCACTGTTGGTATGGTGTTTTTAGGGTGATGTGCAGTGCCATTTCTCCTCCAAACATGGTGTGTATTATGACATCCAAACAGTTAAATTTTGCTCTCATCTGACCACACTATATTCTCCCAGTATTTCACAGGCTTTTCCAAATGTTGTGCAGCAAACTTTAAATGAGCTTCAACATGCTTTTTTTTCAGCAATGGAGTCTTGCGTGGTGAGCGTGCATACAGGCCATGGCGGTGGAGTGCATTACTTACTGTTTTCTTTGAGACAACAGTACCTGCTAATTGCAGGTCTTTTTGAAGGTCTCCACAAGTGGTCCTTGGCTCTTGGACAACTCTTCTGATTATTCTTTTCACTCCTCTGTCAGAAATCTTGCGAGGAGCACCTGGTCGAGGCAAATTTATGGTGAAATGATTGTCTTTCCACTTCCGTATTATGGCCCCAACAGTGCTCACTGGAACATTCAGAAGCTTAGAAATGTGCCTATAACCAATGCCATCATTATGTTTTGCAACAATTAGGTTGCGAAGGTCTTGAGACAGCTCTTTGCTTTTACCCATCATGAGATGTGTCTTGTGTGACACCTTGGCAATGAGACCTTTTTGTAGGCCATCAGTTGGGACTGAACCAGCTGATATTAATTTGCACTGACAGGGGGCTGGATTGCTTTTTAATTACTGATAGTTTTCAGCTGTTGTCTTGGCTTTCCATGCCTTTTTGCACCTCCCTTTCTTCATGTGTTCAATACTTTTTCCCTGTGTCATTTCACATTATTACACATAACTTAATTTCTGAACTTATTTGTTTTGGTTTCTTTGTATGTATGGATTACATCTGGTGAAAATGTCATGTCAATAGCACCTTTGGAAATATATTTACTGAGAAAAATGGTGACGTGTTCAATACTTATTTCACACGCTGTAAATAACGAATGAAGGCACATACAGGGTTGTACAGTACTAGTGTAGGAAAGAGGACACCTTTGTATTGGTGCTTTAATGTATGTAGCCTACATCTTGTGAGAGGCTACAAGGTTAGTAAGGCCATATGGGCAACTGTATGACCTGTCATCCCTCTATCATCCTCTTCTTCTTCTCCTATCCCCCTCTTCTTCCCCTCCTATCCCCCTCTTCTTCCCCTCCTATCCCCCTCTTCTTCCCCTCCTATCCCCCTCTTCTTCCCCTCCTCTCTCCCTCTTCTCCCCCCCCTCCCTCTTTCCCCTCCTCTCTCCCTCTTCTCCCCCCTCTCCCTCTTTCTCCTCCTCTCTCCCTCTTCTTCCCCTCCTATCCCCCTCTTCTCCCCCCCCTCTCTCCCTCTTCTCCCCCCCCTCTCTCCCTCTTCTCCCCCCTCTCCCTCTTTCCCCTCCTATCTCCCTCTTCTTCCCCCCCTCTCCCTCTTCTTCCCCCCCTCTCTCCCTCTTCTTCCCCCCCTCTCTCCCTCTTCTCCACCCCTCTCTCCCTCTTCTCCCCCCTCTCCCTCTTTCCCCTCCTATCTCCCTCTTCTCCCCCCCCTCTCTCTCTCTTCTCCCCCCTCTCCCTCTTCTCCCCCCTCTCCCCCTCCCCCCCCTCCCTCTTCTTCCCCCCCTCTCTCCCTCTTCTCCCCCCCTCTCCCTCTTTCCCCAATAGAACTCCTATCTCCCTCTTCTTATCCCCCTCTCCCTCTTCTTCTACTCCAGCCGACGAGGGGAGGAGATAGCTAGCGGTGCTAACGCAGAGTCCCAGACTGTAATATCCCCATCACAATGGAGTGACTGTGAAAGCAAGGCTGGCCTGCATCATGGTCTGGTCTCTCTGTGTCGGGATACTCTGACTCCCTAACCACAGAGTTAATGGTTTTAAACAATGCTAAGGCTGCTGATGCCAGAGGGCAGTTTTTAGCTCCCAGTCTGAGGCTGTTAGAGAGAGACTGGGAGTGGGAGGTAGAGTGGCTAGGCTTGGGCTGGCCTGCCAAACGGCCACAGGGCTCTCACAGAGCTGAAGGCTACTGGAGCGTGCATTCACTGTGCCACATCCTGTCCATTCTCTCCTCATGTAATGTTCCAGAGAGTTCTCAACTGTCCCGGGTCAGCTGTACCTATCTAACTTTCTCCACTGTCCTGGGCCAGCTCTACCTATCTAACTCTCTCCACTGTCCTGGGCCAGCTCTACCTATCTAACTATCTCCACTGTCCTGGGCCAGCTCTACCTATCTAACTCTCTCCACTGTCCTGGGCCAGCTCTACCTATCTAACTCTCTCCACTGTCCTGGGCCAGCTCTACCTATCTAACTCTCTCCACTGTCCCGGGCCAGCTCTACCTATCTAACTCTCTCCACTGTCCCGGGCCAGCTCTACCTATCTAACTTTCTCCACTGTCCCGGGCCAGCTCTACCTATCTAACTCTCTCCACTGTCCTGGGCCAGCTCTACCTATCTAACTCTCTCCACTGTCCCGGGCCAGCTCTACCTATCTAACTTTCTCTGGCTGTACTGTACTGATCCTCTTAATGCTGCGGTCACTTTCCGTTGGGTCCTGAGCCTCTTTTTACTATGGGTCTGCCATGCTGTAATGCCTGTCTCCTCTAACCTGCGCCAGCAGCCAGCACACAGGGTTTGGAGCATGGGGTGGTGGTGTGGACTGGAGCAGTGCAGACAGAGAGGAGTGGTGTGATATTGGGTGTGGTGTTGGTCCCACCCTCTCCCCTCCCAGGCCCCCTCCTTCGCCCATGCTGTCTGCTCAAAGAGAGAGAGAGAGAATGGCAATACCAATCGCCTGCAGCAGCCACACCTCTGGGGAGTGAGAGATGCTCTTGTATCCTGGTCCTTTGGGACCGCCATGCCTGGCACACTCTGCCTCACAGACCTGCTGTTTTAGGGGAAGGACGGCTTAGCGATGCAGCCAAAGAGTAATTGGAATGCTTAATGCCCTCTTTCACTCTTTTGAATAAATTGAATGCTTAATGTCCTCTCTCAATTTTCTCTCCTGCTGTGAGAGAAGGATGCACCGACGGGTCTGAAGAGGATCAAAGTGCATTCTGATTTACACACTCAAGATCTGTTTGAAGTGGGATTTTAGCATAATTATCTTCTTAACAACTCATTATTTGCTGGTTCAGTAGAATGGAATCAATGAACCATGTTGCCAAGGCTGGGTATAGCTGGAGCTGGCTGTATTGCAAAATTATTCCTTGATGTCATGACGACACATTCTCCAGAGCTGTCATGTGATGCCTCCGTGTTCACTGAGTCGTTTAATCAGCTTTCGAGTAAGATGACTTTGTCGTAGTGTAGCTCTAGCAATAAAAGCAGTAGTGGTAGGTTGCATCCCAAATGGCACCCTATTCCCTTTTATAGTGCACTATTTTTGACCAGGGCCCATAGGGCCTTTGGGACACATCTGTAGACCCAGGGTGTTAGCTATGAATAGTGCTAGTCTGTCTCTGTGGATGGCTGAAAATGCAACAATATTCCAGAATTCCTGTCACATTCCTCACATTCATCACTCGTGTGTCACTAATAATGTTTCATATTCATACACAATCTCACAACAGCTTGCTACTGACTCTATGGCCATGCAGTGCCTTCGGAAAGTATTCACAACAGCTTGCTACTGACTCTATGGCCATGCAGTGCCTTCGGAAAGTATTCACAACAACTTGCTACTGACTCTATGGCCATGTAGTGCCTTCGGAAAGTATTCAGACACTTTGACTTTTTCCACATTTTGTAAGATGGATTAAAATTGATTAAATGTATTTTTTTTTCATCAATCTACACAAAATACCCCATAATGACAAAGAAACTTTAGCAAAGCAACTAAAATATTACATTTACATAAGTATTCAGACCCTTTACTCAGTACTTTGTTGAAGCACCTTTGGCAGCAATTACAGCCTTGAGTCTTCTTGGGTATGACGCTACAAGCTTGGCACACCATTATTTTCGGGAGTTTCTCTCATTCATCTCTGCAGATCCTCTCAAGCTCTGTCAGGTTGGATGTGGAGCGTTGCTCACAGCTATTCTCAGGTCTCTCCAGAGATGTTTGATCGGTTTCATGTCCGGGCTCTGGCTGGGCCACTCAAGGACATTCAGAGACTTGTCCCGAAGCCACTCCTGCGTTGTCTTGGCTGTGTGCTTAGGGTCATTGTCCTGTTGGAAGGTGAACCTTCGCCCCAGTCTGAGGTACTAAGCGCTCTGGAGCAGGTTTTCATCAAGGATCTCTTTGTACTTTGCTCCGTTCATCTTTGCCTCGATCCTGACTAGTCTCCCAGTCCCTGCCGCTGAAAAACACCCCCACAGCATGATGCTGCCACTACCATGCTTCACCGTAGGGATAGTGCCAGGTTTCCTCCAGACGTGACACTTGGCATTCAGGCCAAAGAGTTTAATCTTGGTTTCATCAGACCAGATAATCTTGTTTCTCATTGGCTAAGAGTCTTTAGGTGCCTTTTGGCAAACTCCAAGCGTGCTGTCATGTGCCTTTTACTGAGGAGTGGCTTCCATTTGGCCGCTCTACTATAAAGGCCTGATTGGTGGAGTGCTGCAGAGATGGTTGTCCTTCTGGAAAGTTCTCCACAGAGGAACTCTAGAGGTCTGTCAGAGTGACCATTGGGTTCTTGGTCACCCTGACCAAGGTCCTTCTCCCCGATTGCTCAGTTTGCTTTAGGAAGCGTCTTGGTGGTTCTCAACTTCTTCCATTTAAGAATGATGGAGGCCACTGCATTCTTGGGGACCTTCAATTCTGCAGACATATTTTGGTACGATTCACCAGATCTGAGCCTCGACACAATCACGTCTCGGAGCTCTACGGACAATTCCTTCGACCTCATGGCTTGATTTTTGCTCTGAAATGCACTGTCATCTGTGGGACCTTATAAAGACAGGTGTGTGTCTTTCCAAATCATGTCCAATCAATTGCATTTACCACAGGTGGATTCGAATGAAGTTGTAGAAACATCTCAAGGATGATCAATGGAACAGGATGCACCTGAGCTCAAATTCGAGTCTCATAGCAAAGGGTCTGAATACTTATGTAAATATATTTTTTTATAGATTTGCAAACATTTCTCAAAACCAGTTTTTTGCTTTGTTATTATGGGGGTATTGTGTGTAGATTGCTAAGGACATAAAAAAAAACACATTTAGAAGGAGGCTGTAACATAGTAAAATGTGGAAAAAGTCAAGGGATCTGAATACTTTCCGAAGGCACTGTAGATGGACTTCTGTTCTGATGGGCTGTGATTAAGGAAATCACTTCCTGTTTGGCACTTCCTGACCTGGATGGTCCTAGGTTTTCAGGAAGAGGACGTGTTTGATTGAATATTACTACATGATGGCCTTACATCTCATGTTTGATTATTAAATCATACACACTCATTTTTCAACCACTCCACAGATTTCATGTTAACAAACTATAGTTTTGGCAAGTCGGTTAGGACATCTACTTTGTGCATGACACAAGTAATTCTTCCAACAATTGTTTACAGACAGATTATTTTACTTATAATTCACTATTCCAGTGGGTCGAAGTTTACATACACGAAGTGTACACTTGACTGTGCCTTTAAACAGCTTGGAAAATTCCAGAAATTGATGTCATGGCTTTAGAAACTTCTGATAGGCTAATTGACATCATTTGAGTCAATTGGAGGTGTACCTGTGGATGTATTTTGAGGCCTACCTTCAAACTCAGTGCCTCTTTGCTCGACATCATGGGAAAATCAAAAGAAATCAGCCAAGACCTCAGAAAACCTTTTTTAGACATCCACAAGTCTGGTTCACCCTTGGGAGCAGTTTCCAAATGCCTGAAGGTACCACGTTCATCTGTACAAAAAATAGTATGCAAGTATAAACACCATGGGACCACGCAGCCGTCATACCGCTCATGAAGGAGACGCGTTCTGTCTCTTAGAGATTAACGTACTTTGGTGCGAAAAGTGCAAATCAATCTCAGAACAACAGCAAAGGATCTTGTGAAGATGCTGGAGGAAACAGGTACAAAAGTATTTATGTCCACAGTAAAACGAGTCCTATATCGACATAACCTGAAAGGCCGCTCAGCAAGGAAGAAGCCACTGCTCCTTAACCGCCATAAAAAAGCCAGACTACGGTTTGCAACTGCACATGGGGACAAAGATCATACTTTTTGGAGAAATGTCCTCTGGTCTGATGAAACAAAAATATAACTGTTTGGCCATAATTACCATCGTTATGTTTGGAGGAAAAAAAGGGAGGCTTGCAAGCTGAAGAACACCATCCAAACCGTGAAGAACGGGGGTGGCAGCATCCATCATGTTGTGGGGGTGCTTTGCTGTAGGAGGGACTGGTGCACTTCACAAAATAGATGGCATCATGAGGAAGGAAAATTATGTGGATATATTGAAGCAACATCTCAAGACATCAGTCAGGAAGTTAAAGCTTGGTTGCAAATGGGTCTTCCAAATGGACAATGACCCCAAGCATACTTCCAAAGTTGTGGCAAAATGACTTAAGGACAACAAAGTCAAGGTATTGGAATGGCCATCACAAAGCCCTGACCTCAATCCTATAGAACATTTGTGGGCAGAACTGAAAAGCGTGTGGGAGCAAGGAGGCCTACAAACCTGACTCAGTTACACCAGTTCTGTCAGGAGGAATGGGCCAAAATTCACCCAACTTATTGTGGGAAGCTTGTGGAAGACTACCCAAAACGTTTGACCCAAGTTAAACAATTTAAAGGCAATGCTACCAAATACTAATTGAGTGTTTGTAAACTTCTGACCCACTGGGAATGTGATGAAAGAAATAAAAGCTGAAACACATCAATCTCTCTACTATTTTTCACATTCTTAAAATAAAGTGGTGATCCTAACTGACCTAAGACAGGGAATTTTTACTAGGATTAAATGTCAGGAATTGTGAAAATCTGAGTTTAAATGTATTTGGCTAAGGTGTATGTAAACTTCCGACTTCAACTGTATCTGTCTCTCTCTTGTCTGACTGACTATTGTGCACCTCCATTCTTAGCTGACTGCTCTGTGCTCTCTTTCTCTTCATATCTGCCAGTATCTTGTCAGACTACTTCAATCTAACTGCCGGCTCTCTCCCCTTGCTGTCAGCCTGCTGTACACCTTTGGGCTGCCTGCCCACCCAACGCAGCCTTCAGCTCTCCTCTCCTCTCCTCTCCTCTCCTCTCCTCTCCTCTCCTCTCCTCTCCTCTCCTCTCCTCTCCTCTCCTCTCCTCTCCTCTCCTCTCCTCTCCTCTCCTCTCCTCTCCTCTCCTCTCCTCTCTCCTCACCAATCAAACGTACTGCCCTATCTGCTGTGAGTCATTCTAACTCTCTCCTGGCTGTCTTCAGCCTAGCCTTCCTGTCTTCTCTTTCCAGGCTCCGTCTCACAGGCTTGGCCCACAATGAGAGCTGACGGAATGGGGTCAGGGGATCGCCTTGGCAACCAAACAGCCTGGAAATGGATGCTCTCTTTTCAGGTCAAGTGTCAAACAAAGGGTCACGGCTGTGTCTGTGTGCCATGTGCTGAAATGCTCAGTAGAAGTACATCCAAATTAGCACCACTTGGCTACAATGTTTCAGACTGCATGTTACGGCAAAAAGTCAAAATAATTGAATATGTAACATACCATGAGGTCTGTGTTTGGACCATCTTAAGAAGAAGAATCAGCCTATTGTCAAGGTCTTTGAACTTGAACAATGTCCTTAGGCAGGCATTTTCCAAGAAACTGCTGCTGACACTGATGTTGCTAATGCCAGGAATGTTTAATTGATTCCAATGCTTTTCGTGTACAAACCCTTTGACTTCTGTAGAGTAAAAGGTAAGCCACATGATATACTAGAACTGTAGGGCACAACCAATTGGATTTGAGGTGGACTATTTTAGCAGGTTTTCCTACTTACAAAGCATGTAGAGGTCTGTAATTGTTATCATAGGTCTACTTCAACTGTGAGAGACGGAATCTAAAACAAAAATCCAGAAAATCACATTGTATGATTATTAAATAATTAAATTGCATTTTATTGCATGACATAAGTATTTGATCACCTACCAACCAGTAAGAATTCCGGCTCTCACAGACCTGTTAGTTTTTCTTTAAGAAGCCCTCCTGTTCTCCACTCAGTACCTGTATTAACTGCACCTATTTGAACTCGTTACCTGTATAAAAGACACCTGTCCACACACTCAATCAAACAGACTCCAACCTCTCCACAATGTCCAAGACCAGAGAGCTGTGTAAGGACATCAGGGATAAAATTGTAGACCTGCACAAGGCTGGGATGGGCTACAGGACAATAGGCAAACAGCTTGGTGAGAAGGCAACAACTGTTGGCCCAATTATTAGAAAATGGAAGAAGTTCAAGATGACGGTCAATCTCCCTCGGTCTAGGGCACCATGCAAGATCTCACCTCGTGGGGCATCAATGATCATGAGGATCAGCCCAGAACTACACGGCAGGACCTGGTCAATGACCTGAAGAGAGCTGGGACCACAGTCTCAAAGAAAACCATTAGTAACACACTATGCCGTCATGGATTAAAATCCTGCAGCACACGCAAGGTCCCCCTGCTCAAGCCAGCGCATGTCCAGGCCCGTCTGAAGTTTTGCCAATGACCATCTGGATGATCCAGAGGAGGAATGGGAGAAGGTCATGTGGTCTGATGAGACAAAAATAGAGCTTTTTGGTCTAAACTCCACTCGCCGTGTTTGGAGGAAGAAGAAGGATGAGTACAACCCCAAGAACACCATCCCAACCGTGAAGCACAGAGGTGGAAACATCATTCTTTGGGGATGCTTTTCTGCAAAGGGGACAGGACGACTGGACCGTATTGAGGGGAGGATGGATGGGGCCATGTATTGCGAGATCTTGGCCAACAACCTCCTTCCCTCAGTAAGAGCTTTGAAGATGGGTCGTGGCTGGGTCTTCCAGCATGACAACGACCCGAAACACACAGCCAGGGCAACTAAGGAGTGGCTCCGTAAGAAGCATCTCAAGGTCCTGGAGTGGCCTAGCCAGTCTCCAGACCTGAACCCAATAGAAAATCTTTGGAGGGAGCTGAAAATCCGTATTGCCCAGCGACAGCCCCGAAACCTGAAGGATCTGTATGGAGGAGTGGGCCAAAATCCCTGCTGCAGTGTGTGCAAATCTGGTATAGAACTACAGGAAACGTATGATCTCTGTAATTGCACCAAATATTAATTGTACCAAATATTAAGTTCTGCTTTTCTGATGTATCAAATACTTATGTCATGCAATAAAATGCAAATTAATTAATAAAAAATCATACAATGTGATTTTCTGGATTTTTGTTTTAGATTCCGTCTCTCACAGTTGAAGTGTACCTATGATAAAAATTACAGACCTCCACATGCTTTGTAAGTAGGAAAACCTGCAAAATCGTTAGTGTATCAAATACTTATTCTCCCCACTGTACATACACATATATTTTAAAAAATATATAATTACATCAAAGAACAAAATAACAACATAGGAAAAAAAGGCATTAAATATGTCAGGCACTGTCCCTCAACTTGTAGCAGGCAGCAACATAGCATGCTGCCATCGCGCAGCTGTCCATGTCTTCCCCCAAAAGGATCGGCAGCCTTTCTATTTCAGAGAGGTCCTCAAAGCCCCGGACTACTTGTTCAAATTTGGGGAAGTGACTCTCTCTGATAGTTTTATATTTTTGACATTTGGTCAGGAAATGCAGCTCTGTCTCTGGTTCTGCTGTGGTGCAGTGGTTGCACAGCCTTTCCTCTACAGGGAGCCAGGTTTTCCTGTGTCTGCCCTTCTCAATAGCAAGGCTGTGCTCGCTGAGCCTGTACTTTGTCAAGGTTTTCCTGAGGTTTTGATCAGTCACCATGGTCAGATAGTTTGCCATGGTGTACTGTCGATTTAGGGCCAAATAGCTGCATTTTGCTTTGTGCTTGTGTTTGTGTTTTCCAATAGGTAATGTAGTTTTGTTTTAGATGTTTTGTAATTTGGTTAATTCTGATTGATTGGATGTTCTGGTCCTGAGGCTTCAGTGTGTTAGTGGAACAAGTTTGTGAACTCAGCCCCCGGACCAGTTGGATGAAGGGACTCTTATCTTTGCTCAACTCTTGGTATTGCAGGGCTTGGTAATGATATGAGAGGGGGTCACTGTGTTTTAGGTGTTTCCAAAACTTAATTGCTCTTTTTTGAGTTTTTAATATTAGTGGATATCGGCCTAATTCTGCCCTGCATGCATTGTTTGTAGTTTTCCTCTGGACATGTAGGAGAATCTTACAAAGTTCCGCGTGCATGGTCTCAATGGGATGTTTGTCCCAGTGGGTAAAATCTTGTTTTGTAAGTGGACCCCACACCTCGCTGCCATATAGTGCGATTGGTTCAATCACACATTTAATTAGTTTTTGCCAAATTGTAATAGGTATTCCTCTGTGCTGTTTTGAGCCCATCTGTATGAATGTTTGATGTTGTACAGCTTATTGGGCTGTGAATTTGTGGTTGCTTCTACGTCTGATCTTTTGAGGAACAGGGTAATTTGGCTGTGATCAGACAGAGGTGTTAGTGGCTTAACAGTGAATGAGCTGAGAGAGAAAGGGTCCATA
This sequence comes from Thymallus thymallus, assembly GCA_023634145.1. Taxonomy (NCBI): domain Eukaryota; kingdom Metazoa; phylum Chordata; class Actinopteri; order Salmoniformes; family Salmonidae; genus Thymallus; species Thymallus thymallus. The sequence continues at coordinate 38,259,359 of CM042391.1, forward strand.
TCTGTTATCATGTAGTCTACTGTGCTTTGGCCAAGAGGAGAGCAATAGGTGAATCTTCCTAAAGAGTCCCCCTGTAACCTACCATTGACAAAGTACAGACCCAGGCTTCTCTCTCTCTCTCTCTCTCTCTCTCTCTCTCTCTCTCTCTCTCTCTCTCTCTCTCTCTCTCTCTCTCTCTCTCTCTCTCTCTCTCTCTCTCTCTCTCTCTCTCTCTCTCTCTCTCCCCTCCCCCCCTCTCTCTCTCACTCGCTCTGCTGTCCTGGAGCAGAACAAGCTTTTTGGGACCTTATAGACTGTCTGTTTTCAATAGGGGGGGTCACAGTTAAATTCTTGCTGCTGCACCACATGAAATGTCATGATTGCAAAGAGGAAATGCTTTCCACTTCTGTGGATCTCATGTTGAATGTTGATGTGCTGCTTGCTGCACTACTGTTTTTGTGGGAGTCATTGGATGATTTTGTTCCTCATTGGATGAAACCTCCCTAGTTTCTCTACTTGCTGTGTCAGCATCAGGCGTGGCAGAGCCAAAAACACTGGAGAAAGAATTCCGGCAGCTAAAAAAAATAAAACATGTTCTGTTCTTCATGGTAGCCCTTTTTGTGCCCATTGCTAGGAGACGGGAAGAGCTATGTGGCCGAACATTGAGCCTGGTTTCAGACAAGAGAAAAGACACAGAAAGAGAAAGAAAGAAAGAAAGTAAGAAAGCAGTGGAAAGAGGAGAAATCTCTGGGGTTTACAGATCTATTGTTATTCTGTATTCCTTGTTTTCTGCTTCTACCAATCTGAACTGGCTCTAAATATTTACTTTAGTTCCCAATAACTGCCTTACATTCTCAATGTTTCTCCCTAATTCTCTGGGCGTTCTAGCAGGCCCTTTGTGGTACTTGTCCTTTGTTTTCTTGGTTTGAGTTAGCCATTGTTGAAACTCTGTTTGGTTCCAAGGAACATTCTGTTTCTGATGAGGCTTCCGTTTTCAGGGGGAAACAGTGGCCGCTAAAATGGCTAACACAGTCCTTTTCTCTTTAGTTCTTTCCTGACTGACTGTCATTACTCCCTGGGATTCTCTGTTTCTGTTTGTCAGTCATTAAAGCACTGGGAGAGCGTAGCAGTGAGAGTGGTGTGAGTGTGTTTCCCACTGCTGATGATAACAATGAGGCAAGTAGGGTGTGACCCAATCTTCCCATGCCCCTATTTCATCAGTCATCAAACTTTAAACACGCACACATTCCCATGCCTATGCTGACACATGCAGATGTGATGAAAGCCAGCTGTTCAGAGAGACAAGCAAGGGTGTGTTTCCAGTGTGTGTGTGTTCAAAGGGTGTGTTTCCAGTGTGTGTGTGTGTGTTCAAAGGGTGTGTTTCCAGTGTGTGTGTGTTCAAAGGGTGTGTTTCCAGTGTGTGTCAAAGGCTGTGTTTCCAGTGTGTGTGTATGTGTGTTCAAAGGGTGTGTTTCCAGTGTGTGTGTTCAAAGGGTGTGTTTCCAGTGTGTGTGTGATCAAAGGGTGTGTTTCCAGTGTGCGTGTGTTCAAGGGTTCTCTTTTGTCCGCCACAGCACTGTGTCAGAGGCTGACCCGCTTGCTATTGTAACCAATCAAACGTGTATGTCACATTTGATTGGTTAAACACAGTTCCTGCATGTGTTTGTTGGCATAAAGTGTACTGTGTTTGTGTGTGTGTGTGTGTGTGTGTGTCCCGGCTTCAAGTCAAGTTCTGCCCTCTCTTGAACTTCTTGAAGTGGATGCCACACACTGTGTAACAATGATCAAGTTATGACTTACTTTACATGACAAAAAGTATGCGTGCACCTTCTCGCTCAACATCTCATTACAAAATCATGGGCATTAATATGGAGTGGGTCCCCCCTTTGCTGCTATAACAGCCTCCACTCTTCTGGGATGGCTTTCCACTAGATGTGGGACCATTGCTGCGGGGACGGGGACTTGCTTCCATTCAGCTACAAGAGTATTAGTGAGGTCAGGGTCTGATGTTGGGCAATTGGCCTGGCTCACAGTCAGCGTTCCAATTCATCCCAAAGGTGTTCGATGGGGTTGAGGTCAAGGCTCTGTGCAGGCCAGTCAAGTTCTTCCACACCGATCTCAACAACCATTTCTGTATGGACCTCGCTTTGCGCATGGGGGCATTGTCATGCTGAAACAGGAAAGTGTGATTCATAACTCCAGAGAACGCGTTTCCATTGCTTTACACCATTCCAGCCAACACTTGGCGTTGCACATGGTGATCTTAGGCTTGTGTGCTGCTGCTCGGCCATGGAAACCCATTTCATGAAGCTCCCGACGAACATCTGTACCTCAGCTCTGACTAGCTTTTCCTTCTCATTAACATTTTTCTGTCAGCTGTAGTGCTCTCTCTCTCTCTCTCTCTCTCTCTCTCTCTCTCTCTCTCTCTCTCTCTCTCTCTCTCTCTCTCTCTCTCTCTCTCTCTCTCTCTCTCTCTCTCTCTCTCTCTCTCTCTCTCTCTCTCTCTCTGCCTAGCCTCAGGGAGTGCACCTCATGTCTCACACTGCAGTCAAACCACCAGCAGGGATATTTACACAAGTGGGAGTAATTAGCATGTGATTGAGAAGTATGTGGAAATCACAGGTGTGGATCTGGGCCTGTGTGTGTATGTAGTGTGTGTGTGTGTTATTGTGTGTAGAGTGTTTGTGTGTCAGTGAGTGTGTAGCATGTTCCTGGGCCTGAGCACGGGCTAGCCCACACCAAGCCCACATCAAGCCAAGCACGGTCTAGCCCACACAAAGCCCACATCAAGCCAAGCACGGGCTATCCCACACAAAGCCCACACCAAGCCAAGCACGGGCTAGCCCACACTAAGCCCACACAAAGCCAAGCACGGGCTAGCCCACATCAAGCCCACACCAAGCCAAGCACGGGCTAGCCCACACCAAGCCCACACCAAGCCAAGCACGGGCTAGCCCACACCAATCCCACACCAAGCCAAGCACGGGCTAGCCCACACCAAGCCAAGCACGGGCTAGCCCACACAAAGCCCACATCAAGCCAAGCACGGGCTAGCCCACACAAAGCCCACACCAGGCCAAGCACAGGCTAGCCCACACCAAGCCCACACAAAGCCCACAACAAGCCAAGCACGGGCTAGCCCACATCAAGCCCACACCAAGCCAAGCACGGGCTAGCCCACACCAAGCCCACACCAAGTCAAGCACGGGCCAGCCCACACGGGGGGTCATTAGAGGCAGGGGCTCTCTGCTCTTTCTCTTCTCTACTCTGTTTGGGCAAGGCTGTAGGGTGAAAACACTGTACTCCCCTCAGTACTTGGGAGCTACCAGTAGTGGGGAGGAGAGGGAAGAGGGGAGTTAGGCGCAATGGACTTTGAGTATTTTGGCAAGACCTGAGTGTTGAAAAGTGCTGTACTGCACATAGACCCTGGCTGGTGATGATGGCAAATATGACTCCTCCATTCCTTCTACTTCCCCAGGGAGAGTATGGGAGCCTGGTTGTGATTGGTACATGGCAGAAGAGGGTGGAGAGCTGTATTTAGAAGTAATTTAGCAGGATATAGCTTCCTATCTTATTTGTTGTGTTTTCTTTATTATATACATGTTTTATTTTTTATTTTGATTAGTTATGCTATTTTGATATTGATTACTGCACTGTTGGGTAGGGCTGGGAATTGCCAGGGACCTCAATATAAGATATTATAACGATATTTAGGTGCCAATACGATATGTATTGCAATTCGATGTTCCAAACACATCGCTGCTGGAGAGGAACAACAGAGCCATGAGAAAACTAGTTTTGACCAGTCATGAAAATAAAAATGCTTAATGAAGATTTAAAAAGAATATGGAGAACAAGCTATGAAGGAAAAATACTGGAATATGTAACTGTATACATTTTTTTCCCCGTCACTACTGTTGGGTAGAGGATGAAAGCTAAGCATTTCACTGTACAGTCGTGGCCAAGAGTTTTGAGGATGACACAAGTATTGGTCTCCACAAAGTTTGCTGCTTCAGTGTTCTTAGATCTTTATGTCAGTAGTTACTATGGTACACTGAAGTATAATTACAAGTATTCCATAAGTGTCAAAGGCATTCATTGACAATGACATTGAGTTTATGCAAAGAGTCAATATTTGCAGTGTTGATCCTTCTTTTTCAAAACCCCTTTTGTTTGTCCACCCGCCTCTTGAGGATCGACCACAAGTTCTCAATGGGATTAAGGTCTGGGGAGTTTCCTGGCCATGGACCCAAAATGTCAAGGTTTTGTTCCCAGAGCCACAGTTATCACTTTTGCCTGATGGCAATGTGCTCCATCATGCTGGAAAAGGCATTGGTCGTCACCAAACTGTTCTTGGATGGTTGGGAGAAGTTGCTCTCGGAGGATGTGTTGGTACCATTCTTTATTCATGGCTGTGTTCTTAGGCAAAATTGTGAGTGAGCCCACTCCCTTGGCTGAGAAGTAACCCCACAAATGAATGGTCTGAGGATGCTTTACTGTTGGCATGACACAGGACTGATGGTAGCGCTCACCTTGTCTTCTCCGGACAAGGTGTTTTCCGGATGGCCCAATCAATCGGAAAGGGGATTCATCAGAGAAAATGACTCTACCCCAGTCCTCAGCAGTCCAATCCCTGTACCTTTTTCAGAATATCAGTCTGTCCCTGATGTTTTTCCTGGAGAGAAGTGGCTGCTTTGCTGCCCTTCTTGACACCAGGCCATCCTCCAAAAGTCTTCGCCTCACTGTGCGTGCAGATGCACTCACACCTGCCTGCTGCCATTCCTGAGCAAGCTCTGCACTGGTGGTGCCCCGATCCCGCAGCTGAATCAACTTTAGGAGACGGTCCTGTCGCTTGCTGGACTTTTTTGGGCGCCCTGACGCCTTCTTCACAACAATTGAACCTCTCTCCTTGAAGTTCTTGATGATCCGATAAATGGTTGATTTAGGTGCAATCTTACTAGCAGCAATATCCTTGCCTGTGAAGCCCTTTTTGTGCAAAGCAATGATGACGGCATGTGTTTCCTTGCAGCTAACCATGGTTGACAGAGGAAGAACAACGATTTCAAGCACCGCCCTCCTTTTAAAGCTTCCAGTCTTTTATTCTGACTCAATCAGCATGACAGAGTGACCTCCAGCCTTGTCCTCGTCAACACTCTCACCTGTGTTAACGAGACAATCACTGACATGATGGCAGCTGGTCCTTTTGTGGCAGGGCTGAAATGCAGTGGAAATGTTTTTTGGGGATTAAGTTAATTTTCATGGCAAAAAGGGACTTTGCAATTAATTGCAATTAATCGGATCACTCTTCATGACATTCTGGAGTATATGCAAATTGCCATCATCAACACTGAGGCAGCAAACTTTGTGGAGACCAATACTTGTGTCATTCTCAAAACTTTTGGTCACGACTGTATTGTATAAAAGTGACAATAAAACTTGAACTTGAACTTGATAGTTTTGCTTCAGGGGATTCAGGAAATCTAGAGGGAGACAGGGAGCGAATCCAGAAAGTAGCTGTCACAGACTGGGCATCTGGATTAGATTTCAGGATTAGAAATCAACCCAGATACATTAGCTGAGAGCCTCATGTTAACCCTGATTATCTGGAGGTATTAACATGACTAATAATACGTCTAGATGGCATACAGTGCTCATGATGATTGTGGATCAGTTGGTAGAGCATGGCACTTGCAATGCCAGGGTTGTGGGTTTGATTCCCACGGGGGACCAGTAGAAAATGTATTGCACTCACTACTGTAAGTCGCTCTGATTAAGAGCGTCTGCTGAATGAGTAAAATGTAAATGCATTAGGGTTGGGACTGGGAGTATATCATGTTGTTCTCTTTCAATGACACAGTTTGACCTCAGTCATCCTGTGGTAATTTAGGGGATGTCCCTGTGCATCACTTCTGGGGTAAGGAGAAGGTCATAAAGCCCACAAAATGGGAGAATCGCATACTCCTCTCCTCGCCTCCTTCTCAAAACCCATTGGAGAAGAAGGTCAGAGGGGAGGGACCTCTGGAAGGAGGCAAGGAGAGAGGACACGAGGAGTATGCAATGGAGATTCTCCTAGTGAGAGCAGAGCAGAGGCCCAGCATTGACTTGACTTTGCAATTCATGTAACCAGCCTGCTCTGAGAGTGAGTCTGTGTGTGTGTGTGTGCTGGCATGGTCTGTAACTGTTCGAGCTGACAGAGCAGAACAATGACCCCTGAACCCTAGCTTTCCTGTTGACATGGGGCCACCTGACACCTCCTGGAAGTGGAATACATTAATTTCCACTCCTCTTACCTCACATTTGTCTCTGAGAACAGCTGAGAGACCTCCGTTTCCTCCATGGGCGACGTTACACGTGTTGTCTGTCTCCAGATCAGTTCCTATCCTCATTTTGACAAACGGATGGAAATGAAAGGACCGAAATACAACAAGATTGTACTTGTAGACTAAAGTTTTCTTTAGTTAACGGGACGCTAAGGCCGTTGCCATGCAGATGGAGGGGAGGAGTAAAGTTCTGCTGCGTCTCAAGGGACGTCTGCTCTCACTCTCTCTTTCTCTCTCTCTCTCTCTTGCTCTCTCGCTCTCTCTCTCTCTCTCTCCCCCTTCTCTCTCCCCCCTCTCTCTATCGCCTTCTCCTCTCTCTCTCTCTCTCTCTCTCTCTCTCTCTCTCTCTCTCTCTCTCTCTCTCTCTCTCTCTCTCTCTCCTCTCTCCTCTCTTCTCTCTCTCTCTCCCCCCTCTCTCTCTCCCCCCTTTCTCTCTCTCATGCTCTCTCCTCTCCATCTCTCTCTCTCCTCTCTCTATCTCTCTCTCTCGCCCTCTCTCCCCCTCCCCCCTCTCTCTCTCTTTCTCTCTCTCTCCTCTCTCTCTCCCCTTTCTCTCTCTCTCCCTCTCCTCTCCCCCTCTCTCTCTCCCCCTCCACACTGCAATTTCTGCTCAATGAGTTTGAAGTCAGCAATGTAAGAGTAGAGACTGGGTGCCAGAGATATTCATGTTTAGTAATATATTTGAACTCTAGAAGTGGTTGGTGATGATACTCATTATGTTTGATGGAAGGCTTTAAGATACGGGGGGGGGGGGGGTGTCAGTGAATTTATCATTAACTGAGTCATGTTGTTCGGCTTACTGAGTGACTGCTAAGGGACACACTGCAAGGATCATTTTCAGGAAATGCCAAATCTCATTTGATAATAATCTACGCCTTGATACATCTCAGAGTGTCCTAGAATGTCACAGTTAGGGTTTGTCTGATAATATTCCTCATATAGTCATATAGCCAAGCCCTAACTGAAGTGACTGTAGTCACAGCCAAGCCCTAACTGAAGTGACTGTAGTCATATAGCCAAGCCCTAACTGAAGTGACTGTAGTCATATAGCCAAGCCCTAACTGAAGTGACTGTAGTCATATAGCCAAGCCCTAACTGAAGTGACTGTAGTCATATAGCCAAGCCCTAACTGAAGTGACTGTAGTCATATAGCCAAGCCCTAACTGAAGTGACTGTAGTCATATAGCCAAGCCCTAACTGAAGTGACTGTAGTCATATAGCCAAGCCCTAACTGAAGTGACTGTAGTCATATAGCCAAGCCCTAACTGAAGTGACTGTAGTCATATAGCCAAGCCCTAACTGAAGTGACTGTAGTCATATAGCCAAGCCCTAACTGAAGTGACTGTAGTCATATAGCCAAGCCCTAACTGAAGTGACTGTAGTCATATAGCCAAGCCCTAACTGAAGTGACTGTAGTCATATAGCCAAGCCCTAACTGAAGTGACTGTAGTCATATAGCCAAGCCCTAACTGAAGTGACTGTAGTCATATAGCCAAGCCCTAACTGAAGTGACTGTAGTCATATAGCCAAGCCCTAACTGAAGTGACTAGTTAAGCCACCCTTCCTTCCACCTAAAGCTGTAATCATTGGTTTCCTCAGCTGCCTGGGTCAAGTCAGGAGTTGAGACCCATCCAATGCTGTGTTGCTGCTGAAGTATGCCTTTGTTTTCCTAAATGAAAAGTGTTTCTATTCAAATCCATGTGTAACAAAGAGCTGCATAGGACTCTGTCTGCTTGTGGATATCCTGTTGATATGGTTACAGGGCCCGGCCTTAAAGTGGAGTCACATAGTCAGGGACACTCACAGACAGCACTGTAGTTGTTTCACTAGTATTGACCCAGCACAGACAGAACTGTAGTTGTTTCACTAGTATTGACCCAGCACAGACAGCACTGTAGTTGTTTCACTAGTATTGACCCAGCACAGACAGCACTGTAGTTGTTTCACTAGTATTGACCCAGCACAGACAGCACTGTAGTTGTTTCACTAGTATTGACCCAGCACAGACAGCACTGTAGTTGTTTCACTAGTATTGACCCAGCACAGACAGCACTGTAGTTGTTTCACTAGTATTGACCCAGCACAGACAGCACTGTAGTTGTTTCACTAGTATTGACCCAGCACAGACAGCACTGTAGTTGTTTCACTAGTATTGACCCAGCACAGACAGCACTGTAGTTGTTTCACTAGTATTGACCCAGCACAGACAGCACTGTAGTTGTTTCACTAGTATTGACCCAGCACAGACAGCACTGTAGTTGTTTCACTAGTATTGACCCAGCACAGACAGAACTGTAGTTGTTTCACTAGTATTGACCCAGCACAGACAGCACTGTAGTTGTTTCACTAGTATTGACCCAGCACAGACAGCACTGTAGTTGTTTCACTAGTATTGACCCAGCACAGACAGCACTGTAGTTGTTTCACTAGTATTGACCCAGCACAGACAGCACTGTAGTTGTTTCACTAGTATTGACCCAGCACAGACAGCACTGTAGTTGTTTCACTAGTATTGACCCAGCACAGACAGCACTGTAGTTGTTTCACTAGTATTGACCCAGCACAGACAGCACTGTAGTTGTTTCACTAGTATTGACCCAGCACAGACAGCACTGTAGTTGTTTCACTAGTATTGACCCAGCACAGACAGCACTGTAGTTGTTTCACTAGTATTGACCCAGCACAGACAGAACTGTAGTTGTTTCACTAGTATTGACCCAGCACAGACAGCACTGTAGTTGTTTCACTAGTATTGACCCAGCACAGACAGCACTGTAGTTGTTTCACTAGTATTGACCCAGCACAGACAGCACTGTAGTTGTTTCACTAGTATTGACCCAGCACAGACAGCACTGTAGTTGTTTCACTAGTATTGACCCAGCACAGACAGCACTGTAGTTGTTTCACTAGTATTGACCCAGCACAGACAGCACTGTAGTTGTTTCACTAGTATTGACCCAGCACAGACAGCACTGTAGTTGTTTCACTAGTATTGACCCAGCACAGACAGCACTGTAGTTGTTTCACTAGTATTGACCCAGCACAGACAGCACTGTAGTTGTTTCACTAGTATTGACCCAGCACAGACAGCACTGTAGTTGTTTCACTAGTATTGACCCAGCACAGACAGAACTGTAGTTGTTTCACTAGTATTGACCCAGCACAGACAGCACTGTAGTTGTTTCACTAGTATTGACCCAGCACAGACAGAACTGTAGTTGTTTCACTAATATTGACCCAGCACAGACAGCACTGTAGTTGTTTCACTAATATTGACCCAGCACAGACAGCACTGTAGTTGTTTCACTAATATTGACCCAGCACAGACAGAACTGTAGTTGTTTCACTAATATTGACCCAGCACAGACAGCACTGTAGTTGTGCACACACGTCTAGCCAGTAGTTGGCACTACCAGGCCCCTAACCACTCCAGTCTAAAACACACACAGCCTATAGAGCTGTGGTAAGATTCAGCCATGTTTCTCTAATAAAAAATATTAATTCTATAAATTAGGAATATATTCTGTATCAAATTATACCATGCCAGGTTGGAGAGGACTGGCACATTGTCCATTTGACACAACATCAGAGCCAGAACAACCTTGTTGAATAATTCATGAATAGTCAGACACAGACAACCTTTTTAAAAGAAGACAAATGTATTTATTTACTAGCAAGAAATGAAAACGTGCATTGTTTAAAAGAGGGCCTAGAGCCTTCAAACTCAACTCTGGACCTGGAAGACAGTTCCACTGCGTTTTTTCATTGTTTCCCTTCTAATCATTCACTGATATAGGCCTAGGACACCAGGTGGATGAAATTAATTATCAGGTAGAACAGAAAACCAGCAGGCTCCGGACCTCATAGGGTAAGAGTTGAATATCCCTGGAGAGGTTAAGAGCATTGGGCCAGTAACCAAAAGGTTGGTAGTTTGAATCCCAGAGCCGACTAGGTGAAACATCTGCCGATGTGCCCTTGAGCAAGGCACGTAACCCTGATTTGTCCTGTAATTTGCTTTTCATAAGAGCGTCTGTACATCCCTGCTCATCTACCAGATTAGCTGCTCCAGCATCAAAGGACAGTTGGAAAGAGGAGTTGTCTGACTTTTTATATACAGACTAAGTTAGCAAAACCATTGCTTAAAATCATTAGTAAACACTCCCGCTATTAGGTCAAGTTTATCTACGTAAAAATAAAGTTAATCAAAAAACAATATATCCTTAAATGAATGTAGGCCTATTTAAACTGATTTGATGGTCATTTTATTTTCATCCATAACCATCAGTTACATAGTTATTCAATTACCCTGACAGCCCTAGTGACGAGTGATTCCTCTGGTAAGATTCAGGGTATGTCTGTACTGATGTCAAAACACAGATTGACAATAGTGTGACTGGTATGACATATGGTGTAATGCTGTCCATTAGCCGGAACTAATTGGATGTTTATGTTACCTCATCAGGTCATGTGCCAATAAGTCCCTAGACACTTCCAGAAATACATGAATTCTCCCAGTTAAAATACTTATTGTCATCAACTTAGACCAGACCTCTGCAAACTGTACATTCACAGGAAAACGTAATCCACCAGTCAGCTCCTGATGCCACAGTGAGCCAATGAAATTACAAAAGTACATCAGATTTCAAATTCATTATAACACAAAATTAATTCAGTTTTTGGGGAATGGAAATTTGCCACAACTCACAACGAATCAACTTCTCGAGGAGGTCCTGGAAGCCAGTTTTATGGCAGCATACGTTCTGGAGTAGGCTGTGTTTTTAATGTTAATATAAACTGTAACATCCAAGTATCAGGCCGTGACGTCCATGCCAATATCCAGTCTGGGGGATGGGGCAAGGAGAGGGGGTGCTAGAGCTGTGTTACCCTTGCCGTGGAGCTTTGTTCGTGGACATACCAAACACACATATTGTCATGTAGCCTACGGCGTGACAATGACAATCTGAAGTGTTGATTAAAGCATTTAACTTGCCATGTCAATAAAGTCTATTGAATGAGAGAGAGAGAGAGAGAGAGAGAGAGGAAAAGGAAGAGAGACAGAGAGAGCCAGACAGACAGACAGCGAGAGCCAGACAGACAGACAGCGAGAGACAGATAGACAGACATCGAGAGACAGACAGACAGACATCGAGAGACAGACAGACATCGAGAGAGATACAGACAAACATAGAGTGAGATACAGAGAGAGAGAGAGATAGAGTGAGGGATGTGCTGGAGATGAGACGAGAAGGAGACTTGGCATGACAGACCTGCTGTCTGATATATCTGCAGTGGAAAAGTCAGGATTTTAACCCCCAGCTAGCTGCCATCTGCACCGTACTGCCTGCCGTCTGGTGTGTGTGACAGGGTGTTAGGCTCACTTAGACTCTATAACACTGTTGGCCACCTGTCACTCACCTAATCCTTCTTCAAACTCTAATGCCTCATTTGAGTCGTTTACAGAAGAAGTGAAACATGACGAGGACCTGGTGTTGGATCAGGTGAACAGTCTGACCACAGAGATGTCAAAGTACAGCTGAGGTTCCCTATCTATGGCCATAGTGTGTTCATACTATGGTGGCTTCAATGACAGCAACATATTGTGACTCACTTTTACGAGAGCGAACTCTGAACCCATTGGCGTTTTATTGCCAGTCTCACTCCTGAGGCAAGAGCTTCCTTGATATGCTGAGGTATCCAGTATTTATGAAAAAGTAAAAGGTTACGTGGCCTGTGTTACATTTTTTTCGGACTGGCAAGCAACTGCAAATCTTTACGCACATAGGGCCGCATTAAGGGCTCATGCTATTTACACAAGCATGGTAAATGTCCCTCCCTCCCTCCCTCCCTCCCTCCCTCCCTCCCTCCCTCCCTCCCTCCCTCCCTCCCTCTCTCTCTGTGAGAATGGTTGACACACAACCTGTGCAAAGGACAGCGAAATAGCTAGGGAGGGAACCTTTAACACCTCACGCATTTTTTTCTCGAAGCCCATATGCCTCTCTCTTTTTGTTAACGTGACTTGCCCTCTCTCTGTCCCCCTTCAGATCTGTCCACGGCCAAGAGGAAGTTTGCAGAGTCTCTCAACGAGTTTAAGTTCCAGTGCATAGGAGACGCAGAAACGGACGACGAGATATGTATTGGTGAGCTCACCCTGAGAAGCCTGTAGTTACACACTCAGCACCAGCATAAGCCCGGCTGGTCACTAGTGTCCAAAACACAGCAAAGGACCGAGTTTGAGAAACCCTGGTCTAGATCAGGGAAGGAACAAGCAGTAGCTTGCTAGTTGAAAACACATTCTGATGTAAAGCAAGCATGTCAACTAGTATTTCAAATTAATAACCTTGTTATGCAAGCAAAGTCACAAATGTTGATTGTTTGATTATGTACAGACCCAAAGTAGGATCACTGGCTCATTATCTATTGTTAACTTCCCTCTGTCTGTCTGTCTGCCTGTCTGCTTGTCTGTCTGTCTGTCTGTCTGTCTGTCTGTCTGTCTGTCTGTCTGTCTGTCTGTCTGTCTGTCTGTCTGTCTGTCTGTCTCTAACCATCTACAGCAAAGTCTCTACAGGAGTTTGCTGGAGTGTTGCAGAACCTGGAGGATGAGAGAACGAGGATGGTGAGATATATGCTGAACCATGAAAGTGTTGCATAACCAGTAGAGTGAGGTCCTGTGTGATCAGATGTGTTGTGACTGAACACGGCATCTCTGCTCAGATTGACAACGCCAATGATGTGCTGATCATGCCACTGGAGCGCTTCAGGAAGGAGCAGATCAGTGCTGCCAAGGTAAGGATATATTATGACTGGACACCTGAGAAGGGTGCAATTGCGGAGAGTTCCTGCACACTGTCAAGTTCGCTAGAACACAGCATCGCCCCAACCTCCCACCTGCTGTGCTAAAGGGAGGGCACGGTTTTCTCCGGTACACAGCATGTGGGATGCAGGGGCGACACCATGTGCTAGCTAGCTAAATAGCAAGCTAACACAAGGTGTCACTAACTAGCAAGCTAAAAGGGGAGGGGGGTTCCTGAAGAAACAAATGGGATGCTCAAAGCTTTGCGTTCCTGCAGAATGCCAACATGCAGAAACGCCCCGAATTGCGGGCTGCAATTGGGACCCCCCATGGTGGGGTGGGGGATTCCCCCCCCTCTAAATGTCCTGTTAATCCTAAACTATCGTTAAACTACAGGGTCATTGTGTGATTTTACAATCCCTTGTAGATTATGAGGTGAATTATAATCCTTGTTGAGTCATGTAGTTATCTCATAATCCCTGTTTAGCCTTGAAAGACCAAAAAAAAACATATTTTTCTGTGAAATGTTTACCTGTCCACTGATTGTTAGGAAATGCACTGATCACAAAACTATTCTCTGTTTGCCCTTCAGTTTGACAGGTAACTGACTTTGTCCAGGTTGTTCTGATTCCACAGGCAATGCATAGAAGTTATATGTTTGTAGGGTAGACTATGTAATGTATGCACTGCAGGGAGTAGCATCCCTCTATTAAATCAACATTGATGACAGCATTCAGAGAGCTCTCCCTACACTGTACCTCTGTGTCTAAGCTGCTCTCAGCTCTTCCTGCCAGAGCTGACAGGTCTTCTGTGATAAGACACTGCCTCCACATGGCCAATAATGGTAATACATGAAGGGCTTTATCAGGATTTAGTTGGTTGATTGTCAATAAAGAAAGATTGAGTGACAATGTAACCCTTTTTACACATTGATATTACTTTGTGAATGTACCTCACACCATATCATTATGAAGTCTAAGTTAGAAGGATGGATGTGTATGTTAATTGAATGTTTGTAGAATAATTGAGTGTTTGAATAGAATAATTGAGTGTTTGAAGAAGGAATACTTGAACTCAGTGCTATTCGGGATCCTTGGGACGTCCCTACCCTACCCTAACATTAACCATAACCCTTACCTAACCTTAACCATTTAAAATCTAAACTTCAATGGGGTAGGGACGTCCCAAGGATTCCGGATAGTACAGCCTCAAAACATTTCAGAAGTGTATAACAGCCATGATGCAGGTTAATTTATTATGAAGAGTTACAGATAATAGAATGGCTTTGGTTAGCTATATTATGATGCTCCGTAGAGATGTGTTGAGCAGCTGTTGTGGTCATTCTGTTCTGAGTAGGGTTGATTGGTTCTTCTTCCTGTGGAAACTGGCTAGTTATGAAAAGCTGGGTCATGTGACCGGGTAGACAGGGATGATGACATCAGTCAGTAGCAGGTGTGGACACAGTCAATGTGCCCCAGGGTGATGAGTACTGTACTGTATGTTAATATTGACACACCCTGTTATGTCTGTCTGTCTGTCTGTCTATCTGTGGATGACCTCAGTACCAGAGGTTCAGTATAAAGTGCTATGTTGTTTTCCCACCAGCTGTGAGCTGTCTCTGTTGGTTTCAGCAGCCCTAGAGGACTTGTGATTGCAACCTGTATCTCACAACATGTGCCTCTAGGTTTGTCGGTGAAGCTGAGCCCTGGACATACAAATAATACCCATGACTCTTGAGAAAAGGGTTCTTCGGCTGTCCCCGTAGGATAACCCTTTTTGGTTCCAGGTAGATCCCTCTGTGGAAAGGATTCTACTTGGAACCCAAATGGGTTCTACCTTGAACCAAAAATGGTTCTTCAAAGGGTTCTCCTATGGGACAGCTGAAGAAACCTTTTAGGTTCTAGATGGCACCTTCTTTTCTAAGAGTGTAGCAGTGATTATGCCAAAACAGAGTTCTATTGCTGCTTCTCCACTGTAACACCAGTGTTACACTAGTGTATACACCAATATGTTATACTGGAGAAATTGTGTTTCCATAGCTAGGGTGTTAAAGTTCACAGTTAGACATTGTTATATAAAGGAAAGCTGCAAAGTAGCAGTGGCTTGGCTTTGGCCCCAAGTGAAACAGGTCCGCCGGAGCTACGGCCCAGTAAAGCACAGGTGCTGGCCCGCGTAGATGGAAAAATAAAAAGGTGAGCCTTTTGGGTAAAACACTGGGGTAAATCCTGGTTGGAAATGCGCCATATGTCTCCCTTAAGAAAGAGGTATTCTGACCTCAATGGGACTTCCTGGTTAATTAGAAATAGAAATTGCTGTGTGTGGTGTCCAGGACTTTAGAGAAAACAAAATTACCATTGGTGACCTTTTGACTGACCTCTCACAGGAAGCCAAGAAGAAATACGACAAAGAGACAGAGAAGTACTGTGCTGTACTGGAGAAGCACCTGAGTCTATCTGCAAAGAAGAAAGAAGCACATCTCCATGAAGTAAGCACATACCTTTTCCTTGCTGCAGTAGGTCCATGTTTACGTGTTCATGCGTTTGTGAGTTGACTCACTGTAGTCCTCCTGAGTGGCACAGCGGTGTAAGGCACTGCATCTAAGTACTAGAGGTGTCACGACAGACCCTGCTTCGATCCTGGGTTGTATCACAACCGGCCGTGATCAGGAGTAACGTCCAGGTTAGGGGAGGCCGGGGTAGGCCGTCATTGTAAATAAGAATTTGTTCTTAACTGACTTGCCTAGTTAAATAAAGGTTAAATACAAATAAAACAATTCTGAAGTGCTGTGTGTGTGCCCTGAACGTCAGTTCAGACAGAGTCACGTCACTGTGTGTGTGGTGCAGGCAGACAGTCAGGTGGACCACGTGCGGCAGCATTTCTACGAGGTGTCTCTGGAGTACGTGTTCAAGGTGCAGGAAGTCCAGGAGAGGAAGATGTTTGACTTCGTAGAGCCGGTGAGTGAGAATGTCAACCGCCCTCAGCATCTGCTGTCTTTTACTTTTACTGTATACTGCTTAGGGTTGCAAAATTCCAGTAACTTTCCTAAACTTCCCAGGTTGTCCAGAAATCCTGGTTGAAAGGTTCTTGTTGGAAGATGTGTTTTTTCTGCTTATTTCCTCCTAAACTTTCCAACCAGGATTTCTGGACAACCTGGGAATTTTTGGAAAGGTACTGGAGTTTTTCAACCCTACTACTGTTACTGTACTAGTGTTACTATACTACATATACTTTACTACAGTTACTGTATAACTGTTGCTATACTACAGTTACTTTACTACAGTTACTGTATAACTGTTACTGTATAACTGTTACTTTACTACAGTTACTTTACCACAGTTACTTTACTACAGTTACTGTATAACTGTTGCTATACTACAGTTACTTTACTACAGTTACTGTATAACTGTTACTGTACTACAGCTACTTTACTACAGTTACTTTACCACAGTTACTTTACTACAGTTACTGTATAACTGTTGCTATACTACAGTTAGTTTACTACAGTTACTGTATAACTGTTGCTATACTACAGTTACTGTACTACAGTTACTGTATAACTGTTGCTATACTACAGTTACTGTACTACAGTTACTGTATAACTGTTACTGTACTACATTTACTTTACTACAGTTACTTTACTACAGTTACTTTACTACAGTTACTTTACTACAGTTACTGTATAAGTGTTACTATACTACAGTTACTTTACTACTGTTACTGTATAACTGTTACTATACTACAGTTACTTTACTACAGTTACTGTATAACTGTTACTACACTACAGTTACTGTAACTGTTACTGTATTACAGTTACTGTATAACTGTTACTGTACTACAGTTACTTTACTACAGTTACTGTACTACAGTTACTGTATAACTGTTACTGTACTACAGTTACTTTACTCTGTACAACTTTCATGCTCAGTCACTTCATCTCGCTTTGACCCACACTGACTACACAATGTAGATGCCTGTACATATGTAGGACCTTAATTTGAGCCAGTTTACTACAGCAGGAAAATAACATTGCAGCAACAGGATATGTGAATTATTACAGTATGTGGATTATAATTAACATACATTTTAGTTGGGGTTGATACATATTTCGTAAGGAATAATCAAAGTGGAAATTACAAAGTTCAGAAAGCTTTTTTAAACCTCAAATACACTACAACTTCCTGCATTTCCGGAAAGTTCTCCTGCAACAGGGTCATCAAATTAAAATCCTACATAGCTGTAGAATGTAGCTGACAACAAGTACCTTTGAAAACTAATTCCAGTAGGTTAGGTTGATTTAATTTAATGGAGAGTAATGTTTCTCAACCTTACTTCCTTTCCCTGTCATCCTCTACATCCATTGTAGTTGCTGGCATTCCTTCAAGGGCTGTTTACTTACTACCATCATGGGTACGAGCTGGCCAAGGACTTCAACCACTTCAAGACAGACCTCACCATCAGCATTCAGAATGTAAGATACATGTTGATGCCATACATTAGAGGCATGAGGTGCTGATCAGATTTCCTCTTTTGCCAGCCCAGTGGCATTTCAAGGCACAATAGCCCTAACCCAACGACTGCAGACAATGGTGAATTGCTCAGAATGCAGGGTGGTAGGTGGGATGTTTCCATCATTCTGTCTCCTCTCCTGCCCTGTTCAGACGCGGAACCGTTTTGAAAGCACGCGGTCTGAGGTGGAGTGTCTGATGAGGAAGATGAAGGAGAACCCCCATGAACACAAGAGCATCAGCCATGACACCATGGAGGGATATCTGTTTGTACAGGAGAAACGTGAGTGTTGCTCTCTGTCTCTCTCACTCCTTTCTCGCTCTCACTGTCTCTCACTGTCTCTCACTGTCACTCACTCTCACTGTCTCCTACTCTCACTGTCTCTTACTCTCACTGTCTCTTGCACTCACTGTCTCTCGCTCTCACTGTCTCTCGCTCTCACTGTCTCTCGCTCTCACTGTCTCTCACTCTCACTGTCTCCTACTCTCACTGTCTCTCACTCTCACTGTCTCCAACTCTCACTGTCTCTCACTCTCACTGTCTCCTACTCTCACTGTCTCTCACTCTCACTGTCTCTCGCTCTCACTCTCACTCACTCTCACTGTCTCTCTCTCTCACTGTCTCTCGCTCTCACTGTCTCTCACTCTCACTGTCTCTCACTCTCTCTCTCACACACACACACATTTACGCACACACACGCACACACACACTTTCTCTCTCTCATGCTGCAATAAGGTCACATATCATATCACTACTTAATAATTTATTTTGACCATTTAGAGAAGCATGGTGGCGGTGACATCACGACTACCGCTTTAGTACCAGTGTTGTTGTACAAATAGATTAACATTTCCCCATAGAAACAGCAAGAGTAATTGTATTCAGGATGAGAAAGTCACGCTCCAAGAGGTGACAAGGGCACTGAGCGTGTGCAGTAATAAATTGGTAACCAACACCATTTTATCTTCGCTCCTCCCCTGTCTGCTTCTCTCTCTCTTCTCTCTCTCTTCTCTCTCTGCTTCTCTCTCTCTCCTCTCTATTCTCTCTCTGCTTCTCTCTCTCTCTCCTCTCTCTCTTCTCTCTCTGCTTCTCTCTCTCCGCTCTCTGCTTCTCTCTCTCTTCTCTCTCTGCTTCTCTCTCTCTTCTCTTTCTCTTCTCTCTGCTTCTCTCTCTGCTTCTCTCTCTGCTTCTCTCTCTCCTCTCTCTGCTTCTCTCTCTCTTCTCTCTCTGCTTCTCTCTCTTCTCTCTCTGCTTCTTTCTCTCTTCTCTCTCTGCTTCTCTCTCTGCTTCTCTCTGTTCTCTCTCTGCTTCTCTCTCTTCTCTCTCTCCTCTCTCTGCTTCTCTCTCTGCTTCTCTCTCTTCTCTCTCTGCTTCTCTCTCTGCTTCTCTCTGCGTCTCTCTCTACTTCTCTCTCTCTTCTCTTTCGCTTCTCTCTGCTTCTCTCTCTGCTTCTCTCTCTCTTCTCTCTCTGCTTCTCTCTCTCTTCTCTCTCTGCTTCTCTCTCTGCTTCTCTCTCAGGTTCTTTCGTGTCAACCTGGGTCAAGTACTACTGCACCTACCATCGAGAGCCCAAACGAGTCACCATGGTCCTGTTTGACCAGAAGTCTGGAGGAAAAGTGGTGCGTTGTCTGTTTGTTTCTACCCAGAATGCCGCTCTACCATTCCGTGGGACCATGTAGTTATTGGAGCAGAGAGACAGAGAGAGAGAGCGAGAGAGAGAAAAGCGAGAGAGAGAAGAGAGAGAAAGAAATGTTGGCATCGGTTGCCCGCTTGTTTTCACATGTCGGCAACGATGCAGTGCTCTTATCTTGGCATGGGCGGAGGGCCAGGATACCGTGGCTCAGGGCTGGTAGGGTTGACACACAGACCTGGCAGCGGGCCAGCCTCTCCTGCAGTGCCACTCTTAGACGGTAGTTAACATGGTGCCCATGCCAAGCCCAGCATCTAGACAGGGATAATTCTTGCTCTACTACACCCAAGTATAGGGGAGACTCACCCAAACACACACAGAGCCCCACCTACAGGGGCCAGCTCACCCAATTAACACACAGGCACACACACACACACACACACACACACACACACACACACACACACACACACACACACACACACACACACACACACACACACACACACACACACACACACACACACACACACACACACAGAGCTCTCCAGAAACCACAGGGGTCTGACTTACAGCACCCAAACACATTCCCAGCTCTTCACGACCACTCTAACTGCTGGGCAGGGGCCTGACCCTCCTACAGCCAAACACAGGGGCTTCTACAACCCTCATAAACAGAGCCATAGACACATTAATTAGACACATTCATATTGAAGGCCTCCCAGTCACGATTTAAAGCAGAAATCATGTGTGACATCTGTCTCTAGAGGTTTGAATGACTGCAGTTGAGTAGTGTTTAAAAATGCATCTGAAATAGTCATTCCTGGCACGCACATCTGCCCTGCGTCTGACACCTCAGTATGGTCACATTGTCTGCGAGCAAGGACACACATTCAGTGGTAGTATCACTCCTCATTAGAGCCCAACCAATATGTTTTTTTTGGGGGGGTTCAATACCGATTCAGATTTTTTTTTGGGGAAAACTTGCCAATAACAACATATTTGCCGACATACTGTTTTACGCCGGGGAAATTAAACAGTGTAATTTTTTCACACTGAGTTCTTATAAATTGTCATCCCAAAGAGCAATTGTCCAAGAAATATCCTTCAAATGTTGATTTCTTACATTGTGAAATGAATGACACAGTATGAGAATGGCTGTAAGTGTTCAGGTCAGCATGAGATTCCCTTTTTTCATCCTATTTATCCAATATCGGTAATCGTGGAATTATCGCCCGATACCGCTATAACGGTAAAAGGCCAATTTCTGCCGATAATATTGGTGAACCTATATGTCGGTCGGGCTCTACTCATCTCACAGTTCCTTTCACACTGATTGAAGTGTACTGTGGTGGAAAGGATGGCAGAGAGAGGGAGATGAAGGGAGAGAAGTGATGGAGGAAGAGGAGAAAGGGCAGGAGAGCAGAGAGGATATGAGAGAAGAGAGGAAGGATCAGAAAGGAGACGAGCAATCATTCAGAACACATCAGAGTTGTGGCTTGATGGTCCCTCTCTCAGGATGGCTGCCCTGCATCTCCTAGGATCCTGTGTACTTCAGGTGCTAATGCACTCCCTTTGAAGGAGGAGAGGAGAGGAGAGGAGAGGAGAGGAGAGGAGAGGAGAGGAGAGGAGAGGAGAGGAGAGGAGAGGAGAGGAGAGGAGAGGAGAGGAGAGGAGAGGAGAGGGGAGGGGAGGGGAGGGGAGGGGATGACAGCAGGGAGATGGGCTATGAAATGGTTGCACTGGAATGACCTACATCTAAGCTTCCCATACATATTTTCCTAGATCCTTTGAGTTCATCCATCTTAGTCCTTCTCCACAATTCACTGCAAGAATCAAAGAAATGCAACGTAATGACTTGGTTCCATACACGTTGGGAAAGGCACTTCACAGTGATTGAACTTGAATGTCATAAAATGCCTCTTCTTAAAGGTTGATTAAGGTCTCCCCTGTCTTTCAGGGGGAGGAGGAGAGCTTCACTCTGAAGTCCTGCACAAGGCGGAAGACGGACTCTATAGAGAAGAGGTTCTGTTTTGATGTGGAGGGCGTAGACAGGTGAGTCATTGCTGCTGTTAAATAGCTTGCTCTTACCCATTCCAACCACAAGGTGTTGCTCACAAGTCTTGCTGGGGCTGAGGCTGTGGCTGAGTGACTGACTAGTGAGAGCTCAACACAGAGGATCTTAATGAGGATTGGCAATCGCACAATCCCAGTACACAGCATATTGCCACAACTTGTCTCTTTAATGTCACATTAATTGCAGATGAAGATGTAGAGTGGTTTGAAATGTATTGTTCAGCAGTAAGCCGTGCTGAGACAGACGCTAGAAGGCCTGGTTTTGGAAATTAGGGTGTAAGTTAGATCAGGAATACCATGTGAGATGTCTGCCACCTCTCCTCTCCAGGCCAGTTTTAGCAGAGTGTTGTCTGACTGCAATTATAGCAGCAGGTCTCTGTGACTCCCTAACGCTCTCTCTACTGTGTCCACTACAGCCTCAGGTCTCTGTGACTCCCTAACACTCTCTCTACTGTGTCCACTACAGCCTCAGATCTCTGTGACTCCCTAACGCTCTCTCTACTGTGTCCACTACAGCCTCAGATCTCTGTGACTCCCTAACACTCTCTCCACTGTGTCCACTACAGCCTCAGATCTCTGTGACTCCCTAACGCTCTCTCTACTGTGTCCACTACAGCCTCAGATCTCTGTGACTCCCTAACGCTCTCTCTACTGTGTCCACTACAGCCTCAGATCTCTGTGACTCCCTAACGCTCTCTCTACTGTGTCCACTACAGCCTCAGATCTCTGTGACTCCCTAACGCTCTCTCCACTGTGTCCACTACAGCCTCAGATCTCTGTGACTCCCTAACGCTCTCTCTACTGTGTCCACTACAGCCTCAGATCTCTGTGACTCCCTAACGCTCTCTCTACTGTGTCCACTACAGCCTCAGATCTCTGTGACTCCCTAACGCTCTCTCTACTGTGTCCACTACAGCCTCAGATCTCTGTGACTCCCTAACGCTCTCTCTACTGTGTCCACTACAGCCTCAGATCTCTGTCCACTGTCATCCGCCCGTTCCTTCACTCAATCCTCCTCATTTATTCATGGTGTGTGTGTCCTCTGCCAAGAGTGTGTGTGTGTGTGTGTGTATCAGTGTGGTGTGCGCGGTGTGGTTTGAAGTAGTACTGTGTTGACAGCTGAAGGTGAGCCTGCTGCCAGTGCCAGGTGAAATATGCTAAAGCTGGCCAGAGATGAGCGTAGCTTAATTGGACTTTTGGATAGGGCCAGACCAGGGTGGATTGATAGAGGCCTAAGTCTGTATGAGGATGGTTGTGGGAGCAGCAGGTTGACTTGATGTGGACAATGTTTTATCAGGTCACAGGACCCAAACAAGGTGAAATACATCATTCTTTCACACACATGTTTGATTAAAGGCTGATCTTTGTGTTGTTGATCAGTATATATCAGTATCTTGTTTATATCTGTGGTGTGTGTGTGTGTGTGTGTTGCAGGCCGGGGGTAATCACCATGCAAGCTCTATCGGAGGAAGACCGCAGGCTGTGGATGGAGGCTATGGATGGGAGAGAACCGGTATGTTGCCATGGTTACACACTCATCCTGTGTGTGTGAGTGTGTGTGTGTGTGTGTGTACGTGTGTATATGTGTATAGCCCACTATATAGCCCACCATTCCAGGGATAATTTAAAGTTTCAATTTGTATTAGTACTATGCACAGGATACACATGGTATACACCGTCCAATGAAATGCTTATTTGCAGTTTCCTTCTGAACAATGCAACAACAATAATAAATAAGAACATGAACATAAAGTAAATGGCTCAGTAGAATAAACACAGGAAGGAACAATTTATAGTCCAATATTTACACATTTTGGGGGAACGGGGGATTGGGGGGGAAAGTGTTTAAATTGTGCAGTATTTAGTAAGAGTGTGGTAACAGCAGTTGTGATGTGTGTGTAGCATGAATATATGTGTGTGTGTGTGTGTGTGTGTGTGTGTGTGTGTGTGTGTGTGTGTGTGTGTGTGTGTGTGTGTGTGTGTGTGTGTGTGTGTGTGTGTGTGTGTGTGGGTATATGAGTGTATACATGTGTGCTAAGGCCCAGAGAATCACAGCAGTTGGTCAGTCCAGTTCAAGTGTTCAACAGTCTAATGGCTTGTAGATAGAAACAGTCTCTGAGCCTGTTGGTATCAGACTCTGATACAGTCTGCCGACGGTAAGGGAGGGAACAGCTGGTGACTGGGGTGTGTGGGGTCCTTAATGATGCTGCAGGCCTTCCTCAGGCACCATTTAGAGTAGATGCATAGCTGTCTAACTAACCTTCAGCTCCTTCCGGAATCAGTAGCAACTTCCATTGATGTTAATGTACTGCTCTACTACTCGCCAGGCAGGCAGTGTGTTTTACTACAGCGGGTTATGTAAGTACAGCCAGTGTTCAGTACACAGATGTTTAAGACTGGAGGTGATGGTGGTGGTAAAGCTAAGCGGTGTAACCGTGGTAACTGGGTGTCTCTGTTCCTTCCAGGTCTATAACTTAAACAGAGACAGCCAGAGTGAAGGCAGTAAGTGACACATTGGTATTCATTTGCTTTACTCTACCATCTGTCCAGATGAATGGATTTATTTTCTTCTTTACCTCTGTTTCCCCCTCTCTTTTTCTCTCTACCTCCCCTCTCTCTATCACTCTCTTTCACCCTCGTTTTCTCTCTACCTCCCCTCTCTCTACCTATCACTTTTCATCCCTTGCTTTCTCTCTTTGCCTTTCCCTCCCCATCCCCCTTCCCTCCCTCCCTCCCTCCCTCCCTCCCTCTCTCTCTCTCTCTCTCTCTCTCTCCCTCCCTCTCTCCATCTCACAGTGGTCCAGCTGGACGTGGTTGGCTTCAACGTTGTGAAGAAGTTAATCTATGCTGTAGAGACCAGAGGTATTGAACTAAGGCTTGGCTGCTTACAGCCCACACAGTAGTATGCTCTAATTCTGCTGTACTGTGAATCTGGTCACTGGTCAGTGTGACTCTTACAGGTCCTATAAGATCTTTATATATCTCTGTTCTGTTCCGTCCCACAGGCATCGATGAGCAGGGTCTGTACAGGATTGTTGGGGTGAACTCCAGAGTGCAGAAACTACTGGGTCTTGCCATGGGTAAGATTGAGAGAGAGAGCAAGAGAGAGCGAGAGAGAGAGACCAGATTGAACAAATCCAAACAGTTGCATATTTGGGGGCAAGATTGAATCAAATGTATTTCATATTTATGCAGTAGTTTTGTTTGCACAACCTCTACACACACACACCTTACACGTCTTATTCTGATAGCTGGACACCTGCCTGTAAGGGGAGTCTTTATACTGTAGTAGAAAACAGCAGAAAACCATCCTGTGGATTTATGTGACTAGCTATGGGGAATAGCTAGGTCATTTTTTTAAATTGCATGAATAATGCAAAACAAGTTCATTTACTGTAGATATACAAGTTCTGAGACTGACAGACAGAGACATGGGAGGTCTGAGACTGACAGACAGAGACATGGGAGGTCTGAGACTGACAGACAGAGACATGGTAACTCTGAGACTGACAGACAGAGACATGGGAGGTCTGAGACTGACAGACAGAGACATGGTAACTCTGAGACTGACAGACAGAGACATGGTAACTCTGAGACTGACAGACAGAGACATGGGAGGTCTGAGACTGACAGACAGAGACATGGGAGGTCTGAGACTGACAGACAGAGACATGGTAACTCTGAGACTGACAGACAGAGACATGGTAACTCTGAGACTGACAGACAGAGACATGGGAGGTCTGAGACTGACAGACAGAGACATGGTAACTCTGAGACTGACAGACAGAGACATGGTAACTCTGAGACTGACAGACAGAGACATGGGAGGTCTGAGACTGACAGACAGAGACATGGGAGGTCTGAGACTGACAGACAGAGACATGGGAGGTCTGAGACTGACAGACAGAGACATGGTAACTCTGAGACTGACAGACAGAGACATGGTAACTCTGAGACTGACAGACAGAGACATGGTAGCTCTGAGACTGACAGACAGAGACATGGTAACTCTGAGACTGACAGACAGAGACAAGGGAGGTCTGAGACTGACAGACAGAGACATGGTAACTCTGAGACTGACAGACAGAGACATGGGAGGTCTGAGACTGACAGACAGAGACATGGGAGGTCTGAGACTGACAGACAGAGACATGGGAGGTCTGAGACTGACAGACAGAGACATGGTAACTCTGAGACTGACAGACAGAGACATGGTAACTCTGAGACTGACAGACAGAGACATGGGAGGTCTGAGACTGACAGACAGAGACATGGTAACTCTGAGACTGACAGACAGAGACATGGTAACTCTGAGACTGACAGACAGAGACATGGGAGGTCTGAGACTGACAGACAGAGACATGGGAGGTCTGAGACTGACAGACAGAGACATGGTAACTCTGAGACTGACAGACAGAGACATGGGAGGTCTGAGACTGACAGACAGAGACATGGTAACTCTGAGACTGACAGACAGAGACAAGGGAGGTCTGAGACTGACAGACAGAGACATGGTAACTCTGAGACTGACAGACAGAGACAAGGGAGGTCTGAGACTGACAGACAGAGACATGGTAACTCTGAGACTGACAGACAGAGACATGGGAGGTCTGAGACTGACAGACAGAGACATGGTAACTCTGAGACTGACAGACAGAGACATGGTAACTCTGAGACTGACAGACAGAGACATGGTAACTCTGAGACTGACAGACAGAGACATGGGAGGTCTGAGACTGACAGACAGAGACATGGGAGGTCTGAGACTGACAGACAGAGACATGGTAACTCTGAGACTGACAGACAGAGACATGGGAGGTCTGAGACTGACAGACAGAGACATGGTAACTCTGAGACTGACAGACAGAGACAAGGGAGGTCTGAGACTGACAGACAGAGACATGGTAACTCTGAGACTGACAGACAGAGACAAGGGAGGTCTGAGACTGACAGACAGAGACATGGTAACTCTGAGACTGACAGACAGAGACATGGGAGGTCTGAGACTGACAGACAGAGACATGGTAACTCTGAGACTGACAGACAGAGACATGGTAACTCTGAGACTGACAGACAGAGACAAGGGAGGTCTGAGACTGACAGACAGAGACATGGTAACTCTGAGACTGACAGACAGAGACAAGGGAGGTCTGAGACTGACAGACAGAGACATGGTAACTCTGAGACTGACAGACAGAGACATGGTAACTCTGAGACTGACAGACAGAGACATGGTAACTCTGAGACTGACAGACAGAGTCATGGTAGCTCTGAGACTGACAGACAGAGACATGGTAACTCTGAGACTGACAGACAGAGACATGGTAACTCTGAGACTGACAGACAGAGACATGGTAACTCTGAGACTGACAGACAGAGACATGGTAACTCTGAGACTGACAGACAGAGACAAGGGAGGTCTGAGACTTACAGACAGATAAGTTCAATCACCAACCAAGTTCCTCAAATGACAGATGATGATATCCTCTCCGTCTGACAGATCCTAAAACCTGTGCTGACGTGGAGCTGGACAGTACAGAATGGGAGATCAAGACCATCACCAGTGCAATCAAGTACTACCTCAGGTACAGTACTGTGAATCCATCGCCCAGGTCCATGGAAATGACTGAACATAAAGATACACCGGCTCTCTGTGGTACTGCAGTGCGGTCAGTACAATAATGCTGCAGTGAGAGAGAGAGCTGAGAGCATGTGGTAGTATGTTCCCTGCCTGCTGAGTGGAGCTAGAGGCAGAGAAGTGACGTAACTAGAGGCAGAGAAGTGACGTAACTAGAGGCAGAGAAGTGACGTAACTAGAGGCAGAGCGGTGACGTAACTAGAGGCAGAGCGTGCTCACTCAGCTGAATGATCTGCGACCTGTAGATCCAGCCCACTTATGCCCTCCATTCACACAACCACGCAGGGCCCATTGATATCTATGGGAGTCATTAAACTGCGCCCTACTGTGCCTCCGGCCTAAACACCACAGGGCTTCACTACAGAGACATAGGGCTCACTCAGGCAGGGTCTTAGAGCCAGGGACAAAGGGGAACGAGGAATGGGGGGGGGGAGTGGGGGAGTAGAGAGGGAAAAGAAGAAAAGGGCAGAGGGGAGAGGGGAAATGGAGAGAGGGCAAAGAAAAGGATAGAGGGCCATGGGGGAGAGAGGGAGAGGGAAGTAGAGAGGGGGAGGGGGAGTAGAGAAGTAGAGAGGGGGAGGGGGGAGTAGAGAGGGGGATGGGGAGAGGGAAGTAGAGAGGGGGAAGTAGTGAGGGGGAGAGGGATGTAGAGAGGAGGAGGGGAGAGAGGGAAGTAGAGAGGGGGAGGGGAGAGGGAAGTAGGGGGTGAGGGAAGTAGAGAGGGGGGAGGGGGAGAGGGAAGTAGAGAGGGGGAGGGGAGAGAGGGAAGAAGAGAGGGGGAGGGGAGAGGGAAGTAGAGAGGGGGAGGGGGAGAGGGATGTAGAGAGGGGGGGGAGAGAGGGAAGTAGAGAGGGGGAGGGGGAGAGGGATGTAGAGAGGGGGAGGGGAGAGAGGGAAGAAGAGAGGGGGAGAAGGAAGTAGAGAAGGGGAGGGGAGAGAGGAAAGTAGAGAGGGTAGGAGAGAGGGAAGTAGAGAGAGGGAGGGGGAGAGGGAGTCTGTAGAGAGGGGGAGGTAATGCTCACTGAGTCTGTGCATAGTCAAAGCTTTCCTTAAGTTTGGGTCAGTCACAGTGGTCAGGTACATACACTAAGTTGACTGTGCCTTTAAACAGCTTGGAAAATTGCAGAATTAGAAGCTTCTGATAATTGACATCATTTGAGTCAATTGTAGGTGTATAAATCATTTAATGGCCTAGGACCTCAATACATAATTTGACATCATATGAGTCAATTGTAGGTGTATAAATCATTTAATGGCCTAGGACCACAATACATTGCAGATATGCTCACTGAATATAAACCCAACAGATCACTCAGATCATTAGGATCACATCAGCTAGAAATACCAAGGGTTCAATCAAAGCAAGGAGAGTCTGCTTTTAGCTACTATGCCAGCCGCAGCTGGAACCAGCTTCCAGAAGAGATCAGATGTGCTACTACAGTAGTCACATTCAAATCCAGACTCAAAACACATCTGTTTAGCTTTGCATTTACTGAATGAGCTCTGTGCCACTGTTCGTCCGACTGTTTGTACTGGATTTTATCTCATTTAAATTTTTTATTTAAATTTAAATTGTTCTTATTTCTTTTGATTGTTTTCAATTCTTTATTCTAAACTGTTCTGGTTGTTCTTGTTTCTTTTTATTATCTTAATTTTTTCTATGTAAAGCACTTTGAATTGCCATTGTGTATGAAATGTGCTATATAAATAAACTTGCCTTGCCTTGCCTTGCCTTGCCTTGCCTACCTGTGGATGTATTTCAAGGTCTACCTTCAAACTCTGTGCTTCTTTGCTCGACATCATGTGAAAATCAAAAGAAATCAGCCAAGACCTCAGAAAACAAATTGTAGACCTCCACAAGTCTGGTTCATCCTTGGGAGCAATTTCCAAACGCCTGAAGGTACCACGTTCATCTGTACAAACAATAGTACGCAAGTATAAATACCGTTGGACCAAGCAGCCGTCATACCGCTCAGGAAGGAGACACGTTCTGTGTCCTAGAGATGAATGTACTTTTGTGCGAAAAGTGCAAATCAATCCCAGAACAAAAGCAACGGACCTTGTGAAGATGCTGGAGGAAACAGGTACAAAAGTATCTATATCCACAGTAAAAAAAAAAAGTCCTATATCGACATAACCTGAAAGGCCGCTCAGCAAGGAAGAAGCCACTGCTCCAAAAACGCCATAATAAAGCCAGACTACGGTTTGCATCTGCACATGGGGACAAAGATCGTACTTTTTGGAGAAATGTCCTCTGGTTTGATGAAACAAAAATAGAACTCTTTGGCCATTATGTTTGGAGGAAAAAAGGGTTTGCAAGCCGAAGAACACCATCCCAACCGTGCTGCAGGAGGGACTGGTGCACTTCACAAAATAGATGGCATCATGAGGAAGGAAAATTATGTGGATATATTGAAGCAACATCTCAAGACATCAGTCAGGAAGTTAAAGCTTGGTCACAAATGGGTCTTCCAAATGGACAATGACCCCAAGCATACTTCCAAAGTTGTTGCAAAATGGCTTAAGGACAACAAAGTCAAGGTATTGGAGTAGCCATCACAAAGCCCTGACCTCAAGCCTATAGGAAATTTGTGGGCAGAACTGAAAAAGCGTGTGTGAGCAAGGAGGCCTACAAACCTGAGTTACACCAATAATGTCAGGAGGAATGGGCCAAAATTCACCCAACTTATTGTGGGAAGCTTGTGGAAGGCTACCCAAAACGTTTGACCCAAGTTAAACATTTTAAAGGCAATGCTACCAAATACTAATTGAGTGTATGTAAACTTCTGACCCACTGGGAAGGTGATCAAAGAAATTAAAACTGAAATAAATAATTCGCTCTACTATTATTCTGACATTTCACATTCTTAAAATAAAGTGATGATCCTAACTGACCTAAGACAGGGACTTTTTACTAGGATTAAATGTCAGGAATTATGAAAAACTGAGTTTAAATGTATTTGGCTAAGGTGTATGTAATCTTCAGACTTCAACTGTATGTATAGTTTTTTGTGTGCTCTAGAGCAACGGTATTTAGATGGAATTTGTTTTTGTGGTCCTGGCAACTGGACCTTTTTTGGAACACCATTATTTTTGTCTTACTGAGATTTACTGTCAGGGCCCAGGTCTGACAGAATCTGTGCAGAAGATCTAGGTGCTGCTGAAGGCCCTCCTTGGTTGGTGACAGAAGCACCTGATCATCAGCAAACAGTAGACATTTGACTTTAGATTCTAGAAGGGTGAGGCTGGGTGCTGCAGACTGTTCAAGTCTAGACTGTCCCCTCGCCAATTCGTTGATATATATAGTGGGGAGAACAAGTATTTGATACACTGCCGATTTTGCAGGTTTTCCTACTTACAAAGCATGTAGAGGTAATTTTTATCATAGGTACACTTCAACTGTGAGAGACGGAATCTAAAACAGAAATCCAGAAAATCACATTGTATGATTTTTAAATAATTAATTTGCATTTTATTGCATGACATAAGTATTTGATCACCTACCAACCAGTAAGAATTCCGTCTCTCACAGACCTGTTAGTTTTTCTTTAAGAAGCCCTCCTGTTCTCCACTCATTACCTGTATTAACTGCACCTGTTTGAACTCGTTACCTGTATAAAAGACACCTGTCCACACACTCAATCAAACAGACTCCAACCTCTCCACAATGGCCAAGACCAGAGAGCTGTGTAAGGAAATCAGGTATAAAATTGTAGACCTGCACAAGGCTGGGATGGGCTACAGGACAATAGGCAAGCAGCTTGGTGAGAAGGCAACAACTGTTGGCGCAATTATTAGAAAATGGAAGAAGTTCAAGATGACGGTCAATCTCCCTTGGTCTGGGGCACCATGCAAGATCTCACCTTGTGGGGCATCAATGATCATGAGGAAGGTGAGGGATCAGCCCAGAACTACACGGCAGGACCTGGTCAATGACCTGAAGAGAGCTGGGACCACATTCTCAAAGAAAACCATTAGTAACACACTACGCCGTCATGGATTAAAATCCTGCAGAACATGCAAGGTCCCCCTGCTCAAGCCAGCGCATGTCCAGGCCCGTCTGAAGTTTGGCAATGACCATCTGGATGATCCAGAGGAGGAATGGGAGAAGGTCAATTCGTCTGATGAGACAAAAATAGAGCTTTTTGGTCTAAACTCCACTCGCCGTGTTTGGAGGAAGAAGAAGGATGAGTACAACCCCAAGAACACCATCCCAACCGTGAAGCATGGAGGTGGAAACATAATTCTTTGGGGATGCTTTTCTGCAAAGGGGACAGGTCCTGCCGTGTAGTTGAGGGGAGGATGGATGGGGCCATGTATCGCGAGATCTTGGCCAACAACCTCCTTCCCTCAGTAAGAGCATTGAAGATGGGTCGTGGCTGGGTCTTCCAGCATGACAACGACCCGAAACACACAGCCAGGGCAACTAAGGAGTGGCTCCGTAAGAAGCATCTCAAGGTCCTGGAGTGGCCTAGCCAGTCTCCAGACCTGAACCCAATAGAAAATCTTTGGAGGGAGCTGAAAGTCCGTATTGCCCAGCGACAGCCCCGAAACCTGAAGGATCTGGAGAAGGTCTGTATGGAGGAATGGGCCAAAATCCCTGCTGCAGTGTGTGCAAACCTGGTCAAGAACTACAGGAAACGTATGATCTCTGTAATTGCAAACAAAGGTTTCTGTACCAAATACTAAGTTCTGCTTTTCTGATGTATCAAATACTTATGTCATGCAATAAAATGCAATTTTAACCTTAACACTTGTATGTGTACATTGATTTTATAATGTCGTATGTTTTTCCCCCAACACCACTTTCCATCAATTTGTTTATCAGACACTCATGCCAAATTTAGTCAAATGCTTTTTTGCAATCAACAAAGCATGAGAAGACTTTGCCTTTGTTTTGGTTTGTTTGTTTGTCAATTAGGGTGTGCAGGGTGAATACATGGTCTGTCGTACGGTAATTTGCTGAAAAGCCAATTTGACATTTGCTCAGTGCATTGTTTTCACTGAGGAAATTAACTAGTCTGCTGTTAATGATATTGCAGAGGATTTTCCCAAGGTTGCTGTTGACGCATATCCCACGGTAGTTCTTGGGGTCAAATTTGTCTCCACCTTTGTGGATTGGGGTGATCTGTCCGTGGTTCCAAATATTGGGGAAGATGCCAGAGCTGAGGATGATGTTAAAGAGTTTAAGTCTAGCCAATTGGAATTTGTAGTCTGTATATTTTATCATTTAATTGAGGATACCATCAACACCACAGGCCTTTTTGGGTTGGAGGGTTTGTATTTTGTCCTGTAGTTCATTCAATGTAATTGGAGAATCCAGTGGATTCTGGTCTTTAATAGTTGATTCTAGGATTTGCCTTTGATCATGTATATTTATTTGCTCTTTGTTCTTAGTTATAGGGCCAAAAAGATTGGAGAAGTGGTTTACCCATACATCTCCATTTTGGATAGATAGCTCTTCGTGTTGTTGTTTGTTTAGTGTTTTCCAGTTTTCCCAGAAGTGGTTAGAGTCTATGGATTCTTCAATTACATTAAGCTTGTATCCGTAGTGTATTTCTGTATGCCGTAGGCATAGGCTCAGGTTTTCTGGGTCTCAATTTCTTTCTTAGGTTTTTGCATTCTTCATCAAACCATTTATCACTGTTGTTAATTTTCTAAGAGACTCTGGGTTGAGGTCAGTGATAAAGTAGTCTACAGTACTACTGCCAAGACATGAGCTATATACCTACTGTAGGAGTCCCCTCGAAGCCTACCATTGACTACGTACATACCCAGCGTCCGACAGAGCTGCAGGAGTTGTGACCCATTTATGTTGGTTATGTTGTCGTAGTTGTGTCTAGGGGGGCATATGGGGGAGGGAATGCTGTCACCTCCAGGTAGGTGTTTGTCCCCATGTGTGCTGAGGGTGTCAGGTTCTTGTCCGGTTCTGGCATTTAGGTCACCACAGACTAGTACATGTCCCTGGGCCTGGAAATGGTTGATCTCCCCCTCAAGGATGGAGAAGCTGTCATCGTTAAAGTATGGTGATTCTATTGGAGGGATATAGGTAGCACACAGCAGGACATTTTTCTCTGTTGAGATTATTTCCTTATTAATTTCTAGCCAGATGTAAAATGTTCCTGTTTTGACTAATTTAATAGAGTGGGTTAGGTCTGCTCTATACCAAATTAGTTGCTTCCCTGTTTCACACCTGGTAGTTTGGTGGATGGGACTACCAGCTCTCTGTAACCTAGAGGGCAGCCAGTGGGTCCGTCACCTCTCTCTCTCATTGGCATGGGAAACATATGTTAACATTGCCAAAGCAAGTGAAGTAGATAATAAACAAAAGTGAAATAAACAATAAAAATTAACAGGTAACAATACACTTACAGAAGTTCCAAAAGAGTAAAGACATTTCAAATGTCATATTATGTATATATACAGTGTTGTAACTCTCTCTCTCTCTCTCTCTCTCTGCCTGCCGCTGTGCTCCTTGATCCACTGACTCTGTGTCTTCTCTCCTCTCTCAGAATGCTGCCTGCACCTCTCATGACTTATCAGTACCAAAGGAGCTTCATCAAGGCAGCCAGTAAGTATTTTCTCACCTCCTCTTCCCTCTCTGTCTCTGTCTCTGTCTCTGTCTCTGTCTCCCTCTCTTTATTTATCTCTCTCTCTCCCCCCTGCTCTCTCTCGCTCTCTCCCCCTCACTATCTCTCGCTCTCTCTCTCTCTCCCTGCTCTCTCTCGCTCTCTCCCCCCTCACTATCTCTCTCTCTCTCTCTCTCTTTCTCTCTCCGCCCTCTATTTCTCTCTCTCCCCCACCTCCCCCCTCCCCCCTCTCTCCTTCTCCTCCCCTCTCTCTCTCTTTTCTCTCTCTCTCCTTCTCCTTCTCCCTTCTCCTCTCTCTCTCTCTCTCTCTCTCTCTCTCTCTCTCTTTCTCTCTTTCCCTCTCCCTCCCTCCCTCTCTCTCTTTCTCTCTCTCTCTCTCTCTCCTCTCTCTCTCTCTCTCTCTCTCTCTGCTCTCTCTCTCTCTCTCTCTCTCTCTCTCTCTCTCTCTCTCTCTCTCTCTCTCTCTCTCTCTCTCTCAATCTCAATCTCTCTCTCTCTCCGTCTCTTTCCCTCTCCCCTCTCTCTCTTTCTCACTCTCTCTCTCTCTCTCTCTCTCTCTCTCAATCTCTCTCTCTCTCTCTCTCTCTCGCTAAATGCTGTAGAACTAGATATACTTTCATTACAGTATATCTAGTTCTACTTCTTTTGCCCTATTCATCCCCTGAAGTTGTTTTGATAACCCGGCCTGGTTTGGATGAACTGGTTTAGCTCCGGCAGGCTGTAGTGGGGTTGCCGTGTGAGCGAAAAGCAGGAGTAAGGGTGTGTCCTTGGCACGCCATAGAGGAAATGGCTTTACAGTGAGGCCAGCTGGGATCAACCTGCCCACTCAACTCCCCCTAACTTCCCCCTGTCCCCTATTGCTGCTTGTCCTTACTTATTCCAGATCTGCGTAGGTCTCCTCTCTTTCCCTCTCTCCCTCCTCTCTCTCTCTTTCTCTCATTCCCCCTCTCCCTAGTTCATCTCTGCTGTGTCTGGCTGCCTCCCACCCTCCTGCTCTGAGCCGTCTGTTCCTCCACTGCATGCAGGGCAGCGTCAGGCCGTTGTCCTGAGATAAACTCTGTTTTACGAGTCTCTCCTCTCCCTCTCCGCTCCAGTTTGGGGAGGGAGGGCTGTGTGCCACCTGGAACCTGCCCATAGTCTGAGGCACACACTAACAGGAAAACGCCCACCCACTAGACACCCACGTACACACACACACACACTCTCTTTCTCTCACACACACTCACATACATGTATGTACACATGTACACGCACATGCTTGAACTTGCACAAACACACGCACACACACACACACACACACACACACACAGGCAGGGAATTGCCCTGCCTTACAACCCAGTCTCTGAGTCTTACTCTGCTCTGTTGTTGTTCACACTACGGACTATCTTTCATATTATTCTCTCTCCCCCCCTTCTCTCTCTCTCTCTCTCTCTCTCCTCTCTCTCTCTCTCTCTCTCTCTCTCTCTCTCTCTCTCTCTCTCTCTCTTCTCCTCTCTCTCTCTCTCTCTCTCTTCTCTCTCTCTCTCTCTCTCTCTCTCTCTCTCTCTCCCCCCCCCCTTCTCTCTCTCTCTCTCTCTCTCTCTCTTTCTCTCTCTCCTCTCTCTCTCTCTCTCTTTCTCTCTTTCTCTCTTTCTCTCTTTCTCTCTTTCTCTCTCTTTCTCTCATTCTCTCATTCTCTCATTCTCTCATTCTCTCATTCTCTCTCTCTCTCTCTCTCTCTCTCTCTCTCTCTCTCTCTCTTTCTCTCTTTCTTTCTCTCTCTCTCTCTCTCTCTCTCTCTCTCTCTTTCTCTCTCTCCCTTCTCCTCTCTCTCTCTCTCTCTCTCTCTCTCCTTCTCTCTCTCTCTCTCTCTCTCTCTCTCTCTCTCTCTCTCTCTCTCTCTCTCTCTCTCTCTCTCTCTCTCTCTCTCTCTCTCTTTCTCTTTCTCTTTCTCTCTCCAATTCAATTCAAAGAGCTTCAGCTTCCCTGGTTGCCATTTTCTTGTGGAAACAGGTCACAAATCTTGCTACTGTGATGGCACACTGTGGTATTTCACCAATCTGAGGGAAATGTGTGTCTCTAATATGTTCATACATTTGGCAGGAAGTTAGGAAGTGCAGCTCAGTTTCCACCTCATTTTGTGGGCAGTGTGCACATAGCCTGTCTTCTCTTGAGACCCAGGTCTGCCTATGGTGGCCTCTCTCAATAGCAAGGCTATGCACACTCAGTCTGTACATAGTCAAAGCTTTCCTTAAGTTTTGGTCAGTCATAGTGGTCAGGTATTCTGCCACTGCGTACTCTCTGTTTAGGGCCAAATGGCATTCCAGTTTGCTTTGTTTTTTTGTTAATTCTTTCCAATGTGTCAAGTAATTCTCTTTTTGTTTTCTCATGATTTGGTTGGGTCTAATTGTGTTGCTGTCCTGGGGCTCTGTGGGGTCTGTTTGTGTTTGTGAACAGAGCCCCAGGACCAGCTTGCTTAGGGGACTCTTCTCTAGGCTAATCTCTCTGTAGGTGATGCTTTGTTATGGAAGTTTTGGGAATCACTTCCTTTTAGGTGGTTGTAGAATTTGACAGCTCTTTTCTGGATTTTGATAATTAGCGGGTGTCAGCCTAATTCTGCGCTGCATGTATTATTTGGTGTTTTACGTTGTACACAGAGGATGTTTTTGCAGAATTCTGCATGCAGTCTCAATTTGGTGTTTGTCCCATTTTGTGAAAGCCCTGGTCACAAGGTGGTGCTCTGACCTAAAGCCCTGGTCACAAGGTGGTGCTCTGACCTAAAGCCCTGGTCACAAGGTGGTGCTCTGGCCTAAAGCCCTGGTCACAAGGTGGTGCTCTGGCCTAAAGCCCTGGTCACAAGGTGGTGCCTGTGCTTTTGGACCGAGTGCTTAACAAATCTTATCGCTGTACGGCGGCAGGAAGTGATAGACTCTTGTCTGTTGAAAACACACAGCCTGTTTCCCAAATGGCTCCCTATACCCTTTATAGTGCACTTGCACTAGGGTCCCATATTATAGTGCACTATATCAGGAATAGGGACCCATTTGGATGAACCCTCAGAGATGGAGTGAGTAAGAATGTTAATATTTAATGTGGATGGCTTTCTTTCCCTTAAGGGTGAGGACCCAGACAGTAAATAAATAGAAAGTCTGTCAGTTGATCATTGCTACTGAGCACAGTGCAGCCTTTAAAATGCTGGCTGGGGTCTGTGTGTGTGTTGATGCACATACATGACGTGGTGGAGAGTGCCTTTACCAGTCTGTTTGTATGTGTGTTTGTGGGACTGTGCAGATGTGTGTACTCTCTCTCTCTCTCTCTCTCTCTGTATCTCTCTCTCTCTGTATCTCTCTCTTATCTTCTCTCTTTCTCTCTAGAACGTGACAATCAGGAGGCAAGGGTCACAGAGATCCACAGCATCGTCCACTGGCTCCCAGAGAAGAACCGGCAGATGCTGGACCTGCTTACAAAACACTTGGCAAAGTAGGTTTGGTTTAGACCCACTCCCCTGGGGTTCTAGACATCCTGCTACCCAAACACCCCCTTATACTTTGTTACAAATCCTCCCGACTGTACCACGCTGACGGCCATGACCACAACTGTCTCCCAAATGCGCCCTATTCCTTATATAGTGCACTACTTGGGGCCCTGGTCAAAAGTAGTGCACTATTTAGGAAATAGGGTGTCCATTTGGGATGCAGACAAATCCCCCACCCATGCCAAAAGCCACGATCACACCCACCCATGCATGTAAGAGGATTGGCTTGTTAATGAACTCAGCACTGTACTGTTGACAGCAGTAATGGCTCCTAGCTTTCCCCTGTGTTCCTCCTCAACACCACCACTGAAAAACAACACACATCATTAGTTTGGTCCCAGGCGGTGCAGTTTGCCGTCTGTCTGTCTCAGTATTTCCCCAGAAGCAGGATTATGTCAGAGTGACGATAGGTTACTATCAGAGGCAGGCGTCAGGGCTAAAACTCTTAGCCTGTTTATTGTTGCTCAGCATGCTGAGAGAGGATTATGGGTAATCCTAAACCGGTCTTCACTAAACAAGATTTCACTAACATACACCATGTCTATTTACATTTCTTTTTACATTTCATGTGGCGTCACATACGAGATGGTACATCCTGAATTCGGAAATTACACCGTTTCTATAGGGCAGATGTTGAATAATGACAGTGTTTGACCCCAGCTAAAAGCAGGACTTGGTTGGCATGTGCACTATGATGCAGCAGGGTCGTTCCACCAATTTGGTGCGTTTTTAGAAGTGTAAGTTGGTAAAACAAAATATATAAAAAATGATTTCACCTAGTTTTAACATTCTGTGATAAAGAGCACATGGTCAAAACCGCTTGCCATGCGGTAGCAGAGATAACAGTCTATGACTAGGGTGACTGGAGTCTTTGAACATTTTTAGGGCCTTCCTCTGACACCGCCTGGTATAGAGGTCTTGGATGGCAGGAAGCTTGGCCCCAGTGACGTACTGGGCCGAACGCACTACCCTCTGTAGTGCCTTGCGGTCGGAGGCCGAGCAGTTGCCATACCAGGCAGTCAGTCAGTCAAGATGCTCTCGATGGTGCAGCTGTAGAACACTGGACATGGCCAAAGAGAAAACACATTTTTGATGGAATCAGCAGTACAAAACTTCCATCTGCGATTTTACTTTGATTGGGAAAAATGTGTGCTTCAACACAAAAACATCCTGTGTTGCACTGCATTAGCATCAAATAGCCCCCGCGATATGCAACTTTTCAGGGAAGTCAGGAACAAATATACACAGTCAGTTAGAAAAGCAAAAGCCAGCTTTTTCAAACAGAAATTTGCATCCTGTAGTACTCATTCCAAAAAGTTCTGGGACACTGTAAAGTCCATGGAGAATAAGAGCATCTCCTCCCAGTTGCCCACTGCATTGAGGCTAGGAAACACTGTCACCACCGATAAATTTACGATAATTGAAAATTTCAATGAGCATTTGCTACGGCTGGCCATGCTTTCCACCTGGCTACCCCTATCCCAGCCAACAGCTCTGTACCCCCCGCAGAAACTCGCCCAAGCCCCCCCCCCCGCTTCTCCTTCGCCCAAATCCAGATAGCTGATGTTCTGAAAGAGCTGCTAAATCTGGACCCCTACAAATCTGCTGGGCAAGACAATCTGGACCCTTTCTTTCTAAAATTATCAGCTGAAATTGTGGCCACCCCTATTACTAGCCTGTTCAACCTCTCTTTTGTATCGTCTGAGATCCATAGAGATTGGAAAGCTGCCGCGGTCATCCCCCTCTTCAAAGGGGGAGACACTCTAGACCCAAACTGTTATAGACCTATATCCATCCTGCCCTGCCTTTCTAAAGTCTTCGAAAGCCAAGTTAATAAACAGATCACTGACCACTTCGAATCTCACCGTACCTTCTATGCTATGCAATCTGGTTTCCGAGCTGGTCATGGGTGCACCTCAGCCACGCTCAAGGTACTAAACTATATCATAACCGCCATCGATAAAAGACAGTACTGTGCAGCCGTCTTCATCGACCTGGCCAAGGCTTTCGACTCTGTCAATCACCGCATTCTTATTGGCAGACTCAACAGCCTTGTTTCTCAAGTGACTGCCTTGCCTGGTTCTCCAACTACTTCTCAGATAGAGTTCAGTGTGTCAAATCGGAGGGCCTGTTGTCCGGTCCTCTGGCAGTCTCTATGGGGGTGCCACAGGGTTCAATTCTTAGGCCAACCCTTTTCTCTATATACATCAACGATATCGCTCTCGCTGCTGGTGACTCTGATCCATCTCTACGCAGATGACACCATTCTGTAAACATCTGGCCCCTCTTTGGAAACTGTGTTAACTAACCTTCAAACAAGCTTCAATGCCATACAACACTCCTTCTGTGGCCTCCAACTGCTCTTAAATGCTAGTAAAACTAAATGCATGCTTTTCAATCGAACGCTGCCCGCACCCGCCCACCGGACTATCATCACTACTCTCGACGGGTCTGACTTAGAATACGTGGACACCTACAAATACCTAGGTGTCTGGTTAGACTGTAAACTCAATTTCCAGACTCACATTAAGCATCTCCAATCCAAAATTTAATCTAGAATCGGCTTCCTATTTCTCAACAAAGCCTCCTTCACTCATGCTGCCAAACATGCCCTTGTAAAACTGACCATCCTACCAATCCTTGAATTTGGTGATGTAATTTACAAAATAGCCTCCAACAATCTACTCAGCAAATTGGATGTAGTCTATCACAGTGCCATCCGTTTTGTTACCAAAGCCCCATATACTACACACCACTGCGACCTGTATGCTCTCGTTGGCTGGCCCTCACTACATATTCGTCGCCAAACCCACTGGCTCCAGGTCATCTATAAGTCTTTATTAGGTAAATCCCTGCCTTATCTCAGCTCGCTGGTCACCATAGCAACACCCACCCATAGCATGCTCTCCAGCGGGTATATTTCACTGGTCATCCCCAAAGCCAACACCTCCTTTGGCTGCCATTCCTTCCAGTTCTCTGCTGCCAATGACTAGAACGAATTGCAAAAATCCTTGAAGCTAGAGGTTCCTATCTCCCTCAATAACTTTAAGCATCAGCTGTCAGAGCTGCTTACTGATCACTGCACCTGTATATAGCCCTTCTGTAAATAGCCCACCCTACTACCTCATCCCCATATTTATTATTTTTGCTCATTTGCACTCCAGTATCTCTATTTGCACATCATCATTTGCACATCTATCAGTCCAGTGTTAATGCTAATTTGTAATTATTTCGCCACTATGGCCTATTTATTGTCCTACCTTCCTAACCTTACTGCATTTTGCACTACATTTGCACTCTGTATATAGATTCTCTATTGTGTTATTGACTGTACGTCTGGTTATTCTCATGTGTAACTCTATGTTGTTGTTTTTGTCGCACTGCCTTGCTTTGTCTTGGCCAGGTCGCAGTTGTAAATGAGAACTTGTTCTCAACTGGCCTACCTGGTTAAATAAAGGTGAAATAAAAAAATAAAAAAAATATGAATGCCAGACAACTGGCATTAGTGAGATGTGTTGCAATTAATCAATGAATAATACTGTGTCCCAAATGGCACCCTATTCCTTTTATAGCACACTAGCGGGAAACATCTTTAAAGTGCGGAAGGTAGCCTAGCGGTTAAGAGCATTGGGCCAGTACCAGAAAAGTCGCTGGTTCGAATCCCTGAGCTGACTAGGTGAAAAATCATGCAATGTACCCTTGAGCAAGGCATTTAACACTACTTGCTCATGTAAGTCTCTCTGGAAAAGAGCGTCTGCTAAATTACTAAAA
Organism: Thymallus thymallus; assembly: GCA_023634145.1. Taxonomy (NCBI): domain Eukaryota; kingdom Metazoa; phylum Chordata; class Actinopteri; order Salmoniformes; family Salmonidae; genus Thymallus; species Thymallus thymallus. Next base: position 38,300,173 of record CM042391.1, read on the forward strand.
ATGTTAAAGTCTCACACAGGGACATCTTCATCTTTCCTCTCCCTTGCTCCCCACCACACTTAACTCCCTACCTCACTACCGCCCCAGTGTGGCCAGTCACCACCAGCAGAACCTGATGACTGTGGCCAACCTGGGCGTGGTGTTTGGCCCCACTCTGCTGAGGCCGCAGGAAGAGACTGTGGCCGCCATCATGGACATCAAGTTCCAGAACATCGTGGTGGAGATCCTCATCGAGAACCACGAGAGGGTGAGTCAGTCAGTCAGTCAGTCAGTGAGGGGTCTCACTGACTGACTGAGAGAGAAGTTCTGTTCAACACAATCCAACACCTTATCTTATAGACCTGGATGTTAGGGTTACTCTAACTTCTTGCCCTTTGTGCTGTTGTCTGTGCACAATAATATTTGTACCGCGTTTTGTGCTGCTACCATGTTGTGTTGCTGCCATGATGTATTGCTACCATGTTGTTGTCACGTTGTGTTGCTACCATGCTGTGTTGTCATGTGTTGCTGCCTTGCTATGTTGTTGTCTTAGGTCTCTCTTTATGTAGTGTTGTCTCTCTTGTTGTGATGTGTGTTTAGTCCTATATTTATATTTAATTTATTTATATATGTAATCCCAGCGCCGGTCCCTGCAGGAGGCCATTTGTGAATGGGGGCATTGTCATGCAGAAACAGGAAAGGGCCTTCACCAGACTGTTGCCAGAAAGTTGGAAACACAAAACTGCCTAGAATGTCATTGTCGCTGCTAGCAGGAGAGAAATTTGACAAACTGACTTGTTGGAAAGGTGGCATCCTACACTATATATACAAAAGTATGTGGACACCACTTCAAATTAGTAGATTTGGCTGTTTCAGCTACATCCGTTGCTGACAGGTGTATAAAATCGAGCACACAGCCATAGACAAACATTGGCAGTAGAATGGCCTTACAGAAAAAGGGCGGCAGGTAGCCTAGTCGTTAGGGTGTTGGGCCAGTAACCGAAAGGTTGCTGGATTGAATCCCTGAACTGACAAGGTAAATAATCTGTTGTTCTGCCCCTGAACAAGGCAGTTAATCCACTGTTCCCTGGTAGGCTGTCATTGTAAATAAGAATTTGTTCTTTCTGTAAGGCCATTCTACTGCCAATGTTTGTCTATGGCTGTGTGCTCGATTTTATACACCTGTCAGCAACGGATGTAGCTGAAACAGCCAAATCTACTAATTTGAAGTGGTGTCCACATACTTTTGTATATATAGTGTAGGATGCCACCTTTCCAACAAGTCAGTTTGTCAAATTTCTCTCCTGCTAGCAGCGACAATGACATTCTAGGCGATTTTGTGTTTCCAACTTTCTGGCAACAGTCTGGTGAAGGCCCTTTCCTGTTTCTGCATGACAATGCCCCCATTCACAAAGGGAGGTCCATACAGAAATGGTTTGTGAAGATTGATGTTTAAGAACTTGACTGGCCTTTACAGAGCCCTGACCTCAACCAAATCAAACACCTTTGGGATGAATTGAAACGCCAACAGCAAGATAGACCTAATCGCTCAACATCAGACCCTGACCTCACTAATACTCTTGTGGCTGAATGGAAGCAAGTCTCTGCAGTAATGTTCCAACATCTAGTGGAAAGCCTTCCCAGAAAAGTGGAGGCTGTTATAGCAGCAAAGTGGGGACCAACTCCATATTAATGCCCATGATTTTGGAATGAGATGTTCAATGAGCCGGTGTCCACATTCTTTTGGGCATGTAGTGTATCTGTAAATAATAATACCAGTCTCCTCCCTTCTCACAAAGGCCATGTCAAACTAAATGTATATTTAGCCATGGGTGGGTACCTGTAGTCAGTGTACAGTATGGGAAGGTTGATTGTGCCAGTGCTGTATGTGCAGATATTCAAAGACATGCCAGTTCCGGGAGGTGGCCCGGCCAACCTACAGCTAAACCTGCAGCCGCGGAGGAGGAGCACGGAGAGCAAGGCCCAGTCCTGCAGCGAGAGACCCCTCACCCTCTTCCACACACCCACACGCTCCCAGAAAGGTGGGCACAAGAGTCTCTGTTCACCACACACATTCCTAGATGTTCAAAGTGTCAGTCAGGACAGGAGATGTGTTCATCCTCCTGAATTAAATGACTTTCTTCTCCTTTTCAAATCTAAGAAAAAAGATCTATTAACAGTATTTCCTTTAGCGGCTGACACATAGATCACCAATCTTAAAAATCCTCCTCAACCAATCAAGTGGTTGACATAACATATACATCTTCCTCTTGCTGTTATGTAGTGGAGAAGAGGAACAGCATGGTAGTGAACTCTACTCCAGATCCCCAGCAGCCCCAGCAGCCCCAGCCAGCCCAGGCCCCCCACAACAACCCCTCAGCCACCCCCTCCTCCTCAGCGGCGGTCAACCATAACAGCAGTGGCAGCCATGTCCACAGCTGGACCCCACGCAACAGCCTGACCAGCACTGATGGAGACCAGGACAGGGGCATGACGGCCAGGCAGAACTCACAGAGCCGCCCAAATTCACTGTGAGTACACATGCATAAGCAAGCCTGCAAACACACTCTCTTTATTTACCCTCCCCTCTGTCTCTTTCTCACTCATCCCAGTGTTCATAGAAGACATCTTTGATGGAATATGATCTTACCTTGTGAAATCTCCAGAGGGTTGACAAAGGTAATTTAGCTCACTGGGAGATGTGAGATGTGTTCTCAAAGGCAGCCTCTCCAAAACCACTGAAGATTTGCGATACTCAATGCTGTCTCTCTCATACTCCCTCTATCACGCTTGCTCTCCCACTGATTATGTGTCATCTTTAGAGCTCTGTTTTCATGCATTCTCTTTCCTTTAAGATCATGTTTGGAGGTGTTGGCTCTTTCTCTCTATCACTCTCCTTCTCTCTATCTGTCTCTCTCTATTCCTCCTTCTCTCTCTGTCTCTCTCTCTCTTCCTCCTTCTCTCTCTGTCTCTCTCTTCCTCCTTCTCTCTGTCTCTCTCTCTTCCTCCTACTCTCTCTGTCTCTCTCTCTCTTTCTCCCTCTCTCAATTCAATTCAATTTAAGGGCTTTATTGGCATGGGAAACATATGTTAACATTGCCAAAGCAAGTGAAGTAGATAATAAACAAAAGTGAAATAAAAAATAAAAATGAACAGTAAATATTACACTCACACTCACTCTGTCTCTCTCCCCCCTCTCTCTTTCTCCCTCCCTCCATCTGTCTCTCTCTCTTGCTCTCTCTCTATCTCTTTCTTACTCTCTTTCTCTACCCCCAACTGGACACGGCAGATTTATTACAAAATAAATGTTTAGCCACAAGCTGATAGCCTTTTCGAACACACTTAGTTCCCTCCGTTATAAAGTGTAGGACAAGAGCTGGAGAGAGAGACAGCGTGTTGTCAGTATGTTCACGTTTTCATGCTGTGTCACTCAGTTGCTAAGCTAATCGTCACGCAATCCCTTCTCAAAGTCAGGGTATGAGTCGAGAAATCTACCTATTTTCCTCAAAAGTATGTAATGTCATAATTCCAAAGCTATACGATATTACAGACAAGTTAATAATCTCACATCTCAGAAAAGATACTCCTTGCAAATGTTGGGTTTTTGAGGTTGCGCACACTTGACTCCCATTCACTCCTTGAAGGAGAGCTTTCCTTGTCCCAGAATCACCCAGAATGCACCGCAAGGCCCATTGACGATGCATGGGCAACATACAGTGCATTCGGAAAGTATGCGATTCGCCTCCTGGTTATCAGAAGGGGGAAAGGAGAAAATGTATTGAGTGTCGTCTGCGTAGCAATGATAGGAGAGACCATGTGAGGATATGACAGAGCCAAGTGACTTGGTGTATAGAGAGAATAGGAGAGGGCCTAGAACTGAGCCCTGGGGGACACCAGTGGTGAGAGCACGTTGTGTGGAGACAGATTCTCGCCAAGGCACCTGATAGGAGCGCCCGGTAGGACACAAGTCAAGAGTGTGCAGCGCCTGAGTTGCCTAACTCGGAGAGGGTGGAGAGGAGGATCTGATGGTTCACAGGATCAAAGGCAGCATATAGGTCTAGAAGGATAATAGCAGAGGAGAGAGAGTTAGATTTGGCAGTACGGAGATCCTCCGTGACACAGAGAAGAGCAGTCTCAGTTGAATGACAAGTCTTGAAACTTTACTGGTTAGAATCAAGAAGGTCATTCTGAGAGAGATAGCAGGAGAGTTAGAGACGGCACACTCAAGAGTTTTGGAGAGAAAAGAAAGAAGGGATACTGGTCTGTAGTTGACATCGGAGGGATCGAGTGATGGCTTTTTGAACTCTCGCCCTCTTGAAGATGGAAGGGACACAGCCAGCGGTCAAGGATGAGTTGATGAGCAAGGTGAGGTAAGGGAGAAGGTCTCCGGAAATGGTCTGAAGAGAGGAAGGGATAGGGTCAAGTGGACAGGTTGTTGGGCAGCCAGGCGTCACAAGTCGCAAGATTTCATCTGGAGAGAAAGGGGAGAAAGAAGTCAAAGCATAGGGTAGGGCAGTGTGAGCAGGACCAGTGGTGTCAATAGGCTTAGTAAATGAGGATCAGATGTCGTCAACCTTCTTTTCAAAATGGTTGACAAAGTCATCCACAGAGAGGGAGGAGGGAAGGGGAGGAGGAGGAGGATTCAGCAGGGAGAAGTTGGCAAAGAGCTTCCTAGGGTTAGAGGCTGAGGCTTGAAATTTAGAGTGGTAGAAAGTGGCTTTAGCAGCAGAAATAGAGGAAGAAAAAGTAGAGAGGAGAGAGTTTAGTTTTCCGCTCGGCTGCCCAGAGCCCTGTTCTGTGAGCTCACAATGAGTCGTCTAGCCACGGAGAAGGAGGGGAGGACCGAGCCGGCCGGGAGGATAGGGGACATAGAGAGTCAAAAGATACAGAAAGGGAGGAGAGGAGGGTCGAGGAGGCAGAATCAGGAGACAGGAGGGAGTAGGATTTAGCAGAGGGAAGAGATGATAGGATGGAAGAGGAGAGAGTAGCAGGAGAGATAGAGCGAAGGTTGCGACGGCGCATTACCATCTGAGTAGGGGCAGAGTGAGTAGTGTTGGAGGAGAGCGAGGGAGAAAAGGATACAAAGTAGTGGTTTGAGACTTGGAGGGGAGTTTCAGTGAGATCAGTAGTAGAACAGCATCTAGTAAAAATGAGGTCAAGCGTATTGCCTGCCTTGTGAGTAGGGGGGGACGGTGAGAGGGTGAGGTCAAAAGAGGAAAGGAGTGGAAAGAAGGAGACAGAGAAATTTGTCAAAGGCAGACATCGGGAGGTTAAAGTCAACCAGAACTGTGAGGGGTGAGCCGCCATCAGGAAATTAAATTATCAAGGCATTAAGCTCATTGATGAACTCTCCAAGGGAACCTGGAGGGCGATAAATGACAAGGATGTTAAGTTTGAATGTGCTAGTGACTGTGACAGCATGGAATACACATGAGGAGATAGACAGATGGGTCATGGGGAAAAGAGAGAATGTCCACTTGGGAGAGATTAGAATTCCTGTGCCACCGCCACGCTGACCAGATGCTCTCGGGGTATGCGAGAACACATGATCAGACGAGGAAAGAGCAGTAGGAGTAGCAGTGTTTTCTGTGGTAATCCATGTTTCCATCAGCGCCAAGACGTCAAGGGACTGGAGGGCAGCATAGGCTGAGATGAGACCTGGAACTCCACGTGGGTGGTGTGCGCAGGGACCATCAGATTAGAGAGGTTGCAGTGTGAAGCGTTTGTATGGTCTTTACAGAGAGGAGAGAACAGGGATAGACAGACACATAGTTGACAGGCTACAGAAAAGGCTACAATAATAACCTCCCTGACCAAGGCCCTTCTCCCCCGATTGCTCAGTTTGGTCGAGTGGCCAGCTCTAGGAAGAGTCTTTGTGGTTCCAAACTTTTTCCATTTAAGAATGATTGAGGCCACTGTGTTCTTGGGGACCTTCAATGCTGCAGACATTTCTTGGTACCCTTCCCCAGATACAATCCTGTCTCGGAGCTCGACAGACAATCCCTTCGACCTTGTTGCTTGGTGTGTAGATTGATGAGGATTTTTTTTTTTTTTTACTTAATCCATTTTAGAATAACAAAATGTGGAAAAAGGGAAGGGGTCTGAATACTTTCCGAATGCACTGTACACAATGGGCGTTAACAATTCCAATGGAGTTTCCCCATCTCCTCAAAAGTATCTCTGGGTGCATTCACAAAATGGTTTATTTTGAGGATTCCATTGATAATTTGGTGTGTCTAAATTCAAAAGTGTCACTTGGTGTTAGTCTATTTAAATGAAGGGAAATTACATTGTGAACAAAATTATTAATCATATCACTTCAGTCAATTATTTAAAAGGGTTAATGACCTTAGATTTGAGCATCTGTTGCCTCCTAAATATCCAAACATGTCTCATTGGTGTTTCTACACCTACTGGTGGCATCTAAATGGCATATTAATTGATTTAGAATGAGAATATGTACCCAAATACATTTAAATAAAAATAAGTATTTTTTTTTCTAAAATGCATTGCCCAAATGCCACCGCAATTCAAGAACGACCCTTTTATGAGTTTTATTTTAATTAAACCTTTACAAGCAATTATTTTAGCAAATAAAGCAAATACAGTGGTTTGGTAAGCCAAGAGTTTATCCACTCTGTACTGACATGTAGTGAAAGACCATAAAACAGCTGACTAAGTCGTCAATGGGCTTGTCATGGAGCAACTATGTTTTATTAGTTGAAAGTCAGATTTTAACAGTGTTGCGGCTTTTTTTTACAGCAGAAAGCTGACTCGTATTACAAGTGTTTTACTCTCCTTGCTGATCATCTGAAAGGTGATGTGTAGGGGAGCGAGGGAGAGCAGAAAAGAGGGTGGAGGAGGAAAGAGAGGAGAACTCTCAGGGGGAAGCAGGTGAGACCTTCTGGCTCTCACATAACAACGGGAACCTTGTTCAACTGCTTCAATGCTAGCCTGTATAGTGACTTGGTTTCATTGAATGCTAGCCTGTATAGTGACTTGGTTTCATTCAATGCTAGCCTGTACAGTGACTTGGTTTCATTCAATGCTAGCCTGTATAGTAACTTGGTTTCATTCAATGCGAGCCTGTATATAGGCTTGGTTTCATTGAAAGCTAACCTGTATAATGACTTGGTTTCATTCAATGCTAGCCTGTATAGTGACTTGGTTTCATTCAATGCTAGCCTGTATAGTAACTTGGCTTCATTCAATGCTAGCCTGTATAGTGACTTGGTTTCATTCAATGCTAGCCTGTATAGTAACTTGGTTTCATTGAATGCTAGCCTGTATAGTGACTTGGTTTCATTCAATGCTAGCCTGTACAGTGACTTGGTTTCATTCAATGCTAGCCTGTATAGTGACTTGGTTTCATTCAATGCTAGCCTGTATAGTAACTTGGTTTCATTCAATGCTAGCCTGTATAGTGACTTGGTTTCATTCAATGCTAGCCTGTATAGTGACTTGGTTTCATTCAATGCTAGCCTGTATAGTGACTTGGTTTCATTCAATGCTAGCCTGTATAGTGACTTGGTTTCATTCAATGCTAGCCTGTATATAGGCTTGGTTTCAGTTTGTAGAATGTTCTGGTTGTTAATAGCTGGCTTGTACACGGTGGCTGGCAGAGTTTAGACGTGTCAAGTGATAGTAGTCCTGTCTGGGGCAACCTGGCCATTAGCCAATCATAGCCACCACTACCCTCCAAAGGGGTATCACTGCCACAGAATAGCCAGGATGTTAGAAAGTGAATGGTTGGGTCCACAAAATTGCCATACAAGTTATTTTAACACAGCACTTGTTTGACTTAAAAAAACACTTGAATGGAGACCCTGGCACCTTTACACTGAGTGTACAAAACATCTATGGAACATCTCTTTCCATAGACTGACCAGGTGAATCCAGGTGAAACCTATGATCCCTTCTTCATGTCATTTGGTAATAAATCCACTTCAATCAGTGTAGATGAAGGGGAGGACAGGTCAAAGAAGGATTTTTCAACCTTGAGACAATTTAAACATTGATTGTGTATGTGTGCCATTCAGAGGGTGAATGGGCAAGACAAAAGATTTAAGTGTCAGGGTATGATAGTAGGTGCCGGGCGCACTGCAACGCTGCTCGGTTTTTCAGTTTCCTGTATGTATCAAGAATGGTCCACCAGCCAAAGGACATCTAGCCAACTTGACACAACTGTGGGAAGCATTGGAGTCAACATGGGCCAGCATCTGTGTGGAACACTTTCGACACCTTGCAGAGTCCATGCCCCAACGAATTGAGTCTGTTCTGAGGGCAAAAGTAGCGGGGTGCAACTCAGTATTAGGAAGGTGTTCTTAATGTTTTGTACAATCAGTGTATGTCTGATAAGTTGTTTAACAGTATCACAGCTCATAATAGTAACCCTGGTACCACTTACCAGTTCTAGGGAGACCTTGACCTCTGGCCTCAGTGGAAACATCAGTAAGAGGCATACTGTACTTAGGGGTCGAAAGTAGAGTCTATCCAAAACCGCCTCTGAAAGTAATAACTTTTACTAATGCACCTTGAGTTTCGTTTCAGTCTTCTCTGTCTTTGTAGTTTTATCAGATGGTGAAATGATGATTCAACACAAACCTCAGGAAACCTTTAAAAGTTATATCTGTTTGTAAGTCTGACCTTACAGGTCTTTTGGTTGGCATAAGCGATGACCCCATGGCAGTCTTTTTCTCTTGGGATCTCAGCTGTTATTGTTTTTTCCTATTCTGTTTTATTAGGAGAGGTGTTGCACAGGGCTGAATTGTTGTACAAAGAGGCCTCACTCAACAAGGCCAGTTGAAGCGAGCTAGCTCTCTCTCTCTCTCTCTCTCTCTCTCTCTCTCTCTCTCTCTCTCTCTCTCTCTCTCTCTCTCTCTCTCTCTCTCTCTCTCTCTCTCTCTCCTCTTACTAGAGCTCTGTCTCTCTCCTCTTACTAGAGCTCTGTCTCTCAAGAATTGTAGATAGCAGAAAGCAGCCTTGGACTGGTTAATCTACTTTTGGGGACTGGCAGAACTGTAGAATTTATGGTCTCAGGTTCTAGAACCTTGGTTAGCGAAGGAATTATCAGGCACATGAAGTATTTCCAAAGGTTGAGAAATGCACCAACAATATGCTAAGAGCCATTCAGACATCACACACATACAGATGACGTAGTAATACAGATATTACAGGCTTTGTGAGTACAAATATGATTTACTCATAATTCTGCTGCTTAGGTGACTTTCCCTCTTACAATGTGGAGTTCTTGGAGACGTAGTGGAAAGCACTACAGATAAAGGCTCTTAATTTGATTACCCTGTTGCAGGATAACTTTCCTGCAATGCAGGGCATGTAAAACTTGTATTCTATTTGAGATTTAAAAAGGCTTCTGAAGTTTAGTAATTTCCACTTTGAAATTTTGTAAAATGGATTAACCCCTACAAAAATATCCATTAATTATAATCCACATAATAATTAACATTTCCTGTTGCTGCAGGATTATTTTCCTTCTGTAGCAAATTAAGATCCTACATCTGTAGATACAAACCAATAATATTACTGTATCAGTGTTGCCATTTTGCATGCCCTGCATGTTTTTTCCCCATTAATGCAACAAGGCCCCCTGCCCTGACCAGTAATATCCTGCATTACATTTGGCCTAGAGGCAGTTTAGTAACCTAGGGGGTAGCGGACTAGGCGTAATACAGTAATCTTTATTCAGTCTGGCAGTGTTGATACCACATCTAATAAAGCTCTCCGGACCTGGTGCACTGTAATTGAATGATTGTCGAGATTGATGGACGATGTGAAAAAAACCGTGGGATCAGTTTCATTAAAGCCAGCTCAGGCGAAGCGTGCCGCTCTGGGAGGAGGAGCAGAGATTTGCTGCTAGACAGGGGAATGGTGATATATATGGAGATATATACCGTGGTGTTGAAAGAACAAGGTACATTCACTTTAAATTATAAATGGTAGACAAACAAAGGTGGAGGTGTATTTGATGTAGATCATAAGATCGGTTTAAAACCTAGACATTTTTTAAAAACATTTATCTGAACACCTTGGGGTATTTCATGCGTGGCAGATTGGGTCAGTGAGTTTGTGGGAGGTTGTTGTGTTGCAACAGGCAGAGCTAGCTATGTGGAAAGTATTATTCATGGTCTGCACTGTTTTCACTGATGTCCGTTTCTAAAAGTGATAGCACGTAGAGGCACAGTGACCCTATACATGATTAAATACAGGCGCCAGCATGCCTTAATAATAACCACTTTACTCCACTGTAATGTGAAGTAGCATGACTAACTCTGTCTCCTCCATTGTGATTCCAGGCTGAACCCAAAGAGCCGCACCAGTATCCCAATGAGGTATGGACGTGTTCTTCACACCCTTTCATCACTAACCAATGACATACACCCCCGGTCAAAATTTTGGAATATTACTCATTCAAGGGTTTTTCTTTATTTGCACAATTTTTTACGTTGTAGAATAAAAGTGAAGACATCAAAACTATGACATAACACATATGGAATCATGTAGTAACCAAAAAATGCAAATATATTTTATATTTCAGACTCTTCAAATAGCCACCCTTTGCCTTGGTGACAGCTTTGCACACTGTCATAGTTTTGATGTCTTCACTTTTATTCTACAATGTAAATAATTATGCAAATAAAGAAAAACCCTTGAATGAGTAATATTCCAAACTTTTGACCAGGGGTGTAAATCTATCACAAATAACAAGATAATTCGGTCAAGATGTGTCAAGATGTGTCTGTGCCGTCACAATAACAAATCACCTAGCATCAGTTTTGCAAGTTCTAACCAGTTCCAACTCCCCCAATACATACTGAGTTATAATTGAAATGCACCCTGATCTTTGTACACAATCAGATATATTGTATCGCAGGTGTCATCAAACTATGACAACTCTAGTCTAATGGGAATTGCCATCATTTACTTGCGTATAAAGCCAACAAAAAACAACAAAGAACAACCAAGTTCCAGCTGATGCTTAGTTCCAGCTGATGCTTAGTTCCAGCTGATGCTTAGTTCCAGCTGATGCTTAGTTCCAGATGATGTTTAGTTCCAGATGATGCTTAGTTCCAGCTGATGCTTAGTTCCAGCTGATGCCTGTATTCAGCCTGTACAGTTTGCCTCACATCCCTGCACTCACTGAGCCACTGCCCACTAGATACTGGATATACTGAAGTATAGCCACTCCTTGTAGTCGCTGACAGTCTAGTCACCGTGGATTTTGTGTATGTGTGTCTCTCAGCCCAGCCTCACCCAGCCCCACCTCACCGCGCTCCCCCTCCTGGCCGATGTTCTCTGCACCCTCCAGCCCCCAGCCAGCCTCCTCCACCTCCAGTGACTCCTCCCCCATCAGGTCTGTCACCACAGCCGCCCAACACTTCAGCTTCGCTTGCACCTCCTACTCACAATGCCTGTTCTGGAGCTTTGCGCTGCCTCACTATTGCACCCTCTCTGCCCCTCCTCCACCACCGTGCATGATCACTGACAGACAGTTCCCGATCACCCTGAGAGGCTTTGCACTGTACTAGCTCAGATTCATGTATTCCTTCCCAACAAGAATCCAGCAACTACGGCAGATGTGTAACCAGGCCAGCGCAGTACAGCTCAGCTCAGTTTGGCTCAGGGGTGTGAAAAGGGTATACAGTGCCTTGCAAGTATGCAGACCCTTTCACCTTTTCCAAAAATATTTTACTTTACAGGCCTATTCTAAAATGGATTAAATAAATGTTTTTTCTCATCAATCTACACACAATACCCAATAATGACAAAGCAAAAACTGGTTTTTAGAAATATTAGCAAATTTATAAAAAATAAAATACAGAAATACCTTGTAAGTATTCAGACCCTTTGCTATGAGACTCGAAATTGAGCTCAGGTGTATCCTGTTTCCATTGATCATCCTTGAGATGTTTCTACAACTTGATTGGAGTCCACCTGTGGTAAATTCAATTGATTGGACATGATTTGGAAAGTCACACACCTGTCTATATAAGGCCCCACAGTTGACAGTGCATGTCAGAGCAAAAACCAAGCCATGAGGTTGAAGGAATTGTCCGTAGAGCTCAGAGACAGGATTGTGTCGAGGCACAGATCTGGGGAAGGGTACCAAAACATTTCTGCAGCATTGAAGGTCCCCAAGAACACAGTGGCATCCATCATTTTTAAATGGAAGAAGTTTGTAACCACCAAGACTCTTTCTAGAGTTGGCCTCCCGGCCAATCTGAGCAATCGGAAGAGAAGGACCTTGGTCAGGGAGGTGACCAAGAACCCGATGGTCACTCTGATAGAGCTCCAGAGTTCCTCTGTGGAGATGGGAGAACCTTCCAGAAGGACAACCTCAGTAAATGGCACATGACAGCCGCTTGGAGTTTGTCAAAAGGTACCTAAAGGACTCTCAGACCACGAGAAACAAGATTCTCTGGTCTGATGAAACCAAGATTGAACTCTGTGGCCTGAATGCCAAGCGTCACGTCTGGAGGAAACCTGGTCTGAATACTTTCCAAAGACACTGTAAGTAAGGTGGATCACAGGCTCATATTTGGTTGATTCAGGATACAGCCAGTCTATCAGACTTCCAAAGATTAGACAGTCTAGACAGGTTCAAAATAACAATGGCCCTATTTTGGGGCGCTGTGTAAATATCTGTCGGAAAATCAGTGTACGGATTGTAACTCCTGCTGCCAGATTTATAGCATATTCATTGCTGCATTTTGGACACATTAAGGACACATTTCCTTGTCCAACTATGTACATATACAGTTGAAGTTGGAAGTTTACATACACTTTTTCAACCACCAGATTTCATGTTAACAAACTATAGTTTTGGCAAGTCGATTAGGACATCTACTTTGTGCATGACACAAGTAATTCTTCCAACAATTGTTTACAGACAGATTATTTCACTTATAATTCACTATATCACAATTCCAGTGGGTCAGAAGTTTACATACACTAAGTTGAATGTGCCTTTAAACAGAAAATGATGTCATGGCTTTAGAAGCTTCTGATAGGCTTATTGACATAATTTGTCAATAACCTGTGGATGTATTTCAAGACCTACCTTTAAGGCCTACCTTCAAACTCAGTGCCTCTTTGCTCGACATCATGGGAAAATCAAAAGAAATCAGCCAAGACCTCCGAAAAAAAGGAGACCTCCACAAGTCTGGTTCATCCTTGGGAGCAATTTCCAAACTCCTGAAGGTACCACGTTCATCTGTACAAACAATAGTACACAAGCATAAACACCATGGGACCACGCAGCCATCATACTGCTCAGGAAGGAGACGCATTCTGTCTCCTAGAGGTGAACGTACTTTGGTGTGAAAGTGCAAATCAATCCCAGAACAACAGCAAAGAACCTTGTGAAGATGCTGGAGGAAACAGGTACAAAAGTATCTACGTATATCCACAGTTAAACGAGTCCTATATCGACATAACCTGAAAGGCCGCTCAGCAAGGAAGAAGCCACTGCTCCAAAACCACCATAAAAAAAGCGAGACTACGGTTTGCATCTGCACATGGGGACAAAGATCGTACTTTTTGGAGAAATGTCCTCTGGTCTGATGAAACAAAAATAGAACTGTTTGGCCATAATGACCATCGTTATGTTTGGAGGAAAAAGAGGGAGGCTTGCAAGCCGAAGAACACCATCACAACCGTGAAGCACGGGGGGTGGCAGGATCATGTTGTGGGGGTGCTTTGCTGCAGGAGGGATTGGTTCACTTCACCAAATAGATGGCATTTTTTTTTTTTACCTTTATTTTACTAGGCAAGTCAGTTAAGAACATATTCTTATTTTCAATGACGGCCTAGGAACAGTGGGTTAACTGCCTTGTTCAGGGGCAGAACGACAGATTTTTACCTTGTCAGCTCGGGGATTTGATCCAGCAACCTTTCGGTTATGGGCCCAACACTCTAACCACTGGGCTACCTGCCACCCCATCATCATGTGGATGGGCATCATGTGGAAGGAAGATTATGTGGATATATTGAAGCAACCTCTCAAGACATCAGTCAGGAAGTTAAAGCTTGGTTGCAAATAGGTCTTCCAAATGGACAATGGCCCCAAGCATACTTCTAAAGTTGTGGCAAAATGGCTTAAGGACAACAAAGTCAAGGTATTGGAGTGGCCATCACAAAGCCCTGACCTCAATCCTATAGAAAATTTGTGGGCAGAACTGAAAAAGCGTGTGCGAGCAAGGCCTACAAACCTGACTCAGTTACACCAATAATGTCAGGAGGAATGGGCCAAAATTCACCCAACTTATTGTGGGAAGCTTATGGAAGGCTACCCGAAACATTTGACCCAAGTTAAACAATTTAAAGACAACACTACCAAATATTAATTGAGTGTATGTCAACTTCTGACCCACTGGGTATGTGTTGAAAGAAATTAAAACTGAAATTAATAATTTCTACTAGGATTTAATCTCTTTAAACGTTTGGCGCCGCCCTGAGTGGTCGCCTGTTAAGCAGCTCCCGTTGTTCGTGCATTAATTGTTGTTTTAGTTCGTTTCTTTCGTCTATTTTCGTCTTTTTTCTTAGTTTTATTTTTTATTTTGCTACAGTCGAACTATAACAGTTCAGGATTATGGATTTTATGGATTTTATCGCAGCTGAACGTCGACAGGAGTCGTCAACTGTTATTGTTTACAACAGAGCCCAGCTCCTGGATTTAGCCCACACAGCGCTGCTGCTCCCCAGGGAAAAGTTTGATATTCCGGACGAATTGAAAAGACGACGCCGTGGATGCAGGGCGGGATTGAAATGTAAGGCAAAGCGGAGGAGGTTCAAGTACAAGCCGGTTATACCGTCTATTATTATGGGCAATGTTAGGTGTCTACATAACAAGATGGATGAGTTGGCGGGACTTGTTCGTGGACAAAGGATTTATCGGGAAACGAGCCTAATGTGTTTTACTGAGACTTGGCTGAACGATAACATCCCCATACAGAACGTCACTATCGACGGTTTCCAGACCATCACAGCGGACAGGGATCGCGTCTCTTCCGGTAAGAGTAAGGGTGGTGGGCTGGCTTTATTAGTTAACAACAGATGGTGTCATCCGAACCATATTACTCTTAAGGAACAGTTTTGTAGCCCGGACATTGAACTGTTAGCCGTTAGCCTGAGACCCTACTATTTGCCGAGGGAATTCACGGCGGCCATTGCTGTTATTGTTTACATCCCGCCCTCTGCTGACGCAAACGCAGCGTGTGACGTCATCCACTCTGTTATCGCGAGGTTACAGACAGCGCATCCCAGTGCTTTCCTTGCCATTTCGGGGGATTTTAACCATGCATCTCTCTCTTCAACGCTGCCCACGTTCAAACAGTTCGTGAAGTGCCCAACCAGGAATAATAAAACTCTGGACTTGTTATATGCTAATGTGAAGGATGCATACAACTCCACTGCACTCCCTCCCCTCGGTAGATCGGATCACAACCTTGTCCACCTCACCCCACTCTACAGGCCTATGGTCCAACAGCAGCCTGCAACCACCAGGACTATTAGGAGATGGTCCCCAGAGGCGAATGAGGCCCTACAGGACTGCTTTGAAACAACAGACTGGGATGTGCTCTGTGAGGCTCATGGGGAGGACATCGATGGACTCACTGACTGCATAACAGACTATATTAATTTTTGTGTAGACAACACTGTACCCACCAGGAAGGTACGCTGTTTCCCAAACAATAAACCCTGGGTCACCAGCGACCTGAAGGCCCTGCTGAATGAGAAGAAGAGGGCCTTCAAGGAGAAGGACAAGGACAAATTGAAATGCGTCCAGAGGGAGCTGAAGTTGCGGATTGCTGAGGGGAAGAGAGTGTATAAGGAGAAGATGGAGGACAAGCTGAGGCAGAGCCAGGTGAGAGAGGTGTGGAAGGGTATGAGAAATATCACTGGCTTCAAAAAGTCAAACAGTGGGCAGACGGAGGGGACCCAGGACAGAGCCAATGAGCTGAACCAATTTTTTAACAGGTTCGATACTGGCCCTGTCCACCTCCCCTCCAGCTCCCCAGACCACACACCCTCACGGCTATCCCACCCCCACTTTGCTCACAGCACCTCTGCTGAGACAATCAGTGACCCCACCTCTGCCCCTGCCCCCCCTGGACTGATCCTCAACACCCCCCTTCCCCCCACCTCCCCACCTGGGCTGGCTTTCACCACCAACCAAGTGAAGAGAGAGCTGGAGAGACTACACCAGTGGAAAGCGGCGGGCCCTGATGGCATCAGCCCAAGGGTGCTGAGGGTCTGTGCTGACCAACTGTGTGGAATACTCCAGCGTCTTTTCAACCTTAGCCTGAGCCTAGAAAGGGTCCCTGTGCTGTGGAAAACATCCTGCCTCGTCCCAGTGCCCAAGAAGGCACACCCCACTGTCCTGAATGACTTCAGACCTGTAGCGCTAACATCCCACATCATGAAGACCCTGGAAAGGTTAGTCCTCGCTCACCTCAGACCCCTGGTGTGTTCATCAATGGACCCCCTGCAGTTTGCATACCAGCGCAAAATCGGGGTGGATGATGCAATCATCTACCTTCTGCAGAGGGCCTACTCTCACCTGGACAACGCAGGTTGCACTGTGAGGGTCATGTTTTTTGACTTCTCCAGTGCCTTCAATACCATTCAGCCCCTGCTACTGGGTGAGAAGATGAGGAGGATGAAAGTGGAAGCACCCTTAGTCTCCTGGGTCACGGACTACCTGACCGGTAGGCCACAATTTGTGCGACTACAGAGCTGTGTGTCAGAACGGGCTGTTAGCAACACAGGGGCCCCCCAGGGTACGGTCCTGTCCCCCTTCCTGTTCACCCTCTACACCTCAGACTTCAGATATAACTCTGAGACATGCCACCTACAGAAGTTCTCGGATGACTCTGCTATTGTAGGGTGCATCAGGGGTGGGCAGGAGGAGGAGTACAGGAGCACAATCAGTGACTTTGTGTTGTGGTGTGAGCAGAACCACCTTCAGCTCAACATCAGCAAAACTAAGGAGATGGTGGTGGACTTCAGGAGAACCAAGGCACAACTGACTGCAGTCCCTATAAAGGGGACGGATGTGGAAATGGTTGAGTCATACAAGTTCCTGGGTGTCCATATGGACAACAGACTGGAATGGGCTGTAACACCGGGGCCCTGTACAAAAAGGGCCAGAGCCGACTCTACTTTCTGAGGAGGCTCAGGTCCTTCAATGTGTGCAGTAAACTACTGCATACCTTCTACCAGTCTGTGGTGGCCAGTGCCATCTTTTTTGCAGTGGTGTGCTGGGGAGCAAACATCAAAGCCGGTGATGCTTCTCGGGTAAATAAGCTGATCAGGAAGGCTAGCTCTGTCCTGGGGATGAGCCTTGACACTCTAGAGGAGGTGGCGGAGAGACGGATCCTGGCCAAACTGCTGGCCATCATGGACAACGTCACCCACCCTCTGCACACTATGGTTATGACGCAGAGGAGCACTTTCAGTCACAGACTGATCCCACCACGGTGTGCCAGAGAGCGCTACAGGAGGTCCTTCCTGCCGGCGGCTATGAGACTATATAATGCCTCACCGGGGTGCCGTGCCGTCGGCAACATAGATCTGGAACTGTTGGGGTGCTAGGACCTAGTTTAACAATTATGCATCCATCCGTGAGTAACTCTGGTCCGTCAGCACTCATCCACTCAGGACCTATTTATTCATACAGGTCTGTATATACATACTCATGTACAGTTGTTATATTATATCACATGCAATATTGTAAGTAATTATTGGACGTAGGCATTCACTCAGGAATGCATATTAGTATCCTGCCAGTTGCACCTTTTCTCATTGCTTTTAGTATATCGAATGTGCAATAAGTGCAGTTGTCTGTAATTAAACCCTGCGCACTAAGGACTGTATTTTAAGGGAATTACTATTATTACCCCAAATGATATCATACACACATTTAGCTATTAAAGTATCTCTTCCTGTCATTTACCTGTACAGTTTGTGTAAACATGCAAGTATTCACTTATCTGTAAATATAACTGTATACCTAACTGTACAGCTAATTTAACTAATTTAACCATGCAAAATTTTCACTTACCTGTTAATTTACCCAGTTTGTCTATTAAGTAAACTATTATTACCCTCGCTCATATCATACGCATTTTTAGCTACTGAAGTATTTCTCTGCCATCGACCTGTATAGTATAGTTAACCATCCAACATCCACCATCCAACATCCACCAATGTATAGTGTACATATTCAGCCAACCACTCATACTATGCAATGTCCTTTTATAGCTTTTTTTTTGCACTCCAGATATCTTGTATTTCTATACTTTTTCATACTGCCGCTCTATGTATCATGTACCGTGTATCTGTCTTTTGTGTACTTTTCGTTGTGGCATTTTGCACCTGCCCTGTGTTTTGTTGTAGCTGCTTGACAATGAAATTTCCCCCCCGGGGGAGCAATAAAGTACCTATCTATCTATCTATCTAAAGTACCTATCTAATGTCAGGAGTTGTGAAAAACTGAGTTTAAATGTATTTGGCTAAGGTGTATGTAAACTTCCAACTTCAACTGTATTTATATGGCTGATGATTATAAGGGAAAAGTTAATTATAGGCCCACAGAGACTTTCCATATTGGAGCAATGATGATGTTATGAGGCACTCTGATACAGTTGGAGCTTCACCTGTCATTGCTCCCAAGAGACACATAGGTGTGGTTGGACACTCAAAGTGCCCAATGTGATATCCTGGTGAGTTAGATTATAACATGTTATTTTCCCTTCCCCTCTGTAGCGTCCCAGGCAGGAAGGCTAGGGCCCTCTATGCCTGCAAGGCCGAGCACCACTCTGAGCTCTCATTCATCGCAGGGACCATCTTTGAAAATGGTGAGTATGGACAACTGCGACTCTTAAATATCAGTGTCCCAATCCCAAATGGACCCCCAGACCCTACGCCCTGTGCACTTGTGGAGATCTGAAAGGATTTGGTTGGTATAAGCAATATGGGGAAACTTCCACCTAGCCTATCAGAGGGCAAGGTGGAGCTATTACCAGATTGGTTGCACCTATCAAATCCTCTCAGATATCCACAGGTGTAGGTAGGGTCTGGGATTGCAAAATGTAGGATGGTAGACCAATTATTATTCAAAAACTTTATATTGGTCACATGAGAAATTTGCCAGGATTTTTCTCTGACCTGCAATGTGACTATTCCTCCCTCCTTTCCCTCATCATCCTCCCTGGTACCAGTGTGTGGTTGAGGAGGAGGAGGAGGAGGAGGAGGATCAGGCAGGGGGGCCAGGCTGGGGCTTGTCATTACCTAGCCTTACCTCTTCTCTACTCCAGAGAGGATCCTGATCCTAGCCAAGCCTCCAGGGGCAGGGCCCTGGCCCCCACTGTTACCTTAGATGAATCATCCCGAAACTCACCATGCTTAACACTAAGGGCTCCATTACACGAAAGAAATGGATAAGGTAATCTCTGATTGTGCCGAATTATGCAGCGTTTACCTTGAATGCAGCAAGAAACATTGCCTTTAAATTTTAATCACGCTGTTAAGCTGAACTTCCGCAATGCTGATTGAATAGAGCCCCAAATCACATCTCTGTTTTAGTTAAAAACGTTTCTCTCTGTCCACATTGATACTGTTTAAAATTATAATTAATAATTCCCATTGTGGAGGTTCAGCTTTACAGCGTGATTGAAATTTAAAGGCAATTTTTATCAGAGACTGCATTCACGGTAAACGCTGCATATGTCCGCTCAATTGGAAATTACCTTTAAATTTCTATTACGGAATCTGTAACACTTCAGCTTTACAGATTGAATAGAGCCCTAGGTTAGCTGAGGAGATTAGGCTCTCACGAAGCAGGGTGACATTTGCTGTAGACAGAGCAGCCATTTGAGCGAGTTGGGTTATAGATTCAAACTGTTATTGAGATTTTATGAAATACACTGTGTGAATGTCCAAACCCAGTGTAGCCTGTCTCCACACGTCTCTTAGTACCAGAAGGATTAT
The DNA here is from genome assembly GCA_023634145.1 of Thymallus thymallus. Taxonomy (NCBI): domain Eukaryota; kingdom Metazoa; phylum Chordata; class Actinopteri; order Salmoniformes; family Salmonidae; genus Thymallus; species Thymallus thymallus. The sequence goes on from CM042391.1 coordinate 38,320,162, forward strand.
AGTGCATGTCTGGTTGGGTACAGGGTCTGATGCTCTGGGAACAGCATAGTTTAGTTTAGCACCGTGGGAATCAGCCACACAACCACCCAGGTTGCTGAGGTGAAGGACAAAAGTTTTTAAATAATTGTATGAGGTCCTGGTCAAAAGAAGTGCCCTATATATAGGATAGGGGACAGCCTAAGTCCATAGTGCTCTAGGGAAGGTTTCCCTAAGCTTGCCTAGATACAGTTCCTAGTTACAGAAACAATCCGCTTTACAGAAATGTATTGAGATAACATATGCATTTAATTACTGTGAAATTATATTGCCTTACAATTTTTATTATGCTGTAACGCTGAACTTCCGCGATACGGATTAAGGTCAGTCAAGACCATATCGAGACTATTCACACTCATTTACGTGCAGAAGTTCTCTTTTAAACTCCCTGAGTAACCTGTTATTTATCAGTGCCTATATTTTGTTTACAGTAAAATTTTTGTTTTGAAAAAATATAGAAAACACAGACCTATGGACTGATATATTTACAATAATTCATGTAATTGCAATGACTCCTTATGTAAATCGTATCTACAGCCAGCCTTTAATGGCGCTTCAGGTTTTCACACATCGTACTAGCTTGGGTTATTTCAGGCAAAGGGTGGCTTGGGGTATCAATGCTGCTAGGGGTCATAGTTGCACACTGGGGTCTTGTTCATCTTATACCGCCTTCTCAAGAGGTACGCAGCGGTGTGTGCTGCCACCCTCTCCAATTCTTCCCATAGCCACCAGAGTGCAACTGTCCCAGCTGCCAGTAGCCACTCACCATATGGGTCTCTGCTTTCAAATGGGAACTCTCTAATGTTCTGTTGGATAACATGAGAGGGGGTTAAAGGTTGAGAACAGCTCAGCAATGTGCACCTGTCTCTCATCCCTCAGTGCATCCCTCCAGGGAGCCTGGCTGGCTGGAAGGCACCCTGGATGGCAGGACGGGCCTGATACCGGAGAACTATGTGGAGTTTGTGTAGCCCTGGATCAGGACTGGACTGAACTGGAGAAACCACTGTGCCCCTGCAGCTTATTGGAAGAGTCTGGAGCACAGAGGGCTTCCTGCTGTGCATGGTCATGAATCTGGAATTCAGCAGCAGACTGGTGTTTGTGTGTGTATTGCGTTGTTGCTACAAAGGCTCATTCCCCTGTTCAGACAGTCCTTATTTTATTGAATTGCACTGTCACTGCATTTAGTGTCTTCTATCATCAGTTGTACGTTGGAAGCTGTTTCCATTTTGGGGCAGGAAAAAAGTAATTGGTCTGAGGTTTGGACTGCAGTCCAACTTCTCTTCCTGTGTACTGTCTGTAGGAACGGGGCAGCTGGTAGGCTAGCGGTTAAGAGCATTGGCCCAGTAACTGAAAGGTTGCTGGTTCGAATCCACAATTGGACTAGGTGAAAAATCTGTTGTGCCCTTGAGCAAGGCACATAACTCTAATTGCTCCTGTAAGTTGCTCTGGAGAAGAGTGTTTACAAATGTAACAATGAATTGAGTTGATTGTGTGGGTTGTTTTCATCTCTAAATGATGGGGAGGTATTTTTCAGCGAGTATTGCTATAAATGTGAGTGCTTTCTGCCTTGCCACGGCAACCCTGTATTCCCCTAGACAAGACATATCACAACTGCTGTTTACCTACCCGTACAGTACAGTGGTGGGAGCATCCTGAATGTGTTAACTCTGGGTTAGACACATTTTAATAGCTTTTCTTATTATTTTATCAGAACTACTACGTGAAATTGTCTCCATAAACCTGGAAAGAACGTTTTAACTGAACTGTTTATCAATTTTTTATTTTCTTAACAGGTAAAGGAGAGTGTAAAAAAATGTTTTAATGTGAAACTAGACCACTTGTGTTATTTATATTAATTTTCAAAGTTGAGATCTGAACTGTCTTCTTTTGGAGTGTATTACCATTGTAAATACATGACATTTGATAAGGTATCATTTTTTATGTATCACATTTTATATTTTTTATTGTAGCATACTAACAATTTTATTTTAGCATCATAGTTGCTACATTTGTTTGTGTCATTTATGTCATGTCCATTCGGAGCCTTAATATTATTTCTGATCAAATGAATCATGAACAAGGTTGTATAAAATATCTATTAAATATCAACATTGAACTCGCAGAGCTGTCCTAATTTCTTAATGCCTTGGATTTTATAGACCTGTTCTGAGCAGTGGCATGTATTCATGGATGCCAAGGGAAGCCAGGCTTTTGTCTCTGTGTTTCATAGTTTTCCTTCAGTTCACAAGAGGCTGAATGTATCTCACAGGAGAATGCAACCGAGCGAGCGAAACAGCACCCGTCTTTATCTCTAAATGTAGGCCATTTATCTGATGCTGTCTGGTCCAAACGAGTATTACGTTGCTGCCCGTAGCATTGAAGGCAAGGGAAGACAGCGAGCATCTGGCCTCGCTTGATTAAAAAAATTATAAAATAATAGCCAATCAGCATTAACTAAATCGTTTTTGGTGTCTTTTAGCTGTCACTTGATTAGACTAAGCAGAGGGGATTAGATGATGTTGAAATGGTGCTGAAATAGTGGACGTTTGTGGTTCTAAATCAATAGTTGTTTAGTGGTCCAAAAATGTTGAAAACATGAACTTGCTTGACCATGCTGTAGGTCATGTAAAACTCTGTTACTGTACATGCAATATGCTTTGTGGACTTCACTGGACTGAGGTTGCAATCTGGTTTTGTGATTAAACAAAGGTATGGTTGAATTTATTCAGCTAGTGTCTTCTTATTGTCTTGGCTTTTAGGCCTATATACAGTGGGGAGAACAAGTATTTGATACACTGCCGATTTTGCAGGTTTTCCTACTTACAAAGCATGTAGAGGTCTGTAATTTATATCATAGGTACACTTCAACTGTGAGAGACGGAATCTAAAACAAAAATCCAGAAAATCATATTGTATGATTTTTAAATAATTAATTAGCATTTTATTGCATGACATAAGTATTTGATCACCTACCAACCAGTAAGAATTCCGGCTCTCACAGACCTGTTAGTTTTTCTTTAAGAAGCCCTCCTGTTCTCCACTCATTACCTGTATTAACTGCACCTGTTTGAACTCGTTACCTGTATAAAAGACACCTGTCCACACACTCAATCAAACAGACTCCAACCTCTCCACAATGGCCAAGACCAGAGAGCTGTGTAAGGACATCAGGGATAAAATTGTAGACCTGCACAAGGCTGGGATGGGCTACAGGACAATAGGCAAGCAGCTTGGTGAGAAGGCAACAACTGTTGGCGCAATTATTAGAAAATGGAAGAAGATCAAGATGACGGTCAATCTCCCTCGGTCTGGGGCACCATGCAAGATCTCACCTCGTGGGGCATCAACGATCATGAGGAAGGTGAGGGATCAGCCCAGAACTACACGGCAGGACCTGGTCAATGACCTGAAGAGAGCTGGGACCACAGTCTCAAAGAAAACCATTAGTAACACACTACGCCGTCATGGATTAAAATCCTGCAGCACACGCAAGGTCCCCCTGCTCAAGCCAGCGCATGTCCAGGCCCGTCTGAAGTTTGCCAATGACCATCTGGATGATCCAGAGGAGGAATGGGAGAAGGTCATGTGGTCTGATGAGACAAAAATAGAGCTTTTTGGTCTAAACTCCACTCGCCGTGTTTGGAGGAAGAAGAAGGATGAGTACAACACCAAGAACACCATCCCAACCGTGAAGCATGGTGGTGGAAACATCATTCTTTGGGGATGCTTTTCTGCAAAGAGGGACAGGACGACTGCACCGTATTGAGGGGAGGATGGATGGGGCCATGTATCGCGAGATCTTGGCCAACAACCTCCTTCCCTCAGTAAGAGCATTGAAGATGGGTCGTGGCTGGGTCTTCCAGCATGACAACGACCCGAAACACACAGCCAGGAAAACTAAGGAGTGGCTCCGTAAGAAGCATCTCAAGGTCCTGGAGTGGCCTAGCCAGTCTCCAGACCTGAACCCAATAGAAAATCTTTGGAGGGAGCTGAAAGTCCGTATTGCCCAGCGAGAGCCCCGAAACCTGAAGGATCTGGATGGAGGAGTGGGCCAAAATCCCTGCTGCAGTGTGTGCAAACCTGGTCAAGAACTACAGGAAACGTATGATCTCTGTAATTGCAAACAAAGGTTTCTGTACCAAATATTAAGTTCTGCTTTTCTGATGTATCAAATACTTATGTCATGCAATAAAATGCAAATGAATTACTTAAAAATCATACAATGTGATTTTATGGATTTTTGTTTTAGATTCCGTCACTCACAGTTGAAGAGTACCTATGATAAAAATTACAGACTTCTACATGCTTTGTAAGTGGGAAAACCTGCAAAATCGGCAGTGTATCAAATACTTGTTCTCCCCACTGTATCACCGTCGCAAGGCATATCAGTTAACAGGTAATAGAGCAAACAACGCAATTATAATTTTTTCCCCCCAGTGATTTTCCCCACGCACAACCCTAATATAACAAAGCATTTTCGATATGAAAAAACATTATCAAAATGAGGGGAATTCCATCTCATTCCACGCAATCATTAGCCTTCTATTCAGTGGAGTGGCTGTGTGGTCCCAAGTCTAAGATTAAGGGTCTCTTTTCCTATTTTAAAATTGTAAACATTCAACGAGATAAGTCTGGGAAAATACGTTTTGAACTTTCATCCAACTCTGAATTGTAAATTCGGAACTCAGGCCTCTTTCTAGAGCTACGACCTGAAGATCACTAACGTCATCATGATTCAATCTTTTTTTTGGGGGGGGAGTTCCCAGTTGTCTTGAAAGCACCATAAATCCAGAGAATGCCAGACTTTGATGACAAAATTTGCCCACGAAGGACCGCCGTACCACCTTTCTGTTCGAGTGAGCACAGCACAAGGTGAGTCTTGTATGCTGCTGCATAAATTATGTAATATTCCAGGGAGATATGTATACTATAGCTAAGAAAGTAATACTAAATATATGTTGTGTAGTAAGCTGTTAGTAGCCCAAGTGCCTCACCCTAATAATTTTGTCTATTTTCACCTCTTAATTTCACCTACTGTTCTGACTTGGTGGTGCACATGTAACCTATAACCTGTTTTTGAAACATTTAATTATTGAATATTGTAAGAGCTTTATATGCCCCCTTTATTTATCCTACGGTTCTGACTTGGTGTACAGGGAGAACACTAAGAATGACCAATCTTCTAAATTCTGTCGCTGTACATTTCAAAAGTGCTGAACAAATAGTTAATTGATTACATCCGTCCTAGCTCGCTCATTAATGTCTTAATCGAAATTACGGATTGCCTCATCCATTTGTCGCCCCCTTATGCCATTGTTTGTACATCTCAATTGTCAGTAGAAACCACATTTGTTTAAGCAAGTCAGCCATATCAGCTATGTTTTTTTTTAAAAGGCAGTAAATTAGGCTGAATTAACTGTTTCGCTGCCAGACTAGGCTCCGCTGATAGCCAGGTGTAGCAGTGGTAAGGTGTTGGGACTGCTGTTGGGACAGCTTTATGTAGGCCCTAACAGTTTGTGGGCACCGTTTGTCACCGTTATAGTGCAATTAATGTATTGTTTAGGGTTGTGTTGTGTAGTATCTTTGCTGGCATGCATCACATGCCTGCAAAGCCACTGCTAATTAGTAAGGAAACCCTCACCTGGTTGTCTAGGTCTTAATTGAAAGGAAAAACCCGCAGACACTCGGCCTGTGGATAAATTTGACACCCCTAGTGTAGAGTATTGGAAAGCCAAGACAGACCTGGGTTGTATTTGTTAGGCACAAAATGGAAGAAAAGACTGAAACAGGGAGGGACTACCTGAAGATGTCCAATAGGAAACCCTCATTTTTGGGGAGGATTATGATAACTGAGCTGGATGAGATTAAAGCGACAGTTCACCCGAATTAAAAATGTACCTCATAATGGAAGTGGTAGATTCAAGCAACAAGGCCCGAGGGGGTGTGGTATATGGCCAATAATATCACGGCTAAGGGGTGTTACGCACAATGCAACACGAAGTGCCTTCATACAGGCCTTAGCCACGGTACAGTATATTGGCCATATACCACAAACCACTGAGGTGCCTTATTGCTATTATAAACTGGTTGCCAACGTAATTAGAACAGTAAACAAGTAATTTTGCATCATATTGTGGTATATTGTCTGATTACAACACAGTTTTTAGCCAATCAGCATCCAGGTCTCAAAACTATAGGTTTATAATCCGTTATCATGTCCCAGATAACATCTCCTATCCATGACCTCACAGTGACTTCAAACAATCTGTTAGCAAGGTAAGCCCTTTAGAAGTTTAATGCAGAGTAGTGAACTGGTTCCAGCACCAGAAAGTTTGAAAGGGAGTCAAAACATTTTCATACTATACAGTGATATGGACATTTTAAATTTTCTTTGAAGTTCCTGTCAACTTTTATGTCTGATGTATTTGATGTCATCCAGCACAGTTAAGAAAAATGTGTCATTCTTCAAGACAAATCTGAGGCCTTAGAAATTACTTGAGAAATTGAGAAACCCTTTATTTTATGAACAGGTTTATCTGGAGAAACATTTGATAATCATGTAGGAGGTCATGAAGTGAAACTAGAGCACCCAACCAAAAAACTAGACCATTTTAGTCCAACATTTAATCAAATAGGTGAAAATATTGTCATTGACTACAGCGGTACAAATAGACAATGTACACTACCGTTCAAAAGTTTGGGGTCACTTAGAAATGTCCTTGTTTCTGAAAGAAAAGCACATTTTTTGTTTTAAAATAACATCAAATTGATCAGAAATACAGTGTAGACATTGTTAATGTTGTAAACGACTATTGTAGCTGGAAACAACATTTTTTATATGTATTAAATATCTACAGAGGCATAGAGGCCCATTATCAGCAACCGTCACTACAGTGTTCCAATGGCATGTTGTGTTAGCTAATCCAAGTTTATAATTTTAAAAGGCTAATTGATCATTAGAAAACCCTTGTTAGCACAGCTGAAAACTGTTGTGCTGATTAAAGAAGCAATACAACTGGCCTTCTTTAGACTAGTTGAGTATCTGGAGCATCAGCATTTGTGTGTTCAATTAGACTCAAAATGGCCAGAAACAGATCAGTCTAGTTCTGAGAAATGAAGGCTATTACATGCGAGAAACTGCCAAGAAACTGAAGATCTCGTACAACGCTGTGTACTACTCCCTTCACAGAACAGTGCAAGCTTGCTCTAACCAGAATAGAAAGAAGAGTGGGAGGCCCCGGTGCACAACTGAGCAAGAGGACAAGTACATTAGAGTGTCTAGTTTGAGAAACAGACGCCTCACAAGTCCTCAACTGGCAGCTTCATTAAACAGTACACGCAAAACACCAGTCTCAATGTCAAGGCAGAAAAAAACATATCTCAGACTGGCCAATAAAAATAAAATATTAAGATGGGCAAAAGAACAGACAATGGACAGGGGAAGATATGGCTTTTTCTTTGCAACTCTGCCTAGAAGGCCAGAATCCGAGTCGCCTCTTCACTGTTGACGTTGAGACTGGTGTTTTGACTGACGAATTTCAGAAGAAAGTTCTTTGTTTTTGACCATTTTGAGCCTGTAATCGAACCCACAAATGTTGATGCTCCAGATACTCAACTAGTCTAAAGAAGGCCAGTTTTATTGCTTCTTTAATCAGCACAACAGTTTTCACCTGTGCTAACATAATTGCAAAAGGTTTTTCTAATGATCAATTAGCCTTTTAAAATGCTAAACTTGGATTAGCTAACAAAACATGCCATCGGAACACAGGAGTGATGGTTGCTGATAATGGGCCTCTGTACGCCTATGTAAATATTCCATAAGAAATCAGCCGTTACCAGCTACAATAGTCATTTACAACATTAACAATGTCTACACTGCATTTCTGATCAATTTGATGTTATTTTAATGGACAAATGTTTTTTGCTTTTCTTTCAAAAACAAAGACATTTCTAAGTGACTAAACTTTTGAATGGTAATGTATATTCTTTACATTTGGATTACATGTACAGAACTGAAATAAACAAAACAGATTTTAATGAAAGCCATATACCAGTGAAATATGATCTGCCCTTAATCTTTAAAGATAATATTTGCATGTATTTTATACAGAAAATAGACTCTCTCAACCAGTAGGAGGTTGAGATGAGGTAGTGAATGAAACATATAGTTGTAGATTATTGTAGGCCGTTTGTGGTACGTAGAGCAAAAAAAAAACTATCTGAAATCAATGGGAAATGAGCCAGGTTTATTTCACTGCAAAGACTGAGTACAGACCTACCTCATTTTCTATTATGTAACGCGGTAGTACAAATTCTCTGGTAGATTACTTTCACACAGTTTTTACCTATTTTAAAATGTATTTTTAAATGACTGGTTAATCCTCACAGCAATATACAAGAGACCAAAGCCTAGACCATTACAAAATATATTTTAAAATAGGTACTATAATTGGATAATATGTGGTACTGTAAATGTAACTGGCTGCTTGAATACTTCTGTTCTCTCTGTTATACAGTATACAAAATATACTCCAGTCCTCCATCCCCTCCCAAAACATATATTTTCAAAAAACAAAGTGGTCTTTCATATAATCTTTCTCATTGATTTATAGAATTTATATTTAGTCAGACAACATATATTTTAAGTACATATGCAATACATTTATCTTTGTAAAACACAAACCAACAGAAAAATAAAACAATTACTGTCTTACTCAAATATACAAAAGGACCAAGTAAAATGATTCATATCAAAGAGGATCAAACTGATATTTAAAATTACTGAAAATATTGTTGTTTTTAAAGAAATCTATTTTCGAAAGCATTGACAGTTACTTTTTCCTGAATTTAAACCCACATTTTGGTATGGCTCTCTGTCTCCCTTTTACAAGGCCTTAAGTGAAACTTTATTTTGAAAAAACTAATTAGTATAGGAATACACAGGTATTCTGTCAAAAGTTGTCATGAAACATATATTTATCAACACTGCTTCAATTTCAGGGGATATGTTACGCTATGTACATCTACGGCAATGCAGTGGTCATTAGGATATGATCAAGCTGGTTTGACCAATCAAAGACCAGAACAGAGACAGTCCTCTAACACTATGTGAAAGTGAACCAAAATATGTCAAATCTCCCCCAAAAATATTCTAATGATAGACTGATAAAAAGGGAACGCGTGCAGAGAGCAGCACCAGAGGATCCATCTGACGTGGTCATTCCATCAGTCTTCCTGATAGGATGACTACATGAGGTAGCTAGCCCACATGGCTGCCATTTTGTTTGTTAACTAACCTGGCCTAATGATTATGAAGGAGGAGCTTATAAGTTCGTATTAAACAATTCTGAGGGCAAGTAGCAAGCCTTTTAGCAATGTTTCTGCACTTGCACTCCAAAAGCCATTTTACTTGTATGTCCTTTTGGCTTTTACATGGCATAAACTGGTGTGTGTGGCGAGTACCTCGAGAGAATGACTTCTAGCAGGGACGGGGGAACTTCCTTTTCACAGGAAGTTGGTCACCATACTTTGATAGCGTTACAAAATACCATTGAAACTTCATGAGTCTCAGAGTGCAAGTATACAAAATGGCTTGAAAACATCTACATGATCTTCTGAATTACAATCAATACTTTTATTCCTCGTTAGCTGGTGTACTTAACATTTTTACCCAATAGTCTTTTTATAAATGAGCACCCTGAAGCATAGAATAATAATGTGAGAGGATGATTAAATGAATGCTTGGACAGCAGAACAATTACACAGTTCTGCGGTTTGGCACTAGAATAATACATACAGTTGACTGTAAAAATGTAGCCAGACTTAAGAGCTTGTGACATTTAACATAATTTGTTTGCAACTCCCAGAGAATAGTGACTGTGCGTATGCTCTCTAAAAATTCTGCTTGACGGATCATAAAAAATAGGGTTGTGATGATTTTGAAATAAATACATACGTTTTCATATCATATGAACAAACAAACTTGTTCAGGTCGTTACTTTCTGTCCTTTTCACTCTCTCTCTCTCTCTCTCTCTCTCTCTCTCTCTCTCACAGATACACACAGACAATCAATGATCACTAGCCACTGCTTCAAACTCCCATCCCATCTCCCTAGACCAAATGCAGGCATTTTCATTTAGCTCGCAAATCAAGGACGGTTTTAACATGTGAGCCCTCCCGTTAACATAAGACTTAACCTACTACACATAAAGGTTGAGCTGATGTTTCACCTATTACAAAATGTGACTATTTTTTCACTGTTGAATAATGACATTCTGTATGTGACATAAGCTCAGACATGGGAAGGAACCTATCATGATGACTGTATAAATTCTCCTTAAGAATCATTTATACCACAAAGCATTATTGATGCTTATGAGTATAACAACTGAAAGGCTGCAGATAATTAAACTGGACATAATGTTGGATTTCATTACCTTACATAAGCAGCTCACTCTCGCTAGTTCACTTCTGGGTATCGTTGAGCTGCCCACTTGAGAAAAAAGAAACATGGCTGCTAAGAGAACAGAAACTGCCAGTGTAACACATAGAAATGCACACAAAAGTGTTTATATTAGATTCCTATGCAAAATACTTGCTTTTGACAGTTTGAGAAGAATGGCTGTCGACAGCCTGCAAAGCTAAACCCCCCAAAAAAGGCAGGTTTTCCCTTTTCTGATAATCTTGTGTAAAAACACATGTGGTGTGTGCATGCATAAAATCAATTGAAAATATTCCTTTCTCTTTTCGTAGGTCAAATTTCATTCCTCCAATCTCACAATAGTGATTCACGGTCTAAACACGAGTCCTTGTTTGATTCAGAAGGGTCAGTCTCTCACTCTCAAAATGTCATTTTCACTCTCTTTTACAAGTTCACTCTCTCCACCAGAGTCCTCTGAGAACTAATTTAGGTGCACACTCTCACTACATTAATCTGTACTGGTGGGGGTCTTGGGCCGTCTGCAGGGTAAACAGGCAGGTCTGGCTGTCTGGCTGGCTGGCTGGCGGGCGGGCGGAAGGGAGGGGAGGCTGGAGTTAAGGCATTGTGTCATGGTTTAAGGCATGAAAGAGAAGTGGCTTGACGCTCCCATCTTTGAATTTTGGTAACTGGTTGCTGATGATCTCGGCCAGCATCTCCGGGAACTCCACGCTCAGGGATTTATTCACAAATGTGTAGAAACAGATCTGCAGGAGGCCCCCCACCATCTGTGGAAACAACAGGGTATTTTTGGGGTGGTATTTCACTATGAGCACATTGGCAACCGGGCAACATGCAAGGGTACTTAGCTACTGTTTGGTAAATTGCACATTGACATTGATAGCATAGCTGGAAAAGGAAGCTTGTGATACATTCTAATGAGCTTCTCTAATTCAAGAGGTTCACAAATACACATAGAAAAACAACAGTGCAGTCTTGACTGCTCATCATACATACTGGATCTCTGTAACAAGTTGATTTTGTTGGTATGCAGAGTAGAAGATGTGATAAGTATGTGTGTTTGTGTGGTGTATGAGCATACTCTTTCCTTTCATGGTATTTATTTAGGCAGGTTAGTCCAAGCAGTAACACTTGAAACTGTTTACCAGTAAGTCCCTGGAAAACAGTGGCAAGTGTTGCTGAATGGTGTTGTGTTGTGTTGCTGTGGGAGCAGGCTGGGTTCAGCCTCAGCCTCACCTCCTGCATGGAGTCCAGTAGCTTAGTAAGTTGGTAGAATCTCTGCCAGTTCTGGCTGGAGTTCTCTTCCCGCTTGACGATGGCCTTCCCCAGCTCCTTGATATAGGTCATGCGGATCTCATCAAACACAGCCTGGCTCTTCAATCCATCCTTTGGTACTGTAGGCACATGCGAAGGAGGGATGAGGGGAGGGGAGGAAGGAAGGCAGGGGAGGGGAGGGAGGAGTAAAACAAGACAAATAACCTCTTACTCATCATGCATTTAAGGAAGTGTACGTCAATATAGTACTTACGTCACAGTCATTACAAACAGCCATATTAAAAAAGCTTGGGATATCAAGAACGCAACCTCATTCAGGGGTCCCAGGGGTTCTTAATACGCTGCTCTAGACAATCTGACCTTCAGTTAGGCTAGGCCAGGAAGGAGTCTCTTTTGAACCTGAGAGTCTCCTAGTCTGAACACTGCCCATTATCCTGTCACTAGTCTCATACACACCACCCTCCCGTCCTGCCCCATCCATACTTAGGTCAATGGAAAATATGCAAAACCACAGGTAACATCAATGGGTTATATGCTGTCCCATTCTTTCCTGATGAGAGCCAGATGAAGGACCTACCCTGGACTGAAGGCTTCTGGGATCTTGGACTTGGGCCCAGGCAAAACCGCACTCAATGGACAAAATATTAATCAAAACTGGAGGGAAAGTCTAAAATACTCTCCAATTGTCTTATCAGACGAGAGATACAAAATTTGCTTACTTTCAAGGAGATTTACGTTTTGATTGGGTTATTTTGCCTAAAAACCTTTAGGCCTACATATAGAAACAAAACAAAAAAACAAATCCATCCCTGCCCAGCCTGGCAAGAGTGGCCAAAAGGGTGTTAAGCATCCCGAGTGGCTCTGCAAATGTGGAGATGATATTCTCTGCTGCTGTTCTGCTCTCCAGGCACCATCGCATGAGCCTGAAGCCACAGACTCTGGCCAAACTGGTGTTTCTAAAAATGAATTCAAAAGGCATTTGTTGTTTAATTAGCATTGAATTCTAAGTAAGTCACAGCCTATATGCACAATTTATAGACTATAATGATTTAATACAACAAAATGTTGTTTAAAGGCTGAGCGCTTAATGTCCCTGACTCCCTACCCAGACTAGTGTGTCACACTCGTAAATGCTTCACAATGCATTTCTTTGTAGGCTATAGCCTTGAAATAATATAGCCTAAATAATTAGGTGCCCTGTCTGGCTCCTGACCTATTTAGAGTGTTTATATTGTGTTAGACATGACATGTAGCCTATTTGAAACGATGAGCGCGTCTTACATTCACCTTTTCATGTTTATTATAATACTTTTCGTTCAAATTATATGGTTTGGTTTCAATACTTAAAAATCAAAATGGTAGGTCCAGGTATTCACAGAAATTGACGGATGTTAGTTAAATTGTGATTTTAATGAATGGAGCGAAGTTGTTTTCCTGTGAGTGAGGAGTGGATTTTAGCGTAAAGGTTGAAAAGGACGTGGAGCGCCGGAGCACCGCTCCATGTGCAGGATTTAAGTCCACTCAATTCCGCTCACATACTCAGCCTCCATCTGGTAATTACTAGTTAAATCAGCCATGAATGGAAGAGTGTTGTGTGCAACAGGGAGTGGTAATTTAATACAAGCTTCACAAAATCGTTTTCATTGTTAAAATATTTCTAGCCTGTGTAACTATGGTTAGCAGGGTTGACGTCTTTTGCTCGACCTGCTCAGTTTCCACCACAAGACACCAGAAAATGGACAAAAAGAGTAGAACCATACAATATGATTTGATTAGATGTTAAATGTTTCTTTAGATTATTTTTTTAAAGGACAATAGCTTCACCATATTAAGACTAGAGTTCAGTTCACCTCACAGGTTTTACCTTAAAATTGAAATATTTTAACATTTGCTTAAAAAAAAAAAAACGCATTTTCCCACCAGTGGCGTTTCCAAACTGACTTGTTGCAGATAAAAATCAGTGTGATGACCTTGCACACAAAATTTACTTTTTCATGACATTGTTTTTATTTGTCATATCACCAGAATAAGACACTCAACATTTATTGGAAAGGAGCATCAAGCTCATACCATGCACTTTCACCTCTCTGTGAAGCTCATCATAACTTATTTCATCTTAAAGGCGTTTCCACCGTCATTTTACCGACACAAAAAGATCCCACCCCGTCAAATGAACAAATGATCCATAGTCTTTTATAAAATTACACAGAAACTTTGTTTCCATCACAGCTGTCGTTATTTTGTTTTATATACGATATGACTTTACTCGCATAAAAACTGTGGATGGAAACGTTGGTTACTGGTGGTGAAAACATCAGACATTTTGGGATCAGGCAAATGGTGCATGGAGGGACATGGAACGACCCAGGTCTTTAATAGCAGGCAATATGTCTACACCGATCAAAAAATGGTCCCCTTGTGTATTTCCTTGACATTTATAGTTTCAATTATGTAGATAACATCATTACTGATGAGCCAATAAAAATAAAAATACAACTTAAATGCCCGTCGGTCCTGTGTGAGGGAAAAGAAATCAAGGAAGATTGCTCACCGGTTTAAAAAATGCACAGCTCTGCATGTAAATGTATTTTTAATTTCCTTAATAAGCATTCAAACGACAAGTGAGTGCTCCTTTCAAAACCACTCACGGAGTAATTTGAAAGTCTTAAAAAGCTTTTTTCCCCCAGTCAATCTAAGCAACAACACTGCAATAAGCAGTGTCTTCTGCTTAAATATATGTTTTGGAAATGGCTTGTCATGCTGGGATTTTTTTTTCTTTTTTTCAGAGGCCTCGTTTGTACAAAGCTAATTCAAAAGCTGAAGCTTCAGTTGTCTGTCTGGATTCCCTCCTATTCTGTACATTGAGACATCAAAACATTTGTTCTGCTTTTCCCCAGCCTGTTCCCTTCAAACTGTGTTGGACTGACATAAAGAATAACTGTTTAAATCTACAGGGGTTCAGCTCCCGCTCAGCCCAGTTCAGCTCTTCTCTGTCCTGGCACCCAAAGTTGGAACAAGCTTCCCCTTAACGTCAGGACAGCGGAGTGCCTACCCATCTTCTGAAAACGTCTGAAACCCAACCTCTTCAAAGAGTATCTTAAATAAATCCCACTAGCCATCTTAAGATGAGAGCATTCATTTTAAGTCGCTCTGGGTATGAACATCTGCTAAATGACTAAAATGTATATGTAAAATGATTAATGTTATAATTTTGTGTTATATTTTTACAAATATGACAAAAACAATGAAAAACGTTGTATACAAATCATACTGTATAACTAAGAATGACTGTAAATGTTGTACTGTACCTGTGCTGAGCAGCAGCAGGACTTTCATACACAGGTACTCATCATAGGACACCTGCAGCCTCACAAACTCAGTGGAGATCTTCAGCATCTGCTCACACTGATCGGTCATGTATGGCAACTTCATCCTCTCACTGACACACACACACACACACACACACACACACACGCAAAATCAACACCTGTTTCCATCTGCAATCCACATAATGACCATTCCGCCTACGATACAGCTGAAGAAACAGAGCGTTGTGAATCTGGGCTGTGAAATCAGACCTTACTGGATGGACAGGATCTCCAATCTCTTCACTTTGCCCAGGATATAGAGTTGAAGTCGGAAGTTTACATACACCTTAGCCAAATACATTTAAACTCAGTTTTTCACAATCCTAGTAAAAATTCCCTGTCTTAGGTCAGTTAGGATCACCACTTTATTTTAAGAATGTGAAATGTGAGAATCAGAATAATAGTAGAGAGAATTATTTATTTCAGCTTTTATTTCTTTCATCACATTCCCAGTGGGTCAGAAGTTAACATACACTCAATTAATATTTGGTAGCATTGCCTTTAAATTGTTTAACTTGGGTCAAATGTTTTGGGTAGCCTTCCACAAGCTTCCCACAATAAGTTGGGTGAATTTTGGCCCATTCCTCCTGACAGAACTGGTGTAACTGAGTCAGGTTTGTAGGCCTCCTTGCTCGCACACACTTTTTCAGTTATGCCCACAAATTTTCTATAGGATTGAGGTCAGGGCTTTGTGATGGCCATTCCAATACCTTGACTTTGTTGTCCTTAAGCCATTTTGCAACAACTTTGGAAGTATGCTTGGGGTCATTGTCCATTTGGAAGACCCATTTGCAACCAAGCTTTAACTTCCTGACTGATGTCTTGAGATGTTGCTTCAATATATGCACACCATCTATTTTATGAAGTGCACCAGTCCCTCCTACACCCCCACAACATGATGCTGCCACCCCCCGGCTTCACGGTTGGGTTGGTGTTCTTCGGCTTGCAAGCCTCCCCCTTTTTCCTCCAAACATAACGATGGTCATTATGGCCAAACAGTTCTATTTTTGTTTCATCAGACCAGAGGACATTTCTCCAAAAAGTACCATCTTTGTCTCCATGTGCAGTTGCAAACCGTAGTCTGGCTTTTTTATGGCGGTTTTGGAGCAGTGGCTTCTTCCTTGCTGTCGATATAGGACTCGTTATTTATTATTATTTTTGAATTTATTTTAACTTTATATAGGGAAAACAGACTGAGACCTGGATCTCTTTTACGGCTGTGCCCTGTGTAAACATGTTGACATGTACAGTTTTAGGCACACAGACAGAACATTTCTAAACATACAAAACAAAGGCAGACAATTCAACAGAAACAATCACAGACAACATCATATTGATCTTCCATAACATTTTTGAAATGGGCTAAGGACACCAGAGTGTCTAACTTAAGTTGGATCTGCAGTTCGTTCCATAAATAAGGTGCAAAGGAACTGAAGGCAGTCCTACCCAACTCTGTGGAGACCGCAGGAGTCTCTAATGTAATACCACGCCTGTGATCCGAGTATGTCTAGTGGAAATTAATTATGATATAAGGAGTTAGTTTTAAAAGTGCTTTATAAATAAACAAGAGAGCATGTTGCTCTCGCCTCACAGATACAGATGTTGATATAGTTACAAAACACATCACTGTATTCTATCACCTGTGATAAACCTGAGTGCACAATGGTAAATAGCATCCAGTGGTTTTAATGTATTTGCCGAAGCATGCGTATAGATAATATGACCATAATCTAAAACGGACATAAAAGCATCCTGCACAATTTGTTTTCTATTTACAGAGGACAGACAAGCCCTGTTTCTGTAAAGGAACCCTATCTTGAATTTTAACTTTTTTCCTAATTCAGTAACATGTTTTTTAAAAGAAAGCCTATCATCTAACCATACCCTTAGGTATTTATATGCAGAGACCTGTTTGATTTGAGTACCATCCAAGCGAGTAACTACACAAATGTTTCTGACAGAGTTTAGACCTAGAAAAAACATGACATTTGTTTTCTTAGCGTTTTAGACAAGTTTAAGCTCTAAAAGCGACCCCTGTAGTATCTTAAAATCAGACTTCAACTGCATTAATGCTTGGTATGCTGTTGGAGCAATAGAGTACATCACTGTGTCATCTGCATATAAATGCAAATGACAATATCTGACATCATCACCAATGTTGTTTATATAAAGTGAGAACAATAGTGGGCCAATTATTGAACCCTGAGGGACCCCTAAGTAACTGTAAGGGGTCGGCCTGAGTTCTATCTTTAAGACAATCATAAAACCATCGGCAGGCATCAGTGCCCAGTCCTATGGATGATAGCTTACTCAAAAGGACAGCATGGTCTATTGTGTCAAAAGCTTTTGACAAGTCTACAAACAAGTCTACACCAGTGCTTTCTATCACCTAAGGCATTTGCAATATTTACAACAAGCATAGTGGCCGATATGGTACTGTGTTTAGATCTAAAACTAGATTGATTGATGCTAAGAATACTGTTAGCAGAAAGACAATATAATATTGTAACTGTTTGTTGACTAAATATTATAGGATCTTTGCCAGATGAGGGAGCCTAGAGATGGGTCGATAGTTATCCAAATCACTAACGTCACCTCCCTTATGTAACGGCAGAACAAAAGCTGCTTTCCACACCTTAGGGATATTTCCTGTGCTAAATGTTAAATAGAAAATGTGTGTCACTGAACCAGCAATGATAGGTGCAGCACACTTAAGTAAGTACAGGTCTAAATTGTCAGCGCCTAAGGAGTTCTTAGTAGCTAGGACCTCTGCTTCAGTGAGTTTCTAGAAACTAAAAACAGGATTACCATTTTCCAGGGCAACGGTTGAAAAGCAAGACAAAAAATCAACTGACTGGCCAGGACCACAATGGCCACTTTTCCTTTCAAATAAAAAACCAGCAGAGATTAAATGCTTATTAAAAGCATCACAGATATCATTTTTTTCACTTAGAATACAGGAGTCTGAAGTAATTTGCTTAGGAAGAGAAAGAGGAATTCCCCCGATTCAGTGTTTTTTTTGCAGGATCTCCGGCAGAATCTGTCATAGCACTAAGGAAGTAGTTAGATTTTGCCTTTTGCAGTACATTTATTTCTCAATTGCCTAAAAAACAGCCAATCAGCTGGAGTACCTGGTCCCATGGTGTTTATACTTGCGTACTATTGTTTGTACAGATGAACGTGGTACCTTCAGGCGTTTGGAAATTGCTCCCAAGGATGAACCAGACTTGTGGAGGTCTACAATTGTTTTCCCTGAAGTCTTGGCTTATTTCTTTAGATTTTCCCATGATGTCGAGCAAAGAGGCACTGAGTTTGAAGGTAGGCCTTGAAATAGCCTATCAGTAGCTTCTAAAGCCATGACATAATTTTCTGGAATTTTCCAAGCTGTTTAAAGGCACAGTCAACTTAGTGTATGTAAACTTCTTACCCTCTGTAATTGAGATATAGTGAATTATAAGTTAAATAATCTGTCTGTAAACATTTGTAGGAAGAATTACTTGTGTCATGCACAAATTAGATGCCCTAACCGACTTACCAAAACTATAGTGTATGTAAACTTCCGACTTCAACTGTATATGCATCCATTTTTCATTCCAGCAATCCAGATCATAGAGAGGCTCTGGTTTAAATAGCGATCCATAGAAAATACACCTACAATCCAGGCTGACCTTCCTCATCTCCAGAGCCCCCAGCCAGCTACAGCCCTCCTAGGTGTATCCCTGACCCCTCATCATCTCTGGACTTACTCATTAATAACCAGGTCAGGGGCGAAGCACAACATTCCCCCGTTACACTGCTGGTAGGAGCGCCAGCCCAGTCCGAAGGACATGAGGAACAGCCAGGAGCACTGCAGCAGGGTCATCTGGTCATCAAGGTGAAGGTTCCGGAACCCTGCACAAAACAGACAACACAGAGTGCATTGGTCAGGATTGCAGTGTTGTTAGTGCTGGTCTTTTGAGTGAGCTATAAAATGATATACAGTTTATTAGGTACACCCATCTAATACCAGGTCAAACCCCCCCTTTGCCTCCATAACAACCGGAATTCTTCGGGCATTGAAACGTGGGACCTAATGTGTGCCACGAAAACATTCCCCACACCATTATAACACTAGCCTTTACTGCTGACACCAGGCAGGATGGGGCCATGGACTCATGCTGCTTACACAAAATCCTGACGCAACAGGAACTGTGACTCGTCAGACCAGGGAATGTTTTTCTACTCCTCAATTCTCCAGTGTTGGTGATCCGGTGTACATTGGAGCCGCATCTTCTTGTTTTTAGCTGACAGAAATGGAACCCGGTGTGGTCGTCTACTGCAATAGCCCAGCCGTGACAAGGAACAACGAGTTGTGCGCTCCGAGATGCTGTTCTGCACACCACGGTTGTACTGAGCCATTATTTGTCTGTTTGTCGCCTGCCTGTTAGCTTGCACAATTCTTGACATTCTCCTTAGACCTCTCATCAACGAGCTGTTTCCACCCACAGGACTGCCGTTGACTGGATGATTTTTGTTTGTCACAACCATTCTTGGTATACCCTAGACACTGTTGTGCGAGAAAAGGCCAGGTGGCCGGCCGTTTTTGAGATTGAATCATACCACGCTCAGTCACTTAGAATGGGCAAAACGAGTGACCTAACGTTCAATCGAACAGTAATAGGATGCCTCTATGCCCGTCTGCTTTATATAGCAAGCCACGACCACCTGACTAAGAGCGAAACATTTTCATTAATGGGGGGGGGGGGGAATGTCTGTAGTGACGCCTCTAGCACTGAGAAGTGATTTGGACCGCTGCGCCACTTTGGAGCCATAAGTGGACATTATAAAAGGGCCATATTTGTTCTAATAAAACAATGGCCAGTTTGGGTCGCAGTTGCACCTTTTTTTTGTGTAAATAAATGGGATGGTTTTTTTTGTGTAAAAAAACAAATAAATGTCTGGGCCGCAAATTTGTTGTGTTTTCAATACGTCCCTTGCGCTGATTGTAAGGAGGAAATCTTGACGCAAGAGTGTGTGTGTGTGTGTATATATAGAGTATGGCGTATGTAAAGTAACGGTGCGCAAATATCCCAGGTGGCAGAAATTTTATTTTTCTGCATAGTTACTATGATGGAATTTCAACAACTGTTGCCCACTTGGATATTGTCTGTATGAACAATTTCAAAATGAGAAAAATGTTCTCCCCTTTGGTGTTGCCAGCTTGGCTGAGCTAAGGTTTCCTTGAATGTGCAAAAGCACTGTATGCTTCCTCGATTTCCAAATTCCATTACGCTTGGGCCATATACCGTTTATACCATATACCAGGGTATTTAATACCGTTTAACCCCTGCCTTATGGGGGCCGCGGGGATGCGTGCTACGCCACTGCTTATAACTATACGTTGAGTATAGCTATAAGAAATCTAAGATGTGAAATGATATCCAGGTTTGCTAACTTGCTAGCTACAGGGCCATCAGAAAGTATTCACATCCCTTGACTTTTTCCACATTTTGTTGTTTTACAAAGTGGAATAAAAATGTATTTGTCATTTTCTGTCAACAATTTACACAAAATACACTGTCAAAGTGGAAGAAATATTCTAACATTTGGGAAAATATTACAAATTAAATATTAATATACTGTATCTTGATTAGATGAGTATTCAGCCCCCTGAGTCAATACATGTTAGAATCACCTTTGGCAGCAATTACATCTGTGAGTCTTTGTGGGTAAGTCTCGAAGAGCTTTCCACACCTGGATTGTGCAACATTTACCCATTATTATTTTTAAAATTCTTCTTGATCATTGCTAGACAACCATTTTCAAGTCTTGCAATAGATTTAAAAGCAGACTGTAACTCGGCCACATTCACCGCCTTCTTCACAGTCTTCACGGCCTTGTGTTTTAGGTGAATTAATCTCCCAGTGTCTGGTGGAAAGCAAACAACCAGGTTTAAAAAAATAAAATAAAAAAATATAAAATATTCACTTACCTGTTAATTTAACCAGTCTGTATATTAAACTATTATTACCCTCAATTATATCATACACACTTTTAGCTATTTAAGTATTTCTCTGCCATCGACCTGTATAGTATAGTTAACCATGCACCATCCACCAATGTATAGTGTACATATTCAGCCATCCACCCATACTATGCAATGTCATTTTATAGCTTTTTTGCACTTCAGACTTCTTGTATTTGTATACTTTTTCATACTACCGCTCTATGTATCATGTATCTGTCTTTTGTGTATTTTCGTTCTGGCATTTTGCACCTGCCCTGTGTTTTTATCGTAGCTGCTTGACAAAGAAATTTCAGCTCGGGGATCAATAAAGTACCTATATATCTATCTTTTCCTCTAGGATTCTGCCTGTGCTTAGCTGTATTTTGTTTATTTTTATCCTGAAAAACGCCCCAGTCCTTAGTGATTACAAGCATACCCATAACATGATGCAGCCACCACTATGCTTGAAAATATGAAGAGTGGTATTCAGTAAAGTGTTGGATTGAATTTTCTCCCCAAATAACACTTTGTATTTAGGACAGTTAATTACTTACTTACTATTACTTGCCTTGTTGCAAACAAGATGCATGTTTTGGGAAAAAATGTATTACGTACAGGTTTCCTTCTTTTAACTCGGTCAATTAGGTTAGTATCGTGGAGTTACAACAATGTTGATCTATCCTCAGTTCTATCACAGCCATTAAACTCTTAATTGTTTTAAAGTCACCATTTGCCTCATGGTTAGATGATCCTCTCTGGCAACTGAGTTAGGAAGGCTGCCTGTATCTTTGTAGTGACTGGGTGCATTGATTCCCCATCCAAAGTGTAATTAATAACTTCAGCATGCTTAAAGGGATATTCAAATGTCTGCTTCTTTGAGAGGCATTAGAAAACCTCCCTGGTCTTTGTGGTTCAATCTGTTTGAAATGTACTTCTTACAGATAATTGTATGTGTGGGGGACAGAGATGAGGAAGCCATAAATAATTCATGTTAAACACTATTATTGTACACAGAGTACATGCAACTTAAGCATATTCTTGACTCGTTTCAGGAAACAAGGCATACAGTATATGTTGCGTGTCACTACTTCACAGGAGCCACATTTGAATGTCAACTTTTATCCAAAAATCTAAATGCGTTTTTTTTTGCAGAAATGCCATTCTGTAACATGTGAACTTTCATGTGCCTTAATAACAAACTTGTATGCCATCTGCAAATACGAATAAAATTGTTAAAATTACGAGCCAAGTTGGTTTAGCCAAGGAAAAAGACAGCGACCTTCACGCTAGCCATGATTGGCTGAGATAATAAGTGGGCTTGACATGCCGAGAGATGAGTTCGGATTTCTTGCCTCTTTGCTTGACATCATGGGAAAATCAAAAGAAATCAGCCATGAATTTGTAGACCTCCACAAATCTGGTTCATCCTTGGAAGCATTTTCCAAACGCCTGAAGGTACCACGTTCATCTGTACAAACAATAGTACGCAAGTATAAACACCATGGGACCACGCAGCCGTCATACCGCTCAGGAAGGAGACGCGTTCTGTCTCTTAGAGGTGAACTTACTTTGGTGCGAAAAGTGCAAATCAATCACAGAACAACAGCAAAGGACCTTGTGAAGATGGAGGAAATAGGTACAAAAGTATCTATATACACACAGTAAAACCGTAGTCTGGCTTTTTTATGACGGTTTTGTATCTACATAACCTGAAAGGCTGCTCAGCAGGTTAGAAGCCACTGCTCCAAAACCATCATAAAAAAGCCAGACTACGGTTTGCAACTGCGGGAAATTTCCTCTGGTCTGATGAAACAAAAATAGAACTGTTTGGCCATAATGACCATCGTTGGATGAAAAAGGAAGAGGCTTGCAAACCGAAGATAACCATCCCAAAATTATGTGGATATATTGAAGCAACATCTCAAGACATCAGTCAGGAAGTTAAAGCTTAGTCGCAAATGGACAATGACCTCAAGCATACTTCCAAAGTTGTGGCAAATGGCTTAAGGACAACAAAGTCAAGGTATTGGAGTGGCCATCACAAAGCCTTACCTCAATCCTATAGAAAATGTGTGGGCAGAACTGAAAAAGCGTGTGCGAGCAAGGAGGCCTACAAACGTGACTCAGTTACACCAGTTCTGTCAGGAGGAATGTGGGAAGCTTGTGGAAGGCTACCCGAAACATTTGACACAAGTTAAACAATTTAAAGACAACACTACCAAATACTAATTGAGTGTATGTAAACTTCTGACCCACTGGGAATGTGATAAAATAAATAAAAGCTGAAATAAATCCTTCTCTCTACTATTATTCTGACATTTCACATTCTTAAAATAAAGTGGTGATCCTAACTGACCTAAGACAGGGAATTTTTACTAGGATTAAATGTCAGGAATTGTGAAAAACTGAGTTTAAATATTTGTCTAAGGTGTATGTAAACTTCGGACTTCAACTGTATATAGGAGACTCTTTAGTACCAAAAACAAAGGGGTTAAATACATGTAAATAATAAAAAAATAAATAATTGTAATTCCTGTTCTTTCTTATATCTCTCAGATATAGGACAGACACTTCAGAACAAAGTTCTTTTAGATTTTTTGGGAGACTATCTGTTGTTCCATGTAGTAAATCTGTTATTCAGTGTGTTTGTATGGGCTAAAAGCAGTAATGCCCAATTTTTGGGGGGGCGGTACTTCAAGGGGCATTAAAATTCAAAAATCAAATAGCAAAATTATCCTTGGTATGACCTTCTTAAAACAATTCCATACAGCTCAGTAGAACCCCCCCAGCTTAAACAATTCCATTCCAGGCCAGTTGGCCGCTGGGAGAGACCGAGCCACAGAGTAAATATTTGTGGCGATTACCAAACCATGCAAATTCTTTCTAATGATTAGAGACTGGGGGTGAACTTAATTCCATTCAACAATCAATAAAATAGAAATGTATGAGATGAATAATAATACAAATATCCTCCTTAATTTTCAAGCCACTGGATTTAAATGTAGGCCTAGTTCATTTCCTGAATTAACTCAAGTTAAAACACAACAGACCAAGCCTAGCTCATAATGACAGCTAGTCATATTTGTGCTAAAATAGCACCTGCTGTCAGTGGTCACAGTGTTAATGGAGGTGTACCAGGTGGTCTCACCTGGTAGGGACTTGGCCCACTTGACGGCTGAGACGACCTGCTGTCCACCCAGCCTATTGAGGGTGGTCATGAGGCGGGTGGAGGTGTCGGGAATGGTGCTGTCGTAGCCAGAGTAAATGGCCTCGGGCTCGATGGCTTTGAGCAGGGACAGCATGGTGGGCACCAGCTGGGGCATGGACTTTGGGATCAGGGCGCAGGCCCTCTCGTCAGGTGGGGGAGGGCTTGCCTCCATTGTGGTCTGCTGACCTTTTAATCGGATCAGCTTCTTGTTTTTCCTCGCTGCGAAGAGAGGGAGAGAGAGAAGAAAAGAGATCAGTAATTCTACTCCCTGTTAGCCATCGTATCTGACTCAACCCAGGTGGTGATAGTGTAGACCACACAAAGACACCTTGCCTTGTGTATTCATAACAAAACTATGCAGCCTATAATAGGGCGCCTTATTCGGTTACCTTGGCTACAGTTTACTCAAAGGTTGGTCATCCACATTGTGTTACGCCTCAAAAGGTTTTATTAATCAAAAGAGACTTACTTTCTTGTGTATGAAGAGCTACATAACACGAGAAGAACACAAAATGTATGTTGGACTTGGTGAAAAACTGTTCCATCAATTTTGCTATTAATATGTGCTGCTTGGCTCCGGATGAGAGGGTTACCATCAAAAAAACATTTCTGTCTTCTCCCTCCTTATTTAATTTCCTCCATACATGTTTCTATGGCAACTAAGTGCCTTTCTGGTACAACCAGGTTGTCTGCTGATGCACCCGAGTCCATCAAGGTCCCCCAACCCTCCCCTCCCTATGTTTGCCAAAAGACTAATAGTGTATACTACCAGTCCACTGATATGAGAACAATATGAATGTGTGTTGGTGCCACTCTTACCTTCAAGATTCATGCCTGCTTGGAGACACTTGCGGAAGCGGCACGCCGGGCAGTTCTTCCTGCGGATCTTGTCTATGATGCAGTCGTTCCTCCCAGCACACAGATAGTTGTGTTGTCCTGAGGATGGAGGAACAATGTAATTAAAACTACACATTTCACTACACCTATCAAGGTGTATGTGACAATAAAACATCTTTGTTTTCCCAAGAGGGTCTAGGCCAAGCACTGTGGGTTGTCGCCACACCTAACACCTGTTTGCGTAAACCTGTCGGGCTCATGAGATAACCTTAAGGTGAATTAAGGTGACAGCTTGTTCACTTTCTGGAGGTTAACACCCCTCCACGGACAGGCAACTAGTAGGCTAAGCTTTTTAAAAACAGAGATAGACTGTCCCTATGCTGTGGGTGTAATGTTGTTGATAGCGTAGCCTAGTTGTTGAAGATGAGAGGGGGAAAAAAGTATTTATTGTATGACAGAGCCTGGAGAATGTCTGCTGAACAAATTCTTCAGCCAGATCACTGCATCCTCTACGGTAGATCTTAGAGGTCGTGATTATGACTAATTAGTTTCATATAAAGCAACAAGTAGGCCCATACAAAAACAAATCTGTTTTTAAAGGACTGAGTACATCTACTGATAACATTTTGAATACCAACTAATAAATATGATATTTAGTTAGATCAAATGCCACACTTTCTACTGATGTGATAGTTTTTTAGTTTGATCTACAGTCAGGGTATTTAATTAAAAGTTAGCTAAATAGGTTAACATAATCGCTCTGATGTTTTACAGTACCCCAACAAATGATTAACCACAGAGCAACGCAGACAAAGCTCTGCAGAACAAAGCCAACCTGGAACCTGCAACATCAAATCACAGAATTCAGATGTTATGAGTGTTTTGCAACTATTAGTAATGTAAATTCTGCATTTCTCCAGTTTTATCTGTGAACAAGAATAAATAAACTCAAACTCAGTTAACCTACTGTTCCACGGGCGCCAAAGACGTGGTTGTGGATTAAGGCAGCCCTCCGCACCTCTCTGATTCAGAAGGGTTGGATTAAATGCGAAAGACACATTTCAGTTGAATGCATTCAGTTGTGACTAATATCCCCCTTCCCTTTTTCCTAATAGAAGCAATTAACAGACGAAACAACAATGTAGTTGAACCAGAGATCAAGCCATTCATCAGCAAAGATGCAGTGCAAGCTGATAATATTTTGGACAACCAAGTTTAAGTCATAATGATTGATGAAATCGAAGTATGTCAGCTGTATGGTAGTAGTAGGCCAACCGATAACACCACGATGGAATGCGCTTGATGTGATGATGCGCCACCGAGAACAGCTAGCATGTCCAGTAAAGTACATCGCCAGTGGCGCGCACACACTTGGTGCAGATCAGCAGCTCCACAATGATGTGATTGACTGTCTCCAAGGTGGGGGGGGGGGCTTTTCGTGGCAGCCAGACGAAACAATCGAAGGAGGATGCGGTGAGCAAAGTTACTGGGCTCGAATTTAGTCACGCTTGCTCTACTGTATATAGATTGATGCTTCTAATTGTGCATGTTATAAACAAAATGTTTTATTTTGATGACAGAGTATAACCTATGGCTGGATTTAATTTGTCAGACCTAACTTGATTGACCATCTTTCTGCAAGGCCTAGTCTATGAGAGGCCTAATCATATTTGTATGAACATTTTGTTAACGCCTATGCTATAGAGATGCATTCAGGTAATGAACTCATTATTATGCATCAACATTTTAATTTGATTACAATTCAGTTTTCAGCTGTGCTAACATAAAGGCCAAAGGGTTTTCTAATGATCAATTAGCCTTTTAAAATGATAAACTTGGATTAGCTAACACAACGTGCCATTGGAACAGAGGAGTGATGTTTACTGATAATGGGCCTCTGTACGCCTATGTAGATATCCCTTTTTATTTTTATTTTATTTTAAATGATCAGCCGTTTCCAGCTACAATAGTCATTTACAACATTAACAATGTCTACACTGTATTTCTGATCAATTTGATGTTATTAGCTTTTCTTTCAAAAAGAAAGGACATTTCTAAGTGAGTAGTGTATTTATTGTCAATAATTCTTGAATTTGTTAGGCTATACAATTAAGTAGATTAATGAACTGATAATACATTCATACATTACTTTTTATTCCAATAATTTTTGAATATGATGTACATGTATAACAGAATGCAGTATTCTATGTGAATAATGTTCATTCATGTTAATTTGTGTATTAATAATAGAAAATCTTTCTGAAATTGAATATTTATCCTTTTGTTCATGTACATAAAGCCTAGGACAATGTGGTAAAGTACTGAATATTTATCCTTTTGTTCATGTACATAAAGCCTAGGACAATGTGGTAAAGTACTGTTATTCCTTATCCACTTAATGTATTTTATTTTAATTTTTTTTATTTTCGCTCGCCTCACTTTTCTGGGTGGAAAATCCATGAAACAGTGAATCAATTTTGTCTGGCCTAACCGTAACGCAGTGGGTAGTCATGGCAGCAGCAGCCACTGCAAAGAGCAGAGCAAACAACCATCCATAAACTAAACTAAACAGTGCCAGCTGAATCCCCAGAAGCATCCGCTCACTAATCCCATTTTCATACTGTAGGCTTGTGAGGAGGACTTGGCTGGCGGTAGGCGCTAGGCTAGCCCTGGTTGGCAGCCTTCCTCCAGTCCTGCTCAGAAAACATGGCCAGGCTATAGGGATACAGTGGGAGATGGGGGGGGGGGGGGTCGGAGGGTGACGTCACTAGCCAATAGCCATCCAAACATGACTAGGGTGTCCTCTTAGTAAAAGCAAGCGAGCAAGTGATTTGGGTCATGTGACATGTTGACAGGTAATGGTGATTTGTGAGTCATAACCAACCACTGCGGGACTTGCTTCTCCAGCTCTGCCTCAACCATGCATCCCAAATGTCACCTTACTGTATTCTCTATATAGTGCACTATACATTCACGAATCACATTAACATCCAGTAAAAGCAAAGGGTGAATTGTTTATTTAGGATAAAATAATCAAGGGCAAACAAAACATTAGAATCAGTCCAGTTATGACGCTATTGGGTTTTGTGCATAAATAAACCCCTAAAGGCCCAATGTAGCCATTTTTGTATCTCAAAATCAAATCATTTCTGGGTAACAATTAAGTACCTTGGTGTGATTATTGACCAATTTGATTGAAAACAAAAATTGCTTCTTAGCAAGAGCAATTTCTCAAGCAAGAATTTAGCTAGGACTGTTTGGGAGTGGTCTGAGTGGGGAAAACTGAAAACGAGTTGTTATTGTCAGAGGGGCTTGGAACTCTTTCTTATTGGTCTATTAACCAATTTACCGCCTGGCGATGTCACCAGGCGGGCCAAAACTCACAGGAAAAATCACGTTTGACTGCACTGGGCCTTTAACTCTACTAGCTAAGTGATGATAGAGCCACATTCCATGCAGGAATTAAAACAGAATTTGAAACCAAAATACATTATGAATAATCAAATCACAAACACATGCATTGAGAAGGGTACACAAGAGACTGTGCATGTTCAATCTTGCATATTAGATCAGATTTCCAGTACAGTGATCGAGGGATAGGGATAAAGCAGAAGTGTTATTAAAAAGGTGGGTTTATTTACCATCAGTGTTTTGTCGTGCTCTCCATCCTTCACCATAGCGACAACAACCGTAGAATGGGGAAGAAAGACCAAAATAACAGATATGATGTCTTCTTGCTGAAAGTACAGCTCAATTGAAGTATAAAAAAAGTAAAATATTATTTTACTTGGTCATTTACACCAGTAAAGTTTAAATAACGTTTACAATATGCAACAAAACTAAACTCAAATATTGTATTTAACTGTATATATCTGTCATTTTTGTAGTTAAACTCCGGTTTGAATTTTACAATAAACAGATACAGTAGGTATATCTCCATTCTTTGAATACAAACATACTCATGCACACACTTTCATGTGAATTAAATTGTTGTGTTGCAAACTATGCAAATACTGCCCTGTACAATGATAACGTCTATGGCCGCTGGATTGTATTCATACAGTAACAGTAGCATGGCAGCCCACTTGTCAAGCATTCATGGCAATTAAATGGACTTCAAAAGGAGATCCTAGTGAATGGTTACACTGACTGTGGTAGTGAGCTTGGAATAAAACAAAAATGTAGGCTATGTTAAGAGAACATTTTTAAAATAAGTCAAACGCACACATACAGTGCATTTTCCCCCTCATCAGTCTACAGACAATACCCCATAATGACAAAACAAAAAACAGGTTGACATTATTGCACATTTATAAAAAAAATAAAAAATAAACAGAATAACCTTATTTACATAAGACACACAATGTTATCAGCTAGCTTTGTGCCAGCCGCCACATCAGCCACTCATAGCCCTTTGCCTCAAACGAGCAAACTAACCTAATGATTACTATTTGATCTAAAACTAGTTCCAAGATAAGCTCTTTAAAGACACAATGAACCGCTTGAAGCACAATGTACCAATGTACACAACGTAGCCCTACACATTGGAACAGCATCTTTTGGCAGCATCTCTCTCATATGAAACAGGAGAGGAGATCGCATGTAACTCTAATGACCAACAGTCGTTTGGACAGGCTGTTCAGAGGTATAGGATGCAAACGATGGGTTGGACACAAAAATAGCAGCATAGACACCACAGCCTGATAGAAAACCATGAGACACTAGCCTAATCTGACCTGGTGTAATAGTAGTCTAAGGAAACCTTTTTCTGATTATATTTGTGTGAACCTAAAATGTCTCTGCTTCAAATCTTAGAAAATGTGTTCAATAAAATAGTCTGCTCAAATGAAACGTTAAAATGAGCCCGCTTTTTAACACGAAGCCAATAGGTACGCTTTTGATAGAATATCTAGGCTAGCCTATAGGTAAAGACAACAGTGTACAAGTATACTACTGCAAACTCGATGTACATTTTACCACAATAAATTGATCTGTACATATACAGTAATGTGAAAAAGTACACCCCCTGGAAAGTTCTTTTTTTTTTCTTTTACATATTTGGACAGATACTCTTCACTTCAACACTATTGACAGATAAAGGTTACCCAACTTAACAAATCACAAAAAAAAATAAGAAAAAAAAAGAAAATGTTATGCAATTAAAATAAACAAAAATGCCTTTTCCTTATGGGGAA
Organism: Thymallus thymallus; assembly: GCA_023634145.1. NCBI lineage: Eukaryota > Metazoa > Chordata > Actinopteri > Salmoniformes > Salmonidae > Thymallus > Thymallus thymallus. Next base: position 38,350,506 of record CM042391.1, read on the forward strand.
AAAGTTAGTACACCCCTACCTTTACCTCCACATAAAATGGCAAAAATTAGAATTAGGTACCAAAACAAGTGCAAATGATTAGAAAACATTAGAGAGAAACTTAGGAGAGTCCAGCCTTCCATAAAGATAAGAAAACTGGTCTGGTTTGGCCTTAACCATATGGGTGTGTGGTAACGCATCATTCAAAGATAAAAAGACCTACCCGAGGCCCTCAGAAGAAATATTATTGATGCCCATGAGTCTGGGAGGGGTTACAAATCAGCCCAAGAGCTGACCGAAGGATGCTCATAGAAGTATCTAAGAACCTTAGGGTAATCTACAGGCCTCTCTTGCCACAATCAATGTCGAAGTGCATGGGTACACTATCAGAAATAGACTGCCCAAACTTGCCAGACAACATTTGGGTAAAGTCATTTGTGTCTTGATATTCTTTTTTGAGAGCAGAGGCTTCTTCCTTCCTGACCTCCCATGTAGGCCAAGTTTGTGCAGTCTCTCTCTGACAGTGTACACATGCACTTCGACATTGATTGTGGCAAGAGAGGCCTGTAGATCCCTTGATGTTACCCTGGGGTTCTTACAGACTTCTATGAGCATCTTTCGGTCAGCTCTTGGGCTGACTTTGGTGGGACGACCTGTCCTAGGTAGTTTGCCAGTGGTCTGGAATTTTCGTCGGACAGTGGAATGATGTACTTCTAATTGCTAGGAAATTAATTTGTAACCCCTCCCAGACTCATGATGGGCATCAATAATCTTTCTTCTGAGGTCATCGGGTCTTTTTATCTTTGAATGATGTGTTACCACACACCCATATGGTTAAGGCCAAACCAGACCAATTTTCTTATCTTTATGGAAGGCTGGACCCTCCTAAGTTTCTCTCTTATGTTTTCTAATCATTTGCACTTGCTTTGGTACACCTTATTCTAATTTTTGCCATTTTATGTGATGGTAAAGGTTTTTTGGTTTATTTTAATTGCATAACATTTGCCTTTATCTGTCAATAGTGTTGAAGTGAAGATTACATATCCATCTGTCCAAAAGGGAACTTTATTTTTCACATGACTGTATGTTCAACTATAGTCTGCTATTGAGAGGGAGAACTGGGCATGAATGGAGTTGAGTGTTTACTCAGTCACAAACCTTCAACTGCCCTCTTGAAGAAGACCTTGCAGCTTCCGCAGGTGAGGACTCCATAGTGGCAACCAGACGCCTCGTCCGAACACACCAGGCAGATCTTATGGGTTGGACCGCTGGGCTTGGCAGGGGCTGACGACGTGGAGCCGCTGGCCTCGGGTCTGCCCGATGGACTGCAACAAACACAACACAAAGGTTAATATCACATCCATTGAAATTAGTATTTATAAAGCATCAGCAGTTGTTTTACTTTTACACACGTGAAAAATGACTCAGATCCAGACAGCTATAGACGGGTGGGTTGTTTAGCAACAAAACCGATGTGTGTGCAAATTTGGGCAAAACAGAAGGGGTTGGCTGACATTCAAAAAGTTAAATTGGCTGACATGTAAAGTTAAATATTTGGAGACAAAAAATCTGTTAAGACTCTTAAATACAGTGCCTTGAGAAAGTATTTACACCCTTTTTCCACATTTTGTTGTGTTACAGCCTTAATTTAAACTGGCCTAGACACAATACCCCATAATGCAAAAGTGGAATTAGGCCTATGTTTTTTTGAAATGCTAATTTAAAAAATAAATAAAAGCTGAACTGTCTTGAGTCAATAAGTATTCAACCCCTTTGTTATGGCAAGCCTTAAGTTCAGGAGTAAACATTTGCTTAACAAGTCACATAATAAGTTGCATGGACTCTGTATGCAATAATAGTGTTTAACATGATTTTGAATGACTACCTTATCTATATACCCCACATATACAATTAACAGTAAGGTACCGCAGTCAAAACAGTTAATTTCAAACACAGATTGAACCACAAAGAGCAGGGAGGTTTTCCAATGCCTCACAAAGGGCGGCACCTATTGGTAGATGGGAAAAATAAAAAAGCAGACATTGAATATCCCTTTGAGCATGGTGAAGTTATTAATTACACTTTGGATAGTGTATCAATACACCCAGTCACTACAAATATTCAGTTGCCGGAGAGGAAGGAAACTGCTCAGGGATTTCACCATGAAGCCAATGAGGCCAATTTAAAACAGTTAAGAGTTTAATGGTTTAGATAAGAGAAAACTGAGGATGGATCAACATTGTAGTTACTCCACAATACTAACCTAAATAAGAGTGAAAAGAAAGAAGCCTGTACATAATACAAATATTCCAAAACATGCATCCTGTTTGCAATAAGGCACTAAAGTAAAACTGCATAAAATATGGCAAAGAAATTTACTGTATGTCCTGAATACAAATCAAATTTTAATGGTCACATACACGTGTTTAGCAGATGTTATTGAGGGTGTAGCGAAATGCTTGTGCTTCTAGCTCCGACAGTGCAGTAATATCTAACAAGTAATATCTAACACAACATTTTAGGTTCAGACAAAAAGTCAAGGGGTGTGAATACTTTCTGAAGGCACTGTACATGTACAGTTGTTGGTTAGCAAGCTAGCTAATTTTAGCTATATTAGCATAGACGTGACATAAGTCAAAACAAGACATGGTATCAAGAAGATAAAACTAGCTGAAACTAGCCACCCACAATTGTCCACATGGCAGCTTCTCGTCATTGTTGCTAGCTATTTGACCGCTCAGAATCATAAAAGACGGCCTTTTACCCCTGCGATGCACGTGCATCATTTTCGTGACTTTGTCAGGCAATTTATGAGGGATTATTGAAGGTGTTCTGCAAGCAATCAAAACAGCCTAATATTATCAGTGTTTTGTCTGGCTTTCGTCCAGAGAGTCATCGGAGTTATTGCAAAGCAAACAGTTCTTAATGCAAGGTTGTTTATCATAACACAGGTAGGTGTTATGATTTATCATAACGACTGAGGTTTGAATCTCACAATCATGCATCAACTGAATGATACTGTAATACACTGCCATGTCTGAACGAGGATAATTATCCGCCTTGGTTGCAATTGCACGATTGTAATCATCTCTGACTCCCTTTCACATTAAATTAACGACGGTATCAAACTACAGAAACGTAACACCGCTTTGTCAAAGCAATGCTGACAGACAGGGGACACTAGGAGTAAACTTTTCCTAATTTCTAATACAATACATAGGAAGGTTCACAGTATTAGAAAGTAAAGCCTTCCACCCTAGTTTACTTTGCCAATACAATAGACGGGGCTTTATAGCCTTGTGTAACTTATGTAAGAGAGCGAGAGAAGTGGGCCTAACGTCTTTCAAGGTTTATGGATGGGTGTCGAATAGACTAGGGCATGGCATTTACATTCAATACAAGTCACGCGGCTGAGGGAGGCCCAAAGAGTATGACCTAAATTCAAAGGCCAGTCTAATGGTCAATGGAAATATGACACTTGTTTATATAACTGGTGGGGGCAAGTTGGACTTTGGCAGGCAGACCAAGCCATTCACAGCTAGGCTGAATTTAGGCTGACTACAATGCTGCTTGACAGCTCATTCCATGCAAATATTCCCTGTTTACACGACTATTCCCCAGACACCAATTGCCTGCAACTAGCAAACTAATATTGCCTAAAATATGTGTAAACTAATAAAGCATAAATTATGTGTAACCTAATAAAGCCTAAAATACCTGTGGTAGCCATGCTGGTTAAGTGTGCCTCGAATTCTAAATAAATCAGACAGTGTCACCAACAAAGCACCCTCCACACCATCACACCACCAACTCCATGCTTCACGGTGGGAACCACACATGCGGAGATCATCCGTTCGCCTACTCTGTGTCTAACAAAGACACGGCGGTTGGAACCAAAAAATCTAAAATTTGGACTCATCAGACCAAAGGACAGATTTCCACCGGTCTAATGTCCATTGCTCGTGTTTCTTGGCCCAAGCAAGTCTTCTTATTGGTGTCCTTTAGTAGTGGCTTCTTTGCAGCAATTCGTCCATGAAGGTCTGATTCACACAGTCTCTGAACAGTTGATGTTGAGATGTGTCTGTTAATTGAATTCTGTGAAGCATTTATTTGGGGTGCAATGTGAGGTGCAGTTAATTGCCAATTTCTGAGGCTGGTAACTAATTAACTTATCCTCTGCAGAAGAGGTAACTCTGGGTCTTCCTTTCCTGTGGCGGTCCTCATGAGAGCCAGTTTCATCATAGCGCTTGAAGGTTTTTGCGACTGCACTTGAAGAAACTTTCAAAGTTCTTGAAATGTTCTGTCTTGACTGACCTTCATGTCTTAAAGTAATGATGGACTGTCGTTTCTCTTTGCTTATTTGAGCTGTTCTTGCCATAATATGGACTTGGTATTTTACCAAATAGGACTATCTTCTGTATACCACCCCGTACCTTGTCACAACACTGATTGGCTAAAACACGTTAAGAAAATAAATTCCACAAAACTTTTAACAAGACACACCTGTTAATTGAAATGCATTCCAGGTGACTACCTCATGAAGGTGGTTGAGAGAATGCCAAAACTGTGCAATACTGGCATCAAGGCAAAGGGTGGCTACTTTGAAGAACCTTAAATATAAAATATATTTTGATTTGTTTAACACTTTTTTGGTTACTACATGATTCCATATGTGTTATTTCATAGTTTTTATGTCTTCACTATTTTTCTACAATAGTAAAAATAAAGATAAACCCTTGACTGAATAGCTGTGCAAACTTTTTACTAGTACTGTATAACAAAATAAAAAAGAAACTTTTTCTTGACAGAATAATTATTCTTCTGACTGCATTTGGCAGTTCTTACCTTTTCCACTAGAGGGCAATCAGCAGATTTATGGGGTCTGTACTCCCAAAGTTGTTGACTGTTTTTGTGCTTGCCAGTTAGCTAGCAGTTCTCAGCTGTTAGCAGCCAATGGCTAGCAGTTTCTTACTAGCGATTAAATCGGATGTTTGCCATAATTCTTTTGAGTCATTACTGAATTATTTAAGGTACTCAAAACAGACCTCATAAACTTTAATGGTAACCTCGTAATGAATTCATTTAGACCCTGTGTTAACTTGAAACAAGCGTTTACTTGCTGAAATGTGTGCCGTTGCCCAGCTATTTTTTTTTGTTATTTTAAAATTGTACCTTTATTTAACTAGGCAAGTCAAGAACAAATTCTTATTTACAATGACGGCCTACACCGGCCAAACTCAGACGATGCTGGAACAATTGTGAACCCGCCCTATGGGACTCCCAATCAAGGCCTATTAAATGGATCTTGTGGCTATTTGAGACTCAGTGTTTAATTGAAGTTTTACTGTATGTGTAAACTAATGAAGCCTAAAGTACGGTGCATTCGGAAAGCATTCAGACCCCTTGACTTTTACAACATTTTGTTACATTACAGCCTTATTCAAAAATGTATTAAAATTGTTTTTTTCCCTTCATCAATCTACACACAATACCCCATAATGACAAAGCAAAAACGGATTCAGAGAATTTGGCAAATTTATAATTTATTTAAAATAAAACTGAAATATGACATTTGCATAAGTATTTAGACTAGCGGGTATGACACTACAAACTTGGCACCCCTTTATTTGGCACCCTTGTTTCTCCCATTCTTCTCTGCAGATCCTCTCACAGCACAGCTATTTTCAGGTCTATTCAGAAATGTTCGTTTAGGTTCTCCCAGGTTCTGGGCCACTTAAGAATATTTAGAGACTTGTTTCGAAGACACTTCTGCGTTGCCTTGGCTGTGTGCTTAGGGTCGGTGAACAATCGCCCAAGTCAGAGTGCTTTAGGTGCCTTTTGGCAAATTCCAAGTGGGCTGTAATGTAACTTTTACTGAGGAGTGGCTTCCGTCTGGCCACTCTAGCATAAAGGCCTGATTGGTGGAGTGCTGCAGAGATGGTTGTCCTTCTGGAAAGTTTTAAATGTATTTAGGACATAAATGTGTTTTTGCTTTGTCATTATTGAGTTTTGTTTGTTGATCGATGAAGGGAAAAAAATACTTCATTAATTTTAGAATAAAGCTGTGAAGTAATAAAACGTAGAAAAAGGGGTCTTACTTTCCGATGCACCGTATGTGTAAACTAAAATGACCTTAGCAATCAGGTCTTTCAAGTCATGGAGTTCTTTATTTTTATAAGACCACAGACATCAAAACCAGTAGTTAGTGATAGCGCTGACGTCATCCACTAATGGAAAACCACAGATGCCACGTGAAGCCGGAAGTATTTCAATTTGAAGCGTGCCATATTGCTGAATGGGGCTGAATGGCACCCCAAATGTCATTTTCATCCTGCCTGAGCGAGTCAACCTTAATGTCTATGGCATGAGGGTGCAAGCCTCTTCGTAGCCTGCCGGCCAGTGATTGGTCTTTATCAGCACGTTGTCCTTTCTGATGACAAATGTAGTAGTATCTCGATTTGTAGCCAACTTTTGTTTGGCCGTTATGGCGATCATAATTTACATAGGCTTTCTGGGGCAAACAAGGGGCTTTTGGCACCGCTAGGTTGCTACGCAGTAGCCGACCAGCAGCGCTCGTGGCTTTACGCTCCAGACCGAACACTGTTGGCCTGAATAAGACACAGACAAGTGAGGAAACTTCAAAACTTCAACCAACGGCGAATGTGGAGGATGTAAACAATGTTATGTGGATGCTTTACAATGACCATCAGGGTGTACTGTACCCTTTCTATGCACACTAAATGTTTGCACTTCTGGTGATTTTAGCTGCATTGCATACTCTACTAATATGTCTATAGCACATGATTTATGGCCTTTATGGGAGGTGTGTGTGTGTGTGGGGGGGATTCTAATGACATCGCCAACAGTAAGATTTGAGTTCAATTTCCAAAAAGACAAGGACTGTAACAGGGGAAATGGAAGATTGTTGTGTGCAACAGGGAGTGGCAACAATGCAAGCTTACAAAAAATAAAACCATAAAATGACCATAAAGAGTAGAACCAGCTCACCTGCTTTTACACTATAATTTGAATATTAGAAGTTGAATGATTCTTTAGAAAAAATAAAAATGTTGTTTCCCCATATTAAAACAAGATTTCAGTTCACATAACAGGGTTGACCTTAAAATGAGGGACATATTTAATTGACTTAGGACATTAAATAAATAATAATCTTCAGAAATGACTGTCAAAGCAACAAAATAACTAGGGCTTTACAATGATGGTGAAAACACCCAACATTTTACTCAAGTTAAGTGGGTTAAAATCATCCTAGAAGTCACAGACATGTCAAAATACAGAACTTTGGCACTTTAGCAAGTCTCTTCATATTAAAAATCTGATTGAATTCTCCATGTGGTTTATATTAAAAAGGTGCACTTCATTTAATATAGCAGGCTTTTAAAAAAGCTATATATTGACGCACAATTTCTACTTAAAATAACAAATCGACGCAAAAGGCACTCATTTCGTGGAATGACCCTAATAGCAAAAGTTGCTCACGCCTCAGCATTTTGAAAGGAGAAAAGACATTATGTAAGAGAGCGAGAGAAGACCACTGTGGGGTCTGTGACAGACTCCCGCCCATTTCAGCCTCCAGCCCCCCGCCCTTCCCCCCATCTACTCCCTCTGCATCACAGAGCTCTGTGGCACTCAGCCATGCCAATGTCAAGCCTCAGTAGGAATGCCCCCACACTGGCAAGCTGAACACGCACTAACAACCCCACACACATACAGAAACAGACAGTCTGCAGGATAATGCATAGTCAAAAAACACACAGGCAAGCCCCTACACACACAAACACTTAAAAAAGCAAAATGCATGAATAGCCTAAACCACGATCAAGTGGAAAAAAAAGTAGGTTGCCGTTCAACGACTATCGTTAATCTATTTTCCGCCTACACAATTCTCATTCTGTAGGCTGCACAAAAACTGGAGCGCTGGTGGTACAGAAAGACTCAAATCAAAAGAGCCAACCTGAACAAGACAGACAGTGTGGGAGACTCTGTTACTAACAAACCATTCAACCTTGTATAATTGCACCCAAAAAATAATATATATTCTAAAACTTTTAAAGACTTAAACTACTAAAACCAGATAAAGTATGTAGAAAAGATACATTGACCTATATATTTTTTAATATAGTATTTTTGTCATGGCATGGGGCCCCTATTGAATTTGTTATGTTTGCCATGGCATAGGCCGTGGCAAAATATGTAGAATTGCAGGAAATCAGCTTTAAAACAGCTCAATTTTGCCACTCTGTGTACATCCCTAATATTGGGTTGCCTTTTATAGCTGATGGTGTGCAGTTAAGTTTCAGGCTGTTTCCCTCTACAGGACTGGAGAGCCTGTACTGAGGGGCCTCCCAACAAAATCGGCAACAGGAGGAAGTTAGGACCCATGGGTCTCCAAAAATGTATAGTATCCCAGAATCCCAAGTCCTGTAGCAGCAGAGGCAGTGTTACGTCAGGCCAGTGAGGCAACACACAAACAGGGCCACGGAGGGAGGAAGACTCAGGGTAGATTTTAATATAAACATAGCAGGGCTACAGCCAGACTTCTCTGGCTTCCTCCATTTTCTCACTCCATTTTTTATTTGGATATTGTAAGCTGAAGTATTTGTAGCAGAGACACAGCATTACAGGAAATGGTTTGATATACAGTACACTCCTGTGTATTTATTTGGATAGAAAGAGTCCACCTGTGGTAAAATCAATTGATTGGACATGATTTGGAAAGGCATACACCTGTCTATATAAAGGTCTCACACTTGACAGTGCACGTCAGAGCAAAAACCAAGACATGAGGTCAAAGAACACAGCGGCCTCCATCATTCTTAAATAGAAGACGTTTGGAACCACAAAGACTCTTCCTAGATCTGGCCGCTTGGCCAAACTGAGCAATCAGGGGAGAAGGACCATGGTCAGGGAGGTGACCAAAAACCCAACGGTCCCTCTGACAGAGCTCCAGAGCTCCTCTGTGGAGATGTGAGGAACTTCCAGAAGGACAACCATCTCTGCAGCACTCCTCAGTAAAAGGCATATGACAGCCCGCTTGGAGTTTGCCAAAAGGCACCTAAAGGACTCTCAGACCATGACAAACAAGATTGTCTGGTCTGATGAAACCAAGATTGAACTCTTTGGCCTGAATGACAAGCATCACGTTGAAGCATGGTGGTGGCAGCATCATGCTGTGGGGATGTTTTTCAGCAGCAGGGACTCAAGAAACTAGTCAGGATTCGACGCAAAGATGAACAGAGCAAAGTACAGAGATCCTTTATGAAAACCTGCTCCAGAGCGTTCAGGACCTCAGACTTGGGCCCAGACTGTTTTCATGGAGCCCAGAGTCTTTCCTGATCTGGTAGACTAACCTAACTAAGTAAAACTTTGAGTATGTCATGGTAATAAATCAGCTGTATAAAACGGTTTTATATGGGCTATGATGGGACCAGACCTTTTCCCTAATCAGGTCATTTGGTATTAAAAAGAGAGGATAAACAAAAATCCTTTCAAACAAATAAAGAGGCGGATCAGTCTAAACAGTACTTAGTCCCTCTTTTCAATGCTTTTGTGTCAATATTTTTTATTAAACCAAATCAAAAGTGCTGGGGTAAATGCCAGCTCGCCCACATTTGCCGGCAGCCTTGCTCTGCTGATCGCCACACAATGCTATATACAGTTGAAGTCGGAAGTTTACATACACCTTAGCCAAATACATTTAAACTCCGTTTTTCACAATTCCTGACATTTAATCCTAGTAAAAAGTCCCTGTCTTAGGTCAGTTAGGATCATCACTTTATTTCAAGAATGTGAAATGTCAGAATAGTAGTAGAGAGAATGATTTTATTTCATCTTTTATTTCTTTCATCACATTTCCAGTGGGTCAGAAGTTTACACACACAATTAGTATTTGGTAGCATTGCATTTAAATTGTTTAACTTGGGTCAAACGTATCAGGTAGCCTTCCACAAGCTTCCCACAATAAGTTGGGTGAATTTTTGCCCATTCCTCCTGATAGAACTGGTGAAACCGAGTCACGTTTGTAGGCCTCCTTGCTCGCACGCACTTTTTCAGTTCTGCCAACACATTTTCAATAGGATTGAGGTCAGGGCTTTGTGATGGCCACTCCAATACCTTGACTTTGTTGTCCTTAAGCCACTTTGACACAGCTTTGGAAGTATGCTTGGGGTCTTTGCCAATTTGGAAGACCCACTTGCGACCAAGCTTTAACTTCCTGGCTGATGTCTTGAGATGTTGCTTCAATATATCTACATCATTTGCCTTCCTCATGATGCCATCTATTTTGTGAAGTGCACCAGTCCCTCCTACAGCAAAACACCCCCACAACACGATGCTGCCACCCCTGTGCTTCACGGTTGGGATTGTGTTCTTCGGCTTGCAAGCGTCCCTTTTTCCTCCAATCATAACAATGGTCATTATACCGTAGTCTGGCTTTTTTATGGCGGTTTTGGAGCTTGTGGAGGTCTGAGGTCTTGGCTGATCTGAGTTTGAAGGTAGGCCTTGAAATACATCCACAAGTATACCTCCAATTGACTGAGAAACTTCTAAAGCCATGACATAATTTTCTGGAATTTTCCAATCTGTTTAAAAGGCACAGTCAGCTTTGTGTATGTTAACTTATGACCCACTGGAATTGTGATATAGTGAATTATAAGTGAAATAATCTGTCTGTAAACAATTGTTGGAAGAATGACTTGTGTCATGCACAAAGCAGATGTCCTAACCGACTTGCCAAAACTATAGTTTGTTAACATGAAATCTGTGGAGTGGTTGAAAAATTAGTTTTAATGACTTCAACCTAAGTGTATGTAAACTTCTGACTTCAACTGTATGAAGAAACATAATGTAATGTATGATCTAGTATATGCATTTTATTTTTGGGTGGTGGGAACGGCCAACTCCCTGGTGAATTATACGCATGTTTTTAGTCGCAATTTGCAACATGCAGCCTAATGTTTGCGTGACATTGTTAAAAATGAGGCACGGCTAGTAGTAATGTTGTAAGGTAGGCCTACTGTACGTTTATACTCGTATTAGAGGTGTAATTGTACATTTTTGATAAATCAAATCAAGCTTTATTCGGCACATTTCAGACATGGAATACTACAGAATGTGCCTCACAGGAAAAAACTAATAAAAACAATATTTACTACACAAAGGATAAAACAAAATAAAAAGAATAAAAACTGAACAACTAAAAAGCACCCTAAGGAAAAGCAAAGGTAAAAAGATGTGTTTTAAGAACGCTAACAATTTCGGCCCCCCCTCAGGTTCTCTGGCAGGCTATTCCAGAGGCTGGGGGCAGAGTAACTAATGGCTGCCTCTCCATGCCTCTTGGTTCTAGGCTTTGGGATAGTTAAAAGGCCAGTGCCAGAGGACCTGAGGGACCTACTGGGTACATAACTTAAAAGCACAATCGTGGTTTGATTTAAAACCCCAAAAGGTCTGCAGCCAGTGCAGAGACCTTAAAACCAGTGTAACATGTGCTCTCCATACGGTCTTGGTCAGTACCCGTGCTGGAGTATTCTGTATGTTTTGCAGTTGACCAATGGCTTTCTTGGGTAGGTCAGACAGGAGAGCAATACAGTAGTCAAGTCTGCTTGTAATAAAAGCATGGATGAGTCTCTCTGTATCAGCCCTTAGGGAGAAACGGCCGCACCTTGGCAATGTTCCTCAGTTGGTAAAAAACTATTATTTGGTCACATTCCTAATGTGTGATTCAATAGAGTTAAGGATCTAAAATAACACCTAGGTTTTTCATCTTAAGAATCTAAAATAACACCTAGGTTTTTCAACCTGGTGTTTCATCTTCATTGCCTGTGAAAATTGCATTAAAATGTTCGTCCAGATTCTCTTGTGCTTTGGCTTCAACAATAAGTACATCGGTCTTGCCGTGATTTAGCTGGAGAAGGTTGTGAGCCATCCAAGTATTTAAATCACTAATACAGTCTAATAATTTATCTGTGGCGCTAAAATCCTCTGGTGATAGGCTAGCATTACTTGATGAAGACCTGTTAGCTTTAGTTAGCAGTAACTGTGCTTTTGTCTTGAAGCTAAAATGTAATGATTTTACAGGCAAAAAAATAAACCCTTTAATTGTCTGCACATGCTTGTGAATTGTTGCGTTATTCAAGAGTGTAATATGTTTTTGTTGCTAATTAAACAAGTGCAGGCTTAATAGCCTCCTGGCTAGTGGTCTCTGTGACATTTACAGTACTTTTGTGCTGCGAAGCAAGAACGTCAACCGAAACCTCTCTTGGCTTGTGACATTCCTGATGCTAATGTGAAATAAAAAGTGTATGTACATATTATGTCAATTGAAACTCTGTTCAGTCAGAATAACTAATAATACATTAATTAATAATACTTATTTCTCAAGAGTACCGTGATAGGAGAAATATACTGCAGTTTAGAAACTTCATTGGCATCTTGTAAAAATCGATCAAACCTTAAATAAAATGTGTCATCTTATCAAATATTACTTCAGCAAAAATGGAAAAATAAGGCAATATCCAATTCAACAATCAAAATAATTGTCTGTAGTAACGTAGTCTAAAAGTCTATCCAGAGTGTGAGGGAGTACGTATCCAAAAACATGGGGAGTGGCGTCACATTGTATCTGGCTTGAGCATGTCAAATGAGACTGTGCCCCTGACTTTGAGCAGGTATCGACAGGGAGGCCGTTAAACTGCACCTGGCGGGAACTCCTTCCCAGTATTTCCCCCTAGGAAGAATATAGGGGAAACACTGCTTCCTCTCATGTCAAATGAATCAACACAAACCAGCACTGTGAGGAGAAAACACAAAAATAGCTTTTGTTCTTTCACACCTAGATTGCATTTCAGTCTATTTCCTTGACCCAGGGGTCTGGGAAAAATATTGTGAAAGGCAAACAAAAAAAAGACCAGGAAAAATAGAAGCAAGTTCTGTGTTGATGTATTTGCCCAACATAATGCAACAGGGTGAACACAAGAGGTCATTTACAGAGGAGGAGGGTGACCTCTCTCTCCCTCCCTCTCTCTCTCCCTCTCCCCCCACAGAAACCCCAAACCCAACACCAACCCCACCCCAACAACCAGTATACAGTATCAGTTGTATGAAGCTGCTACTTGGCATATTGTTTCTTCATACTATGTCATGTATTCTCAGTGAATATGGTGATGTTTTTTCCCCCTGTTCAGAGAAATTAGCCATTGAAGTCACTTTCGTTTTCCCCATAAATGTATTTGCTTTCATGGAGGACTGGCTTGAATTGTGAGGATGAACACGCCATTTATTTTCATAATGAGCAAAAGCTATTCGTTTCTACCCAATATTGCAAAAAAAAAAAGTGATTCATCTGAAACACAAGACTAACAAAATGTATAAATGGGCAGTGGCAGGAACAGCGGTTAATTTTTTCTCTTAACAGGGGGGGGGGGGGGGGGGGGGGGAGTCACACGATTCACTGAGAATACATTAAAATCAGGGTTTCCCAACTGGCAGCACATGGTTTTATTTGGCACCCCAATTACAGAGAATATTAGGCATGAGACTAAAATCACCAGTAAACATCAGCTCCAAGTGATTATCATTTTTTAAATCTGTTCCTATGTATTCCAGAGCGTTATAGAGAGACACATGACAGTATAAATATGTAAGCAAGGTTTGAAATTATTATGTTTTAGTGAAATATTGTTTCTGTTTCGGCTTCTTGCGGTCAATTTGCGGTCTACAAATTATTTGCAATTATGTTCCGGCCTACCGACCAAGAAAACAAATATGCCTGCGCCTGAACCTATTTTATGATCCTGCATTACATAGTATGAATAAACTTTATTCCAAGTTGCAATTTCATACAAATTGTCAAAACAGAGAGCTGATACTGTATACCGACCACTGGGCTGGGCTTGGTGTGGGGGATCTTTCGGTGGTGTTTGACAATGTTACTTGGATTCCTCACATCTTAATCCTTGTTAAGAGGTGTTTTTGGAAAATCCGATGTTGGGTACTATATTTATAGAATATTATAGGAATCCTATGAATTGCAATCAATTAACTTCAAGTCATCTTTCAACAAAATAATGTTGTAGGAATGCTTATATTTTCTGTTTCTAACTACAGAAACGATTTCAGAACAATCTGAGCTGGGTGGGTGTCATGGCTTGCTGAAAGTACATGGAACAAACCAACAGTCACTGTTGAGAAGCAGAATCGAAACCTGGTAAAGTGACTAACTAAATAAGACTATTCAAATCACCAACTTCTTCCAGGGTTGGATGTGTGTGTGTAAGACTTTGCTCTTTCTGATAAATAAAGGGTTATTATCAAAAGCATCCATGCCATGTTTCTCATTACCAACAATTTCCAGTGACGCTGCCAATGAAAGACGGCACTTTCATTCAGAAACTAAACTAGCTCTGTTTCAGCTCGATTCTCTTCGATTCATTGGCCTTTTCACAGGGCGGTAAATGCCGTATTTCAATGTCCTAAAATAGATTTGTGCCAGAATGCTAAGCAGGGACTCAAATTCTATAACTGAAGGTCAGATACACTTAAGATACCAAGTGCTACAGTTCATCCCAAAAACTTTATTTAACTAAGCAAGTCAGTTAAGAACAAATTCTTATTTACAATGACGGCCTACCTACAGGGTCAGCCACAGTAGTACAGCGACCCTGGAGAAAATGAGGGCTAAGTGCCTTGCTCAAGGACATACAGGTTTTTTCACCTTGTCGGCTTGGGTATTCGAACCAGCAACCTTTAGTTTACCGGCCCAACACTCTTAACCGCTAGGCTCCCTGCCGCCCTCAAACAGTAGTAAAAGTGAGGAAGGGCAGCGTGCAAGAGTAGGACACTTCTGCCCTGCAAAATGGCTCCTGCTCCCATTTTAGAAAATCAACATGAGGACAAACATCTCCAGGAAAGCATGCAGCCTGTGGAGATATGCCAAGGGCACTGTCCGAAGCAGACCGGCCCCTGTCACAATCTGTCACTCCTGCCCATGTAGTAAACCAACAGTAGTCTCCTTTTCAAGCACACTCCCATCCTCTGCAGAACATACTAACCTGAGGGGTATCTGGGCTCTCTCAGTCAGAGACTGTTAGGTAACCATAGTTCTAGTTTGTGTCCCAAATGGCACCCTATTCCCTTTCCTATATAGTGCACTACTTTCGTGCACTACTTTCGACAAGATTCCTATGGGCCCTGGTCAAAAGTAGTGCACTAAATAGGGCATTTGGGTCCCTTTGGGATGCAATACTAGCCTAGGTGAGGGTATCCTGTAATGGAGCTGTTTATTGCTGGGGTCCAGTGATAAAAGATGTCCATGTCTTCAGTGCTGGGGACCTTGATTTGCACCCGCAGATTCAATTTGCTCCTGACACCTCTTTAGTGCTAAAGCAGATGGATGACACTGCCTCCAGAGCACAGAGCACCAACTCCCTGTTGCCCTTTTATGCGACTGCCTTTCATTTAGCACATTAATGCGTCAGTCATGGCCGATGGAAACATCTACTTTATTGTATGCGACTGGAAACAGAAAACATCACAGGCCAGAATGTGTGCCTTTGCTCATCTTAAGACATATAGGAGAGGAGAAAAAAAAAACTGCGCAATGTAAATACTTACATAAAAAAAGTTAACATACATATCTCATGATATAAAACACCCCTCTGTTCCAGATAAAAACTAATTGCATAAGCACAAAAGCTTGCAATGCGAAACTTACCCCCAAACCAACAATAATACCACAATACTGTACGACTATGTTTTTCCAATAACAAAATCAGCTTTGAGAGTGGCCCAAATCTAAAAGCACATGGTTGCAAAACGTGTTTCTTCATGCGCCCAGTGTTTTCCCCAAGTACATAGAGTAGCCAGCCAAATAGAAAAAGTAGCAAGCCAGGTTAACTTTTTTTTGCCGATCTAGCTCTAAAAATGCACGAGATTGCAAAATTGAATGCTTCTAACCGAAAACGGTCACCTTGCGTTGATACTTAAAACCTAAATTGATACTGACAATAACGTGGTTCTTCAATAATTATGCATAATGCTTGTTGGATGCGCATTTGGTGTCGAGTTGATTAATTACAATGTGATATTTCCACACATCTGAGCCAAGGAATTTTCTGAATGACAGTCAAGTGACAAATAGCTGTTGTGATAGCGCATGCAATGTTACAGCCCAAGAGCTGAGGAAAAAGTGTTCACAAGGAATGCCCAGAATATTTTGGTGTCTCATTCTTTACGCCGGTGAAGACCGCTGTGCCTGGATCCATGTTCGATCTAATATCCCTAGCAAATTGATGTTCATCATCTGTTGTCTGCTTGATTTACAGCAGGGTCTTGTTATATTGAACAGAGAAAGCATCACAGTAATCGGTTCATGTTTGCATATGTTTTTGCGCCTCGGATTGGACACAGAGTGTACTGTGCGCAATTGTGAAGGATAGACTATTACGCAACACCCAACGCTATTCCTTCCCCAGAGTCAGATGAACTTGTGGATACCATTTGTATGTCTCTGCGTGCAGTTTGAAGGAAGTTGCAAACTTGCACTAGTGCAATTGCTAACTAGCGCAAGAGTAATTGTTAACTGGCGTTAGCGCAATGCCTGGAAGTCTATGGGTATATGCTAGCGTGAATTGGCTTGCAAAACTACTTCTAACTTCCTGCTTCAGACCTGCTCAGTGACTCTACAGGTACGTAAGGGTCTTTTTTATATATATATTTATATATATATATATATAAAAAAGACCCTTACGTACCTGTAGAGTCACTGAGCAGGTCTATTTTTATGCAGTATTGCTGGGAAACCACCAAAAGCATGGGCTCCCTAGCAAAAATTACATGATGAACGGAAATTTACAAATTCTTGGATTTCCGCCATGGTTAAATAAATCACACCATGGTTTTCCCGAAATCTCGGTTGGAGGATTCCCAGAATCATGAGGGAATCTCTGGAAAACAGTGAATTTATTGAAAGTTCCCAGAATTTTGCCACCCTAGCTGTGGTTCATATATGGAGCACAGCAACGTAAGTGTTGACACCATGGTGTTACCTCAACCACTTTTTCACAGAGTCCAATCATAGAGCACTAGTCCTGTCAAGTAATGTCAAAATGTGATAGCCAAAGGTTAGGCTACTTATCATGGTGTTGAGGATAGGTCAATATGACATTTGAGTCTGACACCAACAAATGGTCAATCTGGTCTTAGTCAAATGTGTGGTGAAGGAAAACAGTCTCTCAGGACATACAAAGTTCATTTACTGTTTAACCAGGCTCCTCCCCTTCATCTACACCGATTGAAGTGGATTTAACCAATGACATCAATAAGAGATCATAGCTTTCACCTGGATTCACCTGGTCAGTATGTCGTATAAATATGTTTCGTACACTCAGTGTATATAAGTCATATTTATCTTACCTTAGATGTGGTTACTCTACAGGCTAACTATTGTAGGCTGACTAACATCTATTGAGTTGCAATGTCCCATAAATTGATTTCCCAAATAAACTTGAATCATCTACAAAACAAGGTTTGCAACAACATAATCCAAAAAAGCAGGATACTGCTAACCTTTTTCTTACTATTAAGAAAAAAATAGCATTGAAAAAGTTATACTAGGACTTTGGCAGTGCATGGCCAGACGAACCAAGTCTCAGACCATGGGAAGGAAAATGTTGAAGACCCCTACCGCTCATCGGAGAGAACATTTAACAGTTCAAGCTCATTTCCTTTAAATTCTACACATTTTGTCATGGGGCAGAGAGAAAACTTTGCCGTTTTAAAGCTTGAATTACAGTGCATTTATGTATAAAAAATAATAATAAAAAAGGGACAAACAATAAGTATCGAGTTGAAACATTTATAATTGGTTATACTCAAATACCCGAGCTGACAAGGTGAAAAACCTGTCGATGTGTCCTTGAGCGAGGCACTTAACCCTAATTTGCTCCAGGGGCTGACCCGGTAGGTAGGCAGTCATTGTAAGCTGCCAGTTGAGGACTTGTGAGGCATTTGTTTCTCAAACTAGACACTAATGTACTTGTCCTCTTGCTCAGTTGTGCACCGGGGCCTCCCACTCCTCTTTCTACTATGGTTAGAGCCAGTTTGCGCTGTTCTGTGAAGGAAGTAGTACATAGCGCTGTACGAGATCCAGTTTCTTGGCAATTCTTCGCATGGAATAGCCTTCATTTCTCAGAACAAGAATAGACTGACGAGTTTCAGAAGAGTTCTTTGTTTCTGGCCATTTTGAGCCTGTAATCGAACCCACAAATGCTGAGATACTCAACTAGTCTAAAGAAGGCCAGTTGTATTGCTCAGCACAACAGTTTTCATCTGTGCTAACATAATTGCAAAAGGGTTTTCTAATGATCAATTAGCCTTTTAAAATTATAAACTTGGATTAGCTAACACAACATGTCATTGGAACACAGTAGTGATGGTTGCTAATAATGGGCCTCTGTACACCTATGTAGATATTTAATAAAAAAAAATAGAATTAGCCATTTACAGCTACAATAGTCATTTACAACATTAACAATGTCTACACTGTATTTCTGGTCAATGTGATGTTATTTTAATGGACCAAAAATTTCTAATGTGACCCCAAACTTTTGAACGGTAGTGTACACTTCACTGTGATGGTGCTGCCAGGGCATTTCCACCATTACTACTGAAAGAGGACAGTGGAGAAAGGGATGTTGGATGTATTTGACCGAGATTTCACAACAAAGAGAAACGGCTGGAGAGTGAAAAGAGAGCAAGAGAAAGAGAGGAGAAAGAGGGGTGGGGAGAGCGAGAAAAAGAGGGTGTGAAAGAGTGAGGGGGAGGGGGAACCAACATAACAGTCAGTACACCAGGGCAGAAAGATGGAGACACAGAGGTTGCAATCTATAATTAAAATGTCCTATGAGACAGGCAATGGAGAATGAGTTTGAGCAACGATCTTTGGCCCTGCCCAAGGGAAGAAGAGCATCTCACGGATGTTAGCTTTCACTCAGGTGAACTCAGTGACTTCAATATAAAACCTTCCAATGAAGACAGGGCCAAGGACCTTGATAAGAAGGTTACCAACAGTGATTAACTGCAAACAGCTGTTCCAGTCTCTGGGAGTGTGTCATAAATGATGTTGCTTAAAGGGTAACTGACAGCATTTTAGCAACATTAAATCTTATTCAAATTTGTTTAAATACACCCCCAGGAAGAATGACACCTTTATTTTTTACATTTTCTGACATTGTAACTATTTCACCACTATGGCCTATTTATTATCCTACCTCCCTAATCTAACTACATTTGCACATACTGTATATAGATGTTCTATAGTGTCATTGACTGTACGTTTGTTTATTCTCATGTGTAACTGTGTTGTTTTTTTGTCGCATTGCTTTGCTTTGTCTTGGCCAGGTCGCAGTTGTAAATGAGAACTAGTTCTCAACTGGCCTACCTGGTTAAATAAAGGTGAAATAAAATAAATAAATAAAAAAACGGGCAATTTTCAGATTTTCATAAATTCATAGAATGTTTGGGAATTTGTGAAAATGGGAAGACGGCCATGCGTTTGGACAATTAACAGACACTGCAGTAAATAAAACCTAATAAAAACATTCCGGTGTCTATGCAGACCGGTGTGCCATAGCCAATCAGAGATACAGTACAGTAGGCCTATATGCAAATAAGCCATTTGCCATCATTCACTGTGAACTGGACTGTGAGTTTACAGGCAGTAGCAACAGCGCAACTTTAGATCATTAGAACGCCAAAAGGCACAAAATACACCTGAATGGATTTCTGCAAATATGTAAATACCACAGGAGTAATCTTACATTTGGGAACAGTCCTACTGCTCAAACAACCATGAACAAGTAGGTCCTCTCACTCAGTTGCCTACGCACATCCATAAGATCAACAACTAATGCTAGCCAAAGCAAGATGATCTGAAATCTAACGAGGGAACACTAGATAAACCCTCTCAAACCATTTCAGCTAGTGGCTGTCAAAATTGCACTGATAAACGATGAGGAATAGTAGCCTGCTCCTCCTTCTGCAGCTTGCCTGCCAATGCATGCTTGTCCCACCCCACGTTTTGACAACTGAATGGGAACTTGCCTGCCAAATACATTTGATTGACAACTAAGAGATATGCTAACTGTGGATAACAGCCATTTAAGTTCAGCATAGCTAGCAAAGTGAATCACATTTCTTGCTAGCTAGCCAAATGACACCTGCATCTCTAGCTGTAGCCATTGAGGGGAAAACGTTGGTCACTCACCCACTCCTTCATATGACATTACATTCTCCCAGCAGCTAGCTAACGTTAGGCTCTGTGTCTAGCTTGCTAAATAAATAGCTATTTACATAGACACACTAGCCCAGGGGTGTCAAACGCAATCAGCGCAATCACTGTCATTGTAAATAAGAATTTGTTCTTAACTGACTTGCCTAGTTAAATAAAAAAGGTTAAAAAACGTACAGTGGGGAGAACAAGTATTTGATAACCTGCAAAATCGGCAGTGTTTCCCACTTACAAAGCATGTAGAAGGGCTGATCCCTCACCTTCCTCATGATCATTGATGCCCCACGAGGTGAGATCTTGCATGGTGCCCCAGACCAAGGGAGATTGACCGTCATCTTGAACTTCTTCCATTTTCTAATAATTGTGCCAACAGTTGTTGCCTTCTCACCAAGCTGCTTGTCTATTGTCCTGTAGCCCATCCCAGCCTTGTGCAGGTCTACAATTTTATCCCTGATGTCCTTACACAGCTCTCTGGCCTTGGCCATTGTGGAGAGGTTGGAGTCTGTTTGATTGAGTGTGTGGACAGGTCTCTTTTATACAGGTAACGAGTTCAAACAGGTGCAGTTAATATAGGTAATGAGTGGAGAACAGGAGGGCTTCTTAAAGAAAAACTAACAGGTCTGTGAGAGACAGAATTCTTACTGGTTGGTAGGTGATCAAATACTTATGTCATGCAATAAAATGCAAATTAATTATTTAAAAATCATACAATGTGATTTTCTGATTCCGTCACTCACAGTTAAAGAGTACCTATGATAAAAATTACAGACCTCTACATGCTTTGTAAGTAGATTTGGATCAATGTGTCCTCAAATACTTGTTCTCCCCACTGTATGTACATAGAATGCTGTATATAACATTTTAACATTAAAAACAAGAGATTGATAATATTTCTCCAGCCTTTGCTGCTATGCTTGCAGATGCATAATAACCAAAACATAGCTATAGGTTATAACATTTATTGAATGCAGCATTGCTGTACAGTGCACTCAAAATGTATTGTATTCGAGTAGCCAGCATACACTACTTTTCAAATGAAGTTGATTTCACCGATGCGAGCGCATCAGGCTGTAATTTCATAAAGTAGATTACTCAACTGTTCACTCGCTTGTGTGTTCTATTGGGCCATGTGTTTGACCATGTACACTAGCCAATTAGCCACGTTATGACTGACTTGTGCTCATCGCCCAATCTAGTTTGATTGTATTGACGTTCCCAGCCTTAGTTACATTTGTTTTTGTTCAAAATAGTGAGTAATTGAAACTGAAACAGTGCATCCCGAATGGGTGGAGGCAGCAAACAATGTACCAGGCCAGATTTGATTTACCGAGGGCAATATTTTTTGGGACTACCAAGAAATGTCTTGGTGAATTATACTAATCATGCATTGAACTGCCAACTATTCTGCCAACTGTAAGTCATGGAATTTTGAGTAAAATATAGAACATCTTATAAAGTTGGTTTTGTAGTATACACAAGGAATTTGATAGACTAATATTCAGAAAAGTAGTTCAAATCCTGTCAGTTCCATCTCTATAAGGAAATTACCAACAGAACTGTATGTACAAGGTGACCAAGGCTAAACTGTTGTGAACTAGATATTTCCATCTTAAACTGACAGATTTTTATGGGGATTAGGCTACAATAACACTACTCTGAACATAATTTAATCAGATTTGGATCAATGTGTCCTCCAAATCTCTGCACAGCGCATCAGAGTATAATTATTGTAGGCCTGCATTGATAGGCATAAGCGGTCTTTCATTGACAAATAAAACGCAACATGCAACAATTTAAACGATTTTACTGAGTTACAGTTCATAAGGAAGTTCATAAATATATTAGGCCCTAATCTATGGATTTCACATGACTGGGAATACAAATATGCATCAGTTGATCACAGATACCTTAATAAAAAACGTAGATTAGAAAACCAGTCAGTATCTGGTGTGACCACCATTGCATCATGCAGCGCTCCTTCACATAGAGTTGATCAGGCTGTTGATTGTGTCCTGTGGAATGTTCTCCTACTCCTTTTCAATGGCTGTGCAAAGTTACTGTATGTTGGCGGGAACTGGAACACGCTGTCGTACACGTCAATCCAGAGCATCCCAAACATGCTCAATGGTTGACATGTCTGGTGAGTATGCAGGCAATGGAAGAACTGGTACATTTTCAGCTTCCAGGAATTGTGTACAGATCCTTGTAACATTGGACCTTGCATTATCATGCTGAAACATGAGGTGATGGCAGCAGATGAATTACACGACGATGGGCCTCAGGCTTCTCTTCACGGTATCTCTGTGCATTCAAATTGCCATCAATAAAATGCAATTGTTTTAGTTGCCCGTAGCTTATGCTTGCCCATACAATAAACCCCACCGCCACCATGGGGCACTCTGTTCACAACGTTGACATCAGCAAACCACTTGCCCACACAATGCCATACACGTGGTTTGCGGTTGTGAAGCCGGTTGGACGTACTACCAAATTCTCTAAAACAACGGAGGTGGCCTATGGTAGAGAAATGAACATTGCATTCTCTGGCAACAGCTCTGATGGACATTCCTGCAGTCAGCATGCCAATTGCACGCTCCCTCAAAACTTTTGACATCTGTGGCATTGTGTTGTGTGACAAAACTGCACATTTTAGTGGCCTTTGTCCCCAGCACAAGGTGAACCGGTGTAATGATCATGCTGTTTAATCAGCTTATTGATATGCCACACCTGTCAGGTGGATGGATTATCTTGGCAAAGGTGAAATGCGCACTAACAGGGTTGTAAACAAATTAGTGCACAAAATGTGTAATAAATAAGCTTTTGTGCGTATGGAACATTTGTGGGATCTTTATTTCAGCTCATGAAACCAACACTTTACATTTCTATATTTTTGTTCAGTGAAAATCGAGCCCGTTGTTGGCCATTTGTAAAAAGCATTGCTGCTGCATAGTGCATACAACTTCAAAAGTTTCACCCACTCTGTCTGGCTCGCTGCATTGTCTGTAGTGTGACCTGTTTTTCACTACTTTCCATTCTGCCTTTTGATGGTCTGAGCAGAGGTAAGTTGATTGGCATGCCATTCAGGGTGGTTTCAAGATGTAGCCTTACTTGATCGCTTTCATCTTTTGGTCATTTATTTCTCACTAACTGGGATGTAAACACATTTGAGAAAAATAAGCTTTTTGTGCGTATGAAACACTTATGGGATCTTTTATTTCAGCTCATGAAACATGGCACCAACACATTACATGTTGCTTTTACATTTTTGTTCAGTGTAGTGTGCAGGGTGGCCAACCCTCCTCAAGGAGAGTCCAGGAGAGCAGGGTGGCCAACCCTCTTCCAGGAGAGTTCAGGAGAGCTACTGGGTATGCAGGCTTTTACTCCTGCCCTGCTCGAACACATTACAAAAAAAGAAATGATGAGCTGCTCAACAGGACCTCGATAAGCTGACTCTGGTGTGTTTGAGCAGGGTTGGATAAAAAGCCATACACACCCAGTAGCTCTCCAGATGGAGGGTAGACGGACCACGTGTTTTATACAGCAGCCTTCCATTGTCAATACCAGTGATAATAATGAATGTTATTTTGCGAAGTGATTCATCATACAACACAATTTTCAGTCATATTTTTGGCCCATGGTGTTACAGACCTTGTTTTTTGGTATGTCACGGAAGGAAGGGTCCCGTAACAGTTTTCCTTGGGTTGGGGTTATTTCAATCCTGTCCACATGCCTACAGCTGGCAGCACTGCCTACAGCTATCCAATGTCAAACCAACTTTACCACTGTCGCACACCAGCCGGCTGAAGCTAACTGGCAAAAGAAGTTGGCTAGTACTAGCTAGCCTAGGTGACTTCAAGACAATACCTGGTCAGACTCAGGGATGCAAACTGGTGAGGGCCCAAAAAGGTGACACTTTCTTTTTGCACCGAAACATGCAAAAAAAATCCCTGCTAGGGGGAAATGCAGGTTTTAACTAATTAAACAACAAAGAATATGATATATATGATCAGTCTGTGTGTAAAATCTAATCCTTATTTGTCACGTGCGCTGAATACAACCGGTGTAAACCTTACTGTGAAATGCTTACCTACAAGCCCTTAACCAACAATTCTTTAAGAAGTTAAGAATAAAAAATAAAAAAAAGTAACATAATTAAACAGCAGAAGTAAAATAACAATAGCGAGGCTATATAGAGGGGTTCCGGTACAGAGTCGAGGTAATATATGTACATTAAGGTAGAGTTAAAGTGACTATGCATAGATAATACATAGAAAGTAGCGGCAGAGTAAGAGGGGTCTGGTTATTTTTGCACACAAAATAAAAGTGGTTCATGTGAACCTAAAAAATATAAAGAAAGCAATCCAATGTTATTTGTTGCCTAGACTTTACTGCAAATAACACTCAAGTCTTATGAAAAAAAAACTATACACTAATATTGCAGTTAGCCATGACAGCCTTAATAATAGAATGCTTGTGACCACACACACACACACACACACACACATATTGCACTTGGGGGAAAAAAGTAGAAATAGAATGAAACAAACAGGCATTCTATTTTTGCTCTATTATATTGGCCACTATAGTAGACAATCGATCAAGGGCACAAGGCTACATGTGTGCAAAAATAACGTTAATAAAATGTAATAATCCCCCCTCACTCACACACAAAAGTGTTACTGTCAAGTTCAACACAACAAAAGCAATATCTTTGGGCTACACTGCACTTTATTACATTGTACACTTTCTGCCTGTGGACATCTGTTCTACAATGTGCCACCCGAGCATGAGACCCTTTGTTGGCATAATTGATCTATTTCAGGCAGAGTACACCTGGCATACCTCTTCTTTTCCACCGTACTGAAAAAGTGAGAAAGAGGGAAAGTGTGTGGTGTTCCTTTCACCTCTACAGTCGTGGCCAAAAGTTTTGAGAATGACATAAGTATTGGTCTCCACAAAGTTTGCTGCCTCAGTGTTGATGGCAAGAGTGATCCGATGAATTGGAATTAATTGCAAAGTCCCTCTTTGCCATGAAAATGAACTTAAACCCCCAAAAACATTTCCACTGCATTTCAGCCCTGCCACAAAAGGACCAGCTGCCATCATGTCAGTGATTGTCTCGTTAACACAGGTGAGTGTTGACGAGGACAAGGCTGGAGATCACTTTGTCATGCTGATTGAGTCAGAATAACAGACTGGAAGCTTTAAAAGGAGGGTGGTGCTTGAAATCATTGTTCTTCCTCTGTCAACCATGGTTACCAGCAGGGAAACACGTGCCGTCATCATTGCTTTGCACAATAAGGGCTTCACAGGCAAGGATATTGTTGCTGGTTAGATTGCACCTAAATCAACCATTTATCGGATCATCAAGAACTTCAAGGAGATGGGTTAAATTGTTGAAAAGTTGATTCAGCTGCGGGATCGGGGCACCACCAGTGCAGAGCTTGCTCAGGGATGGCAGCAGGCAGGTGTGAGTGCATCTGCACGCACAGTGAGGCGAAGACTTTTGGAGGATGGCCTGGTGTCAAAAAGGGCAGCAAAGAAGCCACTTCTCTCCAGGAAAAACATCAGGGACAGACTGATATTCTGAAAATATTTAGCTAGCTAACGTTACCACATCAGATGACCTAATGTTAGCTGTCTGACTTTATTAGCCAGCTAATTTTCACCCCATAAAACTCAATTATTTGATCTGTTAAGTAGGCTAATGTTGCCTCACCTCAAACTTTCCAAATGCCTGTTGTTTTTTGGTTACAGATTGTTAAGTACGCTTCATC
Source organism: Thymallus thymallus (assembly GCA_023634145.1). Lineage (NCBI taxonomy): Eukaryota > Metazoa > Chordata > Actinopteri > Salmoniformes > Salmonidae > Thymallus > Thymallus thymallus. The sequence continues at coordinate 38,376,567 of CM042391.1, forward strand.
ACCTTCTCACGGCCGTCTCCGTGGTCAGGCTTCTCACCTACCTCTTCGTTATCGTTCAGGGGATGCGCTGCTGTAACCGGAAAACTGTCATTCTACGGTCTGCTGTGAAGAGCGCGCTCTTTCCAGAGAGAAAGCTGTATGCTGTAACTACCAAATTGGTTGTAACATCTCCTCAGTCGCGTGCTGCATTCTGTTATGTGAACGATTGACTAAGCCTTGGATACAGCCAGTATTGCTGCAAACGCTCATCACTCATTCGCTTAGATAGTAGTGATCCAAAGCCCCTCCTCCCTCAAACCTTTTTCCATCGGATCTACACGAATCGCGTAGCTCAACTATTTTGGATTAAAAAACGGCCCTGCAGACGGTTTCAAGTTATCTAGAAGGCTGATTGACTGTGTACTGTTTTGGCAGATTTAATGTAGAAAATGCTTGCTATGTGCAAACTCTCTCTCTCACACACACACACACACACACACACACACACACATTAAACCATCCTCCCCCAAGACAACCCTTGTTTGGCTTCAGTCATAGCCGCTGTATTTCTAATGAGCAATATGGATGTGACGATGCCAGTAGCACAAAGCAGACCAAACTCTTTGGTCCTTTAAAAACTTGCTGTATGTAAAATAATGTGTGCTTTAGCTTGGAAAATAAATACATGTGACTGGATGACAACATATTGATGTTTGTTTACAACATTAAGGCGTATTTAGGAAGTTAAATACGCTTCGTATTTTGTTTCCTTGCCACGATACTAATGAGTATCGCGATACTGGTATCATCCCGGCCCTAATAACAAAGCTGAAAAAAAACCATCCAAAACAGGAAATTCTGCCCCACTTTAAGTGAATTTCCATGGCAACCAACACAGGAGTACACATGCATTAGCGACCCGCTGGAGCGTTCGATTGCTGCTGCCTTTAAACTGCAGGAGGTGGCCCGTTGCTTGGTGGGGTTCCAAGAGACCCTGACCTGGTGCAAATTAGCCTGCACTACTGATCATCCCTCATTTTATTCATCACTGTAATCCACAGGGCAGCAAGAAAAATCAATAAGAACACTTACTCCCTATTCACATATCCCTATCCAAGGCCCGATTACCCTGAACACCCATTCCACCTACCACTGTGACAGGCATCATAGCTTCATTCTCTACAGAAAAGCAGTGGAGCCACTGGCATTATTAAGATGTAAATAGTGTAGTCTCTGTTTTGAGAAAAAGTAGGGTTTATTTATAACCATATGTATACATGCATTGAGCAATGCATACGCATTTCCTTAGAATAGAGCAGCGAAGAGCCTACTGCATACTTAAAAACATCAGCCATTTCAGCGAGAGGAAAACACAGGAGAGTGGAATGTAATTGGTGGATAAAAAAGCCAGTCCACCAGCTGGAGAAATGTGGAGAACAGAAAATGGTAGAAATTAGTGAAAGGACTCCAACCGGGCATCTCAGCAAGAGTTACATTATTTTAATCTGCAGAACACGGGGGGAAAAAAATACAACAAAAACAGGCCAGTCTTGACATTAGTCATGTTTGAAAGGAAAGGGCAAAACAGATTAACTCTACATGTAGTTGAGGGGCTGACTTTGTGTGTGGTGAGAGGGGCAAAGCATGTCCCACGTATATTATGTAGGAAAGAGGGGCAAAAATCGGTGAACATGTAATACATAGATAGATAGATAGATAGATAGATAGATAGATAGATAGGTACTTTATTGATCCCCCGGGGGGGAAATTTCCTTGTCAAGCAGCTACAACAAAACACAGGGCTGCAATGAATGCTTTTGAATGTCACAAAGGGGCATTTAGCAGACCATAAGCTATTGTGTTGATTTGTCCATGCTTTTCACCATATTGTACCTGCACCAGTCACAAAGAAGCAAGAGTGGGGCTTCAGCCTAGAGGGGAGTGATATTTTGGTTTTCTTTCCACCCAATGCTTTTTTCTAAAAACAAAAACTGAATGTAAGTTAACGCCATAAATAAGTCAAAGAATGGCACTTGGATGCATATTTATCACAGTCCAGTCTGTGCTACCACGAGTCAAACCATAATGGATAGGCCTACATTTTTCATATTCGTCTTATCTATCCCAAACTTATGCTACTACGGCTGACATTGAAGAGACAAACAACCAATTTCCAAAGTGTCTATCATAAGCCAGATTTAAAAAGGAGAATCTTGGCAACAAGCTGTTTATTTTGATGAAAGAGAATCATGCAGAATGGGTTTATAATTGGATGTACAGTGCATTCGGGAAAGTATTCAGACCCCTTCCCTTTTTCCACATTTTGTTACATTCCAGCCTTCTACTGAAATGGATTAAATAAAACATTTCCCTCATCAAACCTACACACTATACCCCTTAAGGACAAAGCGAAAACAGGTTTTAATACATTTTTTAAGACTCAAAATTGAGCTCAAGTGCATTGATCATCCCTGATATGTATTTACAACTTTGAGTCCACCTGTGGTAAATTCAATTGATTGGACATGATTTGGAAAGGCACACACCTGTCTATATAAGGTCCCACAGATGACAGTGCATGTCAGAGAAAAAACCAAGACATGAGGTCTAAGGAATAGTCTGTAGAGCACAGTGGCCTCCATCATTCTAAAATGGAAGAAGTTTGGAACCCCCAAGACTCTTCCTAGAGCTGGCCGCCCGGCCAAATTGAGCAATCAGGGGAGGAGGGCCTTGGTCAGGAAGGTGACCAACAACCCGATGGTCACTCTGACAGAGCTCAAGAGTTCCTCTGTGTAGATGAAGAACCTTCCAGAAGGACAACCATCCCTGCAGCACTCCAGCAAATCAAATTGTAATGGTCAAACAAATACTGTATTTAGCAGATGTTATTGAGGGCGTAGCGAAATGCTTGTGTTCCAAGCTCCAACAATGCAGTAGTATCTAACAATTCACAACCATACACAAATCTAAAAGCAATAGAATGGAATTGAAATATATAAATATTAGGACGAGCAATGTCGGAGTAGCATTGACTAAAATACAGTAGAATAGAATAGGATATATACATATGAGATTAGTAAAGCAGACTGTAAACATTGGTACAGTGTTGAATAGCCGTGTGGTAGCCGGGTGGTAGCAGGCTAGTAACGGCAATTAAGTCTGATGGCCTTGTGATAGATTCTGTTTTGCAGTCTTCGGTCCCAGCTTTGATGCACCTGTAATGACCTCGCCTTCTGGATGATAGCGGGGTGAAGAAGCTGTGGCACTTTTTGGCCTTCCTGTGATATCGGGTGCTGTAGGTGTCCTGGAGGGTAGGCAGTGTGCCCCCGGTGATGCGTTGGGCAGACCTTACCACCCTCTGGAGAACCCTGCGGTTGCGGGTGGAGCAGTTGACGTACCAGGCAGTGATAACGCCCAACAGGATGCTCTCAATTGTGCATCTGTAAAGGTTTGAGGTTCTTAGGGACCAAGGATGTTGAGCCTTCTTCACCACACTGTGTGGGTGGACCATTTCAGATTGTCAGTGATGTATACGCCGAGGAACTTGAAGCTTTCCACCTTCTCCACTGCAGTCCCATCGATGTGGATAGGGGTGTGCGCCGTCTGCTGTTTCCTGAAGTCCACGATCATCTACTTAATTTTTGTCTCGTCATTGTTGGTAATAAAGTACAAAAAAAGTATGAACATGCAAGCACTAACTGTAAGTCGCTCTGGATAAGAGTGTCTGCTAAATGACTAAAATGTAATTCAGGCCTACTACTGTTGTGTCGTCTGCAAACTTGATGATTGAGTTGGAGGTGTGCGTAGCCACGCAGTCATGGGTGAACAGGGAGTACAGGAGCGGGCTGAGCACGCACCATTGTGGGGCCCCTGTGTTTAGGATCAGCGAAGTGGAGGTGTTGTTTAATACCTTCACCACCTGGGGGTCAGGAAGTCCAAGACCGTCAGAAAGTCCAGGACCCAGTTGAACAAGACGGGGTTCAGACTCAGGACCCCAAGCTTAATGATGAGCTTGGAGGGTACTATGGTGTTGAAGGCTGAGCTATAGTCAATGAACAGCATTCTGGTGAAGGTATTCCTCTTGTCCAGATGGGATAGGGAAGTGTCCAGTGCGATGGCAATTGCATCGTCTGTGGAACTATTGGGGCGATAAGCAAATTGAAGTGGGTCTAGGGTGTCAGGTAAGGTAGAGGTGATATGATCCTTAACTAGCCTCTCAAAGCACTTCATGATGACAGAAGTGAGTGCTACCGGGCGATAGTAATTTTGATCAGTTACCTTTGCTTTCTTGGGTACAGGAACAATAGTGGACATCTTGAAACAAGTGGAAACAGCAGACTGGGATAGGGAGAGATTGAATATGCCCGTAAACCAGCTGGTCTGATGATGCTCTGAGGACGCGGCTAGGGATGCTGTCTGGGCCGGCAGCCCTGCGAGGGTTAACACCCTTAAATGTCTTACTCACATCGGCCACGGAGAACGAGGGCCGCGTCGGTGGCACTGTGTTGTCCTTGAAGCGGGTGAAGGTGTTTAGCTTGTTTGGGAGCAAGACGTCGGTGTCCGCGATGTGGCTGGTTTTTTCCTTTGTACTCCGTGATTGTCTGTAGCTGTTGAATTGCGACTCCACTTGATCTTTAAGCATGGATTCCGATTGGTCAGACCAGTATTGAATAGACCTTAGCACAGGTACTTCCTGTTTGAGTTTCAGCCTATAGGAAGGGAGGAGCAAAATGGAGTTGTGATCTGATTTGCCGAAGGGAGGGCGGGGGAGGGCCTTGTAGGCAACTCGAAAAGTCGTATTCCTGGTCATAATGCTGGTGAGTTACAGCTGGAAACGTTTGGATATCAAAGCGGCTGTATGTAACACTAAAAAAAAAAAAAAATACTGCAAAGTTTCTTAGGAGCTGGAAGCAGAGCTGCCATGTCTGTAAGCGCAAATCAGGCCTTTATGGTAGAGTGGCTAGACGGAAGCCACTCCTCAGTGAAAGGCACATGACAGCCCGCTTGGAGTTTGCCAAAAGGCACTTAAAAGGGGAAAGGGGGATACTAGTCAGTTGTACAACTGAATGCATTCAACTAAAATGTGTCTTCCACATTCATTCAACCCAACCCCTCTGAATCAGAGGACTCTGACCATGAGAAGCAAGATTCTCAGGTCTGATGAAAGCAAGATTAAACTCTTTGGCCTGAATGACAAGCGTCACGTCTGTAGGAAACCTGGTACCATCCCTACAGTGAAGCATGGTAGTGGCAGCATCATGCTGTGGGGATGTTTTTCAGCAGAAGGGACTGGGAGACTAGTCAGGATCGAGGGAAAGATGAACAGAGCAAAGTACAGAGAGATCCTTTATGAAAACAGCAGGAGTGGCTTCGGGACAAGACTCAATATCCTTGAGTGGCCCAGCCAGAGCCCAGAATTGAACCAGATCAAACATCTCTGGAGAGATCTAAAAATAGCTGTGCAGCAACACTCCCCATCCAATGGGGTATTGTGTCTAGATTGATGAGATAAAAAGTATTATTCATACATTTTAGAATAAGGCTGTAACTTAAGAACATTTTGAAAAGTCAAGGGGTCTGAATACTTTGAATGCACTGTATATAAATTCAGGTTATCTTGAAAATTTTGAAGCAAAAACAACTAACGACTTAAATATCCAAATTTGCACAAATATTAGGCTACACAGAGAGAAACTGTATCCCTTGTCAGTGTAAGATTAACTGCATAAGCATTTAATGCCTAGAGTAGCCAGAGCATTTAAAGACTTACTACAGTGATTGTGACATCTGTTCAAGCCAAACATTCAGCAGGATCAAAGAGAAGTGTGAAAACAACTCTGTCGTATTCTGAACACACAGCAAACTCAGTGTACACAGCTTTAAAATGACAGTTGTATGGAAAAACCACACACACAGAGACAGACAGACAGACAGACAGACAGACAGACAGACAGACAGACAGACAGACAGACAGACAGACAGACAGACAGACAGACAGACAGACAGACAGACAGACAGACAGACATAGCCGCATATACCTGCCGAGGCAATGGCATTATTGGGTATTTCAGCACTAAGGAATAAGAAAACAAAGCTGTGGCTTCAGAGAAAGCAACTCTAAACAAACAGCGATAGGGGAAGAATTATCTAACCTTGCTGTAACTTTAAGTCCTAAAGCTGCAGCTTTAGTCAGTCTGGCTGCTGGCCAATTTACAGTAAACTGCTTCGCTCCACCTCCTCCAATTATATTCATGGTAGGGCAGACATGACTTTGTGGGTGCCAGAAAAACAGGCCTAGAGCGCTGTGCTCTCCCTCCTGCCTAAATAAGCGCCACAGTGGAGGGGAAAAAACGCAGCACACACTAGAAAAGATGGCTCCTTTTGCGAACTACTCATTTGGCGCTACTGAAAACTACCCTGCTCTGGCCATTTATAACCTGAAAGCTGAGAGAGATGGCAGGTCAATCAGCAGGAGTATGAATAGTAATTAGTCAATGGCATGGAGGAAACTAAAATATGTTATTTATTGCTAAATGAAATGGGTCATATGACGACTTAAAACTATTTGGGGAATTATTTGGGGGAGCCCAAGAAACATCTAGCCGTCACTTCCATTAACCAAGCATTTCTATGATACCAACAACACAAATAGGCTGCAGCTTATTCCTTCCCCCCCCATTGTCTACGTGTGCTGCAATCAGAAAAATCACAGAAACTTTGTGATAATGCATAATGTACTTTCCCCTGACAGAAATGCAGGTCATTCCAGTAATCATTGTAATCTTTATTTTAAAATCAGGCCACTGTTGTACATGTTATCGCCAAAGTGTTGCTAATCGAACAGAACACAGCACTTGGAAACTACAGGGCTTTGACTGGGAAACCTATAGGGTGGATGAGTTATGGCTGTTTGTGCAGTACTGTATATAGCCAAGTTATCGTTACTCATTGTGTAGCTATTATCACTCTTATTCATTATTTCTCTACTTTCTCTCTGCATTGTTGGGAAGGGCCCGTAAGTAAGCGTTTCACTGTTAGTCTACACCTGTTGTTTACGAAGCACGTAACAAAAAACATCTGATTTGACTAGGCTAGAGTTCGACCAGAGCTGCCAGAAAAGGCTGTTAAAGTGCTAACACAAAAACAGATCTGTCCCCAGCTGCATTTTAACCTCCAGGCCAACTAAACAATCAGCCTGAAAAATGTAGCGAAGCATTTCAGCACAAAGTAGACCTACGGTGAACCTACAAACCAAATTGGATCTGAAACATTGGTTACTAAAATAGCTGGGATCTGAAAAATGTAGCTCAGTTGGTAAAGCATGGCTAGGGTTGCAATGGGAGGGTAATTTTGTTTCTCATGGTCTAACAGTACTTTGGGTGCCTTTTGGCAAACTCCAAGCGGGCTGTCGTGCCTTTTACTGAGGAGTAGCTTCCGTCTGGCCACTCTAGCATAAAGGCCTGATTGGTGGAGTGCTGCAGAGATGGTTGTCCTTCTGGAAGGTTCTTCCAACTCCACAGAGGAACTCTGGAGCTCTGTCAGAGTGACCATCAGGTGACCATCACCACCAAGGCTCTTCTCCCCTGATTGGCAGGGCGGCCAGCACTAAGTAGAGTCTTGGTGGACTCTTCTTAGAAGAGTGAATGGAACTTAAATGGAACTTCTTCCATTTAAGAATGATGGAGGCCACTGTGTTCTTGGGGACCTTCAATGCTGCAGAAATGTTTTGGTACCCTTCCCCAGATCTGTGCCGACACAATCCTGTCTTGGAGCTCTGCATACAATTCCTTCGACCTCATGGCTTGGTTTTTGCTCTGACATGCACTGTCAACTGTGGAACCTTATATAGACAGGTGTGTGCCTTTCCAAATCATGTCCAACCAATTGAATTTCTCAGGTGGACTCCAATCAAGTTGTAGAAACATCTCAACGATGATCAATGGAAACAGGATGCACCTGAGCTCAATTTTGAGTCTTACAACAAAGGGTCTAAATACTTGTAAATAATGTTTGTTTATTTTTAATACATTTGCAAACCTTTCTAAAAACCTGTTTTTGCTTTGTCATTATGGGGTATTGTGTGTAGATTGATGAGGAATTTTTTTAAATTTCATCCATTTTAGAATAAGGCTGTAACGTAACAAAATGTGGAAAAGGGGGAGGGGTCTGAATACTTTCAGAATACAGTGGCTTCAGAAAGTATTCAGACTCCTTGACTTATTCAACATTTTGTTGCGTTACAGCCTGAATTCAAAATTGATTAAATTGTTGTTTTTTTCAATGCACTGTATCTCCATACACAGTAGCTACAAACAACTCTGGAAGTCTATTGATGAAGACAAATATGTTTATTGAAGATCATTAATAAACCAGATCATCCTGAAACTTAAGGCTCACCGCCTTAACTAGATTCAAACCAAAAGTGTACATAATGGTTTTGTACGGTACAGTACAGTAGACGCACTAGGAATAGGATTAAGAGAAACAACTATTATCCATCTGTGTATGAAACAAACCACTGGTTACATAAACTGACTTTATAAAGGCTCAACAAAAAAAAAAAAGGATATGAAACTGAGACACCGTAAATTGTGCAATTAGTCCGACCAAAGAGCAAATAAACCAGAATGTAAAACTGTAGATTAAAAAGGGTAATCCCAAAGTATAAATGAGCTGGATTGGCAGTTGTACAAACAGACCTTTATAGTCTTAGTTTGTTTCTGTGTTTCTCTTTCTAGTAAAATAAAACCTTTCCCTGTGAGCCAGCAGAGCACTATGTGAATCACAGAGTGAAACCAGGGACAAGCCAAAGAGGGCTATGTATCCACCAAGGTAGAGAAAGTGTTGAACCGAATCAATCTACAAGCTACTTGAATGCCAGGAGGTGAGAATGGTGCGAGGTTCCCTGGGGGTGACCAGTTGAGTGGATCAAAGTACCCAGTCTGACTGGGCGTAGAGGCCTGTTAAGAGTTTCGCCACAAAGGTGATTTAGAAGGGCACTGGGCACAACGCCAAACAGATTACAAACCACAAGTAGGCCGACTGCTGAAGACAAGTATCAGACCACTGTTCATGTATGGCTTCCAGCATCAATGTGCATGTGCTTGGGAGGGGGGGGATATCAAAACAAAAAACTGTCAGGAGTCAAAATGCGACATTCGGCAGGTGTGAGAATTAGTTTGACCACAGGACAATCAAAACTTCCTTCTGAAAGCCCAATTCAATTCACAACATTGTAATTGGCTCAGTGTGTTAGGGAGTGCAAAGCATTGGCTTAAAAGCTAAGCAGGATATAATAAAAAAGGCATGTTTTCGATACTGTGCATAAAGGCTCAGACCAAAGGAGTCTGCTGGCCGAGAGTACATATTACCTCTGAACAGAGCGCCGGAAGTAATTTGCAAACCAAGTGCAAACCGATTTTACATGTAGAATCACACGAAAATGACGGCAGTCAGACGTCCACCAGCGGGTAGTCTCAAAAACCCAGTGCGCCGATCGAACGGCAGATCAAACAGTCGCCGTGGTGTGTGATCTTTACATGACTGACTTTCAGAACTTTTTGGTCAATGCAGCTTGACACAGATCTCTGTGCTTTTGGCTGTCCACCAGAAGAAAATAAAAACACACACACACACACACACACACACACACCCTGAACGAGGTACATATCCAGTACAGGCCTAAATCAGGAAACCATGGATGGGTTCGTCCTTAGGGTAAAACGAACTCAAGTGATAGATTTACTACCTGAAACCACAGAACCAGCCAAGCATGTTTTTGAGATGCGCAGCCGTTAATAAAACTACTTGTTTCCATATTCTCAGTCCAGGAAACATTTGTGCAGAAGCATCAATTTGAGTAACTTGTATTACTAGTTATTGTGTCTACCTAAAATAGATAGGGGTAACAACATAATCCATGACTGAAAGATCACTGATTAAGTATTGTGGTTCTGGCAGCCTAGCTATGCAACTGGGACTCGCCCATACATGAACGTTCAAGTGGTCAGAGGAATACAAAATAATTAAACAATTAAAAGCCTAATAGCTGATTGATGCCAACTGCATTTTCATCTGAGGGCGCAATTTGCTGTTCAATTCAATTATGATCAGGCAGCAACTTATTTATTGTCAACGAATTGTCACTTGAGGTAACCAATATAAAACATTTAGGCAGTCCAATAGCTTGGTTTAATGGGGTGGTTAACATTTCCAGTAACATGTATTGCCCTAAAACCTGGAACAAACCATTCTGGTTCCAGCTGCTCACAGGCAAGTGAAAATTACCCAACTCCATGTCTCCATCTGTAATTGTGTTTATGCAGTAATGCATGCAGTCTCCATGGCCTCTACGGATAATGATGGAAGTACCAAGTATCAATTACTGTTCAACACGGGGGCCCCCCAGGGGTGCATGCTTAGTCCACTCATGTACTCCCGGTTCATCCAAGGCCAAGCACAACTCCAACACCATCATTAAGTGTGCTGACAACACAACAATGGTAGGCCTGATCACAGACAATGATAAGACAGCCTATGCCAGGAAAACAACCTCTCCCTAAATGTGAGCAAGACAAAAGGAGACTTCAGTAAAAGGAGGGCCAAACACACCCTCCTTCACATTGACGGGGCTGTAGGGTAGCTGATCGAGAGTTAAATTCCATGGTGTCCACATTACCAACATACTATTATGGCCCAAATTTTTGTTTTACACTGCTGCTACTCGCTGTTTATTATCTATGCAGTTACTTTACCCCTACCTACATGTACAAATTACATTGACTAAACTGTACCCCCACACATTGACTTGGTAAACCTTGTATATAGTTATTGTTATTTTGATATAACCAGCTTCACCTGGAACGCTTTTCCATCAGTCTTGAAGGAGTTCCCACATATGCTGAGCACTTGTTTGCTGCTTTTCCTTCACTGCGATCCGATTCATCCCAAACCATCTAAATTTGGCTGAGGTTGGAAACAAAAATCTCAAATTTGGACTCCAGACCAAAAGGACAAATTTCCACCGGTCTAATGTCCATTGCACTTGTTTCTTGGTCCAAGCAAGTCTCTTCTTCTTATTGATGTCCTTTAGTAGTGGTTTCTTTCAGCAATTCGACCATGAAGGCCTGATTCACACAGTCTCATATGAACAGCTGATGTTCAGCTGTGTCTGTTACTTGAACTCTGTGAAGCATTTATTTGTGGTGCTATTTGAGGCTGGTAACTCTAATGAACTTATCCTCTGCAGCAGAGGTAACTAAGTTTTCCATTCCTGTGGCGGTCCTTGAGTGTGCAAGGACCGCCAGAGAATGCCATGAGTGTGCAAAGCTGTCATCAAGGCAAAGGGTGGCTATTTGAAGAATGTGAAATAAATCTAAAATAAACACTTTTTTTTTACTACATGATTTCAGTTGTTATAGTTTTGATGTCTTCATTTTTATTCTACAATGTAAAAAAGTGCAAATAAAGAAAAACCCTTGAATGAGTAACATTCCAAACTTTTGACCGAGGGTAGGTAGGTGGGTGTGTGTATATATATACATATATACACACACACACACACACACACACACACACAGTTGAAGTCGGAAGTTTACATACACTTAGGTTGAAGTCATTAAAACTAATTTTTCAACCACTCCACAGATTTCCTGTTAACATACTATAGTTTTGGCAAGTCGGTTAGGACATCTACTTAGTGCATGACAAGTAATTATTCCAACAATTGTTTCACTTATAATTCACTATATCACAATTCCAGTGGGTCAGAAGTTTACAAACACTAAGTTGACTGTGCCTTTAAAAAGCTTAGAAAATTCCAGAAAATTATGTTATGGCTTTAGAAGCTTCTGATAGGCTAATTGACATCATTTGAGTCAATTGGAGGTGTACCTGTGGATGTATTTCAAGGCCTACCTTCAAACTCAGAGCCTCTTTGTTAGACATCATGGGAAAATCAAAAGAAATCAGCTAAGACCTCAGAAAAAAAATTGTAGACCTCCACAAGTCTAGTTCATCCTTGGGAGCAATTTCCAAACAACTGAAGGTACCACGTTCATCTGTACAAACAATAATACACAAGTATAAACATGGGACCACGCAGTTGCCATACCGCTCAGGAAGGAGACGCATTGTCTCCTAGAGATAATCGTACTTTGGTGCGAAAAGTGCAAATCAATCTCAGAACAACAGCAAATGACCTTGTGAAGATGCTGGAGGAAACAGGTACACAAGTATCTATATCCACAGTAAAACGAGTCCTATATCGACATAACCTGAAAGGCCGCTTAGCAAGGAGGAAGCCACTGCTCCAAAACCGCCGAAAAAAAGCCAGACTACGGTTTGCAACTGCACATGGGGAAGAAGATTCTACTTTTTGGAGAAATGTCCTCTGGTCTGATGAAGCAAAAATATAACTTTTTGGCCATAATGACCATCGACATGTTTGGAGGAAAAAGGGGGAGGATTGCAAGCCGAAGAACACCATCCCAACCGTGAAGCACGGGGGTGGCAGCATCATGTTGTGGGGATGCTTTGCTGCAGGAGGGGCTGGTGCACTTCATAAAATAGATGGCATCATGAGGAAGGAAAATGATGTGGCTATATTGAAGCAACATCTCAAGACATCAGTCAGAAAGTTAAAGCTTGTTCGCAAATGGGTCTTCCAAATGGACAATGACCCCAAGCATACTTCCAAAGTTCTGGCAAAATGGCTTAAGGACATCAAAGTCAAGGTATTGGAGGCAAGGAGGCATACAAACCTGACTCAGTTACACAAGTTCTGTCGGGTGAATTTTGTCCCATTCCTCCTAACTTATTGTGGGATGCTTGTGGAAGGCTACCCAAAACATTTGACCCAAGTTAAACAATTTAAAGGCAATGCTACCAAATAATAATTGAGTGTATGTAAACTTCTGACCCACTGGGAATGTGATGAAATAAATCAAAGCTGAAATAAATCATTCTCTACTATTATTCTGACATTTCACATTTTTTAAATTAAGTGGTGATCCTAACTGACCTAAGACAGGGAATTTTTCCTAGGATTAAATGTCAGGAATTGTGAAAAACTGAGTTTAAATGTATTTGGCTAAGGTGTATGTAAACTTCCGACTTCAACTGTATATGTATGTATTTTCTGTGAACCAACAGTTTTCCTTCCTTTTTGAAGCTTTGACAGAAAAATCTAACACCATCCAGCATTTTGACTGACAAAAATATCCACACACACACGCATAAAAAGGATAAGCTAATGATTTTCCAACTCATGCACACCTCAAATACAATTTTATTGGTCACATACACATATTTAGCAGATGTTATTGCAGGTGTAGCGAAAAGCTTGGAAGCTGTATGTGATAACACAAAAAGCATTCTGGGCTAATAATGTAAGAAATAACAAAAAAAACAGCAAAGTTGCTTAAGGAGGTAGACGCAGAGCTGCCATGTCTGTCGGTGCCATCTTCTGTAGCCTACTGCACATCGGGGTGTTTACTGACCATCACATTCACGCAAATGAAGTCGCGCTCAACGGATTCAAATCTGCAGACAGATTAAAATCTATGCTGGCGGAACATCCGATGGACAAAACCTAATATGTAACATTTATGATGGAAAAAGTAGGCATATTACATTAAAATATCCTATTTTGGTCGTAAGGGGTGAGGGAGGGATTCACAGCGTCTGGCATTGACTCGGTTCCTATGGAGAGTGTGAGGTGTGTCTCAGTTCAGAGCTCTGTTAATCATTGTGTCAGAAGGGTTCAGTAACAGCTGATAAAGATACAAAATCAGAGAGGGGCGTGACAACAAATCAAGCCTGCCAATCATTAGCGAACCAAGACTTTGCTGAAATGTAGCAGTAGTGTTTGAGCCACGAATGACAAATGCCTTGTGATTCAGCCCTGTAGCGTGAGAATGGAACACTTTGCATGAGGAAATGCTGCCTTGATGCCATGCCCAGAAGCGAGAGAGCAAGTCTCAAAACAAACGCAGAGCCACAGACACACATTACTCAAACTCCAGGCCACAACTCAACTGTTTAGCCACCTGTCCCTAGTCAACCAGTTGACAGGCCATTATGGTATTTGACACATTTAGTCGTTTCAGATACAGATAGCGACAGGTCACGCTATAGGCCTAACAGTTAAATTCCTTGTCTTAATGTAAATGATAACTGTTACAGATAAGTATAGATCTATCAGTTACTGTATCCAAGTATAGATACAAAGAAATGCAACAAATCCGTAAACTTTAGACAGTAAAAATATATGTTAGGCTAGCTCTTTAGAGCATTAAATTATAATAATGTGGGTTTACTACCTCCCTGATGACTCAAAGTGAATTCTTCCTCTTCTCCATCTTCACTACATACTTCTGGTTGAGACTGCCATCGTTGCAGTCGTTTGAGGTGACGTCAAAATGAGTGGTGTTCTACAAAAAGTAATCAGCGATTGGATCATCTCTAACCAAATCTGAGTATCAAAGCCGATGACACATTTTCTAAACGCGGCTTTACCCACGGGTGTTCTGGCTATGGCCAAACCCATCGGTTTCTGAGACCAATCAGAACGGTTCGATTCTGTTTGCGTTCTAGAAATCGTCGGGGAGCCAGACTCATTGCAGAGAAGAAACTAACGTCAGTGGGCGTGGCATAGCGTCTGGCCAGAGCAAGGAGTTTGGGTAGCCAGGCAAGTTACCTACACCTGCTTTAGAATCAGTTGTGGTCATTAACAGTCATTATCACATTTAGACTGCCTAAACCACATAATGACATACAGTAAGATATGAAAATCTAACCAGGTGTAAGTATTAAGATAACCTTGATGAAGCAAATCATTGACAACAGCAACAGGTACTGTAATCATGTGACAATATCTGAGGTAATGGAATGGCACACACCCAAGGTATAGATCAACGTCTTCACATGCACCTGCTGACTACCAGGAGAAGACATTCTCCAGAGACGGTCAAGTTTGGTAACCACAGTGGCAGAGCACTGCATTCCACACACACATTTCAAGTGAGGCAATTCCAGCCTGAGCGCTGATGCCAAGTGCCCTGGTATGCCTGTGTGTGCTGATTGGATTTGTTACAGTGCCCCTACCTGCAGCATACATGAATATCCATCAAAATGAAGGCCCTCACCTTACAAGCATGCTAGTCTTAAGGGCTACAGGGGAGTTTCAGTTATGAACATGGAAATAACCTTTTTTCCTTCAGGTTCAAAGTTGAGTGCAACAGTACTTAGTTATGACTACTTCCGTTGCATTTGAATATTCTACTTTACTGTCAGTGCCTCAGTCACAGGGTCAACCTATTAAGAGCACTAATTCTGTTCAAAAAGCACTTGACATGGACGAAAGAGGAACAAGTGGAAGTGAAGGCACTGCAAACGGAAAGGTATATCAAATCAGTTGCCAGTAAATTATAATTTTAAGTGAATATTGGATGGAATTGTGGCATATTCTCATCGGTCTAATGGATTCCCAAAGGAGACAGACGTTGGATGCTGATGCTACTCCACTGCAGCGAGAGGAATCAGTTCTCAGCCTATTGAAAACCGACATAGCCTACCAGGGGCCCAACTAGGGTTGTAAAGGGTCGGAAACTTTCCGGTAAATTTCCAGAATTTTTCCATGGGAAATTAAGCCTGGGAATTTAGCTTAAATTCATCAAAAAAGTTAGCAAAACAGTTAACCTTTATTGTGGGATACACACAGGGCAATTCTAGTCTGTCATATTTTGGTTAAACTATCCCCAATTCAATGGAATTGCAACCCTCTGCATTGCAGGGCATTCTTCCATCACATTTGCAGCTGATTCTCAAGATCTTGCACACTAATGAGATGCTATTGAGCCACACTACTACACTGTCTGAGCCAAGGACTACATGCTTTCTGGTAAGTTTTGATTACAATACTGGGTGGGGTGAATATATTTTAAATGACAAATGATGTTTGTTAACTAGTAAATAGTATCCTACAGTAAAGTGTGTTTATATCATTTCTAACTTAACAATTTCTGCTAGTTAGTTTTTGCTACCATGTGGGTTTTAGCTTGCTTGAGCCTGCTAACTGAGGAGTGTTAATTCACCTGTTTCTATACATGTTTAATTAAAACATGTATCTTACAAAAGGGAGTTGTTTAATCTAACTGCTTAACTATTTATCTGTACATGGAATTGTATTTTTATTTATTTTTTTTACTTTATTTTTTTGTAATCTTTACAGGAAAATGCCACAGGCACTATCTGATGTGTGGATACATTTCACTGCAGCTAACGTAGAAGGAAAAGCTGTGTACATCTTCAAATACTGTGCCAAATCATATGTGAATAATGCAACAAAGATGCAAAGTCATCTGCCAAGTGCATAAAGTTCCCTGAGCGCTCACAACAAGCAACCTCTGACGAAAGTCCCTCGACTTCTATTCGAGGTGAAAATGATGAATCAGACACCTTATTGATAGCAACAGATCAGCTTTTTTGACTCAATGGAGGAACATAGAGAAATGCTGATGAATGTCTTGCTCAAGCTTTGTATGCAACTGGTTCACCTCTGATGCTCACAGGCAAAGTGTATTGGAAGAGATTTCTGAATGTTCTTCGCCGAGCATACACCCCTCCAACCAGACATGCTTTATCTACTCATTTGCTGGATGCAGAGTTCAGCAGAGTTCAAGTGAAGGTCAAGCAAATCATAGAGAAAGCAGACTGTATTGCAATAATCTCTGATGGGTGGTCGAATGTTCGTGGGCAAGGAATAATTAACTACATCATCTCCACCCCTCAACCAGCATCCTACAAGAGCACAGACACAAAGGGACAACATACACACTGGTCTCTACATTGCAGAATTGCTGAAGGCAGTCATCAATGACCTTCAACCAAATAAGGTAATTGCACTGGTGACAGAAAATGCTGCGAACATGAAGGTTGCTTGGTCTAAAAGTGGAGGATTCCTACACTCACATCACACCCATTGGCTGTGCTGCTCATGCATTGAATCTGCTCCTCAAGGACATCATGGCACTGAAAACAATGGATACACTCTACAAGAGAGCCAAGGAAATGGTTAGGTACGTGAGGTTAGGTACATCAAGTTTGTTATCATCATGTTTGACAGTCTCCTGGGGGGGAAGGAGTCTCTCCAAAAAATGGCCATATCACAGTCTGCCGATATGGACAGCCCCATCAAGAGGATCCTCCTGGATGATGTATTTTGGGAGAGAGTGGTAAGCAGCCTGAAACTCATAGCAGTAGCCATTGCACAGATTGAGGGAGACAATGCCATCCTGTCGGATGTTCAGACTGCTTGCAGATGTAAGAGAAGAAATCCGGACTGCCCTGCCCACTTCACTGTTGCTCCAAGCAGTGGAAACTGTAGTTCTGAAATACATGAAAAAGCATGAAGACTTCTGCTTGAAACCCATACACGCCACAGCGTA
The DNA here is from genome assembly GCA_023634145.1 of Thymallus thymallus. Taxonomy (NCBI): domain Eukaryota; kingdom Metazoa; phylum Chordata; class Actinopteri; order Salmoniformes; family Salmonidae; genus Thymallus; species Thymallus thymallus. The sequence continues at coordinate 38,393,993 of CM042391.1, forward strand.
CATGTTGGAGCCCAATTTGCTGGCAAGAACATCCTGTCTGGTGCAGAGATCAACAAGGCCTATGGTGTCATCACTACAGTGTCTCGCCACATTGGCCTGGATAAGGGTAAGGTTCTTGGCAGTCTGGCGAAGTACACTTACAAGCAAGGGCTTTGGGATGGAGATGCAATATGGCAGTCGTGCCAACATATCTCATCAGCCACCAGGTGGAAGGGACTTTGTGGATCTGAGGTTCTTTCCCCTGTTGCCTCCATCATTCTCCAAATCCCACCAACATCAGCCACCTCAGAGCGCAACTGGTCCTTGTTTGGGAACACACACACAAAAGCACGCAACAGGCTGACCAATACAAGGGTTGAAAAATTGGTGGCCATCCGGGCAAATTTGAGGCTTTTTGAGCCTGACAACAAGCCATCCTCAACAAGGTTAAAAAGTGACAGTGAAGATGAGGCCTCCGAGTCTGATGATCAAGAGGTGGACATTGAGGAGGTCCAGGGAGAAGACATGGAAGCCTGAGAGGAAGACAACCAAAGCTTTAGTTTCTAGACTATAATTTTAGGCGTATGTTGAAAACATTTTTGGGAGATGCAACGGATCATTGGGTGTTCAGTGAAATCACCCCATGTGAAGAGTCAATTCATTTAACTGAAGTTGACATTATAGCATCATGCAGTTGCCGCAGATTTGTCGGCTGCACATCCATGACGGGAAGCTCCCGTTCCACCACATCCCAAAGGTGCTCTATTGGATTGAGATCCCGTGATTGTGGAAGAGTACAGTGAATTCATGGCAGATGAGGAAATGTTGGACGGGCAAGGAGGCATGGCTGAGTCAAATAGGAATCCTGACTTAATGAAGTGGTGATTAAAAGAGCTCAGCCATGTGCTTCTTGTCAGTAACAACCACATCAACTTTAAGGGACATGGGCAACTGTGAGGAGGGTTTATTCTCCAGGTCTTTAACAGTCTTCCAGAATTTCTTGGGGTTAGACCCACAGAGAGACAACTTTTCCTTAAAGTAACTCACTTTGGCCTCCCGGATAGCCTGAGTGCACTTATTTCTCATTTGCCTGAACGAGAGCCAGTCAGCCTGAATAAGCGTGTGCCGGGCCTTTCACCAAATGCAATTCTTGAGGTGGAGTAACTCTGCAAGATCACGGTCGAACCAGGGGCTGAACCTGTTTTTAATTCTCATTTTCTTTATGGGGGTGTGTTTGTTAACACCACTGAAAATATAAAAAAATAAGCATCTTCAACAGAGGGGATCAAGCTGATTCTATTCCATTTTACAGAAGCCAGTTCATGAAGGAAGGCTTGCTCATTAAAGTTTTTTAGCAAGCTTCTCTGACAAATCAGGACAAATCGTTTCATTGAGCAGCCATTACTAACACAGGCTGTAAAACAGTGATCACTAAGGTCATTACAGAAAACACCAGACTGATACCTATCAGGATTATTTATGAGGATAACATCAAGTAGAGTAGCCTTTTCTGGGTGTTTGGAGTCATACCTTGTGGGATAATGACCAACACATCTGGATTGGAGCTGTGAACTCACACTTTCAACTGATCCATTTTAGGTAATAAGCTTCTAGTGTTAACGTGCAGAAAACCCAGGCTTTTACGAGAGCAGAAATCAGTGAAGCAGATATCAGAGCACAAGTCAGAATTGGGGCTAGCAACAGTAGATGGGCCAGAGTGTACATGCACATTACCAGATATCATCAACAGTAATACAATCAAGGCACGGCATTGGACAGGGAGAGCTCTGCAGTGCTGATGTATGACATCTGAATGTGCATCAGATGGCAACAAGATCATATTGTACAGCAATTTAATCAGGTAACATGAATACAAAGCCTGCGTAAGGTGGTTAGAATGGGATGGGAGGCCAAAAGTCAGTGTAACCAATAGAGTCAGAGTCCCGAGTGTGGGAACAAAAGTCTGTCCCGCGGTTGGGTAAAGAAAGTTCATAGTCAACAAATAAAGTTCGTAGTCAACAAAATGTGAACAAATTTGTGGGTCCAAATTTGGCTGATGCTACTTTTTTTTTTTAAAGTGACAGATTAGCTTCCCTTGCAGTATCAGAAGTTGAAACGTCTTTCCACATTTATAATGTAACCCTAATGAACTGGTTGAGGCCAAACAAGCAGTCCATTTGTATTCCAAAAATGCATTTCTTAAGGCTTGTGTGACCAGTCATTACAAGTGCATGCGTGCAGTCAAAACTATTTATTTTTAGTTTTTTTTATTTTGCATTATTTTAATATTTGTAGCTACATTATTTTACATTATGAAGTTCCCCAGAACATTTGAGCCAATCTAGGACTGACCACATTTAGTCGCTGGTTGATTGTTTGGTCGATAGGCTGTTGGTTGACCGAGATTTCTTTAGTTGAGCAGTTGCAAGTTTGGGGAGGGATTGGCTGGCCCGGGATGTCCTTGTCCCATCGCACTAAACGCACTGTATGTAGTGGATTTCATCCAAACATAGGGCATCCGTCTATCTATGGAAAAAACGTTTAAAACATTGACCAATCGATTGGTCGAAAGAACAGAAAAAAAAAAAAAAAAAAAAAATTTGATTGACCAAGATTTGTTTTGTTGTTGGGGAATCCCTAAACCAGTCATGCGTTTGTACATCCAGCTGGGTATTTGGTTTAACTTGTTAGTCATCTAAGTAAGTGGCTGAATTAATAAGAAGTAGGGGCATAATATAGTGTTAGCTTTCTGCCATGTTTGAGAAGTCAAAGCCTTTTGGATGAGTTATTTGTTCAGCTGCCACTGTTATCTTGATTTCCTTGCATTTTTTTCTCCTCGGTCTGCTCCTCCACGAAGAGCAGGCAGGCTCCTTTCCCTACCTACTCCACACAGACAGTGTGTACACATTCTTCTCCAGAGCCAGTACTGTTCTTCCTTCAGACAAGTATGTGTCAAAAAATAAATACAATTGCACAATGTCTCTTGTTCACATTCACTTGTAAAATGTCCAACCTCACCAAAAATTACATTCGGTAGCTACTACATATAACTTGATGAGCTGGATTGCAGTCTTTGCAATTAGTTTATTTTGCACTTATATTTAGCTACTAGCATCTACGGAAATTTGCCAGTACTTGTGCGAATTTTGTTAGCATTCTGGTAATTGACGGCCAATGGTGTTGTCTGTCACATATGGAACCGCTCGCATCAGGTGCGCTGATTAGAATGGTGTTTTCCCTCAAATTGCATTTTGGAAAATGTTTTGTTTTATTGGCTGCTTCATTACAGGAGTTGCCTGGTTAGTTCAAATGAATTACCATAATCTAAATGTGATTTCTGTCATTCTGAGCACTGTGGGTGGACGCCCTAATGGGCTATGCACTCCACGCATACATTTCTCAAATGGACGGTAAATTTAAATCTTCCTGGTCACATTGCTCGGCACCACCGAAAGAAACCCTGCTTAGTACATGACAGAAATTACAATACATCTATATGTGTTTACTTAAAGTCTATAGACCCATGTTCTTTTGTTAATGTCACTGTGAATAGACGGTATTGAAATGTCATGGAAAGTTAATGGAGAAAGGAAAGCTGACATGAAATTGTCAATCCATCTTTCATACTTTCGCAAACTCACCTGATGTTGTTACAATTTTTTTATTTTTTAAATTAAAAATACACTCAGATGCTCTTCATCTGGAATAATCAAATATGCCTAATTATTCATTTCAGTCCAAAAAAGGTTGTACTAATCCCCAAATTACCCCTTTAAAAACCTATTTGTAGGCCATTTGAAATTCACACTGTATATACGTTGAACGTCTAAGAAGTCATTAGGAAAATTGTATTGCCCCCAATGAGTCTCAACTCTGTCTTGCTTAACACATTGTGAAATTATCAACAGTTTGTAGAAATTCCTTTCGATGGGAAAGCCCGTTGCAGCACTGTACTCCCTATGAACTCATTAGAGCACGCCCATCTCCAGACATTTAACTGAGAACCAAATACTGAATGTTAGCTTAGGACAAAACCCAATATAAAACGAGAGGTTTACATCTTAGAGCAGGGGTTCTTTAACTTATTCAACCTGGGACACAAATTAGAAATTCTGTGTGTTCCTGGGACCCATGCTTATTAAAACATACAACCATACGTAAATATCTGTACATTTCATTGCCCGTGTACCTAAAACAAATGCAATATAGACAAAAACAAATAATGAAATATCCATTTAAATTCATGTCCCCCCCGCCCTTCATTAACAGTTACATATCTGTCTAGGTTAAGGGCTCCCAAGTGGTCTAAGACACTGCATCTCAGTGCTAGAGGCGTCACTACAGACAACCTGGTTCGAATCCAGGCTGTATGACAACAGGCTGTGATTGGCAGTCCCATAGGGCGGCGCACAATTGGCCCAGCACCGCCCTGAGTTTGGCCGGTGTAGAGCATCATTGTACATAAGAATTTGTTAACTGGCTTGCCTAGTAAAATAAAAGGTTAAATAAAAATGTATTAATTAATAAAACTAAAAAAAAAGGTTGGAATTGTTGCTGTTAAAATACAATAAAAATGTTTTTTATCTGAACTGGAATAAACAGATTTATCGCAGAGATGTAGACGAGAAAACAAACAGTCCTAATGAGAGGTGTGGCTGGTTGAAGTTTTCAACAAGCATGTCTATTCTGGGCTCAGTTTGACAAAGCAACCCTGAGGACAGTTTTTGTACTTGTTTTTTTAAGTACGCCAGAGTCAGACAGGAGAACACTTCCTGCTGTAGATGAGCAACACAGAACTGAGTGCGTTTGCCTCAATAAAAGCTTTATATTCCAGTTCAGAATATAAAGTTGTACTTGTATTTTAAACAGCAACAGTTCTAAGCTAGACTTGTTTACAATAATAATTTCTACAGAGATAGATAGGATCCTTTATTGATCCCCGAGGGGAAATTTCTTCGCCAAGCAGCTTCGAAAAAACACAGGGAAGGTGCAAAAAGCCAGAACGAAAATACACAAGACAGAAACACGATACATAGAGCGACAGTATGAAAAAGTATAAAAATACAAGTAGTATGGAGTGAAAAAAAAGCTATAAAGAGACATTGCATAGTATAGGTGAATGGCTGAATATGTACACTATACATTGTTACAGAGTGTTAAATGAAACCAAAATTATAAAAATATTGAGTTGATATAAATAAATAAGGAGTATTTGCATGGTTAACTATACTATACAGGTCAATGGCAGAGAAATACTTAAATAGCTAAAAGTGCGTATGATATAAGTGAGGGTAATAATAGTTTACTTAATATACAGACTGGTTAAATGAACAGGTAAGTGAATGTTTGCATGGTTAAATTAGCTGTACAGGTAAATATACAGTTAAATTTACAGGTAAGTGAATATTTGCATGGTTACATTAACTGTACAGGTAAATGACAGGAAGAGATACTTAAATAGCTAAATGTGTGCATGATATAATTTAGGGTAATAATAGTTAATTCTATAACTATAATAATAAATTTAACTATAATAATAGTTAATTCCCTTAAAATACAGTCCTTAGTGCGCAGGGTTTAATTACAGATAAATGCATGCATTGCACATTCGATAGACAAGTAGAGTCGGCTCTGGCACTTTTTGTACAGAGCCCCGGTGTTACCAGCCCGTCGTCCATATGGACTCCCAGGAACTTGTATGACCCAACTATTTCCACATCCATCCCCTGTATAGGGACTGCAGTCAGTTGGGCCTTGGTTCTCCTGAAGTCCACCACAATCTCCATTGTTTTGCTGATGTTGAGCTGAAGGTGGTTCTGCTCACACCTCACCACAAAGTCATTGATTGTGCTCCTGTACTCCTCCTCCTGCCCACCCCTGATGCACCCTACAATTGCGGAGTCATCCGAGAACTTCTGTAGGTAGCATGTTTCAGAGTTAAATCGGAAGTCCGAGCTGTAGAGGGTGAACAGGAAGGGGGACAGGACCATTCCCTGGGGGGCCCCTGTGTTGCTCACTGCCTGTTCTGACACACAGCTCTGTAGTCGCACAAATTGTGGCCTACCGGTCAGGTAGTCCGTGACCCAGGAGACTAAGGGTGCTTCCACTTTCATCCTCCTCATCTTCTCACCCACTTGCAGGGGCTTAACAGTGTTGAAGGCACTGGAGAAGTCAAAACCATAACCCTCACAGTGCAACCTGCGTTGTTCAGGTGAGAGTAGGCCCTCTGCAGAAGGTAGATGATTGCATCATCCACCCCGATATCGCGCTGATATGCAAACTGCAGGGGGTCCAGTGATGTACACACCAGGGGTCTGAGGTGACCAAGGACTAACCTTCCCAGGGTCTTTATGATGTGGGATGTTAGCGCTACAGGTCTGAAGTCATTCAGGACAGTGGGGTGCACCTTCTTGGGCACTGGGACTAGGCAGGATGTTTTCCACAGCACAGGGACCCTTTACAGGCTCAGGTTGAATAGTCGCTGAAGTATTCCACACAGTTGGTCAGCACAGACCCTAAGCACCCTTGGGCTGATGCCATCAGGGACCGCCGCTTTCCACTGATGTAGTCTCTCCAGCTCTCTCCTCACTTGGTTGGTGGTGAAAGCCAGCCCAGGTGGGGAGGTGAGGGGAAGTGAGGTGTTGCAGATCAGTCCAGAGGGAGCAGGGGTGGAGGTGGGTAGGGGGTCGCTGATTGTCTCAGAGGTGTTGTGAGCAAAGTGGGGGTGGGACAGCCGTGAGGGTGTGTGGCCTGGGGAGCTGGAGGGAGGTGAACAGGGCCAGTATCAAACCTGTTAAAAAATTGGTTCAGCTCATTGGCTCTGTCCTGGGTCCCCTCAGTCTGCCCACTGTTTTACTTTTTGAAGCCAGTGATATTTCTCATACCCTTCCACACCTCTCTCACCTGGCTCTGCCTCAGCTTGTCCTCCATTTTCTCCTTATACCCTCTCTTACAAGAGGCCTGATCATTTTTCATCTTCATATGTACTGTTACTTAGGGTTGCTTAGGGACAGTAGCTAGCTAGCTTGCTTTGGCTAATGTTAGCTAGCTAGCTATTAGCTGTGTACAAGGGGATTGTTTGAAAGAGAAACTAAGATCTATTACTATGAGATAGTACTCCCTTATTTCTGCTTATCATCACCTTAATTTCTATAAAATGACAATGCCTTGCTTGTACTTTTCCACCATTTCCTGCCCTGTTCTGCATGAACTCCCTGGGATTACAGTCATGCTGTGGATGTTTGGTCAGGACGTGTCGTTTTAATTCTCATTACTAAGCACTTCCCCACACAAAACACATTGTGGTCGCTCCTCATTATTTCTCAATGTTTGTATTAGACCAAGCAGGAGAAACTCATTGCTGCATTTGTGTTTCATGATGATTGAGCGCAGTCAGAACTTGTGGCTAGCTTGAGTCCATTTAATGACAGCGGTGAGTGATGGCGAGTGGGAATGACAAGTCAGTTGCTGAGAGCGCATCATCTGCTGCTGAATGACAGCGCTGCAACGTGTGGGTCGTGGAGGGATCTTCAAGAAAACTGCAGAAAAAATATCTGGTAAACCGAAACACACGGGCATCTCCCTCCCACTCACGCAGCTGGCAAACTGAGCAAAGACACCACTGCTAAGCAGAGAGCGCACTGAGCAGAGAGTAATTCATAAAATAATTATACATTTATGCTGACACGTCGCGACCCACCATTAACAGGTCTGCAACCCACTTTGGGTCACGACCCATACTTTAAGAAAGGCTGTCTTAGAGATATTCTGAGAAACGTACCATGAGCCCTGACATTATGACCTTGGATGACAGCGAGATGCATGGGGGAAAACCAACACGTCAAAACTCTAATTGTGTCCATTTGAATCTTGAATAATTGTGTCCAAGTGCAGCAGCTTGAGCAAACACAGCAGGGAGGCAGGGAATTGTTTTTCTCGCTCAAGTGCTTAATGACCAATTACATATTTCCCTTTTAATTCTAACACGCACATTTGCAGTTATGTACTGTCGCATCCTTCCTCCCGCCAGTATCAATGCTCCTGATGCACAGTGAAAGCCAATTTATGTGATGTGTTTGTGATGAAAAAAGGTGAGGAGGCAAGGCAACATATTGTCCACCACAATCTCTTGTATATAGATTTTCTATTGTGTTTTTGACTATGTTTTGTTTACTGTGTAACTCTGTGTTGTTTTTGTCGCACTGCTTTGCTTTGTCTTGGCCAGGTCGCAGTTGCAAATGAGAACTTGTTCTCAACTGACCTACCTGGTTAAATAAAGGTGAAATAAAAAAATTTAAAAAATAAACACACCAAAGCAGATCTGTACATGTGGCCTCCCAGCTGACAACGCACCCTGCCTACTCCACTCATTAACAAATGAGTGCATTTGCAATTGATCAACGGCAGGCAACAAGTTCAGAGCACGGTGTTCCAGATCAATTCAGATTTCGAAAAACTAAATTTAGATGTCTTCTTCACAGACGCAATCGGACAGAGCTTTTCCTTTTTTTAATGATGCAACAAAGCTGGGAATTGTGTGAAACTGAAACGAAAGAATCTGTATAAAACCGACAGGTGATAAATACAGTGCACCAAACGGGTTAAGACCATCTCCATGGCTTACAAAGTAATCTCTAAAAAAAACATTTCAGATTCTGGGATGTCAGATGTTCAAATTAAAATCTATTTATATTCCTAAAATCAATACTTATTCATAAATTATTAACCATTCAAAAGTGCACAATAGCCTTCATTAAATCCATGGGTCATGAGTGACCTACCTGCTGAAGCTGACAGGAAAAGATGAGCTCGACATCACTGATCCATCCCCATAGCCATTGCCTCTGTTCCAGCTGTCACTGACCGAGGGCAGTGGGGGATACTGGCCAAAGACAGGCTTCTGATCCTGCTGTAGACTCACTGACGTCGAGGTGTTTGCTCCGTAGGGGTAACTCGGCCCACTCGCGGAGCCCACAGAGTTGTGGGTACCAGGCATGTCCAGGCTGGATATCTGACAATAGCTCCGACGATCATTCTCTTGCTTGATGACCCCTGGGGTGCATAGCTGGATGAAGGTGTCAGCTTCCCGCTCCGTCTTGATGACAGGTATGGAGATTCCTGGCTCCAGAAGCTGCTGCTGCTGCTGGTCCGCGCTGTCCACATTTGTACAGTTTCCCCCATTGCTACGGTCTATGGGCTTGGTTTCCATGTTGCCGTCCTCGAGAAGGGCATCCTCCACTGACAGGGAGGAGAGGAAAGCGGCCTCGTCAGCCACGTAAAACTCATTCAGGTCAGACAGAGAGCCAGGCAAGTCCAAATCCCGCAGAATGTCCAGCGTATTGTCGCCAAGGAGCCTCTCGTTGACATCCAAGTCCTTCTGTGACTGTCCAAAGCTGACTGACCCCATGTCAAGCCTGTCCTTATCCATTGGTGAGAAGTTCTCCATTTTCAGAGAGAAAAGGTCATGAGGGCGTCCGAGCACAGAGCTCCCCGGGGTGTTGGATCGATTCAGATCTGCAATACTCGCCTCCAACAGAGCAAAGTTCTCAAACAGCTGTTGGTTCTGCTGTGGTTTCTGTGGCTGCTGCATTCTCAGGGCCTTCTCCATTACCTTCACTTCAGCCTCCTCTATAGTGAGTCCCATGGAGGCCGTCCCTGGTGTGGAGAGCTCCCCCTGAGTCTTAGTGACATTCAGTCCGTTGGAGGAGTCTCTGGCTGGAGTCTGTGGTCTGGAGCCAGGCAGATGCATCAGGGAGGTTGATGTGGTGGACTTGGAACCGCCTGCTTCACCCGAGAAGCTTCCCTCAACACCGCTACCGGAGAGTTTACCGAAAGCCAAGCCCTTGTCCTGGTTATTGCTGCGTTTCAGTCCACCTGGATCCATGTCTAGATCCTGCTTGACACACAGAGGAATTCAAAAACACCAACAGAGAAATTATTCAAATGATCAAATACAATGTTCCTATACAATGCAATCATTTCAATCTTTAAACCACAATATGATCACACCTCTCCTGGCTTATACGTGACTGACACAATATGACAGCAACAGTAAACATGTAGTACCCCACGAATGCTGCAGCGTCACGCTTGGGCCAATAGAGATTGAATTTTCAGTTATTGTGCGTGACCAAGATATCCATTATGTTGACTAGATACTCAAGTGGCCGCTCTAACAGTGAAACGACATGACTTGAAAAATGGAAGGCAGGAGGTAAGATTAGATGGGACCATTCTAGCCAATGAGAGGGCAGATACGCATGTGAACAATAGGCACAACTCAGAAATAAATTGCAGAACTCCATGATATTATCACTCCCGCGTCGCATCTTCCTCTCAGATGTGACTCACTTAATCAGTTAATTACTATAGCTCCCGCCTTGGGCCAACCACAAATTGTGTTAAACGCCAGATCTATGGCAAGACTTTCACCCAAGTTTCCTCAAAATTGAGCAAGTGCTATCAGATATTGCGTGTGACTAATGTACAAATGGACGGACAGAGACCGATCCACAGTCCCCTCCCCGATTTAATACTGGGGGACAATACTGCAATGTTTTAGCTACATGGGTTTTACTGCCGTGATGGCTACCAATAAACTATTTTTAAAAAACTAAAATCATGAAAACAGAGGTGTAGGCTATAATGTAGACCTTTGAAAGAGTGTTAACCTTAATACGGTACGGTAATAAACAAAGTCACCCTGAGGGATTCTCAACTGTGCAGATTGGAAGCATGCCAAGTGCAAGTCTTCAGACTGGCAATTCCAGGCCTAGCCTGTATTTTAAAGGAGGAAGGACCCCTTACTAGAATACATAACTTAGCATGACATTCAACCAGCTTCAAATGCAAACATCGCAGCCTTTGCTAAATGCTTTTTTTCATAATTACATAATGCTATTTCTTCCAGAATATTGATGTGACAAACAAACTAAGTGATACATTAGGCCTATTCACTATGGTTATTAAAGAATGGTTATTTTTCCCTTCAGCACGTCACTCTGAACACTCAATCTTACTTTATGCAGGTAGCCTAGCGGTTAAGAGTGTTGGGCCAGTAAACAAAAGGTCACTGGTTCAAATCCCGGGCGCCGATGACATGGATGTTGATTAAGGCAGCCCACTCACCTCTCTGATTCAGAGGGGTTGGGTTAAATGCGGAAGACATTTCGGTTGAATGAATGCATTCACTTGTGCAACTAACTAGGTATCCCCTTTCCGTTACTTGTTGGTTAGATAGCTGACTCAGAATATGTTGTTGTTACCTTGTGTCAGTGAAGCTTTGTCAATGAATGTAGAGCCTATCAAATATACTGTGCCCTCCGTAATTATTTGGGCAGTGAAGCATTTTCTTCTTTTGGCTCTATACTCCGAAATGTTGGATTTGAAATCAAACAATGACTGAGGTTAAAGTGCACACTGTCAGCTTTAATTTTGGGGTATTTTCATCCATATACGGTGAACCGTTTTTGTACACATCAAGCTTGTAACACTACAAATTTGTAGTATGCATTTGCTGTTTATTTTGTTGCGTTTCAGATTATTTTGTGGCCAATAAAAATTAATTGGTAAATAATTGTCATTTGTATTGCAAATAATAATATAATATGTTTCTAAACACTTCCACATTAGTGTGGGATGCTACCATGATTACAGATAATCCTGAATTAACCATTAATAATGATGAGTGAGAAAGTTAGATGCACAAATATCACACCCCCAAGACTAAGCTCTCACCATTACAATAACAGGAGGTTAGCATTTTTCAGGGGTATAATATTTCTTTCTAACACATAATTATTCACGATTCGTTAAGTATTATCCGTAATCATGGTAGCATCCACATTAATCTAGAAGTGTTTAGAAACATTTATTCATAATTACAATAAAAGTGACACCAAAAAGACACAATACATTATTTACCATTCATTTCTAAATTGGACACAAAATATTCTAAAACACAACCAAAACAAACAGCAAATGCATCCAACAAATGTGTAGAGTCACTGTTAGTGTGATGTAGTCATAGAGAGCTATGAATATGGTACCAAATATTTAACTTTTTACTACATCAATACAGATTTTGGTCCCCTAAAATGTGGGCACAATGTACAAAAAGTGCTGTAATTCCAAAACAGTTCACCCGATATAGATGAAAATACTCTCAAACTCAGTCGGCACTTTAACCTCACAGTCCCAGGAATTACGGAGGGCACTGTATCTATACATAACAGCAAGCATGTTGTTCTTGGGATTTGATGTGCGCTCATTGTAATACTACTTTTTTTTCTTCTTTTTCTTCTACCAATGGCACATCACATCCTATGTCCATAGTCGTTATTATTGATTTATCTTAGAATCTCACATTCTACATCAAAACTAAAACAGAACCAGTGCAACTTAGCTACAAATAAAATGGAGCGCTCTCGCTTTAACAGACATCTGTCCGTCTGTGATTGGGCGCAACTACGGTACTGTAAGTATATCACAGTAATGTCCAGTTTTACAAGCTAAATAAAAAGCGCCGCAGTGGTGCAACCTGTTGGCTGCTACCGGCAATTGCATCAAGTCAAACTGGAGAAAGTGATTCCCAGACCTTAATTAAAAACAAAAGTACGTCTATTTAGCTTTGCTAGTATGGCTAATAAAATCAAATTGGCTCAGGGGGTCGACATGGTGATATTATGTTCTAACAGTACTGAGGCGCCTAATTTTACACTGACATGGTGGGCGTCGAACACAGGGATCACACTACCTTATAGCTAAATCAATGTACAATCAAATATATGTTAAGCTTATGATGTAACGTTATACACAGGGTGTATGGCTGTAGCATATGCAACTAGTCTGATAATCCAAGACAGCTGCAAAATACAACACATAAGACGCAATGAAATGACACATTCGATGACTATAGGACAAGACTAGCTAATGTTACCTGTATCAAAAATCGGGAGTTTTCCAAGCTAGTTCATCTCCAATTCGAGTTGGAGATCTGTGGTTTCCCAGTCTTCACAGCCAATGTTCCTCGCGCAACGTTAGCTGAATGGCTTTGATACTTTCCTCGCGAGATGAAAATATAGCGAACGTCAGTTAACAAGCCTTGACATAGTCATCTCGTGCGCGGTTTATTCCCTTGATCACTTAACAATCTAGTTAGTCTAAATGTCAAACGTTAAAACAAAGTAGTTGCCGTCAAGTTAGCCATGTAACGTTACTGTATGTTTGCTAGCAATGCACCGAATTCAGCTTGCTAGCTAGATGTAATCAAACAGTAGGCAAAATAAAACATGCATTCGCTATAAATTCAAAATTGATATCAGCATTGAGATTACCAGCAGTTTGATATGATGCATGTTATTAGAATCATTGACCGTTACATAATATCATAGCTAGCTACAGATTAGCAAACTGAGGCCGGGCAGCTAGTTTGACACTTCACGGTAAACGCCCCTCTAAAGACAGATAGGACTGAACTCTTTAAAAAAATCTGTCAAAAACACGTCTGCGCACGTCGGCTTCTCTATCAAATCAATTTATAGATAACACACTTATCAAGTGAACTTGAAAATAAAATAAAAACCGTTTTAAAGTTTGTTCCGATCAACGTTACCTCGCTTTAGCAAGTTTCGCCAAATCTTCCACACAATGGCAGCAAGCTAACGTTACGTAACTACCTTTCAAAAACGTTAACGTTTGTCAATAATTGCTAGTGGTAACACACGACTGAGTGAGTAAAAAAAAAAAAAAAAAAGAGAGAGAGAGAGACCACAACAAAGTGTAAAACGTTATTTACGAATGACAACCCATTGTGAAGACCGTGCCTAACAAACAAGTACGAAAAAACGACAGACAAACGGAGCGCGTGCCACTCAACTAAACTTTCTAGACGACGTCCTCCGGCGCGCGCTCCCCGCGACACTGCAGTGTGTGAAGGTAGCGAACAGCCAGCTATCTAAAGTACAAACTAACAACGCTGTCAATAGACATTTCAGCTAGTCACAGTGTTGTAAACTTCAAGCCAAAGCACGCCAATTTGTGCCTGACGTGAAAATTTCAATGGCGCAGCACAGTCCGTAGATAGCGGGAAGAAGGGCAAGTTGACAGCCACCGACCTCTCTGGAAATAACCACATATGACAGCTGGATCTGGAACGCCGTTTCCCTTCTATCTGCCCTCAGAAAGGGTATCTACATATATATATGTAAAAAATAATTATCCGATTCGGTGAAATGCAATATTCGATAAACGCGATGTCATCATTAAAACATAATATAATTGCGAGACTTTGAACCGCCCGTAAAAAAAAAAAAAAAAAAAACGGGACTAATTTACTAAGAACAAACATGCGCAGATAGAGGTTCTCATGGATGCCAATGACTCGTAACACTGCAGTGAAAAGCAGGCATCTTCGCGTCTATAAATTAACAATAATCCAATTCATTATTCTGTAGGTTAATGAATGCAATGACTGTCTTCCATTAATATTTCAACTTTTTTAGCATAACCTGTCTAGATTAGCCTAATTAAATAAAATAACAGTACATTTAACTATAAATATTCAGTAACATGCTTGATAGGTACATGTTTGTATGGCTGTGTTTAGACAGGCAGCCCAATTCTTACATTCGTTTCACTAATTGGTATTTTGACCAATCAGATCAGCTCTGAAAAAGATCTAATGTAAAAATATCAGAATTGGCTGTCTAAACATAATCAGTGTGTCACAGCCCAATTCTGATATTTTGTCCCTAATTGGTGTCTTGACCAATCTAACAGATCTTTTCCCAATAAGGGAAAAAATATCAAAATTGTACTGCCTACACCCTACTAAAAGGCCTTCATTTAACGGCAATATTAACAATGGTTACGTAATTTATAAAGTGTTCACACATGGTAGGCTACTCGGTTAGTGCATGAAAACTCACATTAACCATTTGTAATATTGAAAGCTTGTGTATGATGCATCTTGGAAATGAATTGACTAATTTCTGGATCTAGTCTGAGGAAGTTTTGACTTAATTAGTAATCGCCACCCCACAGTCATTTATACCTACTGTAGTTGGATCTGTAGCTCAATTAAGACCTGTGGTCAACAGTATTGGAAATGTTGGTAGCTGTGCTGCGACCTCTCAACAAGTGAAATTAGTCATACTAAAATGTTTATCAAAATAAACTACTCATAATTTCCCACAACACGTAAACTAAAAAGGCTGCATGAGGTCCCAAAGGGCTAAACATGACCTGCATCATTCAGGATACATACACTGAGTGTACAAAACATGCTCTTTCCATAACATAGACTGATCAGTTGAAGCCAGGTGAAAGCTATAATCCGTTATTGATGTAACTTGTTATATCCACTTCAATTAGTGTAGAAGAAGGGGAGGAGACAGGTTAAAGAAGGATTTTTAAGCCTTGATACAATTAAGACATGGATTGGATCTAACCTTGGTAGAGAAAAGGAAAGATTGGTCAGAAGTCAGTGATATAGGGAAACTGGTTGACAATTACATTGGTAGAAGTTTTTATACTTTTTTACCGCTTTTCACAGATGGATCCAAGGACCCAGATAGTGGGCGCACAGGAGCAGGCGTTTACGTTCCTCAATTTGATGTGCAGATATGTAGAGGACTAACAGATGAACTGTCAGTATACTCAGTTGAACTGTTGGCGATAATAGTTGCCCTCCAGTGGGTGGAGGACATACAACCTGTTAGAATTATAGTATGTTCAGATTCTCTGTCTATATTGAATAGTGTATCATCTGTTAAACTGATAGGAGTGACCTACTATTGGAGGTATTAATGTTATTATGGAGAATTGAGAGAATGGGTGTAGTAGTGAGATTCTGCTGGATCCCAGCACATTTGGGTGTGGAAGGGAATGAAATTGTAGACCAGTTAACCAAAAGAGCTTTGAAACAAGATATCATTGATTTTAATGTTCCACTGGGTAGAGGTGAGGCCAAATGTAAGATCAGAGCCATTTTGATAGATGCGTGGCAGAAGAGATGGGACTCTGCACTAGGGTTGTACATTTTGGGGAATATTCAGAGGTGGAAATTTACAGTTGGAATTAACGGGAATATATGGGAATTAACAGAAATATATGCAAATTAATATTAATACCATTTTAAAAGTAGATGTTTTTTGCTTTGGATATACATTATTTACCATATGGAGACATAAACATTTTACCTTATCATAAGTAAACATAATTGCAAATGATTAAATCCTTCCTAATAGAAAAAATAAGTAAACATTTAGTTATGAATTGAACTTTAATTAAATGAGTTGACTCTTCACATGGGATGATTTCACTGAACAACAAAAGAAAGGGAATATTGAATGATCCCCAATGATCCATTGCATCTCCCAAAAACATTTTCAACATACATCTGTAAAATGATAGTCTAGAAACTAAAGCTTTGGTTGTCTTCCTTTCAGGCTTCCATGTCTTCACACTGGACCTCCTCAATGTCCACCTCTTGAACATCAGACTCTGAGGCCTCATCTTCACTGTCACTTTCCAACATTGTTGAGGATGACTCGTTGTCAGGCTCAAAAAGCCTCAAATTTGCCCGGATGGCCACCAATTTTTCAACCCTTGTATTGGTCAGCCTGTTACGTGCTTTTGTGTGTGTGTGTGTGTGTGTGTGTGTGTTCCCAAACAAGGACCAGTTGCACTCTGAGGCGATTGATGTTGGTGGGATTTGGAAGATGGTGGAGGCAAAAGGGGAAAGAGCCTCAGATCCACAAATTCCCTTCCACCAGGTGGCTAATGAGATATGTTGGCACGACTGCCATATTGCATCTCCATCCCAAAGCCCTTGCTTGTAAGTGTACTTCGCCAGACTGCCAAGAACCTTGCCCTCATCCAGGCCAAGGTGGCGAGACACGGTAGTGATGACACCATAGGCCTTGTTGATCTCTGCACCAGACAGGATGCTCTTGCCAGCATACGTGTATGGGCTTCAGGCAGAAGTCTTCATGCTTTTTTATGTATTTCAGAACTGCAGTTTCCTCTGCTTGGAGCAACAGTGAAGTGGGCAGGGCAGTACGGATTTCTTACATCTGCAAGCAGAGTCTGAACATCCGACAGGACGGCATTGTCTCCCTCAATCTGTGCAATGGCTACTGCTATAGGTTTCAGGAGTTTCAGGCTGCTTACCACTCTCTCCCAAAATACATCATCCAGGAGGATCCTCTTGATGGGGCTGTGATATGGCCATTTCTTGGAGAGACTCCTTCCCCTCCAGGAGGCTGTCAAACATGATGACAACACCACCCCAATGGGTGTTGCTGGGCAGCTTCAATGTGAGGCTCTTATTCTTCTCACTTTGCTTGGGGAGGTAAATTGCTGCTATAACTTTATGACCCTTCACATACCTACCTGGCTTTCTTGTAGAGTGTATCCATTGTTTTCAGTGCCGTGATGTCCTTAAGGAGCAGATTCAATGCATGAGCAGCACAGCCAATGGGTGTGATGTGAGGGTAGGACTCCTCCACTTTAGACCAAGCAGCCTTCATGTTCGCAGCATTGTCTGTCACTAGTGCAAATACCTTCTGTGGTCCAAGTTCATTGATGACTGCCTTCAGCTCATCTGCAATGTAGAGACCGGTGTGTATGTTGTCCTTTGTGTCTGTGCTCTTGTAGAATACTGGTTGAGGGGTGGAGATGTAGTTAATTATTCCTTGCCCACGAACATTCGACCACCCATCAGAGATTATTGCAATACAGTCTGCTTTCTCTATGAATTGCTTGACCTTCACTTGAACTCTGCTGAACTCTGCATCCAGCAAATTAGTAGATAAGGCATGTCTGGTTGGAGGGGTGTATGCTCGGCGAAGAACATTCAGAAATCTCTTCCAATACACATTGCCTGTGAGCATCAGAGGTGAACCAGTTGCATACACAGCTCGAGCAAGACATTCATCAGCATTTCTCTGACTACGTTCCTCCATTGAGTCAGAAAAACGTCTGATTCCAGGAGGACCATGAGCTGTTGGTATCGATAAGGTGTCTGATTCGTCACTTTCACCTCGAATAGAAGTAGGGGGAGTTTTGTCAGGTTGCTTGTTGTGAGCGCTGAGGGACCTTTATGCACTTGGCCAGATGATTCTGCATCTTTGTTACGTTCTTCACACATGATTTGGCACAGTATTTGCAAATGTACACAGCTTGTCTTCTACATTAGCTGCAGTGAAATGTCTCTACACATTAGATAGTGCCTGTGGCGTTTTCCTGTAAAGATTAGAAAAAAATAAAAAAACAAATACAATTCCATGTACAGATAAATAGTTAAGCAATTAGATTAAACAACTCCTTTGTAAGATAAATGTTTTAAAATGAAACGTATGGAAACAGGTGAATTAACACTCCTCAGTTTGCAGGCTCAAGCAAGCTAAAACCCACATGGTAGCAAAAACTAACTAGCAGAAATTGTTAAGTTAGAAATGATAAACACACTTTACTGTAGGCTACCATTTACTAGTTAGTAACCAGTATTTACCAGTATTGTAATCAAAACTTGGCTCAGACAGTGTAGTAGTGTGGGCTCAATAGCATCTCATTAGTGTGCAAGATCTTGAGAATCAGCTGTACATGTGATGGCAGAGGGTTGCAATTCCATTGAATTGGGGATAGTTTAACCAAAATATGCCACAAGACCTAGAATTGCCTTGTGTATCCCACAAAAAAGGTTATTTTTTAAATTAATTTACCAGAAAGTTTCTGACCCTTTGCAACCCTACTCTGCACACAAGGGCCGGCATTTTATATGCCCTCCAAAGAAAGGTCGGTGGATCAAGATTCAAAGGTCAGATTAGGATGGAAGACGTGGTGTTTGCTCGATTGCACAAAAATTGTGAATGGTTTGTGTCTGGAGTGTATGGTTAATGAAACGGTGGAGCATGTGTTGTTATATTGTTGTAAGTATGTTGAAGAGAGGGAAAGATTGAAGTGTAGCGTCATTGAGGTTTGGGGGGTTTGGATGGGATTTTGTGGATGGGGAAGGGTCTATTAAAAGTTAGTAGGGCTCTTTTTTATTTTCTCAGAGGTACCGAGTTAGGTTGGATTTAGAAATGTTGTAAACAGCGATTGACCACACACTCCAGCACAGTAGGTGGTGACATGCACCTTTAACGTTGGTTTGCGGGCCGCCATTATATCATAGAAGAAGACATGGATTGTGTATGTGTGACATTCAGGAGGTGAATGGGCAAGACAAAAGATTGAAGTAGGTGCCAGGTGCACTGGTTTGAGTGTGTCAAGAACTGTAAAGCTACTGGGTTTTTCACACTCAACAGTTTCCCATGTGTATCAAAAATGGTCTACCACCAAAAGGACATCCAGCCAACTTGACACAGCTGTGGGAAGCATAGGAGTGAACATCGGCCAGCATCCCTGTGGAACACTTTCGACACACTTGTAGAGTCCATGCCCCGAGGAGTCGAGGCTGTTCTGAGTGGAAAAAGGGGGTGCAACGCAATATTAGAAAGGTATTCCTTATGTTTGTACACGTGCCAATATGCTCTGTAGGGCTACGTTTAGACAGGCAGCCCAATTCTGATCTTTTTTTCACTCATTGGTATTTTGACCAGTCAGAACAGCTCTGAAAATTATCTGATGTGATTGGTCAAAAGAAACAAAGCCTTACAAAGCATCGTGTTCTACAGCTGTTGTTTGAGTGATGTGAAGTCAGTGGTGGCCAGGGAGGCGGGTTCAGGGTGTAGGAGAGATATGAGGCTCCATGCAAACAATTTGATTAGGGTTGATGGGTGTGTCATGGGCATGTGGATGGCTCATTAAGATGGACCAATGGCTTGAGAGAGGCAGGAGGAAGCGCGCCCTCCCTGGGGCCACGAGGGGGAATCACACTGTTCTAAAGCAGACATGGAACACTCTGCTTTTGAAGTGTAACTGACAGCGTTTAAACTACTTTGCAGATATTAATCAAACAATTATAATCAGTCAAATATCAAATTCCCAGTTTGTTCTACAAAACCAACTTTATACAAGGTTTTAAAATTAGGTTCTATTTGACTCAAAATGCCATGACATACAGTAAGGCATTGTTGTCAGAATAGATGATGCAGTTCAATGATTAATATAATTCACCAATACAGAATAGATGATGCAGTTCAATGATTAATATAATTCACCAATACAGAATAGATGATGCAGTTCAATGATTAATATAATTCACCAATACAGAATATATAGATGCAGTTCAATGATTAATATAATTCACCAATACAGAATAGATGATGCAGTTCAATGATTAATATAATTCACCAATACAGAATAGATGATGCAGTTCAATGATTAATATAATTCACCAATACAGAATATATAGATGCAGTTCAATGATTAATATAATTCACCAATACAGAATAGATGATGCAGTTCAATGATTAATATAATTCACCAATACAGAATAGATGATGCAGTTCAATGATTAATATAATTCACCAATACAGAATAGATTATGCAGTTCAATGATTAATATAATTCACCAATACAGAATAGATTATGCAGTTCAATGATTAATATAATTCACCAATACAGAATAGATGGATGCATTTCAATGCATGACTAATATAATTCACCAATACAGAATAGAAGGATGCAGTTCAATGCATGATTAATATCATTCACCAAGACATTGTTTGCTGCTTCCACCCAATCGGGATGCTCTGTTTTAGTTTCAATGATTCAAGATTTTGGACAAAAACAGAATGTAACTAAGGCTAGGAATGTCAATACAATGAAACTAGCAAGGGAAATTATCACAAGTCAGTCATAATGTGGCTAATAGGCTAGTGTATCTATGTATGTAACTATACTGAACAACAACGTGACAATTTCAAAGATTTTACTGAGATATAGTTCACATAAGGAAATCAGTCAATTGAAATACATTCATTTGGCCCTAATCTATGGATTTCCCGACTTGGAATACAGATATGCATCTGTTGGTCACAGACACAGTGTACCTTAAAAAAAGCTAGAGCCGTGGATCAGAAAACCAGTCAGTATCTGGTGTGACCACCGTTTGTCTCGTGCAGCGTGACATCTCTGTCGCATAGAGTTGATCAGGCTGTTGATTGTGGCCTGTGGAATGTTATCCCACTTCTCTTCAATGGCTGTGCGAAGTTGCTGGATATTGGCGGGAACTGGAACACACTGTCGTATACGTTGATCCAGAGCATCCCGTATATGCTCAATGGGTGTCATGTCGGTGAGTATGCAGGTTATGGAAGCACTGGGACATTTTCAGCTTCCAGGAATTGTGTCCATTATCCTGCTGAAACATGAGGTGATGGTGGCGGATGAAGGACACAACAATGGGCCTCAGGATCTCGTCACGGTATCTCTGTGCATTCAAATTGTCATAGATAAAATGCAATTGTGTTTGTTGTCTGTAGTTTATGCCTGGCCATAACATAACCCCACTGCCACCATGGGGCACTCTGTTCATAATGTTGAGATCCGCACACACAATGCCATACACATGGTCTGCGGTTGTGAGGTTGGACCTACTGCCAAATTCTCTAAAACGACGTTGGAGGCGGCTTATGGTAGTGAAATTAACATTAAATTCTCTGGCAACAGCTGGTGGACATTCCTGCAGTCAGTATGCCAATTGCACACTCACTCAACTTGAGTCATCTGTAACATTGTGTTCTGTGCCAAAACTGCACATTTTAGAGTGGCCTTTTATTGTCCCCAGCACAAGGTGCAACTGTCTAATGATCATGCTGTTTAATTTTTTTTTATTTTTTTTTTATTTCACCTTTATTTAACCAGGTAGGTCAGTTGAGAACAAGTTCTCATTTGCAACTGCGACCTGGCCAAGACAAAGCAAAGCAGTGCGACAAAAAACAACAACACAGAGTTACACATTAAACAAACAGTCAAAAACACAATAGAAAATCTATAAACAGAGTGCAAAATGTAGTGCAAAAATGCAGTAAGGTTGGGAGGTAGGACAATAAATAGACTATAGAGTAGAAATACAGAAATTATCATCATTAACACAGGAATGAAGGATGTGCAAATTATGATGTGCAAATAGAGATACTGGAGTGCAAGATTAGTGAAAATAAACAAAAATAAATATGGGGATGAGGTAGTAGGGTGGGCTATTTACAGAAGGGCTATATACAGGTGCAGTGATCGATAAGCAGCTTTGACAGCTGATGCTTAAAGTTATTGAGGGAGATAGGAACCTCTAGCTTCAATGATTTTTGCAATTCGTTCCAGTCATTGGCAGCAGCGGACTGGAAGGAATGGCGGCCAAAGGAGGTGTTGGCTTTGGGGGTGACCAGTGAGATATACCTGCTGGAGCGCATGCTACGGGTGGGTGTTGCTATGGTGACCAGTGAGCTGAGATAGGGCAGGGATTTACCTAATAAAGACTTATAGACTCAGCTTCTTGGTTTGCCACACCTGTCAGGTGGATGGATTATCTTGGCAATGAAGAAATGCTCACTAATAGGGATGTAAACACATTTGAGAGAAATACACTTTTTGTGCATATGGAACATTTCTGGGATCTTTTATTTTATCTCATGAAACATGGGACCAACACTTTACATGTTGTTTTATATTTTTGTTCAGTGTATTTATTTAGCAAGCTAAAAACACATACATTGGCTAGTTAGCTGCTGGGAGGATGTCATGTCATTGCGGAGTGGTTGAGTGACCTACTTTTTTTTCGGTTGATACAGCTAGAGATGCAGATGTCTTCATTTGGTTAGCTAGCAAGAAAATGTGAATTGCTTTGCTAGCTAGCTATGCTGAACTTAAACAACTGTTATCCAGTTAGCACATCTCTTGCGTTTGTCAATTCATTTTGGCTATCTACTCCTATTGTCTGTGTGACAGAGCGCAGAATACATGATGAACTTACAAATGCGCAACACCCGCTGAACATGACCGGTGTCAGTAAATGTAGGCAAAAAAAACATAATGGTTGCCAGCAGCATAGATAGTCACTAAAATTGGGACAAGAGATGTGACTTGTTTCGCTCTGAAGGGCGAAATTGAAAGCAAAAGGGAAAAATTCCTTGTTTGGTGCAACACAGACAGGGTGGAGTGAGTGGTGAAACAGAAGAGTCATTGTCTGGTATTCTGAGTTTTGATGTTGAGTCTCTGCCGGACAAAGTGATGTTAGGATATTTCAGTTCTCCCGTATGAGCTTATGTGCCGAATATATTACCTTGTTACAGGTGCAAGCTTATGGACATGTGGCAGCAGTGTGTAGGAGGGAGGTTCCTAGGTGTGAGAAGTGAGCAGAAGGGCATGAGACAAAGGAATGTGTAGCAGTGGGGAAAGAAGCTGTATGTGTTAATTGCGTAATGATGTTAGCAGTGGCGATTTTAGCATGTAAATCTTGGCAGGGCCAAAAAAAAAAAAAAGTGGGATGCATGCCAGCAAACCACAACACAACACATGAATTGCACTATAACGGTGACAAATGGTGCCCACAAACTGTTAGGGCCTACATAAAGCTGTCCCAACAGCAGAGTCCCAACAGCAGTCCCAACACCTTACCACTGCTACACTTGGCTATCAGCGGAGCCTTGTCTTGCAGCGAGAGAGTTCATTCAGCCTCGTTTACTGCCTTTTAAAAAACATAGCGGATATGGCTGACTTGCATAAACAAATGTGGTTTCTACTGACAATTGAGATTTACAAACTATGGCGTAAGGGGATGACAAGCGGATGTAATTTTGACATTAATGAGCGAGCTAGGACGGACTGGTCAATATAACTATTTGTTCAGCACTTTTGAAATGTACAGCGACAGAATTCAGAACATACAGTGTTCTCCCTGTACACAAAGTCAGAATAAATAAAGGGGGCATATAAGCAGACAAGAAGGTGGCTGTCATTCGTGGGCAAATTTTGTCATCAAAGAAAGAAAAAAAGAGGTTGACCGTTCAAAACGTATTTTCCCAGTCTGAGCTCGTTTATTCCCGACTTCCCAGTTGCGATGCTTGCCGTTAACCATTGTCACCTATTCCTTCCAAACCACTCATTGATGAATTTGCGATTTCCAATTTGTTGTGTAATGTTTATGTCCAACGGCCGATGAGCACCGATACATTTTATCTATCATTTCTCTTCATATGACCAGGATTAAAAAATATTTGCCAGTAGATTGTCGACTTGATTCATGATGATTACTGCTAGCTAAGATTTTGAAAGTAAGATGTTGACATGATCAGTTCAATCAAAGCTACTGTACATTAACATGATTTGATGTTATTTTATCTGTGGCCAATGACCTCTAGGAAGGGCACTTCTAATGTAACTCTATGGCACGACCCAAAGGTCTTAAATATTCTATGCCTACCCTTACTAAGGACGTGACGTAGTGTCCATGAGTGACAGAACATTGAGCCAATCACAGCGCAATGCTCCTATTTTCTGCTGGCTTGCCCCACCACCACAGAAAGCACTGAGCTAGGCTGAAACACATTCATTTTGGAGCTGCCTTACTGAAGACAACAAAAAAGAGACCATGTTTGTATGCGGCTTTATTAACTCAATGATATATATATATATATATATTTTTTTTTACATTGTATGTGACACGTATTAATGCCAAAATGACAGGCAAGCCCAAAAAAATGTATAATACTGCAGGGGTGGAACGTAAGTTGCAGACAAAAATAGGTTGTGATGGCAGCTGCAGAGAAGTATTTGGGTGCACAAGATTTGACGTCATAAGAGTTACAGGGTGTGTTGAGTGGTGGTGTCCCATCCTTTCAGGCTGTTGGTCTGAGGTAGGACGTGATAGTTTTAAATAGTGGAGTAGGGTGTTGAGTTTTTAAAGTGTAGGGTTAGATGGTAGGGTATTTGTTGATTTGATTTATTTTCCTTTTTCAAGCAAAGTATAAGGGAGTTGTACTTTATTGGATCCCAACCGTCGTTAAACCTCATCGAAGAAGCAGTTAGTCACTAACGCTCTACATATCATGAACACGGCCTAACCAGCTCTACTAGGGCGAGTAAAATGGCGTGAGTGAGTGAGGTATTCTCTCATTTGTGTCTGGAATTTGTTGTGAGTAATGCTGGGATCAACCCTACTCCTCAGCCAGTGTCAGAATAGTGCAGTGTGCGCTCTGAATTTACTAACAAACAATCTGACAACGCTCTGAATTTAGGAATGACCCAGAGCACACTCTGACACACTGGAGGCAATTTACGACCACACCCTTAGTTTTCAATCAAATGTATTTTGGCTTGATCAAATGGGCGCGCAGGGAGGTTCCGATTCAGGTGTTAAAACGTGGGTTGGGACAAACATGTATTGGCAGGCAAGCTGCAGGCAAGCTGCAATTTTGACGGCCAACTAGCCGTAAAATGTTGATAGGATTTTATCTAATGTTCCCTCAGTTAGTGGCTTTTGTCGAATACGTTCTAATGAACTAAAGTTGCTACTGCCTGTAAACACAGTCCAGTTCAAAGTGAATGATTGCAGACCCATGTGGCAAATAGCTTGTTTGCATGTAGGCCTACTGTTGCTCTTATTGTCTATGGCGCACCGGTCTGTGTAGACTCTGGTCCAGGACAAGACAGCTGTTTTTATTAGGTTTTATTTACTGCAGTGTTTACTGTGATCTTCCACTCTATAGAATCTTGCTATAGAATGTTCACATTACTTACTGCACGTCATTCCCAAACATTCTATGAATTTATGAAAATGTGAAAATTACCATTTTGTCACGACGGGGCGCATACACAGCCCAAGGTCTGTCACGGTTGGGTGCAGCGAGAGACCAAAACGCAGCGCAGGGATTGTAGTTCGACATATTTATTAATTTACTGAATATTCAATTATACTGAACGAACTACACAAACAAAAAGAAACACGATGCAACAAACGTGGGAAAAAAAACGTAGCACACTTACTTTACCCGTGACTTGCGAAATAATGAACATACAAACCTATGTAGGATCCCTAAGTAGAGACAATGCGCAGCAGCTGCCTCTAATTAGGGATCCAACACAAACCACCACCAGAAACAGAAAGAATAGACCTGTCAGACTCTGACCATGGCTACATAGAGAAGCAAATAGGCTTCTCTATGGCCAGAGCCTGACACAAGTGTTTGCTTGTCAGAAAATGGTTTTAAAAAAGGTGTCATATTCTTCCTGGGTGGTGTATATGAAAAGATTGAATGTTGTTAAATGCTGTCAGTTCCATTTTACATATCCATCCAGAATGGACCGTCCCACTATTAACAAATTAACAATAGACTTAGTTGCACCATTGGGGACATGTAGCATTGACTGATATTGCAAACATTTTTGTTTCGAGGAAAATAACATTACATTTAGCTAGTTACTACATCATGTATGAAACCCTTATGTTTATTATGTATGAACCCCATTATTAAACAATTGCTTTTTATATTGCAATTCTACTCCATTCCAACCATTTGCAACAAGTGCTGACTTATTCTTAGCGATGATGCGCATTGTTTTCCAGTCCTCCTGTGTTGATAGCCCATCTGAGCTTAAACCCCACCATTCTCCCCAATCCGATCCTTTGTCATCATATCCCCTTTTGGCAAATTACATGATGAAATCACACTTGCCCATGCATCGCTGTTACAGTGAAGGGCACTCATCCTGCTCATGTTGGAGCATTTGTGTGCCGTCACACCAGAGGTCACGTGACCCGATGATTGCTCACTGACTGCGGAGTTACAATTATAATTTAAATTATATTTTACCTTTATTTAAGCAGGGAGTCATGCACGTTCTCTTTCACAGATGAGCCTGAACACATTCGTAAACAACAATTACCCTCTACATACAGTGCATTCGGAAAGTATTCAGACCCCTTGACTTTTTTTTCACATTTTGTTGTTACAACGTGAATCTCACCCATCTACACACAGTACCCCATAATGACAAAGTGAAGTATTCATACCCCTGAGTCAATACATGTTAGAATCACCTTTGGCAGCGATTGCAGCTGTGAGTCTTTCTGGGCCTCTTAAGAAGTATCTAAGAGATTTGCACACCTGGAATGTACAATATTTACACATTATTCTTTAAAAAATTCTTCAAGATCTGTCAAGTTGGTTGTTGATCATTGCTAGACAGCCATTTTCAATTCTTGCCATAGATTAAGCCAATTTGAGTTGAAACGCTTAACTAGGCCACTCAGGAACATTCATATCATCTTGGTAAGCAACTCCAGTGTATATTTGGCCTTGTTTTAGGTTATTGTCCTGCTGAAAGGTGAATTTGTCTCCCAGTGTCTGTTGGAAAGCAGACTGAACCAGGTTTTCCTCTAGGATTTTGCCTGTGCTTAGCTCTTTTCCGTTTATTTTTATCCTAAAAAAGGCCCTAGTTCTTGCCGATGACAAGCATACCCATAACATGATGCAGCCACCACCATGCTTGAAAATATGAAGTGGTACTCAGTGATGTGTTATGTTGGATTTACCCCAAACATAACTCTTTGTATTAAGGACAAGAAGTTAATTTATTTGCCACATTGTTTGCAGTTTTACTTTAGTAAAACAGGATGCATGGTTTAAAAATATATATATATATTCTGTACAAGCTTCCTTTTCACTTGCCATTTAGGTTAGTATTGTGCAGTAACTACAATGTTGTTGATCCACCCTCAGTTTTTTCCTGTCACAGCCATTAAACTGTTTTAAAGTCACCATTTGCCTCACGGTGAAATCCCTGAGCAGTTTCCTTCCTCTCCGGCAACTGAGTTAGGAAGGACACCTGTACATTAATACACCATCCAAAGTATAATTATTAACTTCACCATGCATTGTTTTTACCCATCTACCAATAGGTGCCCTTCTTTGCGAGGCATCGGAAAACCTCCCTGGTCTTTGTGGTTGAATCTGTGTTTGAAATTCACTGCTCGACTGAGGGATCTTATAGATGATTGTATGTGTGTGGTAGAGATATGAGGTAGTCATTCAAAATGCATGTTAAACACTATTATTGCACACAGAGTGAGTCCATGCAACTTATTATTCTATATTTGAGTAATTTAGCTGACACTCGTATCCAGAGCAACTTACAGTAATATGTGCATACATTTTTCACACTTGAACCCCCAACCCTAGCGTTGCAAGTGCCATGCTCTACCCAGCTGAGCTACATGATACTATTATGTGACTTGTTAAGCAAATTTTGACTCCTGAACTTATTTAGGCTTGCCATAACAAAGGTGTTGAATACTTATTGACTCAAGACATTTTAGGAGGAGACTCTATTATTAGATTGTAAACTGTCATGGTCAGAACATATATATTCAGTGGTTGTAAATATGGGGATAGGTCTGTCTGTAATAAAGAGATCCTCTGCTTTTTTGACAACACACTCCACAAAGAAAGTTCTACAGGCTCTATTTTTAGCTTATCTTGATTATTGACCCGTCATATGGTCAAGTGCTGGAAAGAAAGACATAGCTGCAGCTGGCCCAGAACAGAGTGTTACGTCTTGCTCTTCATTATAATCATAAGGCTAATATTAATACTATGCATGCCAGTCTCTCTTGGCTAAGATTTGAGGAAAGACTGACTGTCACTTCTTGTTTTTATAAGAAACGTGTTGGAAATTCCAAATTGTTTGCATAGTCAACTTACACACAGCACTCACACACAAACACTTACCACTCCATACATGCCACCAGGGGTCTATTCAGTCCCCAGGTCCAGGCTGTAACACAACAAAATGTGGAACAAGTAAAGAGGTGTGAATACTTTCCGAAGGCACATCAGTAACAAAATACATGAAAAACATAAACAGAAAAACAATCCATATGAAACAAACACATTCTTCAGTAAAAGGGCACTCTAATATCTGCCTGAATTGTCCTATACACACCAACATCAACAACATTTAAGATTTCTGCGCCTCTCCACATGAGTGGAGATTGAAGGGATCTCCAGGGTAAGCCATCCCTGAGTCCGGGTCTGGTACCTTATACTTCTGACAGTTAACAATGAGGTAAGGTATGGCGGATGTTTATGCTTTATACACAAAGAGCGCAATGCATCGATCTACGAGACTTCAAGGAGGGCCAGCTTACTCTCTGATACAAAATACAATGTGTACTGAACCTATCGCTGTAAAAGGTGCTTTGCGCTATGGTAAACGGTGTCCAATGGCTTATATAGACAAAATCGCCATAGTCAATAACCGGAACGAATGTTGACTGAATTATTTGTTTTCTGCTATTTAACAAAATACAGGAGCTATTCCTATACAAGAAGCCTTTTTTTAATTCCTTAACTAACTCAACATGCTTTTTGAGGGAGGGCGTTCCACTCTTTAAAACATGTCAGGAACTCCACTGACCCAAATAATCAAGCCGTTCACATGGGCAGTGGCTATACAATGTGGATCTGAGAGCTGAAATGTATACAGCATGATGTATGGCATTTCAACTTATCAGCAACTCTCTTCCCCTTTCTCTGACTAAGAATAAACTGCAATGTGGAAAAATTTGCTGACACATTTTGGTGGTGAAATATGGAGGAGTTCAGCTTGAAGGGGTCCAAATCAGGTTTTTCCCTGGTTGTCTTTGTCAATGCAGTTGGGAATTTATTAGGGAAATAAGACCACAGTTGGGAAAGGATAAGGGGGGGTTTAGCTACCAGTTCACAGTCCACAATTCGTTCTCGTTGTCCGTTTATCCAAGGGTAAATCCAAAGCATGGTTCTCAGCCAGTCCAATTCGGTACACAGGGTTAAATCCCTAGTCCCAGTCATACAGATCACAACTTAACTTAACTTGTCACACTCTCTGTAACACGCTGGCTGTGATTTTGGCCACCATTTTGTCCTGACATAAAGAGGCCCCTCTTTCTCCAGAGGCAAAAGCACAAAGCGGGGCATGATTTTCCCCAATGAGCAATTGGAGATCAACATATCCACTGGGCACACACTGGTTGAATCAACTTTGTTTCCATATCATTTCAATGAAATTATGTTGAACCAACGTGGACTAGATGTTGAATTGACATCTGTGCCCAGTGGGGATGCAATGCAAAATAAAAAATGAAAAATAAGCTATTTTTGACCAAACATAGATTTTTGAGAAACAAAAATACACATTTCCCCCTTGGGGATCAGTGAAGAATCGTCTCTTGACATGGTTCGTCCGGTGAAGTTTGCATATGTTTTTGCTTAGCTGTGTCACAGTGGGTAGGAAAGTGTGGGGGCATGACAACCTTTTCCCCTGACATTAGGGGAGCACAGGTTGAGCTGTTCTGGTCAGGTGTGAGTGTAGTGAAGGATTCCAGGGTGGGCGGCAGAGAGTGGAAGTATGGAGCCCAGGCCTGCAGAGAGTGACCAGCTCTATTGCCCTGCTAATAGACAAAAATAGTTCTGCTTTTAGACTTAACATGCACATGCACACATTTTTTTATCAGAATGGAAGACATGTTAGGTCTTGTGATGCTACTTTTTAGGCTGGAAAACGTGACTAGGATGGACTCCCTCATTTAGGCCGACGGCTGGCCAGGGGTGTTATGTGCCTGGTGAAATAAAACATTAACAGTAGGCTGGGATTGTGGTGGGGGTAATAGGATCTGAGCGAAACTCAAGGAGACTCCAGGAGGGCTCCACTTTCTCTCAACTTCAATTACAAAATGGCACATCCTCCCCGCAGTATGGGGAACTCCCCACTAAATGCATACCATGTAAAGGAATTTACTTGAAATAAGTGGAATCCTATTCCTGGTAAAACTCTGTAGTACATGAGTCCCCTTTTACTCAAAGAAAAACTGGAATAACAATATTTGTATTTGTCCTTCTACAGTAACTGGATCCCTGATGGACTGTGACAGAAAGAATATGCTTGTGAGCTTTTGATTCAAACACTAAATCAGGATAAAGGATGTCTTGTGTTGAGGATGGCTCCATATAGAGGACATATACAGCTTAAAGTGAACAAACAAATGTCACTGCAGCAGTAAGGTGGTTGTATGGTATTTCTCCACACCATGGTGACGTAGTATAATCATTTTCTACACTACAGTAAAGAACTGGGGTTAACCAAGATAAGTCTCTGAAACTGGGTTAAACATGGTCTCCAGCTATGCTAAGTTGGCGATACCAGCTAGTCTAGTTGTGGGAAGTAGAACTAAATGCCACCTGTACAAAGATTTGGATCTACCTGTATCGAGCTGACAGCAATAACCTCAGCATGGCCTGAAGACTTACATCAATATTCCAGGTTCTATCGTCATCTGCTTTGCATTGTCTTACAGGACTCTGCCGCTCTTCCTCTGTGACCTTAGACCACCTGCTGGTGGTGCATTATGGGCCGGAGGAGGGAGGTTATTAGCAGTGTTATTTACATTCCCTGCACACCAGCAGCTCTGTGTCCCTCCCGTCCATCAGACACAAGGGCACAGGTGCCAAAGCTCTCCTGCAGAGAGACAGCGCTATGCGTCTCAATACAACGGGTAGCCAGAGGCATTGTAGGAGTGGTAATTTGCTGGTGTCAATAACTAAGAAACTAGTGTTGCTGCCCCTGAGACTGTATTTATTTATTTAACCTTTATTTAACTAGGCAAGTCAGTTAAGAAGAAATTCTTATTTACAATGATGGCCTACACCGGCCAAACCCGGACGACGCTGGGCCAATTGTGCGCCGCCCTATGGGACTCCCAATCACGGCCGGTTGTGATACAGTCTGGATTCGAACCAGGTTGTCTGTAGTGACTTAGAGCATGTCTGAGGCCAGGACCCCACGTCTCGAACAGAGTCTTTGGTAACAGCTTACATGGCTCTTATACCCAGGTAGAAACAATTAACAATGTCAGGTGTTGCAACATGTAACTAAGAGCAGGCTCCTGAGTCTACCATTGTTTTCTACCCATTCATACTCAGCGCCCCTGGCTCAACAGTGGGAGAATTTATTGAGCTGATAACCTCATCTGACAAAAAATGCCCTCTCAGCCACAAAGCTGACTGTTGAAAATGACAGGAGCAGCTTGTTGCCTGTCACTTGATGCCTTGTGTATAAAACAACACCTCAGGCGATGGTTGAAGTGTTTCTCAAGAATATGCTGGCCTGGCATTGTTTATCCCATGTTGGCAAGAGGGGGAGGCGAAACGTTTTTCAACAGAACAGGCGTAATGAATACACCCCTGGATAGGCGGTGCGCACAGTACACACTGCACCCAGGCAGAAGGAATGGGGAAGCTGACCTCCTCAACATTACCATGAAGATCTGCCCCAGTCATTTGTCCTGGTTCTGGATGAGTAATTGTTTTGTGGGTTCTATGTTAGCAGTGTAGCTCCGTAAATGGAGAGGTCCTTTTCTGTTTAGCGGCACAGCTCTGTAAATGGAGAAAACAAATAAAACCACACAAAGCAAATCAAACTCGCTTTGCATTAGATTGGTAATGAAATCAATATCCAATTAGATTTAGCCATCTATATTTAGTGGGTAAATGTTAAATGCCTGCACACCTATTGAAATGGAGAACATACAGATATACAGATATTCTAAATATCATGGGGAATATGAGGACCTTATATATATATATATATATACTGTAGCCCAGGTATTTCATTTAAAGGCTGCTTTCAGACAGGCAGCTCAATTACTTGGATATTTTTCCCACTATCTGACCAATCACATCATTTTTCTGAGCTGATCTGATTGGTCAAAAGACCAATTAGTGAAAAAATATCAGAATTAGGCTGCCTGCGTAAACACAGCCTTTTGTGCCTAGCCGAGCACAGATAAGGGACAGACGGCAAGCAGGAAGCAGTCTGTTTCTCCTCCTACGGCCCAGTCTCTTAGCATCTGTGGTGTTACTAAGAGGATGGACACCCACCGCCATCACCATAGCTACTTATTACCTTATGGACGATTTCTGATCTCAGTCTGTTCACATACTTTTTTTTTTTTAAACATCAAGTCGCCTTTGATCAGTGTAAACCCATGTTGATGATTTAGTTTGATGTGTTTTCATTCTTGAAAGTCCCGGTGAGGAGGAGGAGGATATGAGTAGCTGATATGAGTAACTCTCAGAGGTGTCATATCATAAATAATTAGCTGTTGCTACAAAGAGGGAGAGCCGAACCTGAGGGAAGTCAAATCAGTATTTGAATACACACAAGTATTAATTAAAGCACACACAGAAATTAAGCATAAATCCAAGTTAAAATGCAAAGTTCATTAAAGATATCAACAGGGGCTGGCACTCACCACAATTACTGAAGAAAAGCCTGGGCTATATGCCCTCTTTCTTCAATTAAATATATTTTTATGGCTTTGGTAGCATATACAGTGCATTCGGAAAGTATTCAGACCTCTTCCCTTTTTCCACATTTTGTTACGTTTTTCCCTCATCAGTCTACACACAATACCCCATAATGAAAAAGCTGCATCTTTTTTTTTTTTGCAAAGGTATTAAAAATACAAAACAGAAATACCTTATTTACGTAAGCATTCAGACCCTTTGCTATGAGATTCGAAAATGAGCTCAGGTGCATCCTGTTTCCATTGATCATCCTTGAGATGTTTCTATAAGTACAGTATATGCCCTCTTTTTTCAATGAAAAATATTCTTATGGCTTTGGTAGCATATATGTGCCTGCTGAGTAAATATTGTATGAAATCTATAGCCTTGCTTACTTTACAGCTTATAGTTTGCATATTCATGCATTACATTAGACTCACTCATCACCTGGTTGTTGTCAGAGAGCAAAGGCAAAGGATCCGGTAACAAATCCTCCAGCCGTCCATACTAGGATCACAGATTTCTCTACCTCATCATTAAATAAAGGTTAAATAAAGATAAAACAAATAAAAAGTTCTACAAGATGGAAATTATGTCAAATGTCAGAGAACACAGGGTGAATTACCATGTTGTTCTCATACCAAAGTGGTGCTCTGTTGATTTCCTCAATATTACATATAACAAATCTATAGTAGTTCAAAGGCACAAGACTGAAGCACACTTGCTCTCAGTGTGGAACCTAGGTGAGCCACTATAGAGCTTGTTTGGAGCCTAGAATACTGGCTTCTTGTCTAACTGGCTCCATGGCAGGAAACCTGAAAAAGTGAGAGGGATTTTATTCTGTCCACTAACAGCCTCATTTATACTGAACAAAAATGTAAACGCAACATGTAAAGTGTTGGTCCCATGTTTCATGAGCTGAAATAAAAGATCCCTGAGATGTTTCGTATGCATAAAAAGCTTATTTCTCTCACATTCTGTGCAAAAATCTGTTTACATCCCTGTAAGTGAGCATTTCTCCTTTGCCAAGATAATCTATCCATCTGACTGGTGTGGCATATCAAGAAGCTCATTACACAGGTGAACCTTGTGCTGGGGACAATAAAAGGCCACTAAAATGTGCAGTTTTGTCACACAACACAATGCCACAGATGTCTCGAGTTTTGAGGGAGCGTGCAATTGGCATGCTGACTGCAGGAATGTCCACCAGAGCTGTTGCCAGAAAATGTAATGTTAATTTCGCTACCACAGGCCGCCTCCAACGTCCTTTTAGAGAATTTGGCAGTACGTCCAACCGGCCTCACAACTGCAGACCACATGTAACCACGCCAGCCTAAGACCTCTACATCTGGCTTCTTCACCTGCGGGATCGTATGAGACCAACCACCCGGACAGCTGATGAAACTGTGGGTTTGCACAACCAAATAATTTCTTAAACCATCTCAGGGAAGCTCATATGCATGCTCGTCATCCTCACCAGGGTTTTGACCTGACTGCAGTTCAGCGATGTAACCGACATCAGTGGGAAAATGCTCACCTTCAACGGCTACCGGCACGCTGGAGAAGTGTACTCTTCACGGATGAATCCCGGTTTCAACTGTACTGGGCAGATAGCAGACAGCACGTATGGCGTTGTGTGCTCGAGCGGTTTGCTGATCTCAACATTGTGAACAGAGTGCCCCATGGTGGCGGTGGGGTTATGGTATGGCCAGGCATAAACTACAGACAACGAACACATTTGCATTTTAATGATGGAAATTTAAATGCACAGAGATACCGTGGCGAGATCCTGAGGCCCATTGTTGTGCCCTTCATCCGCCACCATCACCTCATGTTTCAGCTGGATAATGGACACAATTCCTGGAAGCTGAAAATGTCCCAGTGCTTCCATAACCTGCATACTCACCGACATGACACCCAATGAGCACGTTTTGGATGGTGTAATACAGCGTGTTCCAGTTCCCGCCAACATCCAGCAACTTCACACAGCCATTGAAGAGGAGTGGGACAACATTCCACAGGCCACAATCAACAGCCTGATTAACTCTATGCAGGGGATGTCCCACTGCATGATGCAAATGCTGGTCACACCAGATACTGACTGTTTTTTTTTATTTAAAGGTATCTGTGACCAACAGATGCATATCTGTATTCCCAGTCATGTGAAATCCATAGATTAGGGCCTAATGAATTTATTTCAATTTACTGATTTCCTTATATAAACTGTAACTCAGTAAAATCATAGAAATTGTTGCATGTTGCGTTTTATATTTCTGTTCATTGTAGTTTGTTAAGCTCATCAAAAGCTTAAACCGTTACCAGATTCTAACTGAGGAAGTGAAGATGGGTGGAGAAATTGTTAAGCAGAATAAAGGGAAATTATGCACTGTGGTGAGGGTTTACTCAAGGTTTACACAGCAGAGATCCATCAGATCAAAGAATGTGTTGTGGATGGTCGTGAAATGTGGTTTAGAATGGAATGGTTTGTGTTTAAAACAGTCTGTCTGAAATCAGCACATACTATAACTCATGGGTTTCATCACACTCTGGTTTCATCACACTCTGGTTTCATCTCACTCTGGTTTCATCACACTCTGGTTTCATCTCATTCTGGTTTCATCACACTCTGGTTTCATCTCATGCATCATGAATAACAGACAGAGGAAGACCGTCACAGTCATTCCACTCAGAGAGAGAGAGAGAGAGAGAGAGAGAGAGAGAGAGAGAGAGAGAGAGAGAGAGAGAGAGAGAGAGAGAGAGAGAGAGAGAGAGAGAGAGAGAGAGAGAGAGAGAGAGAGAGAGAGAGAGAGACGCTGACTACGGTATCACGTGTGTGCTTCAAGGGCTTGAGTGCTCTTGTTAGTCCGTGTGTTGGGTTTTATTGAGGCTGCTTGGCGATAACGCCAATGCGGCCGATGCTTTTGACAGATCAATCAACTTTTGTTCTGAAACAACAGAGATGGCTTTAATACGTTGTGATCGTTCCATGTATTGGGTGCAGCATTTAAAAGTAATCCAACAAGGATTTAATTACCTGAATAATTGTCTTCCTAATAGGATGCTTGTTTATTCATTGAGGCAATTTAATGTTGTTATTAGGGACTATTAGGCAGAAGGCGTTTTAACCAGGGATTAGAATGCAAAGTGGGAGATGTTCCCGTGCCCACTCTCTGCTGGACACAGCTGCTCTGAGGGCTATGTTCAAATCAACAATTTTCTCTCATTTAACGAGCCCGGCTTACAGACCGTTCAATCAAGAGTGATTGGCACCACAGCCTTGACCAAAAAAAGTTATGAGGCTGAATTAAGTCCTCATTATGAAAACCAATGTGTATGTGGACATCAACCTTCACCGGGAATTATAACATGTGGGAGAGTATGTTACGTCTGGATCTTAACAATCACCTTTACTCCAATGATGTTGCTTACGGAAATAAAAAGCCATAATTATGTACCAAGGCTACTAACACACACACACACGTAATGACGTCACGCTGCTTGCTTAGCGAGTACCACTTCCTCCTGAGGCTCAAACCCAAGACTTCTGTCTTGCTAGCACACGTAACCGTATCGCCTTATCAGTTGGCGCCAAGCTAGCTATTCACTGGTGTAAGTGAGGACACTTCAGGCTGAGGAGAAAATTCCACACATCCCCATTTGCCACACACACACACAGGTTATTAAAGTTTTGTGTTTTTATATCAGCTTTATGATTTTTATTTCAAGTTTAGTTTCAGTTTTCAGATGTGATTTACTACTTTTTATTTAGTTTAAATTTAAAAAAAAACATTTCTATTTCGTTTTTAGATTATTTAGATTTAGTGCTGGGGTAAGTAGCCTAGTACTAGGAGGCCAGGACCATTTATGTGTTGTATAGTTTGAGTTTTTTGGGAATGTCACTTCTTGCCACTGGGGGGCAGTAACGCATAGGTGATGGGTCAGGGCATAGGTTAGGTTAGTTTTAAGAAAACATTTATTTGGGTCTTGGGGTTTGACGTGGGTGTGTTATGTTAGCTATATCGTACCCTGGCAGTTAATGTCGTTTGTCCCTCTTGAGTCACCTAAAATAAATCAAGAGATCTGTTATTAATTTAGACGTTTTTGCAGAGGAGGTCTTAGCAGCACAATTTCACATATAGCTAAGGCGTTTGTTATTTTTCAATAAAAAATATTTTGCATGAAAAACTTGTCAGTGTTCTGCAGACAGTATCAAGTCAGCTGATGCTGGCAGCGCTCATGACTGATTTCTGAAACATGTCTACAACTATCGCACAAACTACACACTGTTTATCAGCGCCCAAAGACAGTAACTAGCTAGCTAGTTAAATTCCATGTCTGTGCTTGCCAATGAAGCTATCTAGAAGGCACATTGAGCTGACAGTCCACGTTAACTAAATCAGCTCATCAAATCCCTGGAGGCCATTTAGTTTTTACAACTTTTACCAGAGTGTGCGTCTGTCTGTGTTCATACCGAATCATGCTATCATGAGCATCTCGCTGATCCCGCTATAGTCCTGTGTAGTTCTGTTGGTAGAGCATGGTGCGTGTAATGCCTGGGTTGTGGGTTCGATTCACACGGGGTAACAGTATGAAAAAAAGTATGCACTTACTGCTGTCGCTCTGCATAAGCACGTCTGCTGAAATCTCAATATATGTGGTGCTGCTCGTGGCAAACTCATCTTACTGAGTCTACCTTTAAAATGATCAATTGAATCTCAATGTGACCAGCTAGATTAAGAAATTTGAAAACCCCATTCAAAATGTTGAGAGAAAAAATGAAAACGAAACATTCATTATGGATTTTATTTGAGTTAGTTTTGAAGACAAATATAATAATTTCAGTATAGTTTTAGTTTTTTAAATGGTTTTGTTTATTATTATTATAATTTTTTCATGATAAGTTTACTTTAACACACACACCAGGTTAGAGGATGACTTCCCTTCTAAAAACCAGCCCCACACATCTGTAATGTGGCAGCAACATAATTCTGCTCAGGACCATCTATCATGGCTGTGGCCAAGGCTGCAGCAGTTAGGGGGTGGAGGGGATTGGACAGACCGACAGACTGTTAGTGCATTGGATGAGTGTGCTGCCCTCATTTAGCCTGCTGTCTCCTGGGGTGAGGCAGTCTACGAGTGAGCTTTCATCAAAAAACACAGGTGGGGTCACACCTTCCTTACCAAAGCAGAAGCAAAAGTCACCTCCAAAAAAGAAGTGCACTGCAGTCCCCACATGTGTTTTGAGATAAAACAGCTGTTATATTTCCCCTGCTGTTTTTTCTACTATGGGTTCACCAAACAATCAGAGCACAATGATATAATTTAGTCATAAACTGTATGTGTTGCATACATGACTGGACCCAGCATGGCTATCACTGAGAAGCCTCTGTGTGCTGCAATCTGCGGTAAGGGAGGAGAGAGGGAGAGAGGGAGGAGAGGGAGTAGAAAGAGAGAGAGAGAGGGAGAGAGGGAGGAGAGGGGGAGCAGGGAGGAGAGGGGGAGAGAGGGAGGAGAGAGATGGCAGAGGTGAGTCCTCATACTGGAGATGTGAAGCAAGGTGCTTAGGTGAGAGGGGACAGGTCATAATGCTTACTCCAGGACTAGAGAGAGATTACCACACATACACACACACACACACACCTTCCTCCTCTCTGGAGCAAAATACCGAAACTTTCAACTCAACTGGTCCCTGGGCTATGACACCATTACCATTGTTTTTTTCAGTGATTGAAACCTATCTGTTCCCCATCAGCGTGTGGTTAACCACACAGGGAGAAGAAGACTGAGCAGTATATCTGTTAGATACATGTATACAATTAGTTAGCTCTTGGGATTGTGTGTATCCATGTGCTTTTTGTACATACAAGCTCCTTCTGAAAGACTAACTTTGGCGCCGCCCTGAGTGGTCGCCTGTTAAGCAGCTCCCGTTGTCGTGCATTAATTGTTGTTTTAGTTCGTTTTCTTTCGTCTATTTTCGTCTATTTTCTTTAGTTTTATTTTTTATTTTGCTACAGTCGAACTATAACAGTTCAGGATTATGGATTTTATGGATTTTATCGCAGCTGAACGTCGACAGGAGTCGACTGTCAACTGTTATTGTTTACAACAGAGCCCAGCTCCTGGATTTAGCCCACGCAGCGCTGCTGCTCCCCAGGGAAAAGTTTGATATTCCGGACGAATTGAAAAGACGACGCCGTGGATGCAGGGCGGGATTGAAATGTAAGGCAAAGCGGAGGAGGTTCAAGTACAAGCCGGCTATACCGTCTATTATTATGGGCAATGTGAGGTGTCTACATAACAAGATGGATGAGTTGGCAGGACTTGTTCGTGGACAAAGGATTTATCGGGAAGCTAGCCTAATGTGTTTTACTGAGAATTGGCTGAACGATAACATCCCCATACAGAACGTCACTATCGACGGTTTCCAGACCATCACAGCGGACAGGGATCGCGTCTCTTCCGGTAAGAGCAAGGGTGGTGGGCTGGCTTTATTAGTTAACAACAGATGGTGTCATCCGAACCATATTACTCTTAAGGAACAGTTTTGTAGCCCGGACATTGAACTGCTAGCCGTTAGCCTGAGACCCTACTATTTACCGAGGGAATTCACGGCGGCCATTGCTGTTATTGTTTACATCCCGCCCTCTGCTGACGCAAACGCAGCGTGTGACGTCATCCACTCTGTTATCGCGAGGTTACAGACAGCGCATCCCAGTGCTTTTTTTGCAATTTCGGGGGATTTTAACCATGCATCTCTCTCTTCAACGCTGCCCACGTTCAAACAGTTCGTGAAGTGCCCAACCAGGAATAATAAAACTCTGGACTTGTTATATGCTAATGTGAAGGATGCATACAACTCCACTGCACTCCCTCCCCTCGGTAGATCGGATCACAACCTTGTCCACCTCACCCCACTCTACAGGCCTATGGTCCAACAGCAGCCTGCGACCACCAGGACTATTAGGAGATGGTCCCCAGAGGCGAATGAGGCCCTACAGGACTGCTTTGAAACAACAGACTGGGATGTGCTCTGTGAGGCTCATGGGGAGGACATCGATGGACTCACTGACTGCATAACAGACTATATTAATTTTTGTGTAGACAACACTGTACCCACCAGGAAGGTACGCTGTTTCCCAAACAATAAACCCTGGGTCACCAGCGACCTGAAGGCCCTGCTGAATGAGAAGAAGAGGGCCTTCAAGGAGAAGGACAAGGACAAATTGAAATGCATCCAGAGGGAGCTGAAGTTGCGGATTGCTGAGGGGAAGAGAGTG
The DNA here is from genome assembly GCA_023634145.1 of Thymallus thymallus. Classification (NCBI taxonomy): domain Eukaryota; kingdom Metazoa; phylum Chordata; class Actinopteri; order Salmoniformes; family Salmonidae; genus Thymallus; species Thymallus thymallus. The sequence continues at coordinate 38,434,515 of CM042391.1, forward strand.
TATAAGGAGAAGATGGAGGACAAGCTGAGGCAGAGCCAGGTGAGAGAGGTGTGGAAGGGTATGAGAAATATCACTGGCTTCAAAAAGTCAAACAGTGGGCAGACGGAGGGGACCCAGGACAGAGCCAATGAGCTGAACCAATTTTTTAACAGGTTCGATACTGGCCCTGTCCACCTCCCCTCCAGCTCCCCAGACCACACACCCTCACGGCTATCCCACCCCCACTTTGCTCACAGCACCTCTGCTGAGACAATCAGTGACCCCACCTCCGCCCCTGCCCCCCCTGGACTGATCCTCAACACCCCCCTTCCCCCCACCTCCCCACCTGGGCTGGCTTTCACCACCAACCAAGTGAAGAGAGAGCTGGAGAGACTACACCAGTGGAAAGCGGCGGGACCTGATGGCATCAGCCCAAGGGTGCTGAGGGTCTGTGCTGACCAACTGTGTGGAATACTCCAGCGTCTTTTCAACCTTAGCCTGAGCCTAGAAAGGGTCCCTGTCCTGTGGAAAACATCCTGCCTCGTCCCAGTGCCCAAGAAGGCACACCCCACTGTCCTGAATGACTTCAGACCTGTAGCGCTAACATCCCACATCATGAAGACCCTGGAAAGGTTAGTCCTCGCTCACCTCAGACCCCTGGTGTGTTCATCAATGGACCCCCTGCAGTTTGCATACCAGCGCAACATCGGGGTGGATGATGCAATCATCTACCTTCTGCAGAGGGCCTACTCTCACCTGGACAATGCAGGTTGCACTGTGAGGGTCATGTTTTTTGACTTCTCCAGTGCCTTCAATACCATTCAGCCCCTGCTACTGGGTGAGAAGATGAGGAGGATGAAAGTGGAAGCACCCTTAGTCTCCTGGGTCACGGACTACCTGACCGGTAGGCCACAATTTGTGCGACTACAGAGCTGTGTGTCAGAACGGGCAGTTAGCAACACAGGGGCCCCCCAGGGTACGGTCCTGTCCCCCTTCCTGTTCACCCTCTACACCTCAGACTTCAGATATAACTCTGAAACATGCCACCTACAGAAGTTCTCGGATGACTCTGCTATTGTAGGGTGCATCAGGGGTGGGCAGGAGGTGGAGTACAGGAGCACAATCAGTGACTTTGTGTTGTGGTGTGAGCAGAACCACCTTCAGCTCAACATCAGCAAAACTAAGGAGATGGTGGTGGACTTCAGGAGAACCAAGGCACAACTGACTGCAGTCCCTATAAAGGGGATGGATGTGGAAATGGTTGAGTCATACAAGTTCCTGGGTGTCCATATGGACAACAGACTGGAATGGGCTGGTAACACCGGGGCCCTGTACCAAAAGGGCCAGAGCCGACTCTACTTTCTGAGGAGGCTCAGGTCCTTCAACGTGTGCAGTAAACTACTGCATACCTTCTACCAGTCTGTGGTGGCCAGTGCCATCTTTTTTGCAGTGGTGTGCTGGGGAGCAAACATCAAAGCCGGTGATGCTTCTCGGGTAAATAAGCTGATCAGGAAGGCTAGCTCTGTCCTGGGGATGAGCCTTGACACTCTAGAGGAGGTGGCGGAGAGACGGATCCTGGCCAAACTGCTGGCCATCATGGACAACGTCACCCACCCTCTGCACGCTATGGTTATGACGCAGAGGAGCACTTTCAGTCACAGACTGATCCCACCACGGTGTGCCAGAGAGCGCTACAGGAGGTCCTTCCTGCCGGCGGCTATGAGACTGTATAATGCCTCACCGGGGTGCCGTGCCGTCGGCAACATAGATCTGGAACTGTTGGGGTGCTAGGACCTAGTTTAACAATTATGCATCCATCCGTGAGTAACTCTTGTCCGTCAGCACTCATCCACTCAGGACCTATTTATTCATACAGGTCTGTATATACATACTCATGTACAGTTGTTATATCATATCACATGCAATATTGTAAGTAATTATTGGACGTAGGCATTCACTCAGGAGTGCATATTAGTATCCTGACAGTTGCACCTTTTCTCATTGCTTTTAGTATATCGAATGTGCAATAAGTGCAGTTGTCTGTAATTAAACCCTGCGCACTAAGGACTGTATTTTAAGGGAATTACTATTATTACCCCAAATGATATCATACACACATTTAGCTATTAAAGTATCTCTTCCTGTCATTTACCTGTACAGTTTGTGTAAACATGCAAGTATTCACTTATCTGTAAATATAACTGTATACCTAACTGTACAGCTAATTTAATCATGCAAAATTTTCACTTACCTGTTCATTTACCCAGTCTGTCTATTAAGTAAACTATTATTACCCTCGCTCATATCATACGCATTTTTAGCTACTGAAGTATTTCTCTGCCATCGACCTGTATAGTATAGTTAACCATCAAACATCCACCAACGTATAGTGTACATATTCAGCCAACCACCCATACTATGCAATGTCTTTTTATAGCTTTTTTTTTGCACTCCAGATATCTTGTATTTCTATACTTTTTCATACTGCCGCTCTATGTATCATGTACCGTGTATCTGTCTTTTGTGTACTTTCGTTGTGGCATTTTGCACCTGCCCTGTGTTTTGTTGTAGCTGCTTGACAATGAAATTTCCCCCCCGGGGGATCAATAAAGTACCTATCTATCTATCTATCTATCTATACCAATTACCATCAATGAGGTGTTTCTCTCCAAGGCTATACTGTATCGTTTCTCATAACACATACACTGTAGTTTACACTTTTAAGTTGAGCTGACTATATATGGAAGCTCTGCTGACCTGTATGATTCAGTGTTCTATGAACGATGTAGGGCATCAGCATAAGACCTTGCTGAATACAGAGGCCGTTTGTAGCTGCAGTGGTAGTTACTGTATGACCATGTCCCTATGGGCCCTGGTCGAAAGTAGTGCACAATACAGGGAATAGGGTGCCATTTGGAATGCAAGCCCGTGCTTACCACACATGAGCACTGCCTGTCAGGCTTTGGCAGGGTGGAGTGTGTGCAAAATGCTCTCCGGCAGATTCAAAGTGACATCCCTGACTGGCACTCCTAAACTGTCTACCCTGCCTGATGACATTCAAGAGACATACCTGTACGTGAATCACAACCGCCACCCAGCCATATCCGTCTGTGATTGGGTCAGTATTGGGGGTGGGGTAGGACAGGGGTCTCCCCTTCATACGCCAGGTGATGGGTTCGACTCGGCTAACTGACTTCCCACACTTGCTCACGGGCCGGCCAGGGCCCGCAGGTATGTGCGTCGGAGGACCACTCATTAAATAATGTAGGGCTCAGAGTTTATCCAAGGCACTGTCAGAAATAGTTTTTCAGATGAGCGCCTCTCTGTGCATCGATCCCCAGCATGATATATTAAGCATTACTTCCAGGTTAGTGGAATAGAAAAGGAGGGTCCACCACACATGCTACTTTTAAAATAATCATTACATTAGCCATACCCCAGTGAACCTCTAGGCCTCTACCAGTGAGAAAACAGATATATTAATTAGCATTGCAGGAACGTTCTCCTGCAACATGATGATCAAATTAGGTTCATACATCTGCACGTTTCCTAACACAACATACAGTACAGGACTGGCTTCGTTACTTCTCACCCTGCGTGGGTTACCAGTAGAACCTTCGAGAACAACAGTGGGGTTTAATAACTTACTTAAGGCTGGTAACCCGCCTGATTTTGCCAAGCTATCCCCGTCGTTGTTTAAAAAAAAAAATGTTAACAGGCACCTACTGTCTAATATACATTTTAAATTGAGGCTATGTGACTTTATCATATTATCCACTATTCACATTAGGCTCTTTATGTAGGGAAATGGTAATCCTCATCTTGAAATGTCCCTGTCATGTGCTTTTCTTAATATGGCCAGATGAGAGCGGGGGCAGAGGGCAGAGGGCAGAGGGCAGAGGGCAGAGGGCAGAGGGCAGAGGGCAGAGGCAGGGGAGCCTCCAGGGATTTTGGGCCCCATGAAAATATATAACATTGGGCTCCAAAATGTTTTTACCTAATGCTGGAATAATATTTTAGGGCCCCTGTCAGTCACAGGCCCTTAGAATCATCCTAACTTTTCCCCCCCATACGGCGCCCCTGGGCAGAGGCATTCAAAGACCTCAATTCATGTACATTTTGACAAAGCAATGCCTCTAATCAGCCAAGCAGAAAATAGATGTTCACAATGCAGAATGTGCAAGAAAAAATATAATCAAACAAGTTGTGAGTCCCTCCAACTGCACTTCATCCAACTGCCCATTCATATATATATATATACACACACACACACACACACACACACACACACACACACACACACACACACACACACACACACACACACACAGTCCTCTCTCTTGCCATCCTTGCACTACATTTCTACAATGAATGTAATTAACTCATTCAAAAGGAAAGTAAAGCAAGCAACAGGTCCTCAGGTTAATGTGAACAATCAACAATTATTAAAAAATAAGTAATGGTCTCAAACAATACAATAATATTATTTTATCACCGCATTAAAACATATTATCTATCAAGTCTGTTACTAAGAAACATGTTCCTAGGCAACAGATGAGGGATGTCTTTTTGCTCATGTATTTACAGGTTTGTTTATTTTTTACAAATTTTCCTTGTTACTCTGAATGCAGAAAACCACTAATAATTTGAAATGCTCAAGATATGGAAGACTGCTTCCATGTCAATTTATAGTACATTAAAGAAACACACATCAACATTCATTACAGGTAAACACTATATTTCATGAATGATGTATGCTTCTTACAGTACGTGTTCTTTTGAAATGCCTCTCGTGTACGATGAAAAAAATAATTATTATAGAAGATCCACAGAGATCCTGTTAAACAAACTTTTAGTTGGTTCGACAAAGAGTTAATGAGAGAATGGCAATATTGTGTGTACTACAAATTAAAGGCGTCACGTCCTAGGGGAGCCTGTTTTGGAAAATACTCATAAATCACAGTTATACAGTACATCTATGTACGAAATGATCTCGCTCGACCAGATGGAATGTACAGTGATATACTTCTTCCACATTTTGTTACGTTACAGCCTTATTCTAAAATACATTTTTTTGCAAATGTATTAAAAATAAAAACTGCTGTAAAGTGTTGGTCCCATGTTTCATGAGCTGAAATAAAAGATCCCAGAAATGTGCCATACGCACAAAAGGCTTAATTCTCTCAAATGAGGACAATAAAAGGCCACTCTAAAATGTGCAGTTTTGTCACACAACACAATGCTACAGTTTTGAGGGAGCATGCGACTGGCATGCTGACTGCAGGAATGTCCACCAGAGCTGTTGCCAGATAATTCAATGTTAATTTCTCTACCATAAACCGCCTCCAACAATGTTTTAGAGAATTTGGCAGTACGTCCAACCGGCCTCACAACCACAGACCACGTGCATGGTGTCGTGGGCGAGAGGTTTGCTGATGTCAACGTTGTGAACAGAGTGCCCCATGGTGGCAGTGGGGTTGTGGTATGGGTAGGCATAAGTTACACAGAATGTTCCAGTTCCCGACAATATCCAGCATCTTCGCACAGCCATTGAAGAGTGGGACAACATTCTAGCCTGATCAACACTCTGTGAAGGAGATGTTGCATAAGGCAAATGGTGGTCACCAGGTACTGACTGGTTTTCCACTCCACGCCCCTGTCCATGTGAAATCCATAGATTTCCTAATGAATTTATTTAAATTGACTGGTTTCCTTATATGAACTGTAACTCAGTAAAATCTTTGAAACTGTTGCATGTTGTGTTTTATATTTTTGTTCAGTATAATTGTACTGATGTTTGGTCTCTGAGGAGTGACTGGTATAAATCTATAGTAATAATAATTAGGTGGGTGCTTATATTTGTGCTATTAAACAGTGTATTATACGCATGTGTGAATTGGAAATGTGTTTTATTTTTGCATATCCCAACTCCTTCTGAGACACCCTCGAACCCTGGAGCAATTAGGGTCAAGTGCCTTGCTCAAGGGCACATCAACAGATTTTCCACATTGTCTGCTCGGGAATTCGAACTAGCTACCTTTCGATTACTGGCCCAATGCAAAAAACTCTTTCTAATATTTTTGGGGAAACACACTTTCAGAGTGTTGGGTGGAGTTCAATCCAGACACCTCTGAGCTGGTTTTGAATCAACATGAGAGGAGTGTAATGTGGTTCAAGTGGTCAAAGCGATGAATGTCAGAGTCGTGACAACAGCCTTTTATTCTGAGAGAAACAGGTTTAAGAAAGATCTGGGAATTAAGCATATAAAGGCCAGATTTATATCCCTTGCTGAACAATATTGGATTTAATGACATGATATCATTCTCTTACTGGATGATTAAGGTACATGCTGTGAATTACTGTAACGTAAATGAACGCGGACGTAAATGCAATAAGCAATGTGTTAAACTACCTACGGGTCAGTTAAAGGGATAGTTTAAGGGATAGCATGTGGAAACAGTGCCAGGGAAACTAAACCAAAGCATTGATTACTGTCATACTGTGTCCATAGACTGCTTACAGGGTAAGGAAAAATCGTTTGCTTAACTATCCCTTTAACCTGTCCATTGAATACAGATAACCTAATTTGAGCCCAGTGGTGCAGCCATAACTGCGGCCATAAATTAGGACCACAGACATGATCTAATGAGGTTGTGAGGCACATGTAGCCATGCAGTTCAATTAAATAATCCACTCAGTGTGTTCTCAAACCTGGAATCACAGGACTAGTACGGACCATCTCCTCACTAAACCATCAGTGCTCCTGGCTGACTGTTCTGTGTGAGAGGTAGTTCATTGAGTCCATGCAATGAGTGAGACAATTAGCCTAATGGAGTGCAGAAGCAGCAGGAAATCACAGTCAGTACTCGAGAAACAGTTGCTCAGTGAATATTCATGGAGCTGGCGATTTGGAAATACACAAGGCCCTGCGTCGCTGAATACCAATCATTGCATTTTCCACCAAAGACCGCCGTTCCCCTAGCGCAAGCACACTCTAATAATTTTTCTTTGGAACGGATCTCTCACGGATGTAACATCTGGCATTGTTGTGGCTATACAACAGGCCATTTCTTGTACTCAGTCAAGAGGTTGGGCTGTGATTCTGTCAAAATATCCTAGCCCCCTAGAAATGAGATATATAACATTTTCAAGAGTTCATTTGTTACTATATATCTCAACTGTAAGCAATTTATTATTAAACCCCAAACTCAAGTCTTAAATATTAAATTCTTATTGACCTTACTGTAAACAGAAAGCTCTCTGTGGAACCATAGCAGGGAACCATTTAATGCCTTCTATTCTCACGTTTTACAGATTCATATATCTTCTTATTGACTTAAAGTGGCTGGTGCCTCCAAACCCCTTGGAAATGGTCAGGATTACTCAGCAAAATGAAATGTGGGCAGACAGCCTTGTCCTCTGGAGCTGTCCTCCACCTAGGAGAGAATGTCCTGAGTGAATCCAGATGGCGGGCCTCTAAACTCTCAATCCAACTCATAGCTTGTTTGGGCCAGACATGTTGTAGTGTCATATGACCGCTGACCGGTTCTCGACTAAATCACCGACAAACATGGGCCTAAAGTGGCTGAAGAAGTTGTGTAGGACTATGACGACCTCTGAAAGCAATTCTTTTACAACCATGAGTTAAATGCAATACAGCGTTTCAAACAAACACAGACATTAGATTAAATCTAACCACACAAATGTTTTCTAAGGCATTATGGGTGAGCTTTTTGATAGCCTGAGACAAGGGCCTGACCTTGTCCCCATGGCAGCTGTGTCACCCTCCCCCGGTAGCTAGGCAGAGTTCTACTGTGAATAACAGACCTATGCCACAGGGGTATGTGAAAACACTGAGACCCTGTTGAGATTCAACAAACACCAATGTAAAGCTTGAAATCCCCACATGGCCCTTATATGATTTGTTAGATTATTTTATTTATGAGAGTATGTCATAAAACACAGTGTCATCTTCCATTTATAAACTGGGTGGTTCAAGCCGCGAATGCTAAGTGGCTGACAGCCGTGGTATATTGGCAATATACCACACCTGCTCGGCCCTTATTGCTTAATGGAACTCTTATAGTTAATCAGAAACCATGCATGGCGTTAGAATCTTGTCTCTGAACATTAACAATGATCTGTACTTAGCAGGCGTAATAGTAAATCCTCATAGACTAATAGCCACTGGGAAAAAACAAACATGACCCATTGCCATCAGGGTGGAGCATTATTGTAAGTGTCCTTCATGCTGAAAACATATTCTAAACAATTTGTAAAGATCTTCGATCGCTCAACCTACACACTGACTAGTTTAGTTTAGTTTATTAGGATGTCCATTAGCTACTGAACATGCAGCAGCTACTCTTCCTGGGGTCCACATAAAACGTACAAATACATGACAAAGGACAGAACAGTTATAGACAACAACAGCAAGATAAGCTTTTTCATTACAGTTTTTCTCGATAGCTTGAACACATTTGTCCAAACAGAATTAACTTTTTCAAAACAATTAAGATGCAGCCACAAACTGAAACAATTTGGGCAAAATTACCCGTTCGGGCTTCGACCCCTGGCATCATATAAACACAAAAAACATGGAAGAATGAATAGAATCGCAGGAAATTAGCTTTAAAACAGCAAAACAAATCTCTGACCCTGCAAAATGTGTAGAATTGCGGGAAGTTAGCTTTCTTCCCGCCAACAAGAGGGGTGTGAACAGTTTAAGGTCGCATCGGTTTAGAGGTGGGGCTTTGTTACTACGCCGATAAATTACGATAAATTACATCCATCCGGACCTTTGCCACCTAGGAAATTTGTGTGACCGGACCTTAAACTGGAAATGTGTCTTATTCTAAAATGGATTAAATAGTTTTTTTTTCATTCATCAATATACACACACAATACCCCACAATGAAAGAAATTGGTTTTTAGATTTTTTTTTCTAATTTAGATTGATGAGGATTTTGTTTTCATTTAATCCTTTTTAGAATAAGGCTGTAACGTAACAAAATGTGGAAAAAGTCAAGGGGTCTGAATACTTTCCGAATGCACTCTGTCTGTTTGTGTATGCAAATAGATTATACAATTGGTTAGGCATTTTTTTAATGTAAGCTCTGTGTGTTAAGTTAAGGGCAAGGCGTGCTACTCTGTTTTGAGCCGGGCTGCAGCTTTGCTAGGTATTTTTTTGCTGCACCTGACCACATTACCAGACAGTAATCAAGATGATCAGAGCCTGAGCAACTACTGTAGTACACTTGATTTTTGTGTAAAAAATGCAGAACCTATTTTTTATAACAGACATTACTCTCCCCATCTTCACAACTTTTTCAATGTGACTTGACCATGATAACTGACCGTCCAATGTTACGTTCTCAAATTGTCACATCCTTTACTCCACTTGAGGTTTAGGTCTAAAAGAATACTTTGAACCAAATACAATGCGTTTGGTGTTTTAGATGTATTTAAGAGCAGTTTATTGTTAGCCATCCATTTTGTCACTGACTGTAACTCCTTGCTAAGAGTCTCAGTGAGCTCACTGGCTGTAGGTGCTGATGTGTAGAGTGTGCAATCATCAGCATACATAGTCATTTTAGCTTCTTGTAAGACAAGTGAGAAATAATTTGTAAAGAGTAAAGAGTAACGGTCCAAGACAACTGCCCTGACGGATACCACACTGTTAATTTCTGATGTTAGAGAAGCTTCCATTGAAGAAAACTCTCTTTCTATTGGATAAGTAACTCTCCAACCATGTGATGGCAGGTGATAGCAAGTTAGTTTTTTCAATGACAAATTATGATCAATAACATCAAAGGCTGCACTAAAATTAACGATACAGATCTATCATCTTATTTTCCATTTATTTTGGCCAATCATCAGTCATCTGAGTCAGTGCCTTCCCTATATGCATGCTGAAAGTCAGTAGTTAACTTGTTCTTTGAAAAATAGCATTGTATCTTTTCAAACACAATTTTCTCTATTAGTTTACTAAGAACAGGCAGCAAACGGATTGGGTGGCTGTTAGAGCCAGCAAAGGGTGCTCTACTATTTTTAGACAATAGAATTACTTTAGCTTCCTTCCACACCTGTGGACACACACTCCTTTTAGGCTTTGGTCAAAGACGTGGCAATATAGGGTGACAGTACAGTCTCCTACCATTCTCAATAGTTTCCCATCTAGGTTGTCTACTGTATACCTGGTGGCTTATCATTATTGATGGATAGCAATCGTTCTCTTTTATTATTAGATCTTCAATTTCACAAATATGGTAGTTGACTGTTGTCATTTCTCTTCTCAGTTTGTCCACTTTACCAGTGAAATAGTAATTGATTCCATGGAACCATCCTGTCTGGTGCCAACAGCACAGGCTGGTGGTGGTGGTGTAATGGGTGTGGAGAATGTTTTCCTGGCACACGTTATGTCCCTTGATACCAATTGAGAAACATTTCCATGCCCCAAAGAATTCAGGGTGTTCTGGAGGCTAATGGGAGTACGACCCAGTACTAGGTGGGTGTACCTAATAAACTGGCCACAAAAGAGTCCAAACTTTGAGTGATATATCAAATGTTTACTCGGCGAAGATGTACCAGCTGAATACATACATTCAATACAGTGCAGTGTCCATCTATACCCTTAGCTCTCACCCCCTCCCTTCCACAAGTATGTACTTCAGTACTTCTCCATCACCCAGGATTTCTCCGTGCTCATCCGTGCATATCGCAGAACTTCTTATCAGTCAAGAGGCCTGGAGTTATTGGAAGTACACATTCCTAGTCCACTTAAGAATTTGACTTCTCATACACAAAAAGCTTGAACCTAACACTACTTTCAATCTCTAAGGATATATACAAACAATCTATTCATACTAAAATGATATAATTATATAAAACAGTAATTTAAAACAGTCATTTACAATATATTACCACAATATTATGGTCACTACAGCCAATGGGATATTGCTTTGGAGCAAAGCTTTGCAGCATTAGTGAAAATATGATGTCACAAACCTAACACTGTCAGTATACACTCTGTTTGGCTGAGTGATAACTTGGGTCATGTTACAGGCATTACTCACAGTAAGAAGCTTCCTCTTGAGAGATGATAACCAGTCAATGTTCAGGTCACCAAGAAAATAAAGCAAGACCTTTTTATTTATTTAACCAGGCAAGTCAGTTATGAACAAATTCGAATTTACAACCATGGCCTAGTAACAGTGGGTTAACTGCCTTGTTCAAGGGCAGAACGAGATTTTCACCTTGTCAGCTCGGGGATTCGATCAAGCAACCTTTCAGTTAAGGGCCCAATGCTCTAACCACTCGGCTACCTGCTGGCCCACCTTATCCAACACATATTCTCCAGATACTGACAGTTAGCACTTGGTGGCCTATAGAAGCACCCTAAAAGAAGTCTTCAGAAGAGGCAGGTGAACCTGCAACCACAGCACTTCTACTTTAATTGTCATGAGATCCTCTGAGTTTTACAGGAATGTGGCCCTGAATATATACCACAACACCTCCCCAGCAGACATTCCGGTCTTATCTATAGGAGTTATATCCTTGTATTCCTTCCGTCGGCCTTAAGTGAGTCTCAGTAATAGCCAATATATTAATATAATCTAAGATTAGCAAATACTAATCTCATGAATTTTGTTTCTGAGGCAAGATATTCAGATCAGCAAATTGTATACCTTTCCTGGGTAGCTTATATAAAACTGAAATCAATAATTGGTTGTATTTCTAATAACAAAGACGTTTTACCGTAGAGTGAGGGTGGTTTTGGTTTCAACACCCAGGCATTACAGGATGAATTTCAGAAACCCCAAACCTTCATTGATTTAGGCTGAAAGCACGAGAAAGACTAAAGTGGGCTATGGCCGGGCCGCCACACGTGTGTGTGTAAAAATCATGAAACGGACCATAGATGACATGACAGATATTTTATTTAGATAGTGGCCGATAAAACCACCAAAGCACGACGCCCATTTATCAAGAACTTCCACATGACAAAAGCACAACATTGACTTTGATGTACAAAACAATTAATACAGTATATAAATACTTGGCCATATAAGAGCAGCACTGTAATTGCTCAGTGGCCTTGTGTCCGCCCCGTGTCCGCCCTGAGATTGAAATGTTGGGAGTTTGATCCCTGGCCGCATCATACAAAAGGCTAAGAATGGTACACGATGAGTCTCTGCTTGGCACTCAGCATTAAGGAAATAAATTGGGGACAAGGCCCTACAATAGACTAGCGTCCTGTCCAGGAGGTGTACTGGTACATCAAGCTGCCTGACTACAGAAACAGGAGAGACTTGCGTCCTGTCCAGGGGGGTATACTTGTATATCAAGCTGTCTCACACAACAGAAACACCAACTAGCTTGTGAAAGGCTACTTACTGTAATTGCTCTGGGTTGCTTGAAATGTGTTCCCTTAAGGTTTGTTGAAATAGAAAAGCACTCCATTTTCATTACTGCACTATTCTTAAGAGGGCAAAACATAAAATGGCATCCATTTGATGAGCTCAGGTTTAGCATCAAAACACCGCCCTTATAACCATGTGCTCATTAACAATGCCTTGCAGATGACACCTTTGTGCGAAACCAAAATTCACAGCAACATTTTAATATTAGTCCAAACAAAGTGAACGGCAACAGACTGCAACTTTCATCCTGCAGCCAAAAAACACACTCAACAATGCATGGCCTATAGCAGGAGTCTCCAACCCTGTTCCTGGAGAGCTACCCTCCTGTAGGTTTTCAATCCAACCCCAGTCGTAACTAACCTGGTTCAGTTTATCATCCAGCTAATTATTAGAATCAGGTGTGCTAGATTAGGGTTGGAGTTAAAACCTACAGGACCGTAGCTCTCCAGGAACAGGGTTGGAAAGCCCTGGCCTACATGATGAAAACAAATCAAATGCAAACTGAATGGAAAGGATGATTTAAGTTAAGGTGTATTTAAGACTAAAAGACAGAACATCTCAGATCTGTGAGCTACTTCTTGTGTGGTTTGACAACCTGTAGTACAATAGTATCACACAGTGCAGTTAAAGATACACTATGCAGAAATCGCACTGCCATTTCCTGGTTGCTAAAAATCTAATAGTTTGCATAATTTCAGTTATACAAGTATAGTGTAGATAATCATTGTACCATCTAAGCAGCTGTGAAATATATTTTCCATAACCAAAAATATATTTTCAGCTGGTGTACAAAACCGAAAGTATAAGATGCAAAAACAAAACTTAATGGGAAGCATAGAAATAGGGCACATAGAACAGATCTACCACTTCTTAGACTTGCTTTCAATGAGAATGACAGGTCTAACACACATTTCTATGTGAATTTGGTCGGGTTGCCCAAAAAGTTACATATTGCAGCTTTAATGTGATCAACAAACTATCATCTTACAATAAATATAAACGGGCCGGTAAATAGGAACAAAAACTCAATCTAAAGGCGCACATTAGCGGTTCCCACTGGTCAATAGAAAAAATTAAACATTTTTGGGACATAGATTGTGTGTGTTTGTGTGCAGCTGTCATCACACAGGCACTGACTGAACAACGTTTACAAATCACACAAACTGCATAACTAACACGCCCTTGACCACATGCAGTTAGCGAAGGAGGCTCTCTGTTGGGCCATGCGCTGGGGCCAACATGAGAGGGCTGGGAAATATAGTGGGGGAATGCCACACGGCACAGAGCTTTGGTGTTTCAGCAATTTAAAATGATTTCAGACATGTCTCTTCTGAGTTGCAGGTTACCTCAGAGTACCCAGATGTATATGTACGTATGAGGGCCGTTGAAGACACAATTAACTATCTACTCTATCGTAACTCTCCTGCTTCAATTTAATACAATTACAAACACTTGAGGAAACCATTTTATGAAGGCCTCAAGGCTCAAATAAATCTAAGAAACAAACAAACAGAAATACGTTTTATGTGAAAAATAAGATTCTGTGGTGGATGGGTCCTTAGTCCTGAATAGAAGATTCTGTGGTGGATGGGTCCTTAGTCCTGAATAGAAGATTCTGTGGTGGATGGGTCCTTAGTCCTGAATAGAAGATTCTGTGGTGGATGGGTCCTTAGTCCTGAATAGAAGATTCTGTGGTGGATGGGTCCTTAGTCCTGAATAGAAGATTCTGTGGTGGATGGGTCCTTAGTCCTGAATAGAAGATTCTGTGGTGGATGGGTCCTTAGTCCTGAATAGAAGATTCTGTGGTGGATGGGTCCTTAGTCCTGAATAGAAGATTCTGTGGTGGATGGGTCCTTGGTCCTGAATAGAAGATTCTGTGGTGGATGGGTCCTTAGTCCTGAATAGAAGATTCTGTGGTGGATGGGTCCTTAGTCCTGAATAGAAGATTCTGTGGTGGATGGGTCCTTGGTCCTGAATAGAAGATTCTGTGGTGGATGGGTCCTTAGTCCTGAATAGAAGGGGTTTGGAATTTATACTCTTGCGCTGACCCCTGCTGGCGGCTGTAAAAATGGAATGCACCTCAGTGATGGGTGTGCAGCACTGAGTTGGGTTTACCAATCTGTTTTCCTGCATTGTGTAGACCAGTGGTCCCCAATGCCAGTCCTCAAGTACCTCCAACAGCATACATTTTTGTTTTAGCCCCAGACAAACTCCCCTGATTCAAATCATTGAGAGCTTGATGATTAGTGGGCCGGTTGAATACGGTGTGCTCGTCTGTGGCTACAGGAAAAATGTGTACTGGAGGACTGGAGTTGGAAAACACTGTTCTAGACCAGGGTTTCCTAAACTCTGTCCTGGGTGCACGTTTAGTTTTTCCCCCTAGCACTACACAACTGATTCAAATAATCAAAGCTTGAGGAGTTGGCTATGCGAAACAGCTGTGTATTAATAGGGCAAAAATCTAAAAACGTGCACCCAGGGAGGGCCCCAGGACCGAGGGAACCCTGGTGTAGACAGACAGAGACAACTTAGAAGACAGAGATGAGGGCGAACACCCCGTAGAGGAGGGCACAGGGGTACGCCACCAGAAGCTGCTGTCCGTCCATGGCCAGGGCCGAGATGAAAATCTTGGAAGCTGAGAAACTGCACCAGCCAATTATCGTGGCTGCGATGATTATTCCAAACATGCCTCTGAAAACGTAAAGAAAAGCAAGTTAGATCAGTAAAATGTTGGCATGCCCCCGGACCACCCCACCCACCACCCACTACCCACTACCACTGCAGAAAAACTATCGTAGGGCAAACACTGGTTTGATTTGATGAAGATAATTGCACTTTAATTTTCCATAAACAAAAAGAGCATCAAAAGTCAAATTAACCAATAAGGCACCTCAGGGGGTTTGTGGTATAAGGCCAATATACCATAGCTAAGGGCTGTTCTTATACAGCCCTTAGCCGTGGTATATTGGCCATATACCACAAACCCCCCGAGGTGCCTTATTGGTATTATAAACTGGTTACCAAAATTATTAGAGCAGTAAAAATACATGTTTTGTCATACCCATGGAATACGGTCTGATATACCACGGCTGTCAGCCAATCAGCATTCAGGGCTCCAACCACCCAGTTTATAATGCTGATTATAAACTGGTTGGTTCGAGCCCTTTATGCTGACCCCCTCGTGCCTTATTGCTTAATTATAAAATGACGTTGTGCACCACCTGACACTAACAATCCACGTCTGCTCTATATTACAGTGACACAGGACCTTACTATATTGAGCTAACCTCTTCTCAGGCCATGTTTGTACTTACTGTAAAGACAAGATGACTCCGAAGCTGGCAAGGAGGATCATGGGTAGCAGGCAGTAGCCCAGTACGCTGGCGACACAGCCAAACGACACGCCGGTCATGCTCATTAAGTTGAGGAGGCAGTACATCCCCAGGCAGCCGATGGCACTGATGCCGTACACATAGCCAAACTGGATCTTTCCTGTCTGTAGCAGTTAGACAGAGACAGGAACATACACACAACTCATCAGCCATCTGCTTTTACATAGTCATCTCTTCCCAGGACAAACAATGTATAATTAAGCAATAAGGCACAAGGGGGTGTGGTATATGGCCAATATACCACGGCTAAGGGCTGTTCTTATGCACGACGCAACGCTGAGTGCCTGGATACAGACCTAAGCCGTGGTATATTGGCCATATACAACAAACCCCCGAGGTGATTTATTGCTATTATAAACTGGTTACCAATGTAATTAGAGCAGTAAAAATACATGTTATGTCATACCCGTGGTATATAGTCTGATATCAGCCAATCAGAATTCAGGGCTCGAACCACCAAGTTTATAATGACAAAAAGATACCAAAACAACGTAAGTGTTCAAGTGCTGTACTGCATCAATGGAATAGTTCTTACCAGAAGTAAGGTGGCTCCGAAGGCCAGACAGAACACCATGGGTCCAGCCAGATCAGTCTCGTTCATAATGTTACCGTCTGCTGCCTTCATGGGGTGGAGCACTGTCAGAGTCTTCTGCCAGATGTGGTCAAAGTTGATGCCTAATTCTACGAGACAAACATTAAAAGATATTAAAACAATGTCAGATATAAGAAAAAGGATTGGGTCTAAAATCTATATACCTCCTGAAACAAAATGCACTTTTTACATTTAAGGGAAATTACAAGCAAAAAAAAAAAAGAAAAGTATGACGAGAACACGCATCTCACTATGACACCAATGTATCAGATGAGTGGAGTGGGAGATGTAAGATGATCACCTTCCTTGGAGCCATTCATAATCTTAGCAGGATGGCCCTGGTGACTCCTCCTTGACTGCAGAACCATTTAGTGCACACAGCTGGATAACTGGGAAACTCTGACTTAACGAGACTTTTCCGTCTCAGGGGGAACGCAACATGGGTCAAGAACAGATCCCACTAAAGATCTGAAAGTTCTACAGCTTCACCATTGAGTATCTTGACTGGCTGCATCACCCCTTGGTATGGTAACTGCTCCCCTTGGTATGGTAACTGCTCCCCTTGGTATGGTAACTGCTCCCCTTGGTATGGTAACTGCTCCCCTTGGTATGGTAACTGCTCCCCTTGGTATGGTAACTGCTCCCCTTGGTATGGTAACTGCTCCCCTTGGTATGGTAACTGCTCGGCATCCGACCGCAAGGCACTACAGAGGGTGGTGCGTACGGCCCAGTATATCAAGGCACTACAGAGGGTGGTGCGTACGGCCCAGTATATCAAGGCACTACAGAGGGTGGTGCGTACGGCCCAGTATATCAAGGCACTACAGAGGGTGGTGTGTACGGCCCAGTATATCAAGGCACTACAGAGGGTGGTGCGTACGGCCCAGTATATCAAGGCACTACAGAGGGTGGTGCGTACGGCCCAGTATATCAAGGCACTACAGAGGGTGGTGCGTACGGCCCAGTATATCAAGGCACTACAGAGGGTGGTGCGTACGGCCCAGTATATCAAGGCACTACAGAGGGTGGTGCGTACGGCCCAGTATATCAAGGCACTACAGAGGGTGGTGCGTACGGCCCAGTATATCAAGGCACTACAGAGGGTGGTGCGTACGGCCCAGTATATCAAGGCACTACAGAGGGTGGTGCGTACGGCCCAGTATATCAAGGCACTACAGAGGGCGGTGCGTACGGCCCAGTATATCAAGGCACTACAGAGGGTGGTGCGTACGGCCCAGTATATCAAGGCACTACAGAGGGTGGTGCGTACGGCCCAGTACATTAAGGCGCTACAGAGGGTGGTGCGTACGGCCCAGTATATCAAGCACTACAGAGGGTAGTGCGTACGGCCCAGTACATCAATAGGGCCGAGCTTCCAGCCATACATAGATAGATAGATAGGTACTTTATTGATCCCCAAGGGGGAACCTCCATGCCAGGCGGTGTCAGAGGAAGGCCCTAAACGTTGTCAAAGACTCCTGCCACCGAAGCCACAGGCTATTCTCTCTGCTACCGCATGGCAAGTGGTACCGATGCACCAAGACTGGATACAAAAGGATACTGAACAGCTTCTACCCCTAAGACATAAGACTGCTAAATACAGTAGTCAACCAATAGCTACCCGGATTATCTGCATTGACTCTTTTGACTCATCACATACGCTGCTGCTACTGTTTATTATCTATCCTGTTAACTAGTCACTTTATACATAACTATATGTACATATCTACCTCCATTACCTCGTACCCCTGCACATCGACTACCCTTAAAACTAGCCAATCCTCTCAGATCAACAAAGGTGCCTACGGAGGTGGAGGAAAGGGCTTGATTTGGGATCAAGCAATTGAGTTAGCATTCTTTACCGCCCCTTGCCCATGTGGAGTCTCACCACTGGGTTATCCTTACCCTCCAGCAGCGGGGGCTCGTCATCAAAGCTGCTGCCGTACATGGACTGTGTGGGGGAAGGTGTGAAGGCCGGTGTGGGCTGGTAGATCTGGCCGATGTAGGGCTGCTGAGGTTGCATCATCCCTGGAGCTGCGTAGCCCATTGGCTGGGAGTAGTCATACTGACCATATTGACCCCTGGGGGGGGGGGGACACATAGGCACACTTCTCAGAACACCGCCATGGCTTTGTTAAAACACAAACATGTCATGTCTCACTCAAGCTAGTAAGCAACAGAACTAGCAAAACAGGCCCTTGCGAGAAATGCATTGTTTTTCAAATTGTCAACAGGCTTTTCTAATGCGTCGCTATTCTCAGATCACAGTGAATTTGTGTGACTGATCAAATCAACGTTTATTGGTCGCATACACAGATGTTATCGCAGGTGCAGTGTGTGTTTCTAGCGCCAACAGTGAAGTAATAATACCTAGCAATACAAAACAATATGCACATAATACCAAAAAGTCTAAATAAAGAAATGAATGAATATCAGAACGAGCATACAGTATGTACATGTATTTTTTATTTTATTTAACTAGGCAAGTCAATTAATAACAAATTCTTATTTACAATGATGGCCTACACTGTATATATACAGTACCAGTCAAATGTTTGGACTCATGTACTCATTCAAGGGTTTTTCTTTATTTGGACTATTTTCTACATTGTAGAACAATAGTGAAGACTCAAAACTATGAAACAACATATGGAAGGTTAAATCAAAATGTGATTTTTCAAAGTAGCCACCCTTTGCCTTGATGACATCTTTGCACACTCTTGGCATTTTCTCAACCAGCTTCATGAGGTAGTCACCTGGAATGCATTTCAATTAACAGGTGTGCCTTGTTAAACGTTAATTTGTGGAATTTCTTTCCTTCTTAATGCATTTGAGCCAATCAGTTGTGTTGAGACAAGGTAGGGGTGGTATACAGAAGATAGCCCTATTTTGTAAATGACCAAGTCCATATTATGGCAAGAACAGCTCAAATAAGCAAAGAGAAACAACAGTCCATACTTTAAAGACAATTAGGTCAGTCAATACGGAACATTTCTAAAATGTTGAAAGTTTCTTCAAGTGCAGTAGCAAAAAAAGCAAGACCCAGAGTTACCTCTGCTGCAGAGGATAAGTTCATTTGAGTTACCAGCCTCAGAAATTGAAGCCCAAATAAATGCTTCAGAGTTCAAGTAACAGACATCTCAACTTCAACTGTTCAGAGGAGACTGCGTGAAATCGGGCCTTCATGGTCAAATTGCTGCAAAGAAACCACTACTAAAGGCCACCAATAAGAAGAGACTTGCTTGGGCCAAGAAACACGAGCAATGGACATTTGACTGGTGGAAATCTGTCCTTTGGTCTGATGGTTCAAATCTGAGATTTTTGGTTCCAACCACGGTGTCTTTGTGAGACGCAGAGTAGGTGAACGGATGATCTCTGCATGTGTGGTTCTGTGGTTCCCACCGTGAAGCATGGAGGAGGAGATGTGATGGTGCTTTGCTGGTGACACGGTCTGTGATTTATTTAAGAGTTCAAGGCACACTTGAACATTCTGCAGCGGTACGCCATCCCATCTGGTTTGCGCTAAGTGGGACTATCATTTGTTTTTCAACAGGACAATGACCCAACACACCTGGAGTGCTGCATCAGATGAACTGGCCTCCACAATCACCCGACCTCAACCAAATTGAGATGGTTTGGGATGAGTTGGACCGCAGAGAGAAGGAAAAGCAGCCAACAAGCTGGTTGAGAGAATGCCAAGAGTGTGCAAAGCTGTCATTAAGGCAAAGGGTGGCTACTTTGAATAATCTAAAATACATCATTCCATGTGTTATTTCATAGTTTTGATGTCTTCACTATTATTCTACAATGTATAAAATAGTTAAACATTAATTAAAACCCTTGAATGAGTAGGTGTCCAAACTTGACTGGTACTGTATATCTTTTTTTATACAGTACATACATATAAAGTGGGTAAAACAGTATGTAAGCATGATTAAAGTGATCAGTGTTCAATGACTATGTACATAGTGCAGTCTCTAAGGTGCAGGGTAGAGTACAGGTGGAAGCAGGCTAGTATCAGTGACTAAGGTTCAGGGAGGCCTTGGCTCAGTGGGCTGAGCTCCTTGATGATCTTATTGGCCTTCCTGTGACACCGGGTGCTGTAGATGTCCTGGAGGGAAAGCAGTGCGCCCCCGGTGATGCGTTTATTTTATTTAACTAGCCAAGTCAGTTAAGAACAAATTATTATTTACAATGAGGTCAGGTCCTGAAGCAAATTAGGATCAAGGACACAGACAGGTTTTTCACCTTTCGGTTACTGGTCCAAAGCTCTAACCACTAGGCTACCTGCCACCCAAACATGTTGGCTGGGAATCGAACCCAGGACTTCCCGCATGGCAGGTGAGAATTCTACCACTGAACCACCAATGCCCTCTGGAGAGCCCTGCAGTTTGAGGACAGTACTATTGATGTAACTGGTGGTGATACAGCCCGACAGGATGCTCTTAATAAGGTATCTGTAGAGGTTTGTGAGGGTCTTAGGGGCAAAGCTGAATTTCTTCAGCCTCCTGAGGTTGAAGAGGTACTGTTGCACTTTCTTCACCACACTGTATGTGTGAAGGGGCCATTTCAGGTTGTCAGTGATGTGCATGCAGAGGAACTTGACACTTTTGACCCTCTCCACTGCGGCCCCATCTATGTGGACGTGCTCTCTGCTGTGCTGTCTCCTGTAGTCCACGATCAGCTCCTTTGTTTCGTTGACGTTGAGGGAGAGGTTATTTTCCTTGTACCACTTCTGTCAGAGCTCTTTCCTCCTCCCTGTAGGCTGTCTCATCATTGTTGGTAATCAGGCCTACCACTGTTGGGTCTTCAGCAAACTTGATGTGCGTGGCCACGCAGTCATGGATGAACAGGGAGTGCAGGAGGGGGCTGGGCACACACCCCTGTTGGGCTCCCGTGTCGAGGACCATTTGCGGTCTGCAAGTCAGGAAGTCCAGGACCAAGTTGCACAAGGAGGGGTCAGACCCAGGGCCCTGAGCTTAGTGATGAGCTTAGAGGGCACTATGGTGTTGAAGGCTGAGCTGAAGTTGAACAGCATTCTCACAAAAGGTATTTCTCTTTTGCAGGTGGGATAGGGCAGAGTCATCCGTGGATCTGTTGGGACGGTATGCAAATTGTAGTGGGTCTAGGATGTCGGGTAAGGTGGCGGTGATATGGTCCTTAACTAGCCTTGCAAAGCACTTTATGAATAACGTACTGTTAACAGGTTGACAAAACGTACTGTTTGTAGGGATCTTCTGTGTTACTGTAGCCATACCCAGCAGGTTGCCCTTGGTCATCTACACTGTAGCTGGACTGGTAGAAATCTGTGTTGAGGTTGTCAAACCCTGACCCTGACATTTCTGACCGTCTGCAAAAAACAAAATGGTTCATATAAGCATTGTAAAGCTGGAGGATAAAATTGTCAACAGTATTAAATAGATGGCATAGCACAGCTCCTTGATGAATAGGTATCTGGGAAGTTAGTGTGTCTTGTACTTATTCCTGCCCTGCATCCTTTCAAGTAGCTAGCTAACACTAGCTACTGTAAATCTGATTAGCCTAGGGAGATGGCGAACATTAGTTAGAAAAGTAGCATCAAGGGGAACGCCCTTCGCCAACTTCCAAGACATTAAGCCATCTGAACAGTAAATAAAGATGTTATACAATCATACCAAACTCTGCAAGTATTCCATTTTCATTTGGGATAATAGCTAACTGCTATATGGCTGGATAATGAATAATGTAGGTGCAGCGAAGATACTGATAACCAACACCTTTGCCTGGAAACCCGAAGTTGAATTATGTCGGACAGAAATGTGTGCTTGAATCAGGAAGGTTTCCCCATCACATCCTCTACAAGCCAGAACATTGAATAAAATTACATTTTAACTTAATGTTTGGTCCTTTTGGGGGTAGGAATGAGACAATATTCACAGGAAAGTATAATTAAATCAACTTTTTAAAGCACTGGTAGTGCATTTATATTTCTATCACCTGAAGCATGGCACAAGTTTAAAACCCATGCATACTTGCACGAGTTTATACTGTTCTGCCCACATGTTTCAGGTGTAGAAATCTGATCATACTACCAAATGTTGATGTAATTATACTTTCCTGTGGATATGTCTCACATTCCTACCGACAAAAGGACCAACCGCACCGACAACCAGTTAAGTACGTGAAAATAACGACAATATAATTTTTCAACATTCTGGCTTGTAGAGGTAATCCTGATTCAAACGCTAATTTCTACCCAATATAGAATTCAATACGATGTCAGATTTCCAGGGAACTACCGCCTTAGTCTGTGGTTGCACTCTTTACTTACAGCTGCTAGATAGATAGGTAGCTAATTTACTTGCCAATCTTCGGCTGCATTTACACAGGCAGCCCATTCTGATATTTTTCCACCAATCGGTCTTTTGCCAGATAAGACCTTTTTCAGAGCTGATCTGATTGATCTAAACACCAATCAGTGAAAACAAGATCAGAATTGGGCTGCATGTGTAAACGTACCAGAATTAACTAGCTATATTCAGGATTTCGGTGAAAATATAGCTAGTTACCTAGCTAACGCTAGTTGTTTAACTAGGCAATTCGGCACCTAACGGTAAAGTTATTGATGGGTAACATTAGTCAACTAACTAATTTAGCTAGCCAAAGTAGTGACCAACTAGCCAACCAACACAACAAAGTGGTAGGTAATTTACGGTTAGTTTGCTAACGACGTCAGCTAACTAGGTCAGTTATTAACGTTAGCTAATAAGCGATCTCATAATGTAGCCCAATGTTAGTTAAATTAAAACGCTATCTAGCTAACTCGTTAGTTTACTAAAACTGTGGTAGCTACCTAATTATTAGCTAGCTAGGCAAATGTATTTCAAGTTAGGTAAGTGGCTGGTACGTTAGCTAGCTAGTTTATAGCACAACTTAACATACTACATTAACGTGGGCCTCGAAACAATACTTAATCATGCTACACATGTGTTTTTTTTACTTTACAAAGCAATACTAACTGTTTTACCTGCAACGTTGAACAATTCAACTCTGGACTCCGCCAACTTAGATACGTGTCAAGAGAATAATATCAGCGTCTCATCAGCAACACTAAAACAGTACTTCCGAGTCACGGAATTCCGAAAGAAATCAAAATAAAAGTCCCCCACTTAATAGTAGAAAAGTGTCGATAACCTGTATTTATTCATGTTATATAAAAACATGATTGATATTTGTTCATATTTAAGTGACATTTGCATTATATGTGGGTTTTAAAACATGCTCCAAGGTCAAAAGCAATACTAACTGTTTTACCTGCAACGTTGAACAATTCTGGACTCCGCCAACTTAGATATATGTCAAGAGAATAATATCAGTGTCTCATCAGCAACATCAGACAGCTAAACAGCCATCACTAGCACATTAGAGGCTGCTGCCTAAAGGCATAGATTAGAAATCACTAGTCACTTTAATAATGTTTACATATCTGGCATTACTCATCTCATATGTATAAAATGTATTCAATACTATTCTCCTGTATCTTAGTCAATGTTGCTCGTCCATATGTATATAGGCCTAATTCATTCCTTACTTAGATTTGTGTGTATTGAGTATATATTGTGTAATTGTTAGATATTACTGTTAGATATTACTGCACTGTCGGAACTAGAAGCACAAGCATTTCGCTACACCAGCATTAACATCTGCTAAACATGTGTGTGTGACCAATAACATTTGATTTGAATAAATGCTCCCAATGCAAATCACAGTATATGAAGTACATATACGCTTATTGAGCAAAAACGATTCTAGTTGCTGCAGTAAAAGTATTATAGGGAATACACAGTAGGGTCTGTAGAATCCATATGTGGTGTCAATTCATGGGGCTCTGAATAATACGGAGTGCTGCTGGACTTTTACTGTGGTCAAACAGCTTAAAATGGGGTGCACCAGAGTATGTGAGCTGAGTTGAACAGTCGGAAATCCCGCTCACAGCTCATGGTGCGCCATATACTTTCCAACAGCAGCTCCGAATCTGCTCCATTAATTAAAATCACAATTTAACCAACACCCATCTACCTGGAGATACCATTTGGTTTTGAAGTATTGCAACCAAACCATATAATTTGAATAAAAAGTATTTTAATAAACATGAAAAGGTGAATGTAAGAAGCGCTCATCATTTCAAATAGACTACATGCATTATTAAACAGCATGTAAACACTCTAAATAGGTCAGGAGCCAGACAGGGAGTCTAAGAAGGAACGAAAATGAATTATTTAGGCTATATTATTTCAATTATTTCAAGGAATATAGCCTACAAAGAAATACAATGTGAAGCATTTGCTAGACACCAGGCTGGTAGGAACATAAAGCGCTCAGCATTCAAATCATTACAGTATAGTCTATAAAGTGTCCATATAGGCTGTGACTTACTTCGAATTAAATACAAATTATACAAAAAATGCCTTATTAGGCTCAGTGGCCTTGGCCAGAGTCTGTGGCTTCAGTGGTTGGAGAGCAGGTGAGCAGCAGAGAATAACCTCTCTGCTTGCAGAGCCCTTGGGGATGCAAAACACCTTTCGGGCCACTCTTGCCAGGCTGGGCAGGGATGGACTTTTTGTTTTGTTTTGTTTCTTTATGTAGGCCTAACGGTTTTTAGGCAAAATAACCCAATCAAAACGGAAAGCTCATTGAAAGTTGGAATATGCCAGGCCTGTTGGTTCGTTTCCAGGCTGTATCACAACCGGACGTGATTGAGAGTCCCATAGGGCGGCGCACAATTGGCCCAGCGTCGTCCGAGTTTGGCCGGTGTAGGCCGTCATTGTAAATAAGAATTTGTTCTTAATTTGTTCTTGCCTAGTGAAATAAATGTTAAATAAAA
Organism: Thymallus thymallus; assembly: GCA_023634145.1. Lineage (NCBI taxonomy): Eukaryota > Metazoa > Chordata > Actinopteri > Salmoniformes > Salmonidae > Thymallus > Thymallus thymallus. Next base: position 38,459,763 of record CM042391.1, read on the forward strand.
TAATAAATAAATAAATAATAAAATATTGGGCCAAAATAAAGTATGGCCTATTTTATATATAATATAAAATGAACACAACTTTTAAGAGATCAGATTTGTTGTTTATAAATACTTTGCTACAATGACACACTTAATTAGCTACACACCTCGTTCCGTTATTTTAGCACTTGCACATAGTAAGTACACCATCATGCTTTCGGGATTCCACAATAATTCTTTAGTTGTGGACACTACATCACTGCACTCCCTCTCTTGCTCTTGGTCATCATCTTTGTAAGTCACCTTGATTTTGCACCGTTGTGTTTTATCAGTTCTTTATGAAAATATTTAGCGAACTCCATGACAGTAGTTAAAGCAAGTGGCTGTAGCAGCACACAAGTAGACTACAAATGCATGCTGGGCCAGGCATGCCCTGAGATCGACAAGTGAGCACTACTTGGAGCGCTACTGGAGCAAAATGTGGAGCGGGCGAGAAGGCTGAAGCTAGCCTTTTGGAATCTCGCTCTGCACTCCAGTCAAATTGGGCACATTCCGCTCCTCCCTCTGCTCCGCTCCAGTTCCGCTCCGCTCACATACTCTGCTGGACACTATATGGTACAAATACGTTTTTCTTTCATTAATTGCATTGACTTGATTTTATCAGAATCAAAAAAGTTATTTATGTGATGTTCAGATTGTATGTTTCTCAACACTACTCCAATGCCACTTCTGTTCTGAGCTGCCAAACATCAGAGGTCGGCATTGGCTATTAATTCCCTGAGCACCTTATATACTGCAGTATTATGTAATGACAATGCAAGTTGCACCCTCTCTGGCAGTTGATTTTGTTTTTTTATATCATTTTCCGAGTGACTGAAAATGTATGGTATCGAAAATGTACTACACAGTAAGGATTGAAATACAGTACCTACCACGTCTCTCCGAATGGACCCTCTCCCCTTCATCACGAGTTTGTTTGTCAGACGAGTGCCTCATCTGACAAATAGATTTCAGTGTATCCTCGCTTATTTCGACGTCAACCTCTCCAGTTAAATGCTGCTCATTTGATTCAGTTTTCATAGAGTTTACGATTTCCTCATCTGATAAACCTCTACCATAACTTTCTGTCTCTAAGTGGTAGTATTTATTTCCAATATCTTGGGTTTCTGAGATTTGATTGAACTGCATCACTGACACTTCCTCATATAACCTCTTTATCATCAGGATGAAGATCAGAAGCAGGTTCTTTATAAAGTGTGTACATTTTGCATATTAAATTGTCAGTCTGAGGGTCTTCTCTGAGCAGTTGACAATCCCTCATTTGAACTCTCCTCAGGCAAAAGGTTTTGAACCAGAGCCTCATTTACATTCCCTGTTTGTACCATTCTGTTTAGTTTCATCTTGTTGTCACTGGCAATAGAATGTATCAATGTGTCTCAGTCATACAAGTATCACAGTCCATGGTTGTTGCAGTCTTTGAAGCAGTTGGATTCTTAACTAATCACCTGCTAATAATTGGTATTTGGCGCCTCCATTAGCGCAAGGCAAGAGTGTATAAAATATTTCACACTAGGGTAAGCAACAAAAACACACAAGTGTTAAGGTGTTTTATCTTCCCGACCGATATTTAACACAAAAACAGTAAATTAATGTATTGTTCATGAATTAATATAACATGCAAGATTAAATTACAAGAAAGTCTCTGTAATAACCAGCAGGCCGTTACCCTGAAAAACTGAACACATTTGGTTAGTAGAACCCCAACAGAGTATTGTCCACTCCAGTGTGCCAAGTGTTTGTCACATACAGCTTCCTATGACCTACCTAGCCTTTTGTTCAAACTCACCTGTTTTGTATTTTAGTGAGTAGACTGGACCCTGGTTTTATGGACACACAATCAATCATTTTTCCTGTACAGTGCTATATTTGTACCTCATAGTGACCAGGCAATCTACTTTAAGCTGTTTGACCGCAGAAAAAGTCCAGCAACACTCTGTATTATTCAGAGCCCCGTGAAATGACACCATGGCTGCGGTCCAAACACTTAAAAAGACACACCCTATCCCCTCAGCCCTCAAATTAAGTGGACACTTCTGATAACGTTTCATGACGTCTGACGAGGGAGGAAGGAATGATTTTAAAATGGGCCACCCTTGCCTGGAAATTATGTATGTTGACTTCTCCATAATGACGTTGAGGCAGACTTTTCTTTGCAGATGTACAATCATCGCAAATTTAATTATGGGGCGTTTCAGGCCCAGAAGTGAACATAATTGTACACTCGCAAACTCGACTAAAAACGAGGGCTGAGGGTCATATTTTGCAAACTTCCCTTGCTTGGCTAATCATTTGGACCACCCTCCAAGATGGCAACGGGGATTCCCCCAAGGGCATAAGGAGAGGGTAAGTGGACGAGGGTGTGTCTTTTAAGTGTTTGGACTGCAGCCCATATATTCTAGACAATACTGAGTACTGCCCACCCCACTTTTACATCGGCACAAGTAATCGTTTTTACAGTACAGTGCTATATTTGTATCATATAGTGTCCAGTGACAGTAAAAGTCCAGCAACACTTATGACCTAGCTTTTTGTACAAACTCATTTGAATTGTAGTGAGTAGACATGACCCTGGTTTTATGGACACACAGTCAATAATTGTTCCTGTACAGTGCAATTTGTTTGTGCAATACAACAAAAGTACAATAAGACTTTTATTAAACATTACATTTCGACTTTTTTTTTTAGGCAAAATCCAATAACCGGAAGTCTTAATGTGGATAGGATCCTGCCACAGAGTTCCTAAACCCAGAGATTTAACATCGCGAGACTTCGCCGGGGTTGGGAGGGAGGAGGGGTTGAGAAGTCAATGAGAGAAGTGAAAAATTCTTCCTTAGTTGTTAATTTTCTCGAAATCTGAAAGGCACTACCTAGATTAGAGCCAAACGGACACGATTTCATTTTCGTGAAAGGAGTGCATTTGATTTGACTGCCTGCAAATGCGCAGTTCGGCGCGAGACAATCGTTAGACCCGATGGCGTATTTCTGCGCATGCGCTTAGCTAGACAACGTCGCCATGACATCGCCTACAAGTGTTATCGGATTTCTATTGGAGAAGCAGTTTTAGCCTATCTTCATACTCTTCTGTATTTGATACAGCTAGTGTTGCTGCCATGATGCTAATGAGAACAATAAAGGAATGTATTTATTGTCTTCCGGGTCGTGCTAGGTTGCAGATGAGTCCAAATTCTTGTTTGCAAATACATTTTGGCTCTACCCGTTGGCAAGCAAAAGTACTGCATGGAGAGAGGAAAATATATTACACACCAAAATATGTCAATAACATTTTACAAACTCAGAGGAAGTTTTATTGAAATATACAGGTAGAAATGTCTGCGACATGGTAGAAAACATAGTGTTTCCCTTGTGGCACTTATTCGTGGGGAACATATACATTGTATAAAATACGTATACAGAACAGAATGAGGTATAAACAAACAATATTTATTGAATATAATATTTTCTATAGAATCTTAAGATAAGTGAATATTAACATTAACATAAATAAGAAATTGTAGAAAATATAAAATGTAGAAAATTATAAAATATAACACTGAGCTTTGTCTCTGCTTCCTGGTAATTAGTCCAGTCCTCACAATATTATATAATTAGCTTTGTCTATACAATGTAAACATAAGACTATAGGCTGTGGCTGCAGCTATATGTCTCAAAATGATAAAATAAAACCTATACAGCTGTGTGATTAACTTTGGTTCCCTCTACAACCTGGGCATTTTCAGCATCAGCATGGGCACCAGTCTATCTGGACTGTCTGGAAGAAATTGAGAAAGTATGTCACATAGTTATTAGTTAAGCAGTCATTTACAAAAATGCACTTCTGCCATACAATCTTAAATGTTACTAAGTGTGTAAACATTTGAATGTTTGAATTAAAATCTTACCATCAAAATATTCCTCTTCTGCACTTTCTTGAGGCAAAATCATGTGTTTCCCTACGTCATGATTTATGCTCATGATGGCCAGACCACTCAAACGTTCCTGTGACATGGAAGACCTCAGGTAGCTTTTGATGAGCTTTAATTTTGAAAAGCTCCTCTCTGCCGATGCTACTGTTACTGATAGGGTGACTGCAATTCTTAGGGCTATCCAAAGGTTAGGATAGAGTTCCTCCAGGGTTTTCTCACAGAGAAAGGAAAGCAGCTCAAAGGCAGTCATCTTATCTGATGGCAGATCAGGTACATTTTGAATCTCGTGTGCCAGATCCATTCCACTGATGTCACAGTCATCACTGAAGGTTAGAGTGTTTTCAACTTCTATGCAGTGAGCCTTTAAAATTCACTGGACATCTGAGAGGCAGTGCTGAAGTTCAGCAGTACTCAATATTTGGTTTTCACCTGGTTGAGTGTTTCAAATCTCTCATCCATGGATGTCACAGTAGAGTCAACCACAATGTTGAAGTAGTTGACTTCAAGGTTTTTCAGTGCATCAGTCACTGGTTCTTCAGGAGCCTCATAGCTGAAATGCCTCATTCTGTTTCTCAGTCTCTTCTCTTTCAGAACAGCCTCCACATTCATTTCTTCACAATTGCTTTTGGCTGTTGTCTGGGCCTCCAGAGAATCCAGTTTCCTGGTATGTAGTGAGGGAGGCCTTTGCATTTGAGATTAAATTCACTGTGATATCCAACTGCATTGAGGCAGATTTTGAGGAGCTTGTTCACCTTGTTTGTCATTGTCAGTATCTCACACCATAAGACACAGCAAATCAAGAAGCGGTAGGACCCAACTTCCTCTGCAAGTGCTTGTGCCTCCACTTTGGCCACAGGATCGTTGATCGTCTGTCTGGCTTCCAGTAATGCCTCCCGAACCTCAGAAGCCTGATACCTGATTGCATGAACACTTTGGAGCCTACTCTCCCATCTTGTGTTACTCCATGACTTCACAGTTATGTTCACGTGTTTCTTCAAAACACTCCATCTGTGTGCCAGCTGAAAAGAAGGTGAAGAGCTTTTGCGCATGCCCAAAAAACCAAACTGCATCTTTTGAAGATTTGGTAGCATCTGCAATTACAAGGTTTAGAGTATGTGCTCCACATGGGATGAACACGGCTCTGGGATTTATTTTAGCAGTCTTGTACTCCTTGGTGCTTGCCCTTCATGTTGGCCACATTATCATAAGCTTGCCCTCTGCAATCTTCAAATGGAATCTTCAGCTCGTTCAGCTTATCTAAGATGACAGTGGACAGATTCAAGCCTGTTGTAACCTCAACATTCACTAAGCCGAGGAAGTTCTCCTTGACCTTGGTGACTAATGTCATGTGTACAGTCCAACATAGTGGAGAAGTACTTTAAGTCTCTTACTTGAGTCACTATTGCATCCAGAATCTTGTCACTCACAATCTGTATCAGCCCATTCTGTGTGTGCTTCCCAAGCTAATGAGCATGTGTCTCTCCATCTTAAATTTTGCTGAGATTAATTTCCATAACGGGATCAAATTTTGCCAGTAATTCAACCTCTTTTAGGAAGTTTGCCCAGAATGCCCAGCTAATCAACATTTTAAATTCAATATATAAATCATTAGTCAATGTCAATCCATTGCTTTCCATCTTGCATTAGTCCAGAGTTGTAACTAAACCTTGACTGAGAGACTAGATAATCATTGTCTTGTTTTAAAATTATGTGCGCCTGTGAGGAGTGCCATCACGCCCATATATTGTCTGGACTGGTCCCCACAGAGGTTGCTGCTGGAAAGCGCGAGTTTCATTTTGTGCACGCGCATATGAACGCATGCTTTCAAAGCTGCAGTTCCGGTCCGTGGAATAGGCAAATGCTAGTTGCGCTGTCTATCCACAGGGGCGCCCAAATTTGTGAAGATTTGTATATATATATATTTTTTTACTAATACTATTTTAATACTATTAATTCGAAATATTACAAAAATGCGAAAGCCCCCACAACAACATAACTACTGTGTTGCCCGCAGCGTCACCCCGGCCCAGTGCATCAATTGCTCATAGTTAAACTTACCTGATTGTGGCAGATGGGCGAGTTCAATTATCTGAAGTGGTGAGTGACACTGAACGTGAAACATGATAAATTAGCATCAGTAGCCTACTTCAAACCATGTTAAAAAGACCAAAGCCCTCTGGTGCCCAGGGAAGAAAAAGAAGAAGAGAATAGTGATGTGATTAATGAATAGTTTATCTAATTGCATAGTAGTTACCGTTGGAGCATTGTTACTACTAGTAGGCTGGACAATAGAACGAGTCAAAATTCACCCAAGGCTGAAAAACAGCAAAAGAACATTGGCTAAGCTGGAACACTTGCGCGAGCCCATAGCAAATGAATCGAATGTTCGCAGATGCTGTTTTGACTGGAGTGATGCTTAGAATTCCATTTCGCCTAAATGGCACAAAAGAAATTATCAATTTTTATTTGACCACTACCATTTCTTTGTCAAGCAGCTACGAAACAAACACAGGGCAGGTGCAAAATGCCAGAACGAAAATACACAAAAGACAGATACACGGTACATGATACATAGAGCGGCAGTATGAAAAAGTATCAAAATAAGCCACCCCTGATCTGAGTCATAAGGAACAGCTCTCTGTCATTGTCAGGATTGTGTTACTGGAAGACATTAAAGAACATTTCATGGGCTTTCTTGTGGCAGAGGAGTCAACAGGGGAAAATTTGTCATCTCTCATCCTCAAAAGGCTGGAGGAGCTAAACATCCCCTTTGAGGACTGCGGAGGACAGTCCTATGACAACGGCGCCAACATGAAGGGAAAGAATTAAGGTGTTCAGGCTAGGCTGCTTCAACAGAACTCAAGAGCCTTTTTTGTCCCATGTGGTGCCCACACTTTAAATCTGGTGGTAGCTGATGCTGCTAAGAGCTCACCAGATGCCATTGGCTACTTTGGATATTTAGCGAAATTATTCAAACTCTTCTCAGCCTCCACCCATAGATGAGATATCCTCCTGAAACATGTCAAACCCACCCTGAAATCATGGTCAGAGACCAGGTGAGAAAGCAGGATAAACAGCATTCAGGCAGTAAGGTACCAGGCTGGGCAAGTCAGAGAGGCTCTTCTGAGGGAAACTATTGCAGACCCAGTGGTGAAAGTTGAAGCCCAGTCTTTGGCTGAGGAGATTGGATCCTACCTCTTTTCTATTTGCACAGTCATATGGTATGACATCCTCAACAAGATCCAGCATGTGAGTAAACTGATGCAGTCAACCTCAATGCAGCTAGATGTGGCTGTCGACTTGCTGATGAAAACCAGAGATTCCCTTACCTGCTACAGAAACACTGGATTTTCTTATGCACAGACAACTGCAAAGGAAATGTGCGAGGAAATTGAACGTGGAGGCTTTACTCAAACAAAAGCGGTTGAGAACCACAAAAAGGCACTTTTCTTATGAGGCTCCATATGAGCCTATTGGTGATGCCCTTCGAAAAATGGAAACCACATTTTTTGATGTGGTATTGGATACAGCCCTCTCTTCACTTGATGAGAGATTTCAGAAATGCAAAAATGTCCACATTTGCCATAAAAAATATGACAAACATGGAACTCTTGACCTTCCTGCACGAGAAGAAGCTGACAGAAATGTACCCCAATATGTGGGTAGCTCTGAGAATCACTGCCACTCTTCCTGTTACAGTGGCTGCTGCTGAAAGGAGCTTCTCTAAGCTCAAACTGATTAAAACCTACCTGAGATCTACTACGGTGCAAGAACGTCTCAGTGGACTTTCCATCATTAGTATAAATCATGTGGTCTCACAACAGCTGTCTTATGATGACATCATAGATGACTTTGCTGCAAGAAAGGCAAGGCAAGTAAGGCTGTAGAACTATGCTACATTATGCGTATTGCACTGAGGTTTCTGTAATATAGTTTGTTTTTTGTGCAATACTCTTATTTATAATTTGTTTTATGTCACTTGTTTGCTGCAAGAAAGGCAAGGCGAGTAAGGCTGTAAAAAGGTCTCTGTAATATCGTTTTGTCGTGCAATACTCTTATTTATATTGTATTTATTTTATGTCACTTGTTTCTTTAATACTGTTTTTATTTTGTGTTTTTTTTTTGTTTCTAAAATTTCCATCGATAAAATGCAATTGTGTTCATTGTCCGTAGTTTATGCCTGGCGATGCCATAACCCCACCGTCACCATGGGGCACTCTGTTCGCAACGTTGACATCAGCAAACCACTCACCCACGCAACACCGTATATGTGGTCTGCAGCTGTGAGGCTGGTCGGACGTACTGCCAAATTCTCTAAAACAACATTGGAGGCGGCTTATGTTAGACAAATGAACATTCAATCCTCTGGCAACAGCTCTGGTGGACATTCCTGCAGTCAGCATGCCATTTGCATGGGCCCTCAAAACTTGATACATCTGTGGCATTGTGTTGTGTGACAAAACTGCATATTTTAGAGCGGCCTTTTATTGTCACCAGCACAAGGTCCACCTGTGTAACGATCATGCTGTTTAATCATCTTCTTGATATGCCACACCTGTCAGGTGAATGGATTATCTTGGAAAGTGAGAAATGCTCACTAACAGGGATGAAAACAAATTTGCTTTTTTTTGCGTATGGAACATTTCTGGGATCTTTTATTTCAGTTCATGAACCATGGGACCAAGACTTTACATGTTGTGTTTATATTTTGGTTCAGTGTATATAGCCTAGTTATTGTTATTTTATTGTGTTACTATTTTCTTTAGAAAATCTTTCTTACTTTTGAACTCTTTTTAAGTCTACACCTGTTGTATTCAGCTCATGTAAAGTTATATTTGAATTGTTTAGTTTTATCTGCCAATGTTTGTTTATTCAAGTTTGGCAATTTCTTTCGTGTTTATTCAGTATATCTTCGGGACCAGAAGTGGAAATCCCCTCCTGAAATGTTGATTTAAGGTGGCTGCAAAAATACACCTGATTTGGGAATGTCTCTGATAAGATTCATGGGTTAGTGTGGGTATAGGAGGCTGGAGTTGTAAAGGCTATTAGTATCAGATAGAATCTGAGGGCAGAAATCTTTCAAAGACAAGTCTCTGAGATTTTCTGCATGAACAATGCCAGCCTCTTTCATCAGGAGGAAGAGGAAGAGATCAATGGCTCTGTGATGGAGAAACTCAGAGGAAGGTGTGTGATTAGGAGGACTGGGGACTGACACATACTATAGGATGATTCACCTTTGATGGTGAGAGGCACTGAAATAATAGGCAGATATGGCTTCTAATATGAACACTGATGTAGATTTCATCTTTACAAAATGGACGAGGGAACAAAGAGGTAAAGGAGCACAGAAATATTCTGTCCTCTCACTCTCTCTAGCTATTACCTATTACCATATAAATTCAGTGAAGTTAATATGAGTGGGGTAGTCACTTCCGCACTGTAGCCTCTGTTCTTTTCATGTGCCCTTACATCCATTATATTCAAATTCATAGGTACACATGGAATCAAAGCTCGACACACTCAGATCTGACAATGCCAACGTCTAAACACTGGGGAAGAGGAGAAAATACAGTAAATCACTTCTCATTAAACCACTTATCATGTGTGGATGCAGACATGGATCTGTATTTATTCCTGGTACGAGAGAAATCAATTTGATACACCAACTCAAATTCATTCAGGGGAAAAAAACCTTGACTAATCATGGCTCTAAAAATGATTTCCTCTCTAATCCGTTTAAAACATGTCTCTCCTTTCTCCACTTAATGAGAGAACATGTTAAACTGACAGAGAATGTGGAGAATCTAGGTCAGAGCATTGCTATGCAGGAATAATAACCTGCTACTAAAGAGTTTGGTTTAATGCTGTGTTATTGCCTGAGTATCTGAGTGGATTACAACAGCCTTTTCACCACCGTCATCTCCACCCCCGTCCCTCTCTGCTCTTCTCAGCATGGAACAAATACAAAGGGAAATAGGTGTACATTTTAATAAGAACATGTTTCTCAGTGAAAGCAGGTGGCAGAAAAAAATGGCGCATATTCTGCAATTCCAAGTCTGAATTCTAAATATTTTACTCATGCAACAACTCAAAATGTAGGCTAAATATTTTCATATATTTCACATGCTAACATTTTTATCCTTTCATCCATTTTTCAGCCCATTACGGTGTGACTGCATGGGCGATTCATTAGTTATCAGTGATCGAAGTGAGACCACCTTTCCATTAACACTCTACTGCCTGAGAGGACAGTTGTTAGGCCTGCACTGGGATTACTTTTCTATTCTTAACTTCCTGTGTCCCAGTCTACAATCCCAGAACCTGTGCGGGTCGACTCACTGGTACCTGGTGTTATGTCACAGCCCTTCTCCATATGTCCGTGAGAGGCAAAATGTTGTGAAGAGAAATAAATATATAGGGGAGGACTACGACCCCAGGTGTTCTCCCACTTCTGATAAAATCACAGCTGGCAGAAACAAAACTCAGTGGAAGACATAGAATACAACTCAATTATACATTCTCCAGATCTGGTGTGTCACTTTCCCTTTGACTCGCCCACAAATAATTCATTGTTAACTATCTCCCAGAATTCCTGTGTGTAACATAAAGCCAAAAACGAGTTTCAGAGGAGTTAATGTTCGAGGAAGTGCCGTTATTCTGTTTAATGTGGATGTAAGGGTATTATTGTGGTGGTTGCTGACATTAGGTGACAGTAGAGACTATTCTTTATCTTTGATAAGCATTGCATTCATTTACCACTGGTGTCTTTAGTAGAATGGGCATATTTCTGTGCCCATTATATTGATTCACATTCTATTAATAAAAACTTGGTCAATATGGTCTAACCACATCATTAGTTTAGGATGCCCTATTGCCATTTGAGAAAAGGACAACTAGACCTTGATTGATTAGATGCCAGTTCATGGTATCCACTACCGAGAGATTAGAGAGGCCTTGATGACCTCTGGAAAAACTTGCCTGGCAGAAGGGAAGGAAAACCGCAAACAGCCCTAGCACTGATAGCAGTCATATCCCAGAGTTCAGTATGCCTTTAATAGCCTTGATGTCCCCAAACCATTCTCTCAAAGCTAACTTTCACTATTAGATAAGCAAGTTAGAAATTAAAGACATGCCCCTGGACCATACAAACATTAGATAAGATAGGGAGAAAGCATAAAAAAGCAAACAGCCTTAGTATTACTGAGAGCAGCCCCATATATCCCCTAGTGTTTAAAGCCAAAGTGGCATCTCCCCTGACAGGAGCAGAGCGGGCGCTTAGCAACATCTCCTCTGCATGATTTAACAACTCAACAGGGTTAATGTCCTAGAAGCTGGGAGGATACCACTCTTCCAAAGAGTGGCCACATATCAGACCCCCCCCTGTGAGAGACACCACAGAGATATACATGCTGGTAAATGTGTTGTAAAACTACAGTAAAAACAACTCAAGGGAATGCAATGTCACTGGGGTTACGTTGATGTAAATCCCCTTCTTTTGCCCTCTCTAATACTCTGCTCTTATACCAGCCAGTTTGAGAGGAAAATACATTCAATCTGTATAGCGCTTTTAATTTACAGAGTTATCTTAAAGCTCTAAAGTGCAGACCTTATCCTATAGTTAAAGCAACCACAGACACCGCAGGGCTGATTGTGGAAAGTTATGTTATGTAACCTGTACTGCTGACGTACAAAACGAAAGACTACTGAGTGAATACATCCTCAAGCTAGTGAATAAATCATCAAGCTAGTGAATACATCATCAAGCTAGTGAATACATCATCAAGCTAGTGAATACACCATCAAGCTAGTGAATACATCATCAAGCTAGTGAATACATCATCAAGCTAGTGAATACATCATCAAGCTAGTGAATACATTATCAAGCTAGTGAATACATCATCAAGCTAGTGAATACATCATCAAGCTAGTGAATACATCATAAAGCTAGTGAATACTTCATCAAGCTAGTGAATACATCATCAAGCTAGGGAATACACAATAGGCTAGTGAATATGTATTCAACATATATACATTATGTAAAACATTGCATGCTCATGTCATTCTCTTAGGCCGATACGTGATCCATCTTGCCACTATGTATTCTGTAAAATGAACTGTCCACCATTCATCTCCCACTTCCCACCCTAATAGAATGTAATCAAGCTGTAAGTATCTCTAAACCATCCTCATGTCTTCAGCTCAGAGAATATGCTCTCAACAGATAACACGCAGAACTTGGAACACTGATTTAATGAATCATGTCATCCTGCTCAACTATCGCAACTTGGCAACCAACCACAATTCCAAAATCCGGGGGGCGAGACGCGGCGCCTAGCAGCATCAGATGGGCGTTGTATAAAACAACGGTGGGCGTATAATCACTTTTGTTTCCTATTGCCTTTCTGTTTACCCCAATCTGGTTTAGCTGGCAGCCAGGGATCCTTCCCTGCACCTGCAGCAGCCTCCTTCATTAGACAACAGGATGATGGCACTGCACTTGATTTGAGAGAGCTGCTGGCGCTGGGACAAGCACTCCAATTTCTTTCCCTGTCTGGTGGCCCCACTTATTTCAGCTCCTGGAGCGCCTTCCAAAGCCCTTAATGTGCACTAGGCTCCATGTTAAAGCTGATTCTCTCTGGGGACAGCACTGGACCTAGTTTAGCAGAGAAAACTGCCTGCCTTTGCCCAAAGTATATGGAGCAGCCACAGAGAAGGGCTCAGGAAAAATCTTAACCTGGTGTGGCACTTGCCTGGCTGACATGACCCACGTGACCACACAGCTTGGCTGACATGACCCATGTGACCACACAGCGGGGATGAGCTGTGACTCACTGTTCTGGAAAGGAGGCTGTCTGGTAATGCAATATCTGCTCAGAAATTGAGCGGACGCATTGATTGGTTTTCTCAAATGTTTATTTTTTTCCCTGGTGGGTTGACCTCTCTGTGTTTGGATTTGAAATTCCAACAGTTGTAATGGAAGGGGGCGGTGCTCCGGAGGCTGAGTGTAGGTTGAGCCTGTGGGTGTTTGAGTGAGAAAGTCAAAGAGGAGAACCAACCAGTAAAAGCACAGCCCCCCTCCATTATCAACAACATCAAAACAGCCTTTCCAGACTCTGAAGTCAGGAAGACTTTGAGTTTGGTATCAGCCAGATTACTGCAGCAGCACCCTCACTAGCAAAGCCCTGCCATGATGGTCCAAGGTAAATACACTGTATTCACCAGTCCACTGTGTACTGAAGTAATTTAAACATGATTTTTATGATTGATTATGCAAGGGAACACTACATTAGAACTAGTTGATTCAACTAGGGAACACTACACTAGAACTGATTGATTAAACTAGGGAACACTACATTAGAACTGATTGATTAAACTAGGGAACACTACACTAGAACTGATTGATTAAACTAGGGAACACTACACTAGAACTGATTGATTAAACAAGGGAACACAACACTAGAACTGATTGATTAAACTAGGGAACACTACACTAGAACTGATTGATTAAACAAGGGAACACTACACTAGAACTGATTGATTAAACTAGGGAACACTACACTAGAACTGATTGATTAAACTAGGGAACACAACACTACAGCTTCTAGTTTGAGGGGAAAGTGAATAGGAGAATTGGAGAGGAGAAATAATTTCAGAAGACATTCCTATAATTGTTTTATAAGTCACTATGCACACAAATACAAACAAATGTGATGCTTTTGTAACGGCCAATTTCAAATAATTAGCTTAAACTTGCATGAGAGCGGCTGCAAATTAGAAAATGCTTCAGGGAACCAAAAAATCTGAGAGGCTTCTGAAGAAATAAAATAATGTATTAATGACTCATCCAGTAGCCAGAGGTAATGTACAGATGTTGGATTTTAATTTGAGACAGTTTGCTACAGCAGGAAAATTATCTTTCATAAGGTAGTGGAAATTACAAACTATAATCCTAGTTAAACATCAAAATACACTACAAGTTTGACATTTCCTGCATTTCTGGAAACATCTCCTGCAACAGGGTGATCAAATTAAGGTCCTACACCTGTAATGTACTGCATCTGTATATGAGGACTAGAAACAATATGATGCACCCAGTCCATACAGTTGAAGTCTGAAGTTTTGATACACCTTAGTCAAATACATTTAAACTCAGTTTTTTTATCCTAGTAAACATTCCCTGTTTTAGGTCAGTTAGGATCACCACTTTATTTTAAGAATGTGAAATGTCAGAATAATAGTAGAGAGAATGATTTATCTCAGGTTTTATTTCTTTCATCACATTCCCAGTGGGTCAGAAGTTTACATACACTCAATTAGTACTTGGTAGCATTGCCTTTAAATTGTTTAACTCGGGTCAAACGTTTTGGGTAGCCTTCCACAAGCTTCCCACAATAAGTTGGGTGAATTTTGGCCCATTCCTCCTGACAGAACTGGTGTAACTGAGTCAGGTTTTTAGGCCTCCTTGCTCGTGCACGCTTTTTCAGTAGGATTAGGATTAAGGTCACTCCAATACCTTGACTTTGTTGTCCTTAAGTCATTTTGCCACAACTTTGGAAGTATGCTTGGGGTCATTGTCCATTTGGAAGACCCATTTGCAACCAAGCTTTAACTTCCTGACTGATGTCTTGAGATGTTGCTTCAATATATCCACATAATTTTCCTTCCTCATGATACCATCTATTTTGTGAAGTGCACCAGTCCCTCCTGCAGCAAAGTGTCCCAACAACATGATGCTGACACCCCCGTGCTTCACGGTTGGGATGGTGTTCTTCAGCTTGCAAGCCTCCCTCTTTTTCCTACAAACATAACGATGGTAATTATAGACAAACAGTTCCATTTTTGTTTCATCAGACCAGAGGACATTTCTCCAAAAAGTACAATCTTTGTCTCCATGTGCAGTTGCAAATCGTAGTTTGACTTTTTTATGGAGGTTTTGGAGCAGTGGCTTCTTCCTTGCTGAGCGGCCTTTCAGGTAATGTCGACATAGGACTCGTTTAACTGTGGATATAGATACTTTTGTACCTGTTTCCTCCAGCATCTTCACAAGGTCCTTTGCTGTTGTTCTGGGATTGATTTGCACTTTTCGCACCAAAGTACGTTCATCTCTAGAAGACAGAACGCGTGTCCTTCCTGAGCGGTATGACAGTTGCATGTCCCATGGTGTTTATACTTGCATACTATTGTTTGTACAGATGAACGTGGTACCTTCAAGCATTTGGAAATTGCTCCCAAGGATGAACTAGACTTGTGGAGGTCTGCAATTTTGTTTCTGAAGTCTTGGCTGATTTCTTTTGATTTTCCCATGATGTCGAGCAAAGAGGCACTGAGTTTGAATGTAGGCCTTGAAATACATCCACAGGTACACCTCCAATTGACTCAAATGATGTCAATTAACAGAAGCTTCTAAAGCCATTACATATTTTTCTGGAATTTTCCAAGCTGTTTAAAGGCACAGTCAACTTAGTGTATGTAAACTTCTGACCCACTGGAATTGTGATATAGTGAATAATACGTTTAATAATCTGTCTGTAAACAATTGTTTGAAGAATTACTTGTGTCATGCACAAAGTAGATGTCCTAACCGACTTGCCAAAACTATAGTTTGTTAACATGAAATCTGTAGAGTGGTTGAAAAATGAGTTTTAATGTCAACTTCCGACTTCAACTGTATATGTTTCATCATTATGGTCTAAGACTGCTACTGATATACTTAGAACACATGCTGTAATGTCCTCCATTGAATCAGGATTAGGCCAGCTATATCCGGATTGTGATGAAATACACAAATAATCACTTTTAAACAACACTGTCAATCCTCCTGAAACTACTTTGGCCTTATGGCTGGACTTGGTATTGATATGTGAGCTTGTGTGTAAAACTGCATAAGTCTTCCAATATAATTGTCTCCCCAGAGCAGCAGCACAGTTGTGGTGACGAGAGCACAGACAGAGGAGTGAACGACTAAGCCACTAAGGCCAAGGCCCTCTCAACAGCTCTAATAGCAAGTTGTCAACCGCCTGGCTTATCGCACAGACACAATCCCCCCCAATAACTCTTATCAGGTTCAGTGATAAGTCCTAAATAAAGGGACATGCTGCCATCTATCTGATTCTCAGATCTATAATCAGTTTTTCCTCCGAGGCGCCGGTTCCCCCTGAATCTCATCCACACGGTTCTGGAGAGGCCCCAATCCCTTGCTGCAAGCGGCTGAAAGCAGTGTAATGAAACACAGAGACGGATTAATTTGGGCAGGAAACACACGCAGGCACGCACGCATACACACACAAATAAAATAATGCTGATTTGAATTATTAAGTTATCATACATCATAGGCTCTGTCTGGAGAGATGTGAGTGAGTAAGGGGCTCTCAGTCTGGAGAGATGTGAGTGAGTAGGGGGCTCTCTGTCTGGAGAGATGTGAATGAGTAGGGGGTTCTCTGGAGAGATGTGAGTGAGTAGGGGGCTCTCTGTCTGGAGAGATGTGAGAGTAGGAGGCTCTCTGTCTGGAGAGATGTGAGAGTAGGAGGCTCTCTGTCTGGAGAGATGTGAGAGTAGGAGGCTCTCTGTCTGGAGAGATGTGAGTGAGTAGGAGGCTCTCTGTCTGGAGAGATGTGAGAGTAGGAGGCTCTCTGTCTGGAGAGATGTGAGAGTAGGAGGCTCGCTCTCTTAGATGCTTCCATTAAGCATAGAGGGGTTTTGGTCTTAGAGGAAGCCAATGGTAAAGTAGATCTAGACCCGCTCCTCCGGTTAGTTGCAGGTGTCTAATGATGATAGATTGTCTAGGTTTTCACCCCCCCTCTCATTGCACAAAGCCTCTCAGTTCTGCATTGAGACAAGAGACGAAAGAGAGACAATAGATGGAAATGCAAGAGCATGATGTTGATTTCTAATGATTGATTTGTATCTCATTTGAAACTTCCATACCCATACGACACCTACAGTATAAAACCTTACAGGTGGTCATCATAGCCCTTTAAATAGCATTGGGGTAGGCTGCATGCATTTATGTATGATTACAGTCATGGCCTACTTCCAACTGAGTGCAAGGCCCCCTCTCTGAGGAGCAGCAGGTCTGTGGAAATACCAAAGGAATACATGAAGTAGAAAACGAACATTTACAGTTGTCTTTTTTAAAAGAGGAACATTTCATAACCTCTTCTAATTACTAATTATAGGCGGCCTGTTGAGGTAACTGAGTATCATCCAGGTTCAAACCGCTAGAGCTGTTTTTAATCACTTGATTAAAGTTGCAGAAAGAGGAATCCATCAAATATTAAAATTGATGGTAAGTTCTTTTAAAAATGAAAGTGTACCACTCCTCTCAGATTTAATGTGGCATATTGGACAGTAGAACAGCCATTTACAATGACTGCTGGGACTGCCAGCCAAGTCCAAATAGTTGAACTTGTATATAACAAAGTAGTAGCAGTACTATCTTTTGTTGTGAAATGTAGGCCTAGATGTAGTTATCTTGAACATATTGTGGAGTTATTCCCAACATGGTCTATTTGGGTACTGTGTGCAGTCTTGACTTGTAAAATCAATAGGCCTTTTCAGCCCTATCAGTGAAAAAGTACCGGTAGGCCTAATTATTTGTGTAGCAGGGGCTCAATAATTGCCTTGTTCCCCCAAACACTTCTATCCAAGATAACTATTTCTACTCTTGTATCAGCGGATTTAGAATAAACGTTTCGCAAACATTAACACAGACTACACTCTAAAAAGAAAAGGTTCCTGGAGTATGCTTTAGAGGTTCTTCAAATTGAAACTGTTGGGGAACCTGTATAAGCTCTTCAAAGAACCCCATTTAAAAACTCATTTTAATGGTTCCTCAAAGAACCTTTAGAATAACCTTTTGGGGTACATTTTACTACCTCCTCTATTATTATTATTATTACGTTTTTATTATGATTTTTGTGGCAATGCAGAATAAAAAATATATAAATATGAGGATAACTCCCAGCAGAATTCCTTGTATAATGGGTATATCCTCTGGCGTGTTTATGTTAGTGTTGATGTTCTCCGTATCCATAGCCAGAATGATTTTGCAGTGCATGGTGATCGAACAGGTTTCCGGTTATATTCATTAGAGGTGTCGGGAGGGTGAAGTCTGTGAAACCAAAAAATTATAGCCTACATATTCTTACCTCTTTGTTGATTGATATCTATTGAATTGTGTCAATTATCTGTTTTAGAAAGATTTGCACAAGATAGATGGTATCATCATAAAACAAGATCAATTTAGATCATACAAGGGACAATCCTTACCCACCTCCTATGGGGTTCTTGGAAGATACTTTTGGGGGCAATTCTCAGTGCCAAGAACCCTAAGGTTCTTCAAAGAACTTTGAGGCTCTTAGAAGAACCCTTGTTGAACCCCTCATTTTTTAGAGTGTACAAAACGTTGGTTTTCAACAAACAGAATGCCAAAACGTGCACTTGCCGCAAGCTAGAGTGGCGCTTCGCCGTGCAAGGTGGAGCTGTTCGTGGTCCTGAAACGAGGAGCGTTTTATTTCGGAGCGTCGAACATACAGCGAGTGGCGCTGTTGCATATTTATCAGAATGTTGAAGTTAACAGTTGAGGCAGTAGCTGTAAACCATACCAGACCTTTCAATTGCAGTGCAAATTGATACTGTTAAGTAGGCCTATTTATTTTTTATTAGCATGGCCTACTCTGGTTGACAACACTATGGCCCATTCTCTCCGAGTCTGAAATTGTTTACGTTTTAAATACTCACGAAAACCTCTCATGGACTGAGCTAATGGAGAAATGATCGCACTCGGATTGGGTGTTGGCTTTTAAACGTTATCTTGTTAGGATAATTTTCAGTTGGCACAAGACTAACCTATACTGCAATTTTATCAGAGGTCGACATAACAAACGTGAAATGTGGATTTCGATATATTCAATATATATTTCAGTATATTCCTTTAAGATTATGTAATTCTTTATTACCCATTATGGTTTATCCCTGCACGGCTGAGGCAGCATCAGCTGAGACGGGTTTTTTTTTACGGACACCTCCCTGCTTGGAGGGGACCGGGAGAATCGTTTCATCTCTTCCGACAGCTCCAGATATCCAGCCTTCAGCGCGCGCACGCCCATGACAAAAAGAGTGCCTCGGACCGCTGAAAGCACAAACCTCAGCACTGGGGGTTGTCTCTGCAATTGGATAGATTCAATCTGGACCAGGTGTTCTCAGTAATAGGCTACTACACTACATGGCTCCTTAGGGCGGAGTGGATGCAACCTATGTGAAGTTACTATTTTTCAGACAGCCTTTTTCATCAGCAAGACCAATTCCTCGTGTTCAAAGGAAGTTAGAGATAAAACGCTGGTGATAACGATATCTTTCCCTTTGGACTTTAGAAGTTGTTGAGGGGAGTTTTTCCATTGAATATGTTGTAGATATATTTTGACATTTATGTAGAGTATTATCTATATTCATTTTGTCAGCGTTTCTATTTGATCTGGCCGCGGTGATTATCATGAACCTCAGTCATTTCCCTCGGTAATGTTCTTCTCCCAGGGCCAATGGATGCACAGCGACTGAGGTGTAAACCTTTGATGCGTCCGTATATATTTTTTCTACTCTCAGAATACTGCCCTGCTCTGTAATTTTTACATTTTGAGGGGGGTCTCTTGGACATCCTCCACTAGGCTATTTTTCGACGACTACTGCGACTGGTAGGTGATTGACTGGCTTTATAAGGCTTATTTATCCAAATCTATGTTCAGTGTGTTTATTTGTTGATTTGAGCTTTTTTTAAATAAACACCAAGATATCTTGTTTTATTCCAAGTAAACATTGAAAGCAACGTTTGGACTTCAATCCACCATCTACAATTCGGTGGAGTTTTTAGTCATTCATGATGGAAACAATGGCATTGAGTGGAAACTGTAGGACTAACCCTACGTCCAAAGAACAAGGATCTGTTCAGAATAGTTTCCCAGATGTTGTAGAATTAAATGTCGGGGGACAGGTGTATTACACGCGTCATGCAACGTTAGTAAGCACCCCGAATTCCTTGCTGTGCAAAATATTCTCACCCAAGAAGGATACCACTAATGACTTGGCGCGGGACCCTAAGGGACGCTATTTTATTGATAGAGATGGATTTTTATTTCGATATGTGTTGGACTACCTCAGAGACAAACAAGTTGTACTGCCCGACCATTTTCCAGAGAAGGGGAGGCTTAGGAAAGAGGCGGAGTACTTCCAGTTGCCAGACTTGGTCAAACTATTGACTCCCGACGATTTAAAACACAGTCCAGACGAATACTTCCACAGTGATTTTGAAGATGCTTCTCAAGGCAGCGATCACAAGATGTGTCCGCCGTCGTCACTGGTCCCGGCAGACAGAAAAAGTGGGTTCATTACGGTTGGGTACAGGGGCTCTTGTACAATAGGCAGAGAGAGTCAAACCGATGCCAAATTCAGAAGGGTCCCGCGGATTTTGATTTGTGGGAGGGTTGCGTTAGCCAAGGAAGTTTTTGGGGATACCTTGAACGAGAGTCGAGATCCAGACAGGACACCGGATCGTTATACTTCCAGGTTTTACCTGAAGTTCAAACACCTTGAGAGGTCCTTTGACATGCTGTCCGAGTGTGGTTTCCAGATGGTTGCCTGTAATTCTTCAGTCACAGCGTCATCC
This sequence comes from Thymallus thymallus, assembly GCA_023634145.1. Taxonomy (NCBI): domain Eukaryota; kingdom Metazoa; phylum Chordata; class Actinopteri; order Salmoniformes; family Salmonidae; genus Thymallus; species Thymallus thymallus. The sequence continues at coordinate 38,480,382 of CM042391.1, forward strand.
GTGAATCAACACACAGAGGACAAGATCTGGTCAAGTTACACTGAATACATCTTCTATCGTAAGTGGCTTTCTTTCTTTCTTTCTTTTTTATACCAGGTATCAGTGTAACTACACATTCCATGTCAAATAGTCCTCCAAGTCACCACTAGAAGGCATACTTGTTTCACACGCTTTCCCCAAGCATCCTGCTTTTGAAGTAGCTCTGAGAGTGCTCACACACACACACACACACACACAAGAACATGATGCACAGACATAGTCACTCAGTACCCGGCTGTGAGTGCCAGTATGCAACGCTTGCCAAACTGTGTATCTTATGTGGAAATGGTATGTTCCAATCCACCACATAAAAAGACAACTGAAAATAGCCTTCTACAAGTTGAGCAACATAATGTGTATTGTGAATGCTGGTATGTGTTGAGGACAGTCTGTCTGCCAACTCTGGAACTCATCTAAATCGATTTCCCTCCTTTTAATTGGGTTATATGAGTTCCCTCTTAGTGCTCTGTTGAATTCCCCCATGGGCCTAAACCCATTTGTTCCGAGAAATTCCTACCTGGGAAGTACTGTTCATCTTCCATACTGAGTGTTCTGCAGCCTCTCCATTTCTCTCCAAGCCATCATTTGGAGGCAGGGTAGGATGATGGCTTTTATAATGGCTCTCATAATATTTGATGGTGCAACAAAATACCACATATACTCAGAGCTGACAGTACATAACGTGTTCCTTTGCCGCAGAGGCTCCACCAAAAGACTGAACACAAAGCAAGCTCATACTGTGACTGCATCCCACTCTGAGCTCATAAAACATATTGAGACAAGATTTTCTCCAGCAATATACTGTAGATTCTGTTGTCTGTGTCATTAAACCGAAGAATTTACAGGGAGATGTTATTAGACTACCAATGTCGGGAGCATTCTAAGTTTTCTGATTAACAGGTGAAACAATCTAGAGATTCTCCATGTTATTCCTTCAGAAAATGAGTAGATACTATTCCACAGCAGGCAAATCTGTGTCAGGAGTCACTCAGTTCAGATGAGTAGCATGCAATTGTCACTGTCTGGTCTCTTTAGTACACAAACGCAAAGTTCTAGTGACACCCTGTCTATTTGTCGATGAGAGTATACTCCGAAGACCTCTCCTTGTTTACAGTGAAATAACATTGCTTTCTAGATCCCGTCAACCAATATTTAGCTGGTGAGTGCACACAGGAAGTCTGTAAAGGCTGAAGGCACCCAGTGAAATCAATGAAGTCAGTGACAGCTTCTTGTTTGTCTTCTCTCTCTCTGCCTCCCTGGCACTCTCCTGCTCCCACGTCGCCCCTGGCAGAGTGCACCAGTTGCCTTTTATAGGCCTCACTGCTCCGTCTCGGCGGCTGCGTCGCCTGCTATCCCTTGCAAGCTAATTTATTTACCAATTTGTTGCATGGTTAGAGAGATTGATAATCAATCATTTGCAATGACATTGTGAGGACTCACTGCTGGGGCCTGCATGTCTAACACATAATAAATCATGCTATCATTTTTGGGGGCAAAATAATCATTTCTAAACTGTTTGCAAAATGGCTAATTTCGCCTGGGTCCCTCCTCTTGGTGTAAATGTGTACATTCAATTATTACGTTAGAGAAGATTTTGTCATTGCGAATGACCTTTCGTATGTTGATGGTAAGTCACGTGTGACAGAGAACTCTATTAGCTTAGAACACACAAATTAATAATTATCCTGTGATGTGTTATGGCAGGTGGGAAGCAGGGTGCATGGCAACATTTGTGACCCAACACTTTCAAGACCTTAACACCTCATCAGAGTGGCACCATAAAAACACACATGCATCAGTTTCAGCTGGATCAAGGTGCTAAAAGTAATGAGCGTTTTGCAGTAAAATGTTAGTGTGGCATTTTGGGAAGGAGCCCTATGCTCTTTGCCTGTTTCAACCGATTTGCTTAGCTGGAAATAGGGTGTGATAGCGCAATGGCTGCTCTTGATAGGTGCAGCTGCTCCATAGTCCAGTCTGTCAGGGGAGCAGACACCGAGCCCAAAGTCTGCATTATTCAGACAGAACCAGGGAGGTAGGGGAAGAGAGGTACCAGGGAGGCAGGGGAAGAGAGGTACCAGGGAGGCAGGGGAAGAGAGGAGAGAGGAAGGATATCTGCATAGGATGGAATGGATTGTCTGGCTGACCCTTGACCTGCTCTCCAAACTGTGTAATGACTGCAATCCCAGACCCCAAGGCAATCCTGGGAACTTTGGAGATGCTGTGCATTTGACTAAGAAAGACCTGTTGAGGGAGAGATTGCATAGCGCAAACAACCTGCTCCCACCTCTCTATCAATCCATTTTCTTCTCTGGCGTTTTGTATGCGTAGTTGTATGCACAGTGGATTGAAAAGGCGGATGCCTCTGCTGTTGTGATGAAGTAAGTGCTCTCTGGTGCAGCAGATAATGGGACAAAGAGTTGCTGGAGGGACTTCACAAATACACTGATGCTGCCATGCATAGCGTAACACTGGGCACTTGGCTTGGGCAGAGTATTAAAAATAACATAAGCATTTGTTAAAAAAGGACTACACAATCTCAATGCCAATTTCTAATAAATATGTGCATATCATTGCATTATTGGATATCTGTTGAGGTTAGAGTAAGGTATCGATAAATCCTCTTTTGCAATTCATGCACTTAACTAATGAAATGGTAATTAGCATCTAAATGTAACTCAGAGGAAGAAGACCTCTGATTCATATACACAACATTAATCATTTATGTGTCCAGAAATGTAATCTTCAACCAAGGAAGTACTGTACAGGCCACCAACTATAAGAATAACAAAGGAAACCTTTGAATGTGGATATCCATGCTGATGAGAATATTCCTTATAATACTGACTGACCCTTCATACTCATCAAACTTTAAGTACCCATCTGCACTGCTTTTGAATGTAGATATCCACATGGTGATGATACTGACCCTTCATACCCATCAAACTTTAAGTAGCCATCTCAGCTGCTTGATACTGCACAGTTTGATACCCATTTTGCCAGAAAGTGGCCATGAAGTCTTCCGTTTGGAGAGCAGAGTTACTCTTGTTGTCATTCTAGAGGAAAGTGAGCCTTTAGAAAGAGATTATGCTCTCCGCTCACTTTAACACGTTTACATTGCTGTTAACGTTTTGAACATTTGTGCTAATTTCTACCTATTAAGGAACTGTGGAGATGTTCTTGAGAATTTAACACTTGTGTAGCCAATATACATTTTTTGAAAAGCTATCAAGCATCTTAGGCTGGGGCAGGATAATATTGTTTCAATACAATCCCAGTGAAGATACCACCCATATATGACCAGTGGTTTATTTCAATACAATCCCAGTGAAGATGCCACCAATATATGACCAGTGGTTCTTCCTTGATGGCATAGCTTCACATCCATGTCTTACATAACATATGCAAATACTTCACTCTACAGCAGGGAAGGCAACTCCATTCCGCAGGGGCCTGATTGGTGTCACACTTTTGACCCAGCCCCAGCTAACACACCTGACTCCAATAACCAACATGATCTTCAGTTTAGAACGCAATAGGTTTAATAATCTGTGTTTGCTAGGGATGGTGGAAAACTGGAGTTACCCATCGCTGCTCTATAGCTTGATGACCTGTGGCATTGTTGACATGGATTTGAGTAGTATTGAAATGGATCAAGATTCTAGTAAGAATACAGTCCTTAATCCTGAAACCTGAGCTTCATGTGCATCTGTGCATATGTGGTCCTGGAATATATGATTTTGAGTTTTTTTTGGTAGTCTTCACTGTGTGTGTTTGTAATAGTACAAATGTAGGATGTTAATTTGATCACTCTTTTGTTGCTGAGAATTTTGCAGTACCGCAGATGAGCTTTGAGATTTACATACATTCACTGAAATCCCACACTAACACACGGTTATATTAACAGTATTGTAATAGCCTAACCACCGATCAAGCAACAAGGCGGCAGGTAGCCTAGCTGTTAGAGCATTGGGTCAGTAACCGAAAGATCGCTAGGTTGAATCCACGAGCAGACAAGGTAAAAAATCTGCTGATGTGCCCTTGATGTGCCCCTAATTGCTCCAGGGTTGCTATGGACTAAACGTTCAAATCCTGTTTCTGCAGGATTATGTTGCTGTGACAGTATAGGTCAAATTAAGAGCCTACATTTGTAAGCTACTGTAGATTTTTCAGCTCTGAAAGTCCCCTTACATGTTTCTAAGAGCTACATACTGAGCTTCAGAGAAATCTCCTATGTATTTTGAATTTTTCATCCCTTGAGGAAACGTATAGAATATTTCATTTATTTGCATCAGGACTCAGGAGGCAATGATGTACTGGCTTTAGACCCAGCTATCTGAATACTGTAAGTCAGCAGTGCCATGGTAAAGATACCCAACATGCCTCGGAGGTATACCTCTAATTGTGAGATCAGCGTGTTCAGCTCTGTTGATGAAGGCCCAAGGTGTTGGTAATGTATTCAGGATGGTGTGTGTGCCTGTGGAGGGGAATGTGTGTGTGTGTGTGTGTGTGTGTGTGGAAGAGGGAAACAGAGCAGACAATTATCAAAATCCATCACCCCTGAATCAAATTTTAGCCCATTTAGATATGTTACAGGCTGACATTTCTGTGCAGAGCTACCGTTTAATCACTGCCTCTCCCCTGGGTGCTGCCAGCATGTCTGCAATCAGCACAGATCCTGTCCAGCAGACCGCCGACCAGCAACATTGTAGCTGGACCCTCAGCAATTAGCCTGCAATACAGAAATGGTCAACACCTCTTAAAACTGTGAAACAGGGAGATTGTCACAATCGGGTGTGTCCAGAGACCAAGGCGAAGCGTAGTGATAGTTCGACATAGTGTTTATTAACAATAAAACTATAACTCAGTCGGAACTATACAAAAGAACAAACATATAAATGAATGAACGAGAACACACTTACTTGGATGATGACATCTCACACAATGACCCACACACAGGTGGATGTGTGGGGTGCCTAAATGCAATCCCCAATCAGAGACAACCCTGTACAGCTGTCTCTGATTGAGGATCATACCTCCCCTAGGGTGTGAGGGCTCGACTGTGGTTCTACCACTCCCCTAATTGGGAGTAAGGTCTAACCACAGCCAAACTCTCACAGAGATAAGCACAGATACATGCTAAGGGGACCTGCAAGGGGCACAGATCATTCCTCCTGATTATATTGCACCAAGGCCAACTGAAGGACGACTTTATTGTTTGATTCACTGGCTTCAGAGAGTTTTTAGCTCTTTCTCTTGTCTTCAAAACCTCAAATATTGAGTGGCTCAGCTTCTCCCCACATCCTCCTCTCATGTCTGGTTTCCCTCTTACAGACGGTGAACTATTTCCTTCTTCGTGCAAAGGCAGACATAATGCTAACAGCCACGCGAACAGCCTGCTGCATTAGTAGTTCAAGAAAAAGTTTGTCTAATTCCTAGGCAGCATCATGCACTGTGTAACTACACTAAGAACTACAGAACAGATGCACTCTGCAGTCCAGGGAGTTTAATGCCCCTCGATTCTCGGATCAAGCATTTGTGCTCTTTCTGTAGCATTTAGAGCATGTAAACACTATGCAGATGGATAGCTGGGCCTACTGGGCTCTCCAGTATTTAGAGCATGTAAACACTATGCAGATAGATAGCTGGGCCGACTGGGCTCTCCAGTATTTAGAGCATGTAAACACTATGCAGATAGATAGCTGGGCCAACTGGGCTCTCCAGTATTTAGAGCATGTAAACGCTGTGCAGATAGATAGCTGGGCCAACTGGGCTCTCCAGTATTTAGAGCATGTAAACGCTGTGCAGATAGATAGCTGGGCCAACTGGGCTCTCCAGTATTTAGAGCATGTAAACGCTGTGCAGATAGATAGCTGGGCCAACTGGGCTCTCCAGTATTTAGAGCATGTAAACGCTGTGCAGATAGATAGCTGGGCCGACTGGGCTCTCCAGTATTTAGAGCATGTAAACACTATGCAGATAGATAGCTGGGCCGACTGGGCTCTCCAGTATTTAGAGCATGTAAACGCTGTGCAGATAGATAGCTGGGCAGACTGGGCTCTCCAGTATTTAGAGCATGTAAAAGCTGTGCAGATAGATAGCTGGGCCGACTGGGCTCTCCAGTATTTAGAGCATGTAAACGCTGTGCAGATAGATAGCTGGGCCGACTGGGCTCTCCAGTATTTAGAGCATGTAAACGCTGTGCAGATAGATAGCTGGGCCGACTGGGCTCTCCAGTATTTAGAGCATGTAAACGCTGTGCAGATAGATAGCTGGGCCGACTGGGCTCTCCAGTATTTAGAGCATGTAAAAGCTGTGCAGATAGATAGCTGGGCCGACTGGGCTCTCCAGTATTTAGAGCATGTAAACGCTGTGCAGATAGATAGCTGGGCCGACTGGGCTCTCCAGTATTTAGAGTATTTAACACTATGCAGATAGATAGCTGGGCCGACTGGGCTCTCCAGTATTTAGAGCATGTAAACGCTGTGCAGATAGATAGCTGGGCCAACTGGGCTCTCCAGTATTTAGAGCATGTAAACGCTGTGCAGATAGATAGCTGGGCCGACTGGGCTCTCCAGTATTTAGAGCATGTAAAAGCTGTGCAGATAGATAGCTGGGCCGACTGGGCTCTCCAGTATTTAGAGCATGTAAACGCTGTGCAGATAGATAGCTGGGCTGACTGGGCTCTCCAGTATTGGAGTATGCTGCATTTCTATAGATTTTTTTACTTCACCTGAAGCATGCAGAGGCCGGGGGCTGATGTTTTAGCCTCCTCTCTGACTGCAACACTTTTTTATTTTATTTAACCTTTATTTAACTAGGCAAGTCAGCTAAGAAAAAAATCATATTTACAATGACGACCTACCCTAACAAAGCTGGGCCAATTATGCACCGCCCTATGGAACTCCCGATGTGATACAGCCCCAGGTTTGAACCAGGGTCTGCAGTGACACCTCTAGTGTCAGAACTGCAGTGCCTTAAACCCCTGTGCCACTCGGGAGCCCAATTCATTACCTCATTATTTCTACTTTAGCAGTTACTGGTGCTGTTTTACTTCACACATATCCCCAAAGACAAATTTCCACATTGCGTGGACAATAAAGTTGCAACCTGGTCTCAGCGGCTAGAAAGGAGTGAGATACAATATTTCCATGGCTTTCTGTGTGAATCTAGTGGCTTTCAGTATGGTTCACATTACCTGCTTATAGATACGGCAGTACAGTATACACCCTTTCTGGTTTTGAATTCTATTGTCAACATTTGCATTGGTGAAGTAAAACCGGTTCTAGATGAAGCTTCTAGAACTTTTTGTAAACCATACTGCATTTCACATACACGGCTGAAGTACCTGGCTGTAGATTGTAAGGTAAACCACACGGCTGAAGTACCTGGCTGTTGATCGTCATACTGCATTGGACATACAGTTGAAATTTATATACACCTTAGAACGCGTCTCCTTCCTGAGCAGTATGGAGGCTGTGTGGTCCCATGGTGTTTATACTTGCGTACTATTGTTTGTACAGATGAACGTGGTACCTTCAGGCGTTTGGAAATTGCTCACAAGGATGAGGTCTACAATTTATTTTCTGAAGTCTTGGCTGATTTATTTTGATTTTCCCATGATGTCGAGCAAAGAGGCACTGAGTTTGAAGGTAGGCCTTGAAATACATCCACAGGTATACCTCCAATTACAGCCATTTTCTGGAATTTTCCAAGCTGTTTAAAGGCACGGTCAACTTAGTGTATGTAATTGTCTGACCCACTGGAATTGTGACATAGTGAATTATAAGTGTCTGTAAACAATTGTTGGAAGAATTACTTTTGTCATGCACGAAGTAGATGTCCTAACCGACTTGCCAAAACTATAGTTTGTTAACAAGAAATCTGTGGAGTGGTTGAAAAATGACTTTTAATGACTTCAACCTAAATGTATGTAAACTTCCGACTTCAACTGTACATGGCTGATGGAGCTGATTAACATGGCTGGACTATAGCTTATATTGTGTCACTCTGCTAGGGGTTGATTTATAGAGGGACCTGGGAAAGGAGGAAACTCAGACAGAGAGCACCTCCACTGTCTCCACTGAAACTCAAACAGAGAGCACCTCCACTGTCTGAGTTGTCTCATCTCATTTTACTTTATACAGATTTTTACATAGGGAGGAGGGGTCTGTTTGTTCCTCTCTGCAGCTCCTGAGAAACTCTCCTGAGTGCAGAACTGATTTCCTCTTGACCCCTCTGTGACACAGAAATATGGCCCAGATTGTCACCGTCAATCATGAGATTAAATTGTCACCCTGTCTGTCTGTATTTGGCAGACAATAAATGACTGCAAAAGAATGTCTCAGTTTGCCTTCGCCTTCGCACAATAAGTTCCCATTAGACCCCAGCCAGCTGGGAGTTCCTGGGTCACCCACACACGCTTACTGGAGGATCCCTTGAGCTATATTGCATGAATACGTCTAATGACTTATTCCCATGAGTTCATGAAGGAGGAGATTCTAGAAAGGGTGTGCTTATGATGTGAATTGGTGCACCTTCTATGCCTCCATACTTCTATACCCTCCATACTTCTATACCCTCCATACTTCTATACCCTCCATACTTCTATACCCTCCATACTTCTATGCCCTCCATACTTCTATGCCCTTCATACGTCTATACCCTACATACTTCTATACCCTCCATTCTTCTATACCCTACATACTTCTATACCCTCCATTCTTCTATACCCTCCATACTTCTATACCCTCCATTCTTCTATACCCTACATACTTCTATACCCTCCATTCTTCTATACCCTCCATACTTCTATACCCTCCATACTTCTATACCCTTCATACTTCTATATCCTCCATACTTCTATACCCTCCATTCTTCTATACCCTCCATTCTTCTATACCCTCCATACTTCTATACCCTCCATACTTCTATACCCTTCATACTTCTATACCCTCCATACTTCTATACCCTCCATACTTCTATACCCTCCATACTTCTATACCTTCCATACCTCTTTACCCTCCATACTTCTATTCTATACTTTTTATTTTTCTTAATTTTTTACTAGGTCGGGCTTTGACCCTGGTATCATATAAACACACACAAGACATGGAAGAATATATAGAATTGTGGGAAATTTGCTTTAAAACTGCAACATTTTATTTTTCCGCCAACAAGAGGGGTGTGAACAGTTTGGGGTCGCATGGGTTGCGAGGTGGGGGTTTGTTACTACACAGATAAATTACATTTTCCATCTGGACCTTTGCCACCTAGGAAATTTGTGTGACCAGACCTTCTCAAGTAGCCCTCGGGTACCCCTGTTCTATACTGTATGTCATTCTGATCTCAAATAGCCCTCGGGTACCCCTGTTCTATACTGTATGTCATTCTGATCTCAAATAGCCCTCGGGTACCCCTGTTCTATACTGTATGTCATTCTGATCTCAAGTTCAAGTTTTATTTATGAATCGTATCTACAGGATACACGTGGTATACGCCGTCCAATGAAATGCTTACTTGCAGATCATTCTGATTTGAAGCTAATAAAGTGCCACCAAACTGAATTGATGCCTTTTTGAATTCACACTGAATAGTAAACATTTAGAAGTAGTAAACTTTGTAGTGTTGTACTACACAGCTATAGATACACGTATAAAACATAGTCTACTGTGGATATTTAGAGAATTTACTGTATGTATATTTTAATGTATATTTGAATTGAATATGCAAACATAATTGAATTATGCTACTCAGCTGGTGTATAGGTCAGTGCAGTATATGATCTGGTGTATAGGTCAGTGCAGTATATGATCTGGTGTATAGGTCAGTGCAGTATATGATCTGGTGTATAGGTCAGTGCAGTATATGATCTGGTGTATAGGTCAGTGCAGTATATGATCTGGTGTATAGGTCAGTGCAGTATATGATCTGGTGTGTAGGTCAGTGCAGTATATGATCTGGTGTATAACTCAGTGCAGTATATGATCTGGTGTATAACTCAGTGCAGTATATGATCTGGTGTGTAGGTCAGTGCAGTATATGATCTGGTGTATAACTCAGTGCAGTATATGATCTGAGCGTAATATAACATCTTACTTTATTATTATACTTCATTTTATTTAACCTTTATTTAACTAGGCAAGTCAGTTAAGAATAAATTATTATTTACAATGATGGCCTACCCCGGCCTCCCCTAACCCGGACCACACTGGGCCAATTGTTCGCCGCCCTATGGGACTCCTGATCACGGCCGGTTGTGATACAGCCCGGGATCGAACGAGGGTCTGTAGTGAAGCCTCTAGACCTCTGTGCCACTTGGAGCCATTAGTTTACTGAAGTTTTATGGACCATTACTTTGAAGTTATTCTCCATGAATCTTCCTTCATACAGTGTTATGTGTATCATAAATGACAAGGTCACATGGTTTGGAAAAAGTAAGAAATCTCATGTAACGTTATCAACTCATATTTCCTTTCAGTTCAGCAGCTTTTGTGGCATTTAGAGTACAATTGATCACCCGATGTGTGCCCTCTGACAGGTTGGGAAACTGCTTGGCAAATTGCCTGAGCCTCCCACCCCTCTGGGAGACCTGATACAAGAAAACCAATTTGATAGAAATTCAGTAAACAGTGAATGACCCAGGGTGCAGATACATTCTCTCACTTAAATGTGCAACATGCAGAAATCTCTCCACCATTCCCTGGTTGCTAAAATTGTAATAGTTTGCCTAATTTCAGTTTATGTGCCAATAAATATATATTTCTGTCTGTAATATCGCCCTTTTGTAGGGAAAACTAATGTGAAACCTTCCTGCCAGGGAAATGCTCTTTCCCCAAAAAGGCACTGATGGCTGTCTGAAATGTGGCCACATCTAAACATACAGTAGAACGTGGTGAGATATATAATACCTAAGCGGTGTTTTCACTTCAATGATGGACTTAGAAAAATAGCCTGAAAGGGTCTGAAGGAAACACTCTCTCAGGAGCCCTTCAGAAATATGACCTTGAGATGGAGAATGACATCAAGTCTCAGTCAGCTTGCCTTTAAAGGACAGATAGGTTTGGCTTGAATTATTGTAAAATGTAATATCTCTGCAAATTGTATGATCTTTTGTAGAAATATTGCAGTGGAGGTAAAATGACATTTTCTTGGTACACAAAGGGACAGCTTTGTGGCCAGCATATAGAGGAGATGTATGTTTGATTATAATTGTGCCGTGCTCAGCTTGCTATTATGACCCACCTTGACGTCTACAACAGTGTGAAACTGGCTGTGCTGCCTCAGTTCTCCTAGACTTCGTCCCAAATGTCACCCTATTCTATATAGTGCACTACTTTGCCAAAAGTAGTGCACTATACCCTGGCTCAGACACTAAACTACACCATGGCTCAGAACACCCTGGCTCAGAACACCCTGGGTCAAAACAACCTGGCTCAGAACACCCTGGGTCAGAACAACCTGGCTCAGAACACCCTGGCTCAGACACTAAACTACACCATGGCTCAGAACACCCTGGCTCAGAACACCCTGGGTCAAAACACCCTGGCTCAGAACACCCTGGGTCAGAACAACCTGGCTCAGAACACCCTGGCTCAGACACCCTGGCTCAGAACACCCTGGGTCAAAACAACCTGGCTCAGAACACCCTGGGTCAAAACAACCTGGCTCAGAACACCCTGGGTCAAAACAACCTGGCTCAGAACACCCTGGGTCAAAACAACCTGGCTCAGAACACCCTGGGTCAAAACAACTTGGCTCAGAACACCCTGGCTCAGAAAACCCTGGCTCAAAACAACCTGGCTCAGAACACCCTGGCTCAGAACACCCTGGCTCAAAACACCCTGGCTCAGAACACCCTGGCTCAGAACACCCTGGCTCAGAACACCCTGGCTCAGAACACCCTGGCTCAGAACAACCTGGCTCAGAACACCCTGGCTCAGAACATGAAAATTAAACTGCGACTAGGCAGCGGTAATTTAACTGCAATTAAGGGTTCTTTCGTTAAATATGTCCAGAGCTTTTAATTCAGTATGCAATTTAATTAATTTCAGAAATTGCACACTGCTCTTTTTGAAACTTTTTGATAGACACTGACCCCTGAGAGCAAGAGAGGTTCTGGTAGTTTTGCACTGGTATGTTTTGATAGAGCATGTTCCCCTTTGGACTGTTCCTACTTGCCCATCGCATGGTGACTAGGACATGATTTACATCTTAGTCATTTAGCAGACACTCTTGTCCAGAGTGACTTATAGTAGTGAGTGCATACATCTCCATATTTGTTCATACTGGTCCCCCGTGGGAATCAAACCCACAACCCTGGCATTGCAAGTGCCATGCTCAACCAACAGAGACACACGGGACATTCAATGATCTCAGTTTGTAGGGCCTGTCACTCAGGTTTATATACCTCACTGTGACAAAGCCATAATTGCCGTGTAGATTTGGAATAAGGCATTTTTCATGCACCAGAAAATAAAAATAGCCCATTATATGAAGACATGCAGCAAGGACAAGCATACCTATAAAACTCTTTGATGTAATGGGATGATCACTAGTAAGTATAAAATCATCCCTAGATGCCGAAACAGAATATATCTCATATCTCACTGTCCTGCTGTGACCATCCAAGTACATCTTCTCACATATCTTACTGCATATAGAACGGCTGAGGCATAGATCAACTTGAGAAAGATAATGAAATCCTTGTCTGATACAGTCTTATAGACATTGGTAGTAGGCATTGGATGTTTTCCATGCATGTTTATACACATACAACATACAGTGTTTCATTGTGTTTTAGTTGTGTCTATTAAACAAGTGAGTATAGACAGAAAACATATTATTATGGTTAAACACAGAGAATATTTTATGTGTTGACTATGTTACTGATGCTCAATCACATCGGAGGCAAAATAACAGAAAATATAATTGCTTCAAAAACGTAATCCTGGTGGAAGAAATGTTCCAATCAAACGGTAGAAATGAATTAGAAACCATTTTAAACATAGAAAAAATAAATAAACAAACATTTATATGTTTATTCCGAGAAATATCTAATTGCGATTTTTCTGTCAGATGTTGCGATTGATACCATCAAAATATGAACTGCTCTATATATTCTAATGCAAGGATGAGAACTTAAAAGATATTAATTGCTTCCAACATTTATTAAAACATTTTAATTGAAATAGAACAATCAAACATAGAACAATTGTTGAGTTAAATAAATTAAGTTATAATAATAAAAAAGAAAACTATCCCAATAAGAAAGTAAATTGGACTGTAATCAATAGAACAGTATTTACTGATATCCAGCATAAAGCTTATAAATTGACAAACCACAGAATAATTATCAAAAAAGCGATCACTAAATAATAATAATAGGAATATAAATGTTACTAAATATATAAATATTGCACATTCAACTAAAACATTTATTTGCTGATAACCAGCATTTCACTTTAGACCTCACAATGACAGCCACTTCAGGATAAAGTGCAGAACAAATAAGATCTTAATTACTCCAAACAACAGAAGTCTTATACTTGCTTCCCTCACATCTCTACTTCTTCTCAACACTCATTGTGTTCTTTACAGACGTTTTGTCAAGAATACCAACATGTCAACCTTTGCTGGTTCCAGACATGAACGCTGACACGTGACTACATTGCCCCCCAGCACTAAACACTCTCTCTGATGGAGAACCGGTGGCTGGAATGCACAGGAATTTGCGAGACAGTTTGCTCAGCATGGGAAAGTTAACATGGTGTAACTTCCACCAGGCCAGGGGATCTTCCTCTCCATCAATGGTAGGTGTCATCTGGTAGCTGTTCAGCTCAGCTTCCATGGCTTCCTCCAGCTGCACAGAGGATGAAGCAGGGGGCACAGAGCCGCTCTTAAAGAAGCTGCCCAATGACCCCTTTCCCTTCTTCACAGTGGATGGCTCTGCCTCTGCTGCACTTTGAAGCTATGGTGCTGACACGAGCCCTCTTCTCCTGCAAAACAGAGATGAGAGCTGTTAAGTTTTGCAATGTGATGTAATTTTGAGCAATTGGGCATTTTATGTAAGCATGAAAAAAATGCCAATCCATAATCAAAATACAATAACTTATTTTGCATGTGGCATCTTGTATTCACTCAAGTGCACATTAAAACAAGACAAGTTACCTTTCGTGCTACCTGTTCCATTTCAATCATCACTCTTGCTTTAGATAGATGATAGATGATTGATCCCCGAGGGGACATTTCTTTGTCAAGCAGCTACAACAAAAACACAGGGCAGGTGCAAAATGCCAGAACGAAAATACACAAAAGACAGATACACGATACATGATACATAGAGCGGCAGTATGAAAAAGTATAAAAATACAAGTCTGGAGTGCAAAAAAGCTATAAATGACATTGCATAGTATGGGTGGATGGCTGAATATGTACACTATACATTGGTGGATGGTTCATGGTTAACTATACTATACAGGTCGATGGAAGAGAAATACTTCAATAGCTAAAAGTGCATATGATATAAGTGAGGGTAATAATAGTTTACTTAATATACAGACTGGTTAAATTAACTGTACAGGTAAATATACAGTTACATTTACAGGTAAGTGAATATTTGCATGGTTACATTAACTGTACAGGTAAATGACAGGAAGAGATACTTAAATAGCTAAATGTGTGTATGATATAAGTTAGGGTAATAATTGTAATTCCCTTAAAATACAGTCCTTAGTGCGAAGGGTTTAATTACAGATAAATGCACGTATTGCACATTCGATATACTAAAAGCAATGAAAAAGAAACAACTGACAGGATACTAATATGCATTCCTGAGTGAATGACTACGTGATATGATAACAACTGTACATGAATATGTATACACAGACCTGAATTAATAAATAAGTCCTTAGTGAATGAGTGATTACAGACCAGAGTTACTCACAGACGGATGCATAATTGTTCAACTAGGTCCTAACACCCCAACAGTTCCAGGTCTATGTTGCCGACGGCACGGCACCCCGGTGAGGCGTTAAATAGTCTAATAGCCGCCGGCAGGAAGGACCTCCTGTAGCTCTCTCTGGCACACCGTGGTGGGATCAGTCTGTGACTGAAGGTGCTCCTCTGCGTCATAACCATGGCATGCAGAGGGTGGGTGACGTTGTCCATGATGGCCAGCAGCTTGGTCAGGATCCGTCTCTCCGCCACCTCCTCTAGAGTGTCAAGGCTAATCCCCAGAACAGATGTCTGGGACTTTCTCTGCGCTTATGTAGTTAATCTTGAATCTTGGATCAAGGAACGAAGTGATGTCAAGAAGCTACTGTGTGGCTGGGTCACTGTATTTATCCTCCATGTAGCCAAGGGCGCTTGACTTTATTTTCTGGTAAGGGGTGTGTCCTTGACATTTACAGCCAAAGTTGATGTTCTCAGGAGATGCAGGACTGGCTTCAGGTATGACACCCTTACATACTCTTCACCATCTGTAAACTCCTGGAGAGGACGCAGGGCGTTGTTCATTGATTCGAGGACATCTGTGTCCTGCCAAGTGGGGACCAGGTGACGCGTCTTCCTGTCTTCATACAGGACCTGAGACAAGGCACTGTTCTACTCCAACACCCTCCCAATCATCCTCTGCCTTGAGCCCCATCTTGTTTGACACTCTGTAATCAACGAGTGCTCCGGCAGATTTAACTCTTGCTGTGCCTTACTCAGTCGGGTCTTCTTTTTAGAACTGTGCGAGAAATGACCAATCAACTGTTTGCAAAGTCCTGTTGTCCGTTTTACTTTTGGGTCGTCTTTCACAGAATGTTCTGAAGCAAAATAATAATAATCATGAACCAAATCATTAATTGTGTAAAGAAAAGTATTGCATTTTTTAGACTGAAAATGTAATAACAACAAGGCCTACTTTTATAGCACTTTTATAGCAAGAGCACAAGGTGCTTCACAGAAAGCAATACAATCATCCACAATAAGAAAAACAAATACATCGTAAAGCAGGTTATTATTATTAATAATACATTAAATAATAATAACTAATATTTCTATAGAACTTATCATGCAAATAATGCATCTCAAAGTGCTTTCAAACAATAATATCTAAAAGACGAGAGAGAGAGAGAGAGACACACTTACCAATTCGCAAGATGCAGCCTGTTGCCAAAACACTGAAGCCTGGTCCATTGATTTAAATCCACAGCTTTGATAATGTTTGATCCATTATCAGTCGTGATGCACGTCCGGCCCTCTTCTTTCAGACCCCAGCTGGACAACGACTCTCTGAGTCCATGGGCAATATTCTCTCCCATGTGGTCAACAGGAAAGTATGCCGTTTGCAGGCAGCGACTCTTCAACTGAAAGTTATCATTTATGAAGTGTACGGTGAGACACTGCTTGACCACAAATCGGTTGTTGTGGCGTAATAATCAACCTTTTTCTGTGCCGTCTCAAACTTTTTTCCTACATTCCGCGTACAGTTCTGGGAGGGCAGCTTGACTGAAGTATGTGCGGGAGGGAATTTAATATATTATATCCAGCGTTCGGATGAGGTTTTGAAACCCATCTTTGGTCACGGTGTTAAAGGACACCGTGTCTTTAGCGAGGTAGTACGTTATGGTTTAAGCCTACTAGACTCAGACTGGGCTACAGCATCCCTACTTGACGTTTTGGCCGTACACTCGCTATACAGCTGCCTGTGGTGCTTTTTCAAGTGCTGATAAAGGTTTGTGGTGTTGCCTCGTGATGTTGAGACTGTTCCACAACAAGCCTTGCACAATACCTTATTTTGATGCCCATCTGTGGTCTCAAATCCAAAGTACTGCCACACCACCGAAGTGCTGCTTTTTTTCGGGACTAAATCCGACTCAGCGGATGCCCTCTTTCCGCACCACGAATGTAACGTTTTTCTTGGGTTTCACGTGTTTGTTGTTGGTGGGCGTATACGCAGTCACCTTGGGCCACTTCTGATTGGCTGGTACACGAGGAGCACACTTGATGAGCATGGCTTTCACACAAGGAGGACTGCATGAATTTGTAAAACCATTGACACGCCAGTTAAACTCTGGGCCAGCCTTTGCGATTAGCTAATTGCATTGTTTCAAATTGCGATTTCGATTTGAAATTGATTAATCGTTCAGCCCTAGTGGCCATATGCTGTGGCATTTTGTGGCCAGTTCCCAGAGCTGACCTAGCATAATACCTCCTTACTACTAATGTTTTCGAATGCAGTAAGCTCTATACTTGTGGAGATATCTGGCATTAGTACAATGAAGATTTGTATGATCCTTCTGTTCACAAAAGTATCTGCTTACTGTTCGCTTATTTTGCAAGTGTACATTTGAAGACAAATGTTTGCAAGATCATAGTCTTGGCTAATGAGCACACAATTTCCTCTACTGCATGAGAATGCATTAGTCACAATCGCCTGGTCTCAACAATTCTTTCCTACCATTGAGCAGTGGAACAGTGCTAGCTAAAGACAATTATACTCTCTGGAGGCTATTAGCTGTTTGCTGGGCAGTGATGAGAATGTGTATAAGTGGACATGTGAGGAAGGCTGATCCGGGAATGTGGCCTATGGCCGTTATAGGCCTTGGTGGGATTGAAGGTCAGTATCAATTGAATGAAGATGTCCTCTCCAACGCTTCTAGTGTAAACAGTTCTAGGAGAGCTGGTAGGCCCAGAGGACCAGGTGGTGGTAGGGGATGTAAATTGTAAAGACTATTCTTCTATGACATCTCTGTGTAATTTGAACTCTGCCTTCCTTACCCAAGGAGCTGGAGCTAAGGAGGGAGGGGGCAGGAGAACTCCTTTGAGGAGAATATGCAGTAGCTTCATTGAGGGGAAGATGCAGTAGCTTCATTGAGGAGAAGATGCAGTAGATTCATTGATTCCCTGTACAAGCCGTGTGAAGACCAGGGACATGCCATAAGAAGCCAATTGGGTACATTTTGAATCGCCATTTTAGAGTTAACAACCATTGATATTAAACAGCCAGCGAACATCGAGATCTGAATGCTTTTATTGGCAAATCGTGAGATCATTTCAGCATCGCTTCCTTTCCTCCACCCACACACCATTAGGGAAGTTTGCATTCGCTCTTCAAACGGTTTCCATGCCTTCCTAGAGACGGCTGAAGTTTTCCAGCGAGTCTTCCAGACATCAAAGCCTAGTCAGGTTTCAGAGCGAGAGAGAGAGAGAGAGAGAAAGAGGGGAGAGAGAGGAGAGAGGAAGAGAGGAGATAGAGGAGGAGAGAAAATCGAAAACACGTCAGCAGGACATTATTCTGTTTTCACATTCACTCAGGCATGGAGGGAGGAAGTGCACTGCACACTTCATAATGCAGCACTCGCACACGGTAACTGAATTAGCTCTGCAGCAAAGCTCCCACATTAGCAGCACCAGTGGAGGGAGAAAGACAATCTGTCCGGTTCTGCCTTTTATGGCTCTCTGACTGCATGCGCTTTGAGGAACGGTGGCTCTGAGAGGAAAACGTCCCTAGCCATCCCTAGTGACTTAAAACAAACACAAGTTAATCCTCTCTGAGAAAAATAACATTTCTAGTCTGATGTGCAATTGTTTTGCTTTATTTGTCTCTGTCAGACTCTCTCTCTCTCCCTCTCCCCCCCTCTCTCTCTGTCATTCTCTCTCTCTCTCTCTCTCTCTCTCTCTCTTTCTCTCTCTCTATCTCTCTCTCTCACTCTTTCTCTCTCAATCTCTCTCTCTCTCTCTCTCTCTCTCTCTCTCTCTCTCTCTCTCTCTCTCACTCTCTCTTTCTCTCTCTCACTCTCTCTCTCTCTCTCACACTCTCTCTCTCTCTCACCCTCTCACTCTTTCACTCTCTCACTCTCTCTTTCTCTCGCGGTCCCTCATGAGCGTCCAAGTTTGCCTCATTGCACCAATTGCACTGACAGCAAATCATGTTGAAAATAACTCTGATTGCACCACAGCCAGTATAATCCTGGAATTTAGGCAGATAGGACATGATTGCATGGAAATCAACCAAGATGTTGTGCAGTAGTTAAGTTCACTGCATCAGCCAGCAACACGGTTTCAGAGGTTTGTGGCCTTATACTGTAAAACCTATTATGCACATATTAAACCAATGTTTATCCTTAGCCGTGTACCAAAATGCTTTGTTTACTGACAGTATGTAACTGACTATGACAATGGAGCTGTGGGCTATGCTCAGTTTATCGTTATCTTCATGAGCCATTCCTATAGGCTATTCCCTAATGGCAGACGATATTGCCACTCCTATTTGCCACATCTTCAATTTAAGCCTACTAGAAAGTGTGTGCCCTCAGGCCTGGAGGGAAGCTAAAGTCATTCCGCTACCCAGCTCCCTTTACTGGCTCAAATAGCCGACCAATCAGCCGGTTACCAACCCTTAATAAACTTCTGGAAAAAATGGTGTTTGACCAGATACAATGCTATTTCACAGACTTTCAGCACGCCTATAGGGAAGGACACTCAACAAGCACAGCGCTTACACAAATGACTGATGATTGGCTGAGAGAAATTGATGATTAAATTATTGTAGGGGCTGTCTTGTTAGACTTCAGTGCAGCTTTTGACGTTATCCTTCATAGTCTGCTGCTGGAAAAACGTATGTGTTATGGCTTTACACCCCCTCCTATAATGTGGATGAAGAGTTACTTGTATAACAGAACACAATGAAAGCCTCTCAAACATAATCCAGGTAGAATCAGGAATTCCCCACGGTAGCTGTTTAGGCCCCTTACTTTTTTCAATCTTTACTAACGACATGTCACTGGCTTTGAGTCAAGCCAGTGTGTCTATGTATTCGGATGATTCAACACTATACACGTCAGCTACTACAGCAACTGAAATGACTGCAACACTTAACAAAGAGCTGCAGTTAGTTTCGGAATAGGCAGCAATAAATAAGTTAGTCCTAAATATTTCCAAAACTAAAAACACTGTATTTGGGACAAACCATTCACTAAACCCTAAACCTCAACTACATCTCGTAATGAATAATGTGGAAATTGAGCAAGTTGAGGTGACTAAACTGCTTGGATTAACCCTGGATTGTAAACTGTCATGGTCAAAACATATTGATACAACAGTAGCTAAGATGGGGAGAAGTCTGTCCATAATAAATCACTGCTCTGCCTTAACAACACTATCAACAAGGCAGGTCCTACAGGCCCTAGTTTTGTCACACCTAGACTACTGTTCAGTAGTGTGGTCAGGTGCCATAAAGAGGGACTTTGGAAAATTGCAGTTGGCTCAGAACATCGGAGCCCGGCTGGCTCTTAAAAGTACATGTAGAGCTAACATTAATTACATGCATGTCAGTCTCTCATGGCTCAAAGTGGAAGAGAGATTGACTTCATCACTACTTGTTTTTGTAAGAGGTGTTGACAAGCTAAATGTACCGAGCTGTCTGTTTAAAATACTCGGACACCCATGCATACCCCACAAGACATGCCCCCAGAGGTCTCTTCACAGTCCCCAAGTCCAGAACAGACTATGGGAGGTGCACAGTACTACATAGAGCCATGACTACATGGAACTCTATTCCACATCAGGTAAAAAAACCCGCAAAAAATACACCTTATGGAACATCGGGGACTGTAAAGAGACACACGCAAAGGTATGGACAGATGCATACTCACACATTGTGATATTGTTGTATAGTGGTATTGAACATTTTGTATTGTAGAAATGTAGTGGTGTAATAATGTTATATGATGTACTGTTTTATCTTTAGTTGTATACAGTTGAAGTCGGAAGTTTACATACACTTATATTTCAACCACTCCACAGATTTCACCTGAAGGTACCACGTTCATCTGTACAAACAATAGTACGCAAGTATAAACACCATGGGACCACGCAGCCGTCATACCGCTCAGGAAGGAGACGCATTCTGTCTCCTAGAGATGAACGTACTTTGGTGCAAAAAGTGCAAATCAATCCCAGAACAACAGCAAATAACCTTGGGAAGATGCTGGAGGAAACAGGTACAAAAGTATCTATATCCACATTAAAACGAGTCCTATATCGACATAACCTGAAAGGCCGCTCAGCAAGGAAGAAGCCACTTATCCAAAACTGCCATAAAAAAGCCAGACTACAGTTTGCAGCTGCTCATGGGGACAAAGATCGCACTTTGGTCTGATGAAACAAAAATAGAACTGTTTGGCCATAATGACCATCGTTATGTTTGGAGGAAAAAGGGGGAGGCTTGCAAGCTGAAGAACACCATCCCAACCGTGCAGCACAGGGGTGGCAGCATCATGTTGTGGGGGTGCTTTGATGCAGGAGGGACTGGTGAACTTCACAAAATAGATGGCATCATGAGGAAGGAAAATTATGTGGATATATTGAAGCAACATCTCAAGACATCAGTCAGGAAGTTAAAGCTTAGTCGCAAATGGGTCTTCCAAATGGACAATGACCCCAAGTATACTTCCAAAGTTGTGGCAAAATGGCTTAAGGACAACAAAGTTAAGGTATTGGAGTGGCCATCACAAATCCCTGACCTCAATCCTATAGAAAATGTGTGGGCAGAACTGAAAAAGCGTGTGCGAGCAAGGAGGTCTACAAACCTCTTATTTTTTTAACAAGGTAGGCCAGTTGAGAACAAGTTCTCATTTACAACTGTGACCTGGCCAAGATAAAGCAAAGCAGTGTGACAAAAACAACAACAAAACAGAGTTACACATGGGATAAACAAACGTACAGTCAATTACACAATAGAAAAATCTATGTACAGTGTGTGCAAATGTAGTACGATTAGGAAAGTAAGGCAATAAATAGGCCATAGTTTTGAAATAATTACAATTTAGCATTAACACTGGAGTGATAGATGTGCAGATGATGATGTGCAAATAGAGATACTGGGGTGCAAATGAGCAAAAATAATAAATATGGGGATGAGGTAGTAGGGTGGGCTATTTACAGATGGGCTGTGTACAGGTACAGTGAACGGTAAGCTGCTCTGACAGCTGATGCTTAAAGGTATTGATGGAGATGGTAGTCTCCAGCTTCAATGATTTTGGCAGCAGAGAACTGGAAGGAATGGCGGCCAAAAGAGATGTTGGCTTTGGGGATGACCAGTGAAATATACCTGCTGGAGCGCATGCTACAGGTGGGTGTTGCTATGGTGACCAGCGAGCTGAGATAAGGCGGGGATTTATCTAGCAAAGACTTATAGATGACCTGGAGCCAGTGGGTTTTGCAACAAATATGTAATGAGGGCCAGCCAACGAGAGTGTACAGGTCACAGTGGTGGGTAGTATATGGGGCTTTGGTAACAAAACGGATGACACTGTGATAGACTACATCCAATTTGCTGAGTAGAGTGTTGGAGGCTATTTTGTAAATGACATTGCCGAAGTCAAGTATCGGTAGGATAGTCAGTTTTACGAGGGCATGTTTGGCAGTATGAGTGAAGGAGGCTTTGTTGCGAAATAGGAAGCTGATTCTAGATTTCATTTTGGATTGGAGATGCTTAATGTGAGTCTGGAAGGAGAGTTTACAGTCTAACCAGACACCTAGGTATTTGTAGGTGTCCACATATTCTAAGTCAGACCCGTTGAGAGTAGGGATGATAGTCCGGTAGGCGGGTGCGGGCAGCGTTCGATTGAAAAGCATGCATTTAGTTTTACTAACATTTAAGAACAGTTGGAGGCCACGGAAGGAGTGTTGATGGCATTGAAGCTCGTTTGGAGGTTTGTTAACACAGTGTCCAAAGAAGGGCCAGATGTATATAGAATGGTATTGCGTAGAGGTGGATCAGAGAGTCACCAGCAGCGAGAGTGACATCATTGATATATACAGAGAATAGAGTCGGCCCAAGAATTGAACCCTGTGGCACCCCCATAGAGACTGCCAGAGGTCCGGACAACAGGCCCTCCGATTTGACACACTGAACTCTATCTGAGAAGTAGTTGGTGAACCAGGTGAGGCATCTTTTTGAGAAGCCAAGGCTATTGAGTCTGCCGATAAGAATGCTTATTAACTTGGCTTTCGAAGACTTTAGAAAGGCAGGGCAGGATGGATATAGGTCTGTAAGAGTTTGGGTCTAGAGTGTCTCCCCCTTTGAAGAGGGGGATGACCGCGGCAGCTTTCCAATCTCTAGGGATCTCAGACGATATGAAAGAGAGGTTGAACAGGCTAGTAATAGGGGTTGCAACAATTGTGGCGGATAATTTTAGAAGGAAAGGGTCCAGATTGTCTAGCCCAGCAGATTTGTAGGGGTCCAGATTTTGCAGCTCTTTCAGAACATCAGCTATCTGGATTTGGGTGAAGGAGAAGTGGGAGGGGGGGCTTGGGCAAGTTGCTGCAGGGGGGGGGGGGGGGGGGGGGTGTTGGGGGGTGCAGAGCTGTTGGCCGGGGTAGGGGGAGCCAGGTGGAAAGCATGGCCAGCCGTAGCAAAATGCTTATTGAAATTCTTGATTATCGTGGATTTATCGGTGGTGACAGTGTTTCCTAGCCTCAGTGCAGTGGGCAGCTGGGAGGAGGTGCTCTTATTCTCCATGAACTTTACAGTATCCCAGAACGTTTTGGAATTAGTGCTACAGGGTGCAAATTTCTGTTTGAAAAAGCTAGCCTTTGCTTTTCTAACTGGCTCTGTATATTGGTTCCTGACTTCCCTGAAAAGTTGCATATCGATGCTAATGCAGTACGCCACAGTATATTTTTGTGCTGGTCAAGAGAAGTCAAGTCTGGAGTGAACCAAGGGCTATATCTGTTCTTAGTTCTACATTTTTGGAATGGGGCATGCTTATTTAAGATGGTGAGAAATGCACTTTTAAAGAACAACCAGGCATCCTCTACTGACGGAATGAGGTCAATATCCATCCAGGAAACCCGGGACAGATCGATTAGAAAGGCCTGCTCGCTGAAGTGTTTTAGGGAGCGTTTGACAGTGGTAAGGGGTGGTCATTTGAATTTCGGACCCATTACGGACGCAGGCAATGAGGCAGTGATCTCTGAGATCCTGGTTGAAAACAGAGGAGGTGTATTTGGAGGGCAAGTTAGTCAGGATGATATCTATGATGGTGCCCATGTTTACGGATTTAGGGTCGCACCTGGTAGGTTCCTTGATAATTTGTGTGAGATTGAGTGCATCTATCTTAGATTGTAGGACGGCCGGGGTATTAAGCAAATCCCAGTTTAGGTCACCTAACAGTACGAACTCTGAAGATAGATGGGGGGCAATCAATTCACATACGGTGTCCAGGGCACAGCTGGGGGCTGAGGGGGGTCTGTAACAAGCAGCAACAGTGAGAGACTTATTTCTGGAAAGGTGGATTTTTAAAAGTAGAAGCTCAAACTGTTTGGGCACAGACCTGGATAGTATGATAGAACTCTGCAGGCTAACTCTGCAGTAGATTGCAACTCAGCCTCCTTTGGCAGTTCTATTTTGACGGGAAATGTAGTTGGGGATGGAAATTTCAGAATTTTTGGTGGCCAGCCTAAGCCAGGATTCAGACACGGCTAGGACTTCAGGGTTGACGGAGTGTGCTAAAGCAGTGAATAAATCAAACTTAGGGAGGAGGCTTCTAATGTTGACATGCATTAAACAAAAGCTTTTACGGTTACAGAAGTCAACAAATGAGAGCGCCTGGGGAATAGGTGTAGTACTGGGGGCTACAGGACCTGGGTTTACCTCTACATCACCAGAGGAACAGAGGAGGAGGAGGATAAGGGTACGGCTAAAGGCTTTAAGAACTGGTCGCCTAGTGCATTGGGTAAAAAGAGTAAAAGGAGTAGATTTCTGTGCGCTGTAGAATAGATACAATAGGGCATAATGTATAGACAGGGATATGGTAGGATGTGAATTCAGTGGGAAGCTTGTGGAAGGCTACCCGAAATGTTTGACCCAAGTTAAACAATTTAAAGGCAATGCTACCAAATACTAATTGAGTGTATGTAAACTTCTGACCCAATGAGAATGTGATGAAAGAAATAAAAGCTGAAATAAATAATAAGGTGATCCTAACTGACCTAAGACAGGATTAAATGTCAGGAATTGTGAAAAACTGAGTTTAAATGTATTTGGCTAAGGTGTATGGTAACTTCTGACTTCATATATTATGTAAGTGCTTTAATATGTTTGGACCTCAGGAAGAGTAGCTGCTAATATTAATCCCTAATAAATACAAATACAAATGCCACTGCCTAACTCCTCAATCAGTCAAAATCTTTTTAATACAACCTTTACGATACAGTAAACTAATCTGTAAAATCTGTTATTCTCTGAAAATTATGATAAATAATGGAATAATCTCATCAGCATTAAATGCACTGCTGGATTTCATAGCCGACAGTGTCAGTATCTTAAATTATACTGAACAAAAATATAAACGCAACATGCACCCGTGTAATGATCATGCTGTTTAATCAGCTTCTTGATATGCCACACCTTCCAGGTGGATGGAATCTTTTGGCAAAGGAGAAATACTCATTAACAGGGATGTATTTGTGCACAAAATCTGAGAGAAATAAGCTTTTTGTGCGTATGGAGAATTTCTGGGATCTTTTATTTCAGTTTGTGAAACATGAGACCAACACTTTACATGTTTATATTTTTGTTCAGTGTAGATCCAAATAGTTAATTTGGAGTGGCAGACTGCTTTGTGTTTGGGGCCTTTAAGCTTTTAACTCCTTCACATTCTAAATTCCTTCTCTGCAGTCTCTCTGTAGACTGAATACTGTTAGAGTGTAGGCAGACAAACACGCTTCAACACACTGGCCTCTGATTCATTATGAACTGATGATGTCTATATAAACATCCCATAATCTGCAAACAATAACATTACCATTATCATACCCAACAGAGCCCTTCTCTCTCTCTCAATTCAATTCAATTCAATTTAAGGGCTTTATTGGCATGGGAAACATATGTTTGAATTGCCAAAGCAAGTGAAATAGATAATAAACAAAAGTGGAATATACACAAAAAAAATTACAGTAAACATTGCACAA
Source organism: Thymallus thymallus (assembly GCA_023634145.1). NCBI lineage: Eukaryota > Metazoa > Chordata > Actinopteri > Salmoniformes > Salmonidae > Thymallus > Thymallus thymallus. The sequence continues at coordinate 38,506,383 of CM042391.1, forward strand.
AAAAATAAAGACATATTATGTGTATATATAAAGTGTTACAATGATGTGCAAATATTTAAAGTACAAAAAGGAAAATAAATAAACATACAAAAGGTTGTATTTATAATGGTGTTTGTTCTTCAATGTTTTCCCTTTTCTTGTTGCAACAGGTCACAAATTGTGCTGCTGTGATGGCACACTGTGGTATTTCACCCAGTAGATATGGGAGTTTATCAAAATTGGGTTTGTTTTTTCAAATTCTTTGTGGGTATGTCTAATCTGAGGGAAGTATCTGTCTCTAATATGGTCATAGATTTGGCAGGAAGTTAGGAAGTGCAGCTCAGTTTCCACCTAATTTTGTGCGCAGAGAACGCGTTTCCACTGCGCCAGAGTTCTATGGCGGCATGCTTTACACCACTCCAGCCGACGCTTGGCATTACGCATGGTGATCTTAGGCTTGTGTGTGGCTGATCGGCCATGGAAACCCATTTCATGACGCTTCTGACAAACAGTTCTTGTGCTGACATTGCTTTTGGAGGCAGTTTGGAACTCCGTAGATGATTTCTACGCGCTACGCGCTTCAGCGGTCTTGTTCTGTGAGCTTGTGTGGCCTACCACTTTGTGGCTGAGCCGTTGTTTCTCTTCGATGTTTCCACTTCAAAATAAGAGCACTTACAGAGGAAAAGGAGAATGGACTACATGTGTATTTATCCTACTGTTTTACCAATCAAATGCCTATTATTTCAGCTCTAGCAGGGCAGACTTTTGACGAACTGACTTGTTGGAAAGGTAGCATCCTATGATTGTGCCACATTGAACGTCACTGAGCTCTTCGGTAAGGCGATTCTACTACCAATGTTTGTCTATGGAGATTGCATGGCTGTGTGCTCTAATTTATACACCTGTCAAGGGTGTCCACATACTTTTGTATATATAGCAGGCTCAAGGGTGTGGGGTTTCCATGTAACCAAGTTCAATAACCAAACGCACAGGAAGCACAACTAGAATGCAAATGGGGAATTTATTAGGGATATTAATACACAGTGGGAAAGGGGGGAATTCAGCAACCAGTTCACAGTCTACAATCTGTTCTCGTTGTCTGTTATCCAGGGGTAATCCAAATCCTCAGCCAAACCAGTTCAGTACACAGTGGAGGTAATCACACAGATAATTCTCCCGCTTCTCATACTCTCCAGAACACACATTTCCCTCTCTGCCGTCTTCTCCTGGTTGTACAGCCCGCTTCCTCTTTTATCCCCAAGCACTCAATGGCTTAATGAGCCACAGGCTCGCCTCGTTGGGGCAGGAAGTCCATATAAGGCTCGGGGGTGGAGCCAGCGGGCTGCAAGATATCTTCCTTCAATCACCACTTCCCTCACCTCTCCCTGCCATCTGCCACAATGTATATACAGTACCAGTCAAAAGTTTGGACACCTACTCATTCCAGGGTTTTTCTTTATTTTTACTATTTTCTACATTGCAGAATAATAGTGAAGACATCAAAACTATGAAATAACACATATGGAGTCATGTAGTAACCAAAAAAGTGTTAAACAAATAATATGGACTTGGTCTTTTACCAAATAAGTCTATCTTCTGAATACCACCCATACCTTGTCATAACACAACTGATTGTCTCAAATGCATTAAGAAGGAAAGAAATTACACAAAGGCACACCTGTTAATTGAAATACATTCCAGGTGACTACCTCATAAAGCTGGTTGAGAGAATGCCAAGAGTGTGCAAAGCTGTCATCAAGGCAAAGGGTGGCTACTTTGAAAAATCAAAAATATATTTACAGTTTTTTGGTTAATATATGATTCCATATGTGTTATTTCATAGTTTTGATGTCTTCACTATTATCTTCACTATTATGTAGAAAATAGTACAAATAAATAAAAACCCTTTAATAAGTAGGTGTGCCCAAACTTTTGTACTGGTACTGTATATATAGCAGGGAAGAGAGAGCCAAAACCTCTGAAGGCAGAGAAATTAAGTAAAAGAGAGCAGTAGCCGTCTTGGTCTAGCACTTAGCCATTACATTAGCTAAAAGCTGTTGGACCTACACTACATTAGGCCAGTCACTGGTGACAGGCTATCTATTACATCGTGATCAGAGATCCATATAGGACAGGCATATACTCGAAGCAGGCCTCTATGCCTGGTTAGTGGTGTCTCAAACAAGAACGATTAGCACTTTCTAAAAAGTTCTAACACTTAAATGAGTCAGCATTCTGTTGCATTGAATTATACAGCAAGCTGTTTGCAGTATTGGATGACTGGCATTTGGAAGTATTGTATTTTAAGGAAGGACATACTTCAAGACCAAATTATGCAGGCTGTTTAGCATTGAAATATACTCAATATCTTGCTAATTGCATGGGTTATTGCATTAAATCACTACTTGGCTAGATTCCTATGCTAATTCTCATCAAGAAGCCTTGTTTTTAATGCAGTGCTATAAACCCCACAGAGAGAGACATACCCGTAAAGTATACAGTCATAATAAGTCATAGCCAGTGTGCCCTTATGTCCAGAAGCCGAGTCCTAGCCTGCAGCTCAGCAAATTGATGGATTTGTTTTCCTCTGACCCCTGACCCCACTCAGCCATCTCTGAGTCAGGCTTGAATGCCCTCCTACACTTCAGGTCAGATACTATGCTGATACAAACAAACTCAACAACAGGTAGTGTTCCGCCTCTGGTAGTAATAATAAGCAGGGTTTTCATAGGTTGCTGATCGTCTCTGGCAGCTGTAAAAGGACAGGCCACTTGATAGACTATTGGGGCCTCTGAGGTTGTAGAGGAAGAAGCAAGAGGATATGCTTGAAGCTATCACAGTAGGATAGGATATGCTGCTGGAAATGCTAAACCTGGACAGCTTGGCCCTTAGCCTGCAGCCACCACAGGACTGACTCACTGGCACACCATGCAATGGCTGGTTGGCACGTTAAGGTTGAGTCTCACCCATGGGCTCCAAGGCTGCGTGCCTCTGCATGACAAGCCCCAGCATCATCCCCAGCCTCCTCCTAGTTCTATCTGAACAGTCACTCTGAATTTCTCAACAAAACAGAAGAAACAAGGGTCTCTGTCTCTCTCTCTCCCTCCAGTCCCTCCGGTTCTTCCGCATACAAAATACTCTCGTCAAAATGTCAGACACTTACTCGTGCATGTTCCGCGGTTTCGATGGGTCCCTGTGCTTCTGACTTGGTCAGTGGAACTTTTTCCAAGCTGTTTATAATGAGGGAAGACTTTGCATTGATGCTGTCTCCTTGTATTTCTCCTGGGAATGTGATGTGCCCATATTGACAGCAGGTAGAGGAATGGTTTACATGCTAATGCGTCTTAAAGAAGTCAGCATCTCTGTGTTCAAGGGGAGAATCAGCAGGAGGCACAGGGGGAGGAGCAAGATGCATGGCGTGAGGTTAGTTAGAGCTTGAGGTATTGTGTTTGTTACATATTCTGTCACAATATTATTTGCCCTCATTTCACTATTGGCAATGTTTTTTTGGCAGTTTTACATGGTGCTTTGGTGGATGTTACACACAGAGCCTTCAGATAGTTAAGGTGGGTGTTATACACAGAGCCTTCATATAGTTAAGGCCATTTTCTGTTAGTTGCTGAAAAGCAATTAGATTATAAGGAAACAATTTTAATTAAATAGATGCTAATTTGTAGGCCTGAGTTTTCTCTAGCCTGGCAGCCGTTTGAATTGGGCTGAGCATGACTTCTGTTGTGTCTGTGTTTGGCTGTAATTGCATCAGCATGCAGGAGGAAATTAAGCAGCTCAAGTGCTTCTGAAAATAACCCTTTCCCAATTAACTTTCCCAATTAACTTTCCCAATTAACCTGAATATCCATGACAAGGAACCCAAATGACTAATGTTCTAATTCAACAGAGCAGGGGGGGGACTACATTGCTTTCAGGTGTGATATTCACCTCCCCCAGGGCTGTCCCCCAGGACCTGGCAGCATCATCAGCCGTTCAGGAGGCTGTGTCTGCGGCCTGCTTGCCCACCCTCAGTCCTAGGCCATGGGATTCCATGGCTGTAGTATGAACTATCCTCTTAGCAGGGCAGTTGAGAGGTAAGCAAGACGATGGCTCTGGGGGAAGGGATTACCGTGTCAGGTTTACTCAGTCTTAGAGCCAGTCGATGACTTCATCCCGAGTGCTCTCTCTCCTTCTCGTCGGAAAATATCACCATTACCGGCCGTAGACATTCCACACAAACCAATTTTAGCGTTTTAGCGTGTGGAGAGGGATTGTTTCATTACATTTACTAAATGTCAAGCACATTGATCGCAGTCTGTACTAGTCACTGATGAATGGCTCTAACTTTCCATAAGCCTTGTAGTGCAACTAAAAGGGTTTGTTGTGTGTTCATCAGTTTTATCGGATAATACTTTACAGCTTTAGAAGGGCAATACCGTTATGGGAGGGTGAAACAATTGAAAGTAAAATGACTTGAAATAAAATTAATAAACAACGAAATCATAATTTGGAAAATATATATATTTTTTATTAACATAAAATGTATGCCCCCAAGCTGCCGTTTTAACTACAGTATGTCTCTCATTTTTTCATTACTTTTTAATGACTGGAGTCTGTAGGAATGCAAATAACACTATGATATAGCTTTGCATTCAACCTCTAAATAATGTACTGTATCATTACAGTACTTGTGTTATTTTTGAATTTCGGACATTAATGACATAACCCACTAGGTAAAATATGACATAAACCTGTGCTTTAAGCACCGCTTAATAAAGGCTTTAGAAATCAGATTAAATTGAGGCTTCACAAAGCATTTATAACCTTCTCATTACAACACCAGGATAGTGGGTTCGATTCCCAGGACCACCCATATGTAAAAATGTATGCCCGCATGACTGTAAGTCACTTTGGATAGAAGTGTCTGTTAAATTTTATATATTATATTACTATAAAACATTTCTAGGATGGCCCAATCTCTTTCCCTTTTGGGTGCATAGCCATTATTGGACCTGACCTCAACTTTCCCCAAAATACTGTGCTGCAGGATGAGACACTCTAAAGTGCAGTCAGGAACAGCAAAATACTTTTGTAGGGCCTTTTAAAATGGTTTTGTTTTTAAATAGAAAAATAACCAAATTTTAGTTTCTGTGTTCACAACAATGCTTAAACCACATCGGGGAAGACTTTTGAGGTGTCTGATTTTGTAGTAGGTACAGCGTCATACGATATAAGGCATTCATGTGTGTGTTATGTACTGTATGTCCGAAGGTGTCTCACTTCAAACAAAGTATTACAGGACTCTACATAAAGTGTCAATAAATAGTTCAATCAACGTTCTGCTGATTTATGAAGGACAGCCACAGTCATAATTAAGACTAAAAACCCGCCCATTTCCATAATCAAAAAAAGTAATGAAGGCCAAGTTTGATGCGTTGGTCCACCAGACCTTCCGTGCGTCTGGGCAGAAGTGTCTGGGAATGACATTAGGAGTAATGTGACTAACATGACTTTACTTTAGAGCATGTGCCATCCTTTAGCACAACATGTCACCCTTTATAGAGCACATGTTTATATCATATTCGACATAAGTGGGTTATGTCACATTTGATATTGGTGATTTTGTCACAGTTATGCCACATTTATAAAGCCTTTATAAAGCATGACATATGGTTATACAGTAGATGCTTTGTAACACATTCATGCAGTGCTTATGAAGGCATTATGAAGTCTATATAAGCTGAACCTCATTTAAAACGGGACCTTTATTTCAATTCTCTGATTTCCTCATATGAACTGTAACTCAGTAAAATCTTTGAAATTGTTGCATGTTGCGTTTATATTTTTGTTCAGTGTACTCCCCACTGCCTCCTTCCCAACCTGGGACGTACAGTAATCACATCATGGCATTGCTTTTCAGGATAATCTGTAAATTAGCCATATTTTACAGTGGCGTGTTAAGGCCGTCCTGTATATATTACTCACTATCAGGGACTCTTAGACCGATGTGAATAAAAAACGACCAGCTATTTGCATTCCTAATGAGTGCTGCAAAAGGCACTCTGCGGTTATTGCGGAGGCAGAGGCAAAGAACATAAACAAAAACAGGAATGGCCCACTCTTATTGGAGGCAATATGGGCCTGTCATGATGGTCCCCATCTAATCAGCTGACTCAGTGTTCAGAAAGATAGAGGGACACAACTAACGAGAGGATGTGCTCTGGAAAAAAATCTGTGAGAAGAAGACGAGAAGAGTGAGGATGGGGGTTCATCTATTTCCATCACAATGTATAATTTAAAATTCAAAGCTATTTTGGGACGTTTGTAGATGGAGTGAAAGTGGGTGCATTTCAATACAAGAGTTATGATGGTAATGGAGGTAATTATACATGATGGCTGTGCCCTCGTTTGGCACCACCAATTTGCTGCTCTCTCCATTTTTTTCTACTCAGGAACTGCTATCGTCTTTCTCCGGCGCTCTCTCTCCCCTTCTGTTTCTCCATCTGTATCCTGTTGTGCAGACAGGCGAGGAGTGGCTGTAACTTATCAGACAGGCGAGGAGTGGCTGTAATTTATCAGCTACCTATCAATTTCCCTGCTGCTGGTGCTGCGGTGGCGGTGCCGGGGTTAGTGTAGAGACGTAGCGTTAGAGTAGAGACGTAGCGTTAGAATAGAGACGTAGCGTTAGTGTAGAGACGTAGCGTTAGTGTAGAGACGTTGAGTTAGTGTAGAGACGTAGCGTTAGTGTAGAGACGTAGCGTTAGTGTAGAGACGTAGCGTTAGTGTAGAGATGTAGCGTTAGTGTAGAGATGTAGCGTTAGTGTAGAGATGTAGCGTTAGTGTAGAGACGTAGCGTTAGTGTAGAGATGTAGCGTTAGTGTAGAGACGTAGCGTTAGTGTAGAGATGTAGCGTTAGTGTAGAGATGTAGCGTTAGTGTAGAGACGTAGCGTTAGCGTAGAGACGTAGCGTTAGCGTAGAGATGTAGCGTTAGCGTAGAGACGTAGCGTTAGCGTAGAGACGTAGCGTTAGCGTAGAGACGTAGCGTTAGCGTAGAGACGTAGCGTTAGCGTAGAGGCGTAGCGTTAGCGTAGAGACGTAGCGTTAGCGTAGAGATGTAGCGTTAGTGTAGAGATGTAGCATTAGTGTAGAGATGTAGCATTAGTGTAGGAGGTGGCAGGTAGCCTAGCGGTTAGAGCATTAGGCCAGTAACCAAAAGGTTGCTTGTTCGAATACCCAAGCCGACAAGGTGAATAACATGTCGATGTGTCCTTGAGCAAGGCACTTAACCCTAATTTTCTCCAGAGGCTGACCCTGTAGGTAGGCCGTCATTGTAAATAAGAATTTGTTCTTAACTGACTTGCCTAGTTAAATAAAAGAGATGTAGCCAGGGGTGGACTGAAACATTCATTCAGGCTGGGAATTTGACTCCATCCCAGGCCACCCTGTTCACGCAAACCACCAGACCTCTAATTTTGTAGGCTTACCCTATTTGCTGATGTAACGGGTACCAAACTAGTTATAAATTTGGCCACTATGTTCATCTGGGAAGAAAGTTATCCACATGACAAAATACAAACATTTGGGACTGACCAACAAGTAGCCTATTTGAACACTGAGTTTTCAAGGTATGCTATGGCTATGGGTGCACCCTCAAAAACTCACTAGGAATACACCAATCATAGCACATACAAATGTACAAGGCTAGACACACAAAACAATTAGCCTACACTTTTTAAAAAGAGAATGAGATATACAGAGTTAGCTCAAATGTTCAAATGATTATCTTTATATTCAAGCATGAAAAATGTCAAAAGTATAAAAAAATGTCACACACACTCATTCACTGAACTTGAACATAAGATACAACAATGTAAGTAAGTATAATACAAAAATCGAAAAAGCACTCCTCTAGATTACAATGTTCACTCACTGGTGTCCATAAAGCAAACAGCACAAAAATAAACACTACAAATCTATACACAGTCAATAAAATTGAACATTGGCTACATAACTGCAAGTATAATACAAAAGTCCAAAAAACATGCCTATGTACAAAATCTTTAACTTACAACACATTTTCTTTCACCCTTGTCACCCTGTTAAGGAAGATTACCACTAGTAAACCAGTAGGCGGCGCAGTAAATCACTGCTCTCTGCCATTTTGTCAATGATATCATCTTTGTCAAGTCCCATAAGAATCTCCTTCTTCGTTGCCATCAGAAGGAACGCTTCAAGGTTCTCTTGAGTGAGGGAGGTTCTTAGGCGGTTCTTCACGAATTTCAGGGTGGAGAAGGTCCTCTCATAAGCCACCTGAGTGATGGATAGGGTGAGGAGGAACTTGTAGCCCAAACCAATGATGTGATACGCATCCGTGAGCAGATTGTACTGAGACAGGAGAAGATAGCAGCATATCAGGCAGTTTTTACATGTGGAACAACTTCTGCTCACCAACTCCACACTTTCATCAGGATCCTCAAAGCCTTCCCCTGATTCATCACTGGCAGCGGCGGCCCTGGTGTTGTACTCCTCCAAATCTGACTGTTTCAGTCTTTCCCACTGTTGTGCAAGGCTGATCAGTTCAGCCTGCAATGTCACAACAGTGGCATGTTCATCAAATTTCAGTAAGCATTTGCTGAGCTCCTTCATGGCTGTTTTTGGAAGGTCCTCTGTAGCTAAGTCCACATATACTAATAACTTTAACTACATCAATCACACGTTCCATGACCTGCCTCCTCTTTCTGACCTGGTCTTATTGAACTGACATTTGCTTATCACTCGGAAGGGTACGGATGTCTGCTTTGTTGGCTCTGAGGAAAAAGGCTTCTGCACTTTCTCTATGGGTCTTGCTTCTCTCATGTTCCTGTACTCTCTGATGGGCATGTTTCCAGGCCTGCATGCCTCCTTTGACAAATCACTGGCTGAAGGTTTTGCGAATGCAAGACATACTGAGAATAACAAGGAGTGAGTTACTTAATTGTATGTCAGCCATTTTCTTGTATTAAACTTGTATTACTTGTGCAGTCATCGATTGTATGCCCACCGATTACAGTCGTACTGATAATCTCATAAAAAAAGCACATGTTAATCTGAAATCATAGCCTACATGTTTAGGTTTGTGCTCTTAAATTGTACCTGAAGGTTTCTGCTCTGAGTCTGACTCTGAACTGACCACCATCTCCAGTTCTGCAGGAGCACCTGAAGCTCTAGTTCTGCTGCTGCTTCCTTCTCCACCTTTGCAAAGAAAATACTCTTATCATACTCACTATCATTAGTGTATCAGTAGGCTACATTAATCAGCTCTGGAAAAAATTAAGAGTGGTCTCTTAATTTGGAGTGTTCTCTTAATGTTTCCCAGAGCTGTATATTATTGTAGTAACTTGTAATGCTGGTACTAATGGCGCTAATGATCTTTGTCATTGCCTGTGCTGTGTCACACAGGCTACTGTGTTACGTTCATGGATGTATTATGGTTACGTTACTGTAGCCTGTTTCGCTGTACAGTGTATGTGGCATGAGTCATGACCGAATGCTGGCAGGTCCATAGTCTAGGTTTACTATTTTTTACAAGTTGAAACATATTGCCTTCAATGTCATATTATGATAGCTATGTTGCACTCATTGCTATGATATAATTCCTCCACGAAGACGTAAGACGTGCTAACTGTTTAGCCTACCGGCAGTTGTGTCACTATTATTAGCTAGGCTACTTAGCTAGCCATGCTGGGTGTCGTTTGTGTGTGTCAAGTGTATGTGTTTTAGCTAGTGCTTTTGACTAACCTGGTCCCTTACTGGCGAACATGTCGCTTATTTTGCAGCATTTAGCTGTGTCTGTGGCAAGGGAATTTCTCTTTTTTTATTCTCTCCCTCTCTGCTCCACCTGTCCTTTTCTGACCGTCCATTTCGCCGTGTGACTTGTCTAAGATGTTACCGGTAGAGAAGCAGGTAGACGGTTGCTATGTGCGTCGCGGAGAGACATGATGTCATTTTTGGCGCGAGCACCCTCGCGCGTGGACAGCGCAGCGAGAGACGTCGCGCCTGGTGCGTGGATTCTCCGTCAACTCATTCCTGCTTGCTATATTATCGCTGGTCAAGTTGACTATTAACAGCAGGCCAAAACGACCCTCAGGCCACCGGGAAATGTCCCGGTGCTCCCGACGGCCAGTCCTCCACTGGATGTAGCGTTAGTGTAGAGATGTAGAGGGAGAATCCCCAGGTTTGTGAGTGATAGGAGTCAGATAGTAGCATGCTGGGGTCAGAAACCATCTCTTATGATGCTCTACTCTCCACTCTCAGCTCAATGTCTCAGGTGTTAAAGTTCACCACTAAGGTTTTAGCTTGTAATAACTACACTTGTCTTTTACTGTTACCTACTCTAATAATCTGCTTATAGCAGTAAAAATGGGGCCATTTCCACACGTCAATATACCAATGTGGTTGTGAGTAAACTAGGTTCTAGGTTTAGCTCGAATGTTAGGTTTGCAGCTTTCGCATCTGCATTCAGGTTTGTCAGAGGAGCTAAAATGAAATCAATACTGGACTTAATTTTCAGTATGGCCTAAAATTCCAGCGAGGCCATATTTCATCAGCTGTCACATCCTGTATGACATGATTTATAGAGTTTCTTCTGAATAAGTAAATGTCTTTGGCAGGGAGTCATGAATACATGAGGAGAGGGAGGAGGATGAGGAGCGGTTGGGATGGGGTGAGGTAGGGGAGGGGGAGGTGGTTGGGAAGAGAGGGAGGGTGCGGTACAGGGGTTTCAGGGGGAGGTGGTTGGGAAGAGAGAGAGGGAGGGTGCGGTACAGGGCTGGAGGGGGAGGTGGTTGGGAAGAGACAGAGAGAGGGATTGTGCGGTGCGGTACAAGGGTCCTACGCCTCATTAACTTCAGCAGGTCAGACGACTGATGGAGACAGCCTCTCTAGTGACTTAATGGGGCGGCTCCAGCACCTGCCACCATAAATATGAGAACACACTTCACACATACAGAACCACAGAGGAAGTCCACGTCTCACTTCAGAGCTGTGACGGTGGACACGCTCCTCTTCTATGGCTGCAGCGTTGGGCTTGGTCAAATAAAAAGGCTAAAAGGTCCAGAGGCATGTTGGTCAGTGGCCCAGTCTGACATGGGAAGGTGTTAACAGTGGATGGAGACAAGGAATAACACGATGGGTGGCTGAGAAGTTCCTCTGAAGCACACAGCTTGGATAAGGATGTGCTCGTCTCTTCTTGGATGTCAAAGCCAGGCTCTCATCCTGCCACCCCAATTAACATTAAAGAGAGACAGCCTCTTTGGCTCTCCACACCTACCTGGCAGTCAAAAGCAATGAGTCAAATCTGCCAGACTATCCAAGCCATCAATTCAGATTTAAAGAGCACCAGCAAAAAGGCAAGGCGTGTGAGAGCCTGATTACAATGATCGTCGACACAATCAATTTGTCTGGGGAAAAGATCTTTATCATACTATTCTGATTGTTACATTAAAGAGAACTGGCAAACTGCTTTTTTTGTAAGCCGAGTACATCAGTCAACTTGAAGCATTCATTTTATTCCTGTTCATTAATCTTTAATTAATCTTTTTTTTAAATCATATATATTGTGCAATTGTAAGTAAGACCTTTTAGAAAATGTTACATCATGTAATGAGCGAACATAGTACAGTGCTTTCAGCAGGGCTACTACTACTACTACTACTACTACTACTACTACTACTACTACTACTACTAATAATAATAATAATAATACTGTACATGTATTTTCTAAACCAGCAAGTCCTGTGTTATCATTATCAACAGGGGAATACCACTGTAAAACTCCCTTGGTCTAATCAGCCATCTTGATAAGGGAATTCAAGTTAATTCAGGAACCGACAGCATAACTGACCAGTGACTAACGCAGGTTAGCGTTTTTCATCATGAAGCTTGTTCTGGAGGCAGCTCTGCAGAGTGGTCACTATCTACTACTACTACTAGCTCAGATGGTAGAGCATGGCATTTGCAACACAAGGGTTGTGGGTTTGATTCCCTCGGGGGACCAGTATGAGAAAAAAAACAAGTATGAAAGTGTATACACAAACTAACTGTAAATTCTTACAATATAGTCAATTTTGACTTTGCAGCTGGCTTATCTAAGGGGGAATCGCTCAGTTTTGCCTCCAGGACAATAAACGTCAACCTGTGACTCACGTTATTTGTTGGGGTTCTTGAGGATCGAGGCAGGAGTGGCACTGCAGCATAGCTACTTTGAGAAACATAGACAAATGGAAGGAAATGCACTGGAGCATTTTATCTTCCCAAGCCACCCACACAATCTGACCCCAAACCAAAGTCTAACTAAATAAACAGCCAGGGAGGAATGTGCTTTCATCATGCCCTCCAGGAGACGAGAGTGCTCACATCCATTTCACCCCTCTCTCCTTCAGAGGCACACAAGAATTTAGAGAGTCCCTGTGATTGTCTGAGGACTGCAGCAGCGTTACTTTCCTACTTTCAAGCTCATTTCTATTCCATGTTCTCTGGTTAGGGATGAAGATTCTCATTTACAGAACCAGGTCACACTCGGAATCAGGTCACCAGAATATCGAAAACAACGTAGCGAAACCAACAGCAACAGCAGTGAAAAGATAAAAACATCTTTGACTACCAAAAAATGAATAGGTGAATGTGTAAAAAGGGTAGGAAATGTAAAATGACTCCATTTTCTTTCACAGTAAAATAAATGATGACAGACAACTTATAAAGCAGAGGAGGCTGGTGGGAGGAGCTATAGGAGGATGGGCTCATTGTAATGGCTGGAATGGAATGAATGGAACGGTATCAAACACATCAAACATATTGAAACCATGTTTGACTCTGTTCCATTAATTCTATTACAGCCATCACAATGAGCGTGTCCTTCTATTGCTCCTATCACCAGCCTCCTCTGTTATAAAGTATACTAAGTTTGCTCTTTAAGTGTGTACTGGCCTTTCAGTGTGTCCTTCAGACTGAGCTGGTGGGTTTGATCCATAATGATATAAATCTGTGTGTATGTTTATGTGTGTGTGTGTGTGTGTGTGAGTGCATGCTGCACAGTGTGTGACTCATGCATGTGTGTGTGAGAGCAGCCAAGTCACACCAGATCCCCTGCAGTTTTAGACGTTTGTCCAGGTCCCCAAGACATCAGGAGATGCCTTCAACACCATCCACTAGGGGCAATGTGAGTGCCTATTACCATCTAGTAGGCTCGCGGCTTGCTAGGGCGTGCTTAAACAGCAAGCTACTGCTCAGAGGATCGCGGCTTCAATCCCATTGCTATGCACTCATTACATTTTTTTCTGTTTTAATCCTATCCCAAACCTTATTCTTTATCTTCTTTATCTTGCCTACATTTAATCGTCAAGTTTTTTCTGTTTTAACCCTCTCTGGACAAACATTGAATACTGAAATGAGAGCAATTGTTGGCGAGATCTTGTTGGTGAGAGAGAGAGAGAGAGAGAGAGTTGATTTTAAAAATACCTTTATTTGGCCCAAATACTTACATAATTAAAACACAAACGTTATTCAATTTTAACAAACTAGAAAGTTAAAACCAAGCCTTCCCCCTCCCACCACACATAGAACCACCCTGATACCCCATTTCTCCACAAAATCCCCCAGACGCTTCACCAGTCTCCCATATACATCCTCCAGTTTTAGCCGAGCACGCACCAGCCCCAGCAACCCTGTTGCCCTCGGGGACACCTTCACAGCCACCACATACAGAGCGTTTTTGCTTGCTGTGCAAAAGGACCCCAGCTCCGGAGTAATGGGGTCCTCCTGGTTTTCCCCTGCAGCGGCAGCAATGGTTAAAGGAGGTAGGTCAGTGTCATTCATAGTTAGACAGTCCAGTCAATGCCTAGTCCCCAGCAGCTCTCTGAACGAGCCCAGTATTGTAGCTCGGATCCCCTCCACCACCTACTGCAGCAGCCTGGTTGACTTTATGGAGGAAGCCTCCACCATGTCGCTGCCAGATTTCCAACCAGACTCTTCTTGCAGGTCATCCAACTTAGTCAACCCCACTCTCACAAGCCTGGCCCGCAATCTGGCAGAGGTCAGCACTCTGGTCTAGATGAGTGGATTGTGAAACAGTTGCTCCTCCATTATCCTTGCTCCTGGCCTTGAAACATCTCTGTGAACAAATAGTCTTTCCCCACGCTCAAAGCACAGCGCGGTACAACAGAGTAATGGCTGACATATCGACCTGCTCCAGATCCAACAGGAACAAATGCCTGTCATACCCAAGGTCCCCTGCTCTCCTCAGAACAGCCCAAGCAGTGTCTCTCATACACACCACCTGCTGGTACAGAAGTCTCTGTGCAGCTTGTAGATGGAAAGTTGTCACTCTGGACCCAATGTCTACCAGCCCTTGGCCCCCATCATGCAAAAGGAGGTGTAACACTGCTGCACGTTTCAGTGTTGACCAAACCAAAATAAATCTACCAGTAACCTCTGCAGTTGCTTGATGAGACTGTGGGGGATCCAACACCATCAGCCCATGCCAGAGCATTGAAGTGGCCAGGTGGTTAGCGACCAGGACCCTTCCCCTGAAGGATATCAGTGGCAACAACCACCGCATTTTAGATAGCTTAGCCGCAACTTTGTCCACCAGCCCCTCCCAGTTTATCTCCTGAAACTCTGAGGTCCCCAAGAATACCCCTAGGAACTTCATCCCTACTCTGCCCCACTGTAGGATACCGGCCTCCAGTTATTCAACAGAGCTAAGTCCCCCTTGTTCGGCAATAGTGACAGCACTGCCTGCTGGTAGCTGACTGGTAGTACATAGTTCTCAAAGGACTCCCGAAAGATCTCTAAGAGGTCTCTCCCCAATACACCCCAGAAACATTTATAAAACTCAGCTGTCAGTCCATCGACCCACGGCACACCGCCTGAGGAGAGCTGCTGCTCAGCCACCGGTAGTTCCTGAAACGAAAGATCACCCTCCAGCCCAGCATTCTGCTCAGTCCAGAGCTTAGACAAACCCCTGTAGATCTCCTGAAAATACTGAGGATAAGTGTTGCTATCACCATAGAGGTCTGCATAGAAATCCATAGTCATCCTCCTCATCTCCGCTGGATCCGACGTCAGAAACCCTAAAGGACACCTCAGGTGGAACATCTCCAGCTTGAAGAAGAACCCACTCGGAGCATCCATGTCCGTCAGGGTAGCATCCATGCTCTAATGAGCGCATCCAGCATCCTGTAAAGTTGCATCAGCTTAGCCCTCAACTCCCTCTCTGACTCTAAGTCCTGCTTCCCAATAAGTCTATTCTCAATGTCTGTAATATCCTGCTCTAACCTCTGAATAGTAGACCTTATCCTAGCTGTCCCATGAGTACTGCTGGCAAAACACCCTTACTGTGTTTTCCTCACCTCACACCAGTGTCTTAAGTTCTCAAACTCAACCTTCCTCCCTTTCCAACTCTCCCAAAAGACACCAAACCAATCAGAAAAGGGGCATTATGCAATAATTTAGCATTAAGTGACAGTAAAACCTTGGACGAGGTACACCTGACTATACTCAACTGGTACCATATGATGATCTGAAAAGCCACCAGGGCAGATCCGGGAGCCCAGAACACTGTTACAGCTTCACTTATTAACATAAATTCTATCTAGCCTTTATGCACTAAACCCCCCCCCCCCCCATTACAATACAGCTATCCCTGTCATCCTGCAGCAGGTCTTGTCTAAACTTTTCAAAATGCTGCACCCGGTCAGCCCCCCTACTGGGAGCATAGACATTAACAAACAAAAAGAGAAAAAAAAACGATTTCTGCCTGAAACATTAACACCTGCCCCTTCTCAACCGCTGAGGTAGATATTACTTTAAGATCTAGGCCTGATGAGAACAGAATCTGCTACTCCTGCACTTACTTTGCACCCATGACTAAGGACATATTCCCCCTCCCACTCCATGCCCCATCGCTGTGGATCTCCTGTAAGAACACCACATTTAACAGTTTAGGCCTACTAAACTCATACACTACAGCCCACAGAGGTAACAGACAAGGGAAATAAATCACCCATCATGATCAAACCCATCATGATCAGACCCATCATGATCAGACCCATCATGATCAGACCCATCATGATCAGACCCATCATGATCAGACCCATCATGATCAGACCCATCATGATCAGACCCATCATCATCAGACCCATCATCATCAGACCCACCATTATCATCATGATCAGACCCATCATGATCAGACCCATCATGATCAGACCCATCATCATCAGACCCATCATGATCATCATGATCAGACCCATCATGATCAGACCCATCATCATCAGACCCATCATCATCAGACCCATCATCATCAGACCCATCATGATCATCATGATCAGACCCATCATGCCCATCCAACCCCACTGATGTCTTAATATGATTGACTGTCCTGATAAACTTCTCTACATCAGGAAGAAGTCAATCTTCTTACCAAATGAATCCTGCAAAACATCGTCAACCTGCTGTAATGTGTACATTGAATCTGACTGGGACACACCCTGAGATGTTACATTTTGATTGATGGGAATATCCAACAGTATATCAATCTCTTCCTCCGTCGTCATCGAGCAGCTCCACTGAATCCGTAGCCCCCCGGCTCCCCCTCACTGCCCCTAACCCCTCCCCAACATCACCCTGCGTGTTCTTAATTTCACTGGGCACATCACCCTGTGTATCTATAATTACACTGGGCACGTCATTATTTGTTGTCTTCGAGACAGGCGTATCAGCCTCGGAGTCAGCATTGCCACTGCCCTTCGGTAACCACTGCCGGGTGCTCAGTCACTATCACGCCTGCCCCTGAGCTCAACACCACTGCAACCTCGGCTACATTAACATTCACAATACGGGCGACAGAACCTTGCAATTCTGATGGTTGGTGTTGAGTCTGGACCCGAGGTGGAGGCCTGGCTGCCCCAAACCCCCCAGCTCACTCTCAGATCTGGAGCCAGACGCGACAGAGGCCCTATCAGTACCCCACTCACTGTGTGTGCACGCTTATATCCAATCTCCTCACAGTCAAAACACTTCAGACTACCTGTGGTCGCCTAAACCATGTAGGCTTTCCCCTCATACCTCACCTGATACAAAATATCTAAAGTTTTTATCGGTGAGTCTAAGAACATGAAAACCTGCCTTCTACAAGTGGTAACATAGATTTACTTAAACCCTGTTGATTCACAACTTCTCCTCTTCCTGGTCAACTCTCAATAAAAATGTTATTCTAATATTGGTATCATGAATCATTTAAAGGTATTACACTTATAATTTGGGTTAGGGTTGCGAAGCTACCGGTAATTTACCAAAGTTACAGGAATCTATGGCAATTTATGGTAACTTTGGTAATTTATACTTTAATAACTTTTAAAAAATCTATTCATATTTATTATTCATATTATATGTCCATATTGTTCATTAGTTTTTATAGGATAAACCATATGAAAAAAATAAAAAATAATGAAAAAAGCATCTAATCAACAATGACCTTATTTTCAATTACTCTATTGTATTTTTTCTTCATTGCCACCAGTTTGGCGCCAAAACATTCAAAACAAAGACAAAGTGTGTGAAAACATTACACTTTTCCACAATTGTTTCCACACGTTTGCTGAATCTTTGGCCCATTTTCCCAAAACTCTAAACACAAAACACAAAACCACAAACACAAAACTCTACAAATCTCTAGCAAAAGCAAACACTGCATTCAAAACTGTTTTATCTCATTCCAAAATGTTTTTTTTGCATCAAAATGACACGCGTCATATGAATAGATCTGTCTACCAACCATCAACACATTGATGGTTGGACCAGAGCAGCCCGGTGGAAACTCACGTTGTCCCAACATACCTGTGCTGCTCTGCTCGGCTAGAATGAGGATGCCATGTACTGTATCCAGGAATGTGATGAGAAGGGCGGTGTTGTAGGGACCAAGGTTGGAAGACGCCTTGCTGGCTAACGGCTGTGCACATGATGATATTCCCACCACGCTGTCCAGGGACATTCACAATGGCACGGTGGCCAATAATGTTCCGTCCCCGTCCCCTTCTTTTGGCTAGGTTGAAGCTAGCCTCATCAAAGTCAATATAAACATTCTGAATTGCAGCGGCATCCAGCTCCAAGACCCTGAAACAGACAACAAGACAATATGTGACATAGACCTAGAGCAGTCAATATGGTGAGGCACAATACAGTACTGTAATATGTCTATACAGTGCTGATATGATACTAAATTCACAGTATAGTACTTACTTGCACATATTCATAGCGCTGTTCTTTAACCCTCTCTGAGTTTTGCTCAAATGGCTCCCTGTAGACCTGATTCATCCGGATTCGGTTGCTCTGTAATACACGGTCCAATGTAGACAAGCCCAGCTGTTTAATGTTATTGAATATTGTGTTGTCTGCAATTATGTGGTTCTGTATCTCTCGTTGTCTAATGGTATTGTTTGCCACCACCATGTTCACAATAGCGGCCTCCTGTTCTGGTGTGAACAGCCGGTGTCTTCCACCATGGCCTGGCCGTCTCTCAGTTCGGCAGAAGACCCACTAATATGATATCATTGGTTACAGTAAGCTAAAATAATCTATTTTCTTTCAATATGAAATGACATTACTGTAACATTGGCCAACAATCACTGAGTAACATAGGCCTACTGATATGTCAGACTTCAGTATACTACAGTATACATACGTACATAAAGAGCATAGTGTAGATGGTAGGTAACTTACCGGTTCTCATTTCTGAATGTACGGATGATAGATGCAACCGTGTAGCGGCTCAGGTTGGGCTGAACTCTCTGTCCAGCCTCCCTCATACTCAATCCATGGTTGAGCACATGGTCAACCAATGTGGCCCTGATCTCATCTTAGACTGTCCTTCCTCATCCTCGTCCTCCTCTTCCTCCTCTTACTCTCACTCCTTCACCTCTAGCTCTTGCTTCACCATTGACTTCCATTTTCCTCCAAAACAGCTCATCTGTGGCCTTTTATAGTGCTAAAGCTGTGATTTCTAAGTGAACAATTCAGCAACTAGTGTTTCCACCTGTGAGGAGTGGGTGTTGTCAGTTGGTGTATAGAGCTTGGCATTGTGACTGATGTACAGAACTGTGTGTAGTGTTTTGCAAAAAGTGTGATATAGAATTGAAAACTGAGCGTAAATCAGGAATTGTGCTTGAAATTTTGCAGACTTGTTTTATGGATTTGGTTCATGAGTTTTAGGTTTCGGTGATTGCATTTCAAGTTCCAATTTTAGTGTGTAAACAATTGGAAAAAACTGTAATTGAGGATATTTCATGCTGAAACACTCATATAAAACCCCAATGGTATTAACAAAATATATGGTGTATATTTAAGATAATGATTTACAGCTTTGTCAATATTTAAAAAATATATTTTACAATATTTTAAAATATTTTTTAAAATATATATTTTACATACCTGTATGTGATAAGGCCACACAAAGGGCCAGAAATAATTACAGACACCTGTGATAATCTGAAGAATCCAAAAAGGCCAATAGATGTTATCTGATAAATGTCCATGTATTCCTTGAAAGTTACCAAAATTCTAGTCGTTTACTGGTTAAGTAAAACCTTCCAGTAATATACCCTCCCTTTGCAACCCTAGTTTTGGTTGATCCAAGTGTGATTTGACAAGGTCATGTACTGTAGGTAAGCCCTTTAGCCAGACACTCTAATGCCAAATAATTGGCTCTGTGATTCACATGCTAATGAATTCTGCTGTGAGAAGTTTGGTGGAAAGTCGAGCAGTAGAATACCTTGGGGGCCCTTGGAGGCCAACCCACAGACTAGACACTGATTGTCGGATTAGAACAAGAGCCTTTTAGGACTATGCACAGTTTAGTGGAGCTGAACACACAGACCACCAAATGACACATGCTGTGTATTCTGCTATCAAACTTGGACTTGTTCCTTAACAATTCATTATTTCAAGTTCTTTATTACTTCTCTAAGTTAATGTGCTTTGTATGTGTGTGCTTGGATTCATTCATATTCAGATGGTTTACACAGACTTTCGCATTTTAGATATACTGTATATCTTTATGGGGTGAATAGGCAATCATAAAATATCAATCCATTTATGTGTAATTATTTTCTCCATAAGGCCTGTTTGTCAACGTATAGTGACACAAGTGTAATGAGCAGTGCCACTCTCGTTTCCTGATAGTGTCTGGCTCAATATGTTTGTAAATAAGGTGGGGAAAAAAACAATATTTCCATTTCATGGGGCAACCTCTTGTCCTTCAATTTATTTTCATGTCATTTTTGACATTTAGTGGATCCTGCACTTTTGGGCTTTTAATGAAAAAAAGTAGCAAATGTCACAGAGTTAAATCACAACATAACGTTGAGGTTTACAGTAAAGAAATAGAATGCATCCGTCATCTTCATCAAAGCTATATTGGCTTGGAAGTTGGTTGTCCAAAAACATCACTGGTGTGGAGTGATGATCTTGGCAAAGTGCGCTGGGCCGATGGCATTTATCCATCATCAAAACAGTTGTTTCCATTTATATTTTAGTCATTTAGCAGACACTCTTAGTCAGTGCGTACATGTTCATACTGGTCCTCCATGGGAATCAAACCCAAAACCCAGGC
This sequence comes from Thymallus thymallus, assembly GCA_023634145.1. Taxonomy (NCBI): domain Eukaryota; kingdom Metazoa; phylum Chordata; class Actinopteri; order Salmoniformes; family Salmonidae; genus Thymallus; species Thymallus thymallus. The sequence continues at coordinate 38,526,995 of CM042391.1, forward strand.
GTTGCAAGCACCACCATCTGAGCTACACGGGACCTTACTCTAAAAACAGATCTATAGTGACTTTCTGGCCAGGTTTTTTTTTATTGACAGTCTATTCATTATGTGTGGGCTATAATATATACCATCTAAGGTGTGCGTTCACAGTCGACTGCTCTTTCAAGTGAGTAATACCATTCTCATATGCAATTGTTCATCTATCACTTTGAATTTATTTAATTCTAGGCATTCTTAGAGTGTCAGCCATATTTCATGAACTTTACAAACTTTCATCAGTGAGCCACAATGATAAAGTCTTATCATTGTGGAGAGACTACATCAGTGGAAAGCGGCGGGCCCTGATGGCATCAGCCCAAGGGTGCTTAGGGTCTGAGCTGACCAACTGTGTGGAATACACCAGCGATGCTTCAACCTTAGCCTGAGCCTGGAAAGGGTCCCTGTGCTGTGGAAAACATCCTGCCTGGTCCCAGTGCACAAGAAGGCGCACCCCACTGTCCTGAATGACTTCAGACCTGTAGCGCTTACATCCCACATCATGAAGACCCTGGAAAGGTTAGTCCTCGCTCACCTCAGACCCCTGGTGTGTACATCACTGGACCCCCTGCAGGTCGCATATCAGTGCAACATCGGGGGCAGATGATGCATTCATCTACCTTCTGCAGAGGGCCTGCTCTCACCTGGACAACGCATGTTGCATTGTGAGGGTTATGTTTTTTGACCTTCATTACCATTCAGCCCCTGCTACTGGGTGAGAAGATGAAGAGGATGAAAGTGGAAGCACCCTTAGTCTCCTGGGTTAATGACTACCTGACCGGTAGGCCACAATTTGTGCGACTACAGAGCTGTGTGTCAGAACGGGCATTGAGCAACACAGGGGCCACCCAGGAAACGGTCCTGTCCCCATTCCTGTTCACCCTCTACACCTCTGACTTCAGATATAACTCTGAAACATGCCACCTACAGAAGTTCTCGGATGACTCCGCAATTGTAGGGTGCATCAGGGGTGGGCAGGAGGAGGAGTACAGGAGCACAATCAATGACTTTGTGGTGTGGTGTGAGCAGAACCACCTTCAGCTCAACATCAGCAAAACAAAGGAGATGGTGGTGGACTTCAGGAGAACCAAGGCCCAACTGACTGCAGTCCCTATACAGGGGATGGATGTGGAAATGATTAGGTCATACAAGTTCCTGGGAGTCCATATGGACAACAGGCTGGTATGGGCTGGTAACACCGGGGCCATGTACAAAAAGGGCCAGAGATGACTCTACTTTCTGAGGAGGCTCAGGTCCTTCAACATGTGCAGTAAACTACTGCATACTTTCTACCAGTCTGTGGTGGCCAGTGCCATCTTTTTTGCAGTGCTGTGCTGGGGCGCCAACATCAAGGCAGGTGATGCTTCTTGGGTAAATAAGATGATCAGGAAGGCTAGCTCTGTTCTGGGGATTAGCCTTGACACTCTAGAGGAGGTGGCGGAGAGACGGATCCTGGCCAAACTGCTGGCCATCATGGACAATGTCACCCACCCTATGCATGTCATGGTTATGATGCAGAGGAGCACCTTCAGTCACAGACTGATCCCACCACAGTGTGCCAGAGAGAGCTACAGGAGGTCCTTCCTGTCGGCGGCTATTAGACTATTTAATGCCTCACGGGGTGCCGGAACTGTTGGGGTGTTAGGACCTAGTTTAACAATTATGCATCCATCCGTGAGCAACTCTGCTCTGTAATCACTCATTCACTAAGGACATATTCAATCAGGACTGTATATACATATTAATGTACAGCTGTTATATCATATCATGTGCAATATTGTAAGTCATTCTTGGATTGAATTTACATAGTCATTCACTCAGTAATGCATATTAGTATCCTGTCAGTTGTATCTTTTTTCATTGGTTTTAGTATATTGAATGTGCAATACGTGCATTTATCTGTAATCAAGCCCTGCATTTTAAGGGAATTATTATTATTACCCTAAATTATATCATACGCACATTTAGCTATTTAAGTATCTCTTCCTGTCATTTACCTGTACAGTTTATTTAACCATGCAAAATAGTCACTTACCTGTTAATTTAACCAGACTGTATATGAAGTAAACTATTATTACCTTCACTTATATCATACGCACTTTTAGCTATTTAAGTATTTATCTGCCATCGACCTGTATAGTATAGTTAACCATGCAAATATTACTTATTTATCTACATCAACTAGAAATATTTTAATCTTTTTTTTTCACCTAACACTCTGTAACAATGTATAGTGTATATTCAGCCATTCACCCATACTATGAAAATGTTGTATTTTTATACTTTTTCATACTGCCGCTCTATGTATCATGTATCGTGTATCTGTCTTTCTGGCATTTTGCACCTGCCCTGTGTTTTTTCGTAGCTGCTTGATGAAGAAATCGGGGATCAATAAAGTATCTATCTATCTATCTATCTACCTATCTACCTATCTATCTACCTACCTACCTACCTACCTACCTACCTACCTACCTACCTACCTACCTACCTACCTACCTACCTACCTACCTACCTACCTACCTACCTACCTACCTACCTACCTACCTACCTACCTACCTACCTACCTACCTACCTACCTACCTACCTACCTACCTACCTACCTACCTACCTACCTACCTACCTACCTACCTACCTACCTACCTACCTACCTACCTACCTACCTACCTACCTACCTACCTACCTACCTATCTATCTATCTATTTATCTGCACATTGAAATAGAACGAATGTCTGTGGTCGTTAAATTATTTCCTGCGTCCTTTTCATTTTGCTAAATGGCCACCGCCTGCCTTTTCTCTCAAAATTATTTTCCTTCCATTCACATCTTCCATCAAAGTCCATTAAAACCTGCAATAAAATATGCAATTGAAGGAAAGAAAAAATGTATCATTTAAGAAGATGCGGTGACATTGATTGAATGCTGTTGGATTGATCATTACTGTGTCGGCAGATGATGGGAGGAGTTGGAAATATAACCAAGTCAATGTATTCAATGAAGACAGATTAAGCAATGCTGCGTTAAATTGAACGGACGACTCCTGTCTTTGTTTCCCTGTAGCGGAACAGAGAGCATAACACCTCTATTGATTCCCTCGCCTATCATTCAGGCAATGGCAGTGACTATTAGGAGATTAAAGATTTGCCCCTCCTGGTGCCTGGTGCAGGCTGGATACACAGGGGACCTGTCGAGAGATTTGCCCCTCCTGGTGCCTGGTGCAGGCTGGATACACAGGGGACCTGTCGAGAGAGAGAGATAGAGAGAGAGACATGGCCAAGGCCCAGAATGCTGAATAAGAAGCAACTGGCAGAATAAGACTAGGGCTCCACTCCAGTCCCTATAAAGACCTGCTGTGTCTAAACACCGTTAAAGGGAAGTGGCATCTGCTCCCAGCCATCCGTCTCTGGCTGCTGGTCACACTGTGCGTTTATGACAGAGCAGCATCTGCCTTCAACACTTAGGATGGGAGCAGGGGTTTTGACGAGTCCTACCAGGCTGATTCTTGCAAATGGAAAGTCATAAACTGAACCCGAGGGCTAGTCAAACACCAATAAATTCACCATGGAGGTAGTCAAACAAAAATTACTTACCCAGGGTTTTATTAAGCTTGAAAAAATGTTTTGTCACCCACTCAGGGAGAGGAACTTTCTGCCGTTTGTACAAGCTGTGCAATTTAAACACGAGCCTCTGCCGAAACACAATTAGGTTGATGACCACATTGTTTTGCACCTGGCACATCTGAGCTGCTATATACCCGTAATTGACATTTTTTCTTTCATGCTAGAGTGAATTGAGTTATTGACAGTGCTGCTGGGTGTTTCTATGGTTTTGAGGCCTGCCTGAAATAGGCCGGTAGATGCACCATCTAAGCACATTGCTGGAGCCACTAAACACTTCACTATGTCTGCTCCAGCTGTGAGGGGCTGACAGGTGTATGCGTTGCCGTAACCATGGCTACATATTTATGTTTTTTTGAACCCTCAGAATTGCCACGACAATGTTAGTGTTTTTCATTTAAGCAACAATCAGCAGTTGAAAGAGTGACAAAGTGTCTTCCCCGTCACTTTCGGTAAAAAGCATAGGGATGGGCATGGAGAAATGTAACCACTCTCAAATTCATAGACAGAGGTATGGATGCAAGGACTGATCATCCATAATATCAACATTATAGTTTTAACCATGTTTTGAGGCTATATAATGTGTTTACATTTACATTGTTTACAAACATTGGAGTAAAACAAGCTTATATGTTGGGTTCTGATGGGGTACGACAGGTAAACTAAGCTTATCAGGCATTTATAAATGTGACCGACCGCCTTGATTCGGTCTTATGTAGCAAAATTTGAAATTGTGTTTTTTTTACATTGGATTAAAGCAGACACAGAGCTACATAATGGTATATCAAACTGCATTTGAAGAACAATGGGAAAGTAAATCTGCTTTGAAAGTTAATAAACTTGTAACCTCACTTTTGAGAAAATGGCCTTTGAAAGTTTTGGTACCTACTGTACTGAGGAGCTCTTCTTTGTCTACACCCAGTTATTCTGACCAGCTATGTCTATCAACAGTTGCCGCAGTGACATTCTATTAAAATGGTTACTTGCATAGTGGAGTCTTTTGTTAAGACATGTAGCTAGCTAGCTAGCTAAACAATGAACCATAGTCCCAACTCATGGCATTACTACCCTACATGAATCTGCAGGTAGCTAACCAACCAGGTTCAATGTTAGTTAGCTAACATTAGGCTATAACTAGCAAAGCAAATGGCTCTGAGATACAAATAATAAGATCATACACGTAACTTTAGCTAGCGAGCCAGCCAGCTAACATTAGCTAGCTAGCTTACAGTTCACTTTAACTTGAAATGAAAACGACTTGAAAAAATTTGAAACGTGTAATATATAAAATATAACTAGCTAGACTATCATGAATGGACGCTTCTCCCTGTCACGGATGCCATTAACTCGGTCCTCCAGAAAGTGGAGCACAACACTTATGTAATTCTACTACGCAATATATATTTTTTAAAGCAGCATTAGAGAGGATTACCTACACATACTGACCAGCTCAAATAGACAGAAGCGTGCTATATGGCAGACCAATCCGAACTCTCGGCATATCCAGCCCACTCATTATCTCAGCCAATCATGGCTAGCGGGAAGGTTGCTGTCTTTTTCTGTGGCTAAACAAACTAGGCTCGTAATTTAACCATTTTATTTGTATTTACAGATGGCATACAAGTGTGTTATTAAGACACATGAAAGTTAACATATTCCAGAATGCATTTCTGCCAAAAAACTCATTTTGACAAAAAAAATGTTTACGTTCAAATGCCTCTCCTGTGAAGTAGTGACCCGCGATATACGCCTAGTCTCCTGAAACAAGTCACAAATTATATTCTTCAATATTCAATGGGTACACATCATTCATTTATAAGTCCAAAAATGGATGTAGCAACTGCAAGCTGACCTTTAAGAGTCTAATTTACAAGATATTTATGTTTCTTTAGGCAGATCCATAATCTTCCCTGATGTTGTGAGAAACATGTTCTTTCTCTGTAGTTTATTGGCTTTAATATGACTAATATGTGTAGGAGGAGGCCTCATGTAGAGTGCTATATGGAGCTAAATGCAGTGTGTCAGAGCCATGGCCCGCTGCTAAAGCCCTGACAAACAGCAGATGTGTGAAACACACTGACGTAAATATGTAATGATATTCTGTGAGAGCAAGTCTGGAGAGAGTCAGAAATCCACAATGAGCCAAAGCTGTCATACCTAGTGACCCACCACACACACAGCTCGGTGCTGTAAACCGAGCTGACGCACACATCACATGTAATGCCATTAAGTTCGTCAAGAATTAAATTAGCTACTGTAGCTTACCACCTCTGAATGAAATCGCATTGACCTCGCCAAGCTCATTGAGGCTCTCTCTCTCCGTCTTAATTTGTGGTGAACAAGCATATGCACAAACGCCTCTAAGTCACAGCTGATAAGCTGACAAACACATGGCTTAATTGCGACTTGAATTAGCATAGTGCAGGCATATTTGGAGGCCCGTTCCAGCATTTGTGTCCCATATCCACAATGCCGTTTCGTTTCCCCAACCCTAATGAGACCCCTGGGAACGTTTCCATTGATTCCCAGACTGTCTCTAGCTGCCTTTGAATCTCAAGGCCTGCGTTTGGCCCGCGTGGTGAGAACAGACTGGCATCATCACTAACATTATATTAAGACGTATTTATTCACAGGCAGGCTTTATATACACTGACTGTACAAAACATTAGGAACTCTCTCACCTTGTTGTTGTCTGCTTGTCATCAGGAAATTACATTTTAGTCTTAGTGAGCTGGCATGACCCATACTTTTCTAAACAAATGCTGGGATGGAACGGCGGAATAAAATAATGTGATCGAGCTTTAGAGCCAGGCAGTCATAGAAAAATATGAAACGTGGCAGGAAGTTTGCATCCCAAACCTCTAGCTTACTGCTCTGTACTGTATACTCCCAGGATACTCTACTGATATCTTCCAAATATTGGGCTGTTTGCAACTAGCTATGTCAGACTAATTACAGAAGACATTGTGTTGAAATCCACTTCAGAAAAGAAATAGAGAGACTACTAGCTCCTTAGCTAGTCTACCCTGACTTTGTTTACAGTATTTACACACACACACACACACACATAAACACATGCCATTTGTCAATGGGAATAAACAGTTGGCTTATAGAATATAGTGCCACATCCTAAGAATCCAGTAGGCCTCTCAGAGCTCAGAGCCAGTGTTGTGGTCAGATCCATCAGTAGCCAGAGAGAGATGTGAGTGATGCTGCTGCTGGACACACATTTCCCCTGTTCCCTCCTTCACATGCCCTTTAAGATAAGCATCTCCAAGCATAGATCTGAGCGGCAGGCCGGGCCGCCGAGCCAGCGGTGACATGATAAGGGGATTTACGTCTGATACAGCATATTGATCTGACACCCATCAATCTGCTCTCCCTTTAAAAATGACCTGAGCCTTTCTTACTTTGACATCTCCCAGTCACAAAAGAGGTTGGTTTCTGTGTGTGGAAAGCTGGCCATGAATTAGGCGGTCAATTGTTTGCTGAGGGAGAGTGGATGCAGTGCTAATTTGCTCATTATTTGTGTCCTGGAGCTCTGGCTATCTACCGCTTGGGCCACTCCGCCCCGAATGCAGCATCAACACTTTGCTCCTGCAGTGAGACAGATAAAGAAGTGAGCATGGCCATGCTCTGTAAGCAGCTCTGGCGGACAGCGGGAGAGAGAGAGACAGAGAGAGAGGAGGAGAGGGAGAGGGAGAGGGAGAGGGAGAGGGAGAGGGAGAGGGAGAGGGAGAGGGAGAGAAGGGCTCTGTTGGGTATGATAATGGTCATGTTATTGTTTGCAGATTATGGGATGTTTATATAGACATCATCAGTTCATAATGAATCAGGGGCCAGTGTGTTGGAGCGTGTTTGTCTGCCTACAGTGTAACAGTATTCAGTCTAGAGCTGCAGTAGAAGCAGTTTGTAAGACAAACAATCATCACATAACATCTCATCAGAAAACTGGAAGATTTGTAATTGACATGCAAAACACCCATTGGATACTGAAGTTTGGGAATGTCCGTATTCATACTAGTTAGTATTTATACATTGTAGTATTTATTCAATTTGGAGTAAATGTGAATACAAGATGTGAATAGTAAGAAATCCTACTGGGTCTTTCTCATATAAAATGTTTTGATTTCACACTGCCATCGATGCAGCTGTGTCACTTTAAAGACTAACACAGACGGTCCTCTGTGGCCGAGACGAGAGCTGTATTTAGCTCAGACCCAAAACTGAACAAGAACAAGGTCCCTGTCTATCAGACGTCCGTTCAATGTCTAGTTTTGATTTACGTTTGATTGAGTTAATTGAGTTGTCAACTAACATGAATTCAACGTTAAATCAATAAAACATTTCAGCGTGTCATTGGATTTAGGTTAAAAGGTGGGTGAAAGGTGGGTACAAATTCCCTAACGTTGATTACTGTTTTCAAATCCAATCAGTTTTCCACGTTGATTCAACGTCATCAAATAGATTTGTTTTTGTTGAAATGACGTGGAAACAACGTTGGGAGCAGTTGAAACTCTTCTGACACATTTCCATATTGTAGTGGTCTGATGTCTGCTGAGCCTGATAGTGGGAGGTTGCGTTGCTTTTGCAATGCCAAGGCAAAAGACTGCTGATATGTTAAACGTGTGTCAAATGTAGTGAAGAAAAATGGAGTATACAAAAGAGATAAATATGGTATGCGTTTATCAGTTAGTGACTGTGTTTATATTTCAGTCTAAATAACTTTTAAACCCTGCACCCAAATACTTGATTATGAATGATATATGATGAGTGGAGCATGCCAGTACTTGATTCTATAGTTAGTGATACAGTCTCTCTAAGGATGGAGGTTCATATGGGAGAGAGGCCTGGTCAGAGGCCTTGTAAGAGAACGCTAAACACAGACAGACTATCTGGTTCAGCTCCCAGGAGGGTGACCTGTGGTCCCTACAACACATGAAGCTGTGTTTTAAAGACTTTGTGGTTGGGCACTATGATCTTTGTCACTAATTGGTCCCGTTCATTTATCTAGACTTGGTCACTGGAAACGAGGTTAAGAGTCTGAAAGCGAAACCTAAAAAGGCCCTTTTTCAATGGCCTAGAAATAGATGTCCCTAATTAAGAGAAAAGCTTAATGACGAGGAGAGCACAGCAGGCCCAGCAGAGGCCCTGCATATGGGGCTGCTTCAGACACTGCTACACACACTGCTGAACAAATGGGATGTGAAAAGTGTCTTGCTGACTCCTGTCACCAAGTAGTGTCACTTTTAGCGAAGATATGTTGCACTGCTAAATTAACAGAAAGAAGACACACACACACACACACACACACACACACACACACACACACACACACACACACACACACACACACACACACACACACACACACACACACACACACACACACACACACACACACACACACACACACACAGCTATAAAAGACAGAGGAACAGAGGGACTGATGTAAAAGGAAAGCAGTTTGAAGACCCCATGCAGTCAGAGGCATCATTCAAAATGTTCCACTGTAATTAAGTTGCAGACAATAAGGAATATAATATAATATACAGTGAGTGGACAAACACCTGCTCTTCCCATGAGATAGACTGACCAAAACATTACAAACACCTGCTCTTCCCATGAGATCGACTGACCAATACATTAGAAACACCTGCTCTTCCCATGAGATAGACTGACCAAAACCTTAGAAACACCTGCTCTTCCCATGAGATAGACTGACCAAAACATTAGAAACACCTGCTCTTTCCATGAGATAGACTGACCAGGTGAATCCAGGTGAAAGCTAGGATCCCTTATTGATGTCTCTTGTTAAATCCACTTCAATCAGTGTAGATGAAGGGGAGGAGTCAGGTTAAATCCACTTCCATCAGTGTAGATGAAGGGGAGGAGTCAGGTTAAATCCACTTCCATCAGTGTACATGAAGGGGAGGAGTCAGTTTAAATAAGGATTTTTAAGCCTTGAGAAAAGTGACGAATGGGCAAGACAGAATATCTAAGTTCCTTTTAAACTGAGAATGGTAGTGTAGTAGGCATAATATTTATCATGTATGATATTATAAATATTAATAACCCATTAAATTATGTGTATTTATCTGACTCCATAGGATGAATAGGAATATGCAAGGAGACTATGGTTGAGTTACAGTAATAGGCAATGAAGAAATGTCTGAGAATATAATTTTTAATGCAGGTGTATTTAATAACTTTGCAAAATGAACGATACATTAATCAAGGCATAAACATAAGTTATAAATCATTAACAAGCATTACAAGGCATTATTCTAAGCATGGTCAGAGAGAGAGAGATGTTTGTATAAACCACAGGACAAAATATAAACCATCCAACTCAAAAAGGCCTGTGGTGTTGATGGTATCCTAAATGATAAAATATACAGACCAAAAATTATATTGTTGATGGCTATACTTAAACTGTAACATCATCCTTAGCTCTGGCATCTTCCGCAATATTCGGAACCACGGACAGATCACCCCAATCCACAAAAGTGGAGACAAATTTGACCCCAATAACTACCGTGGGATATGTGTCAACACTAACCTCTGCATTATCATTAACAGCAGACTCGTACATTTCCTCAGTGAAAACAATGTACTGAGCAAATGTCAAATTGGCTTTTTGCTAAATTACCATACGACAGACCATGTAACACTGTACATAGCCATAATATGACATTTGAAATATCTCTAAAAGTTTGTGTGTAATGTTTGCTGTTCATTTTTGATAGTTTATTTCACTTTTGTTTATTATCTATTTCACTTGCTTTGGCAATGTTAACATATGTTTCACATGCCAATAAAGCCCTTTGAATTGAAACCATAGCCTGAAAGGCCAGGCCTCAAAAGTGCATGGGGTGGAGAGAGAATGTTTTGAACACTCAGTGTAAATCATAATAGAGGATGCCTCATCCTCTATCTAATTTATGCCAAGTATGCAAATGTTCCTCACACTCCAAATCTGAAAATATAAAATGTTAATATTAATTAATCACCATACATTTTCATTCAAATGGCTGTTGCATACTGTTGAAACTCTTAAGGTATTTGTCTTGTGTTTTGCAATAGATATCTAATGTACTCGATGATTAAAGTACACACCTTGAGTCTTAGTAGCTGGTACTGATGTAGGATCTTCATTTGATATGCCTGTTGCAGAATGACTTGTACTGTTGTTGAGGTTGAAAAAGGCTTCGGAAATTTGTAAATTCCACTTTGAAATTTCAGACTTGATTTTCCCTTATTAAAAATGTATCAACCCCTACAAAAGTGTCCATTAATTATAATCCACATAATAATTCACATTTCATGTTGCTGCAGGATTATTTTCCTGCTGTAGCAAACTGGCTCAAATTAAGATCCTACATCTGTACTGCCTTTACTTTGCAAATCTAGCCTCACCCACTATTTCCAACAAGGAATACATTGTCTTAGCCTATTAAAAATATTCATGTCAGTCGCTTTGACATGCCAAACTGAAACAAATTACAATGAGAGGGGTTATTTGCTTTTGTTCAAAAGAGATAATTTGTCTTCCCTGAATATCCTCGGCACGTAACGGTGCTTTATGACAGTTATCAATCAGGGGGCAATTGTCTGCACACCTCCACCGAACCGCTGATGAATTGATATGGTTGGAGAGCGGCCTGAAGATGGATTGGTGGACAGAGAGACAGAGGGGAGAAAGATGCATGCATGCAGAGCAGAGCAGCGCGAGTAGGCATGCTGGAGGAGCGGGCGGATTGATAGGGGCGCTTAGTGCCAAGCAGGGAGGAGAGCTGTGTGATGGAGGGGGAGGAGGAGGAGGCAGGTGGCTGTGTGATGGAGGGGAGGCAGCTCCCTTTGTGGGCTCTGATAACTGAGACTGCAGAGATCCCCTCTGAGATCTGAGATCAATAACTCAGGGCGTAGGAAGTCTATCAGAGAGGGAAGGAGCATACAGGCTGGGGATGGACAACGACAGCCTCAGGCCTCCCGTACCAGAGTCAGAGAGAACACAATAGATCACATGAACCAGCTCCCACCACAGCCTCTATTCCCACAGCCCCATAGTCCCACAGTCCCACAGCCCTACAGTCCCACAATCTCACAGCCCCACAGCTCCACAGCCTCTATTCCCACAGCTCCACAGTCCCACAGTCCCACAGCCCTACAGCCCCACAATCTCACAGATCCACAGCCTCTATTCCCACAGCCCCACAGCCCCACATCTTCTATTCTCACAGCCCCACAGCCTCTATTCCCACAGCCCCACATATTCTATTCCCACAGCCCCACAGCCCCACAGCCTCTATTCCCACAGCTCCACAGCCTCTATTCCCACAGCCCCACAGCCTCTATTCCCACAGCCCCATAGTCCCACAGTCCCACAGCCCTACAGTCCCACAATCTCACAGCCCCACAGCTCCACAGCCTCTATTCCCACAGCTCCACAGTCCCACAGTCCCACAGCCCTACAGCCCCACAATCTCACAGATCCACAGCCTCTATTCCCACAGCCCCACAGCCCCACATCTTCTATTCTCACAGCCCCACAGCCTCTATTCCCACAGCCCCACATATTCTATTCCCACAGCCCCACAGCCCCACAGCCTCTATTCCCACAGCTCCACAGCCTCTATTCCCACAGCCCCACAGCCTCTATTCCCACAGCCTCTATTCCCACAGCCCCACAGCCCCACATCTTCTATTCCCACAGCCCCACAGCCTCTATTCCCACAGCCCCACAGCCCCACATCTTCTATTCCAACAGCCCCACAGCCCCACATCTTCTATTCCCACAGCCCCACAGCCTCTATTCCCCCAGCCCCACAGCCTCTATTCCCCCAGCCCCACAGCCTCTATTCCCACAGCCCCCCAGCCCCACAGCCTCTATTCCCCCAGCCCCACAGCCTCTATTCCCCCAGCCCCACAGCCTCTATTCCCACAGCCCCACAGCCCCACAGCCCTGGACCTAGCAGGGCTCTGAACATAGCAATATCTACCCCTGCCTGGGCTGGTGACGGTGTGGTGACAGGGTCAGGGGGAAAGAGTGATGCCAGCCACAGGCCTGGCTTGCACGTATGGATTGACACAGGGAGAGAGACTCTGGCCCACGTCACATGTGACAACCCCTCCTCCCATCCCCCACGTCATACAGTATAGGCAGATTGAAGTCCCATTTTATGAGTGATGTGGTCGTTTAGATCTGACTACAGGGTTATTGACTAGCTTATTCACTGAGTGTACAAAACATCAGGAACACTTTCCTAATATTAAGTTGCACCCCCTTTTGCCCTCAGAACAGACTTAATTTGTCGGGGCCATGGACTCTACAAAGTGTCGAAATCATTCCACAGGATTTCTGGCCCATGTTGACTCCAATGCTTCCCACAGTTGTGTCAAGTTGGCTGGATGTCCTTTGGGTGGTGGACCATTCTTGATACACACAGGAATGTGTTGAATGTGAAAAACTCAGCAGCGTTGCAGTTCTTGACACTGTCAAACCAGTGTGCCTGGCACCTACAACCATACCCCGTTCAAAGGCACTTAAATATTTAATCTTGCCTGTTCACCCTCTGAATGGCACACATACACAATCCATGTCTCAATTGTCTCAAGGCTTAATAAACCTTCTTTAACCTGTCTCCTCCCCGTCATCTACACTGATCCAGAGGTTTATTATGTGAATAGAGCCGTCAGAGCCCGAGTCACTAATATGTTTTCTACTAATGTCCTGGGACTTGAAGTGGCTGATGTGACGAGTGGAAACATCTTCAATGTGATGATTCTATCTCTTGACCGTTTTAGTGTAGAGAAGTACAATTCATTGTCATGGGGAAGTCTGTAGTATTTGTATCTCAGGTTGTCGTTCCCAACCATTGTTAGATAGATAGATAGATAGATAGGTACTTTATTGATCCCCCGGGGGGGAAATTTCATTATCAAGCAGCTACAACAAAAACACAGGGCAGGTGCAAAATGCCACAACGAAAGTACACAAAAGACAGATACACGGTACATGATACATAGAGCGGCAGTATGAAAAAGTATAGAAATACAGGATATCTGGAGTGCAAAAAAAAGCTATAAAAGGACATTGCATAGTATGAGTGGTTGGCTGAATATGTACACTATACATTGGTGGATGTTGGATGGTTAACTATACTATACAGGTTGATGGCAGAGAAATACTTCAGTAGCTAATGCGTATGATATGAGCGAGGGTAATAATAGTTTACTTAATAGACAGACTGGGTAAATGAACAGGTAGGTGAAAATTTTGCATGGTTAAATTAGCTGTACAGTTAGGTATACAGTTATATTTACAGATAAGTGAATACTTGCATGTTTACACAAACTGTACAGGTAAATGACAGGAAGAGATACTTTAATAGCTAAATGTGTGTATGATATCATTGGGGTAATAATAGTAATTCCCTTAAAATACAGTCCTTAGTGCGCAGGGTTTAATTACAGACAACTGCACTTATTGCACATTTGATATACTAAAAGCAATGAGAAAAGGTGCAACTGGCAGGATACTAATATGCATTCCTGAGTGAATGCCTAGGTCCAATAATTACTTACAATATTGCATGTGATATAATATAACAACTGTACATGGGTATGTATATACAGACCCGTATGAATACGTATGGCCTGAGTGGATGAGTGCTGACGGAACAGAGTTACTCACGGATGGATGCATAATTATTAAACTAGGTCCTAGCACCCCAACAGTTCAAGATCTATGTTACCGACGGCACGGCACCCCGGTGAGGCATTATATAGTCTCATAGCCGCCGGCAGGAAGGACCTCCTGTAGCGCTCTCTGGCACACCGTGGTGGGATCAGTCTGTGACTGAAAGAGCTCCTCTGCGTCATAACCATAGCGTGCAGAGGGTGGGTGACGTTGTCCATGATGGCCAGCAGTTTGGCCAGGATCCGTCTCTCCGCCACCTCCTCTAGAGTGTCAAGGCTCATCCCCAGGACAGAGCTAGCCTTCCTGATCAGCTTATTTACCCGAGTAGCATCACCGGCTTTGATGTTTGCTCCCCAGCACACCACTGCAAAAAAGATGGCACTGGCCACCACAGACTGGTAGAAGGTATGCAGTAGTTTACTGCACACGTTGAAGGACCTGAGCCTCCTCAGAAAGTAGAGTCGGCTCTGGCCCTTTTTGTACAGGGCCCCGGTGTTACCAGCCCATTCCAGTCTGTTGTCCATATGGACACCCAAGAACTATAGGTCCAATGAGGCCATTTTTTATCTTATCTTAATATCAAATCATTTCTGTGTACCAATTAAGTACCTTACTGTGATTGTTTTCAAAATGGTCAAATAGAAACAAAAATAGCTTCTTAGCAAAGAGAAATTTCTCAAGCAAGTATTTTGCTAGGACTGTCTGGGAGTGGTCTGAGTGTGGAGGGGAAAACTAGCTGTTATTGGCAGAGAGGTTTGGAACCCTCTTTCTTATTCGTATATTAACTAATTTACTGCCTGGTGATGTCAGGCCAAAATTCCAACCCACCAAAGCAGGCAAAAATGTTAGGCGATATTTTAAAACATCTCTTACACTAAAAGGGTATTGTCATCATTTGAACAACTTCAAACATCGTAGACAAACAGGTGATAATTACATATGTGGATGTGAGAGAAGAATGTATATAGGACCATGTGATGTGTCTTGAATACTGTAAAAGGTGTTCAAGGTGTCTGTCAACACCAGGGGATTTACCTGGGAAAATAATAGCAGTACAGTTCCAAACCACTGTCCCCACAACCAAGTCTAATACGCAACATTTTTCAACACTGTTTGGCTAGCGGCAGGCAGATTTAGCCGTTCTGTAGAGTCAGGGCCCATTTTTCACAACACCAATTATGAGGCACCAGCTCATCGATCGAAAAGTCTCTATTCATGCTGAGTGACACAAATGGTCTCATAGACAAAACGTAACATACATAGTAAACAAAAATCCAGGACACTATATTAGTATGATATGTTACTTTTGGTATGGTTACATAAGACAGAAGGTTACTTAAGACAAAAACTAAAGTAGGATGGTTCGGTGGGAGTATAATGCGAACGTCTAGAAACCCAAAGGTTATGTGTTCGAATCTCATCACAGACAACTTTAGCATTTGAGTTAATTAGCAACTTTACAACTACTTACTGTACTACTTTTTAGCTACTGTGCAACTACTTAGCATGTTAGCTAAACCTTCCCTTAAACCTAACCCTAACTTTAACCCTTAAACCTAACTCCTAACCTCTAGCTAACGTTAGCCACAACAACTTAACATATGAATTGTAATTCGTAATATATATTACGAAATGTATAATGGACATCCACAAATTAATACATACCAAAACGTAGCATACTGTATCATACTAATTGGAGTGTCCTGGATTTACGTTTAACCCTGGGTCCAGGTTGGTCACCTTCCTTACCTGGTACATAAACACAAGAGATCTGTGGCCTTCCCTCCCTGGCACATAAACACTAGAGATGTCTGTTGCCTTCCCTCCCTGGCACATAAACACAAGAGATGTCTGTTGCCTTCCCTCCCTGGCACATAAACACAAGAGATGTCTGTTGCCTTCCCTCCCTGGCACATAAACACAAGAGATGTCTGTTGCCTTCCCTCCCTGGCACATAAACACAAGAGATGTCTGTTGCCTTCCCTCCCTGGCACATAAACACAAGAGAACGAACCCAACCCTCACGTCAGATGTCAGCCTAGTATTCAAAGTCTTCACTGAGTAGGGAAAGTTGTATTGTGCTGTCAGTGGTAATTACAGGCTTCATACCAAATGGCATCCTATTCCCTATGCTGTGCACTACTTTCGACCAGGGCCCTTAGGGCAGGCAGCCATGGAGTTCTTGGGTGGCTGTGACTGAGGGCGTTTTGCTCCATTTCTGTCACAAGATTTGATGGCATGCCCTATTCCACAGAGGTAGCACTCGTCTGTGTGCAGCTATGCACGAGTTATACTTAGATGACAGTGAGTGTTGGAAAATGACATCAGAGCTCCACTGAAATCTGACTGTTAATGCAAATATTCTATATATATGACCGTAATTACTGTGCCTACTGTGCATTATTCATGGTGGGTCTTGTGGAAAGACTGGGGTATAAAATTAATACATGTAGGACATATAAATAGATTCGTGTCATTAGTAAGTAAAACATTTTTGCCCAATGTTGATGTTTAGATGAATAAAAGCCAAATTATATATTTGCCTGTACATACTATTTATTGACGTTAAATGCTGTGCTGTACCTAAAATGAAACTGTTGGATTGAACTTGATGAAAATAAAATGTGTGCAAAGCAAACGTGTGTTTTAAGAGGCGATGTCTTCTTCTTGCTAAATTGGAAATAAATTCATAGGCAATAGCTCCCTCTTAATTTAATTATTTAAGAGGGAAAACAAGAAACATAAATAAGCCTTGGTTTATATGCTACCTAAACGTTACAGCTGATAACACTGCTCTACTATACAACCAGCAATTTGTTACATAACATCACTTCCTTTGAGCTACATTTTTCTGGGAACAATTTAAGCACACACACAAAGTTGCATGCAAAAAATAGCCAAGTGTCAAAGGCAGTTACCAAAGCAGAGGTTGTGTCTGGGGCTGGTGGGTGTGCTGTCTGGTTCAAACACATCCGAAGAAGATTCAAGCTAAACAGTCTATAGACTTTCCAACCCACCTATTGTGACTAAAACTTCAACAACTATTGTCTGGATCTTTGATGTAAAGCAACCATGTTATTCAGGAAGAAATGCAACAATGTTATTCAGGACGAAATACAACCATGTTGTTCAGGAAGAAATGCAACAATGTTATTCAGGAAGAAATACAACCATGTTATTCAGGAAGAAATGCAACCATGTTATTCAGGAAGAACCATTGTTCTGTGACCTTTTTTGTTCTATTCTTCTTCTGCCTCTGTGTCAGAGATTACTTCACTTGTTTGGTGTGTTTATTTGTTCAGAATCCATTTCTTTATCCAAGGACAAGCCATGTTTTAGGTGACTCAATTTAGCTACAATGTTATGCTCAAAGGTTTGCCATATGCAGTGACAGCAGCATATTGCCAGCGCCAAACTGACCTTGTTATTGTGTTGTATTTTGTTGCTAGACCTTGTCTCACCATTTCTTCCCTATGTGTTCCAGGTGGCACCTCTCGGTGGTCGTCCCCACCCTGCGACTGCTGCTGCAACAACCACAAGGGAGATGGAGAGGGCGAGAGTGGCACCTCCTTCAATGAGCTCTCCACCTCCAGCTCTGAGAGCCAGTCAGAGGCCAGCTCACCCCAGGGCACCGTCATCTGTGGGCCGGTCAACCGGCAGTCCCACTCCAATGTCCAGACCCTGGAGCGGCCGCTGAAGAAGGGCCCAGTGCAGATGCTTCAGCAGTCAGAACAGCGCAGGAAGAGTGATCTCCTCCGCACGCTCACCGCTAGCTCCCGAGACACCAGCACCTGTAAGAAGAGGCCAGCCAAGGAGAAGATGACCATTGAGGAGGAGCTAGAGAAGTGCATCCAGGACTTCCGTAAGATCAAGATCCCCGAACGCTTCCCGGAGAGGAAGTACATGTGGCAGGCGGAGCTACTGAGAAAGTACCGTCTCTGAGACTGAGCCAGGTCAGCTACTGTAGGAGTCACAGAGACGGAGCAAGGCTGGCTGCTGTAGGAGTCACAAAGACAACCATAAAACCATGACTGTTTAGCTAACTGTATGTCTTGTATGTATGTATGTATGTAGGTTTTAATGTATCCAGAAAGTATTCCTACCCCTTGACTTATTCCACATTTTGTTATGTTACAGCCTGATTTCAAAATGGATTAAATAGATTTTCTCACCCATCTACACACAATGCCCCATAATTACAAAGTAAAAACATGTTTTGAAATTAAATACAGAAATATCTCATTTACATAAGTATTCACACCCCTGAGTCAATACATGTTACATTACCCTTTGGCAGCGATTACAGCTGTGGGTCTTTCTGGGTAAATCTCAACTTTGCACACCTGGATTGTGCAATATTTGCACATTATTCTTTATTAAATTCTTCAAGCTCTGTCAAGTTGGTTGTTGATCATTGCTAGACAAGTCTTGATATAGATTTTAAAGCAGATTTAAGTCAAAACTGAAACTTGGCCACTCAGGAACATTCACTGTCTTTTTGGTAAGCAGCTCCAGTGTAGATCTGGCCTTGTGTTTTAGGTTATTGTCCTGCTGGAAGGTGAATTTGTCTTCCAGTGTATGTTGGAAGCAGACTGAACCAGGTTTTCCTCCAGGGTTTTGCCTGTGCTTAGCTCCATTCTGTTTCTTTTTTATCCTGAAAAACTATTTATTCCTTGTCGATAACAAGCACGCACATAACATTATGCAGCCACCACTATGCTTGAAAATATTAAGAGTGGTACTCAGTGATGTGTTGTGTTGGATTTAAGACATAAGTTAATTTCTTTGCCACATTTTTTGCTGTTTTACTTTAGTGCCTTATTGCAAACAGGATGCATGTTTTGGAATATTTTTTATTCTGTACTGGCTTCCTTCTTTTCAATTGGTAATTTAGGTTAGTATTGTGGAGTAACTACAACGTTGTTGATCAATCCTCATTTTTTCACAGCCATTAAACTCTTAACTATTTTAAAGTCACCATTGGCCTCATGGTAAAATCCCTAAGCAGTTTCGTTCCTCTCTGGCAACTGAGTTAGGAAGGATGCCTGTATCTTTGTAGTGACTGGGTGTATTGATACACCATCCAAAGTGTAAGTAATAACATCACCATGCTCGAAGGGATGTTCAATGTCTCTTTTTAAAATGTTTACCCATCTATCAAAAGGAGCCCTTCTTTCCGAGGCATTGGAAAACCTTCCTTGTATATTTGGTTGAATCTGTGTTTGAAATGCACTGCTCAACTGAGGGACCTTACAGATATTTGTGTGTGTGGGGTACAGAGATGAGGTAGTAATTAAAAAATAATGTAAAACGCTATTATTGCACACAGTCCATGCAACTTATTATGTGACTTGTTAAGAAAATGTTTACTCCTGAACTTATTTAGGCTTGCTATAACAAAGGGTTTGAATACTTATTGACTCAAGACATTTCAGCTTTTTATTTTTTATTAATTCGTAAAAATATATATAATAATAATTGTTCCACTTATGACATTATGAGGTATTGTGTGTAGACCAGTGACAAAAAAATGTAATCATTTTAAATTCAGGCTGCAACAAAACAACATTTTGAAAAAGTCAAGGGGTGTGAATACTTTCTGAAGGTACTGTATGTATGTATGTATGTATGTATGTATGTATGTATGTATGTATGTATGTATGT
This sequence comes from Thymallus thymallus, assembly GCA_023634145.1. NCBI lineage: Eukaryota > Metazoa > Chordata > Actinopteri > Salmoniformes > Salmonidae > Thymallus > Thymallus thymallus. The sequence goes on from CM042391.1 coordinate 38,547,005, forward strand.
ATGTATGTATGTATGTATGTATGTATGTATGTATGTATGTATGTATGTATGTATGTATGTATGTATGTATGTATGTATGTATGTATGTATGTATGTATGTATGTATGTATGTATGTATGCATGTGTTCATCACCACTGCCTCGGAGTGTCTATTGTGTGTCTAAGGCTTTAGGTTCTGGATGGTTGTTCTCAATGAAATAATGACATCTCTTTCTTCCCCAACTGCTTACTCTCCAAGTATATATCTGACGGCACAGTTTTATCAACAATCTTTTAAAAGCACTAAAGAGCACAATTGGTGTGTGCGTAAGATTGTGTTACACACATGCTGAGTTTTGAACCCATGGTGTTATTGGTGCAGTGGCTGCATGCAGGTGGCACAGAGGTCAAAGATAAATGTGCATCAGAATGATAAATTATTCATGCTGTCCCGACAATGCACTTTCTAAAAATACCTGCTGCCAGAGCAGGAGGGAAGAATAGCTGGTTCCAACACCTTCAGGAACGCAGGGCTTTTTTCACCACTATTCTTTAAACTCCCCCAAGTATCAAACCAGTGGCTAACCTCTCAAAATATTTACAGCCATACTCAGTTGGCAAATTTGAAAAAACACAGAAAGATATATCAAAACAGCTTTTAGAAGGAAGTGGATACACAGTAAGATATGTCGTGAAGGAGGAGTTTGTTTTAATGAGATACAAGTCAAACACCAAGATAAAGGAGTTAAAAGAGAGACAGATAGTTCTGTGAAAGTGCTATCCCATACTCCCCAAAGGGGTTAACAACAGTTACCGTAGGTGTTAACACAGGCACGCACGCACACACACACACACACACACACACACACACACACACACACACACACACACACACACACACACACACACACACACACACACACACACACACAGACACACACACACACACACACACACACACACACACACACACACACACATGCGCACACACACACACACACACACACACACACACATGCGCACACACACACACACACACACACACAAACACACACAGACACACATACACATGCACACGCACACACACACGCACGTGACAGGATAGCATTGCTTAACATCCCATAATAGGTTGATGGTTTCTGCCGTAGTTGTTGGCTTGGTGGTCAATAGATATTGATGATTAGGTGCTGGGGTACATTGATGAGTGTAATAGACATGGTTGGGGACATCCTTGCAGACATTGATGAGCCTTGTAGGTTACTGATTTGGACACGCTGCTCTTGTTTTCACTATAGACCACATCTAAATATTGTGTTGTTATTTAGTCACAAAATAAGTTCATTATGTGAACATTTATTTTTAATGATGTGCAATAGAGAATTAAAAACAACTTCCATAATAATGTCATTATTATGAGTACCATTACATACAGTATAACTTACTTTGCAAAATCTTATTTTCTTATCGTGAGATGTAGATATAGACTGCTTCGTCTTTTCTTATCGTGAGATGTAGATATAGACTGCTTCGTCTTTTCTTATCGTGAGATGTAGATATAGACTGCGTCGTCTTTTCTTATCGTGAGATGTAGATATAGACCGCGTCGTCTTTTCTTATCGTGAGATGTAGATATAGACTGCGTCGTCTTTTCTTATCGTGAGATGTAGATATAGACCGCGTCGTCTTCTTATCGTGAGATGTAGATATAGACCGCGTCGTCTTCTTATCGTGAGATGTAGATATAGACTGCGTCGTCTTTTCTTATCGTGAGATGTAGATATAGACCGCGTCGTCTTCTTATCGTGAGATGTAGATATAGACTGCGTCGTCTTTTCTTGTTTATTTCATTGATGCTGCAGTAAACTTGAGTTCTTTAGAGCTAGTTGCTAAAAATGTTCAAGGCTAAGTGTACAACAGATCTATGTTGAGCAACCTGTACAAGATGATGGTGAGCTGCTGGATGGTGACTCTACTCCGCATCCTTATTTCAATGACAACTCTTTTGGATGCTTTTTTACTCTAGTACTCTAGTACTGGATTCAAAGGTCAAACTCGGGTGATGATGCTCTCGTTTCTTCAACCAGAAAATGATCTATATTTAAACAGCATGATCAATAGTTGAGCTGCATTGCTACTGAATGTTATACTTGCATAGTGACTTCACAGTTTTAGCTTATTAGTTATTGAATGGCTTTATCTGTTTCTAAAGTGTTATGACGTGAAAGGAATTGGATATACAACAGGGATGTTATGGATATCATGAAATACATTCAATACATCTGCTCATCGAACACTGAAAGATATAGGTCTTCGATACAATCAAATCTTCAAAGCACAATTGCAAAGAAAATAATACTCCATACATCTGACTGTCAGATATCAATAGCAGACCTGGGTTCAAATACATGTGTATTTGAGTACCTTGTAATACAAATATTTTTTCTGTGTATTTGAGTATTTTCAGAACTTTTATTTGAGTATTTGAATGGTTATTTGAAAAACCCTCATAGTCATATTGTGTTTAAGAGGATGTTCAAATATTTATTTCAAATACTATTTTCAAACACCTGGGTTGAGCACATGGGAGTGTTTTTAACTCCATGTATTAGAATTTTAAAAATATTTTCCAAGTGTATTTCCAAACACGTTAAAATTGTCAACTACTTGTCTTTCCAAATAAAATATATCTGAATAATTACTTAAAATGTATGGGAAAGTAATTTAAATATTTAAAATAGTATTCAAACCATGGTCTTTATTCAGATCTTAGCAAAATAGTTCAAAGAAAAAAGCAGAAATCTCTATTTGTTAGGATCTTTTGAGTTGCCCCTGCACTGCACATTGTGTGTATTTTCCATCATGGAAACAATACATTATAATGAAATACTCAGCACAAATATAAAATATAGTTGTTGACTTCCTATACGAAACATATTTGTTTTCTTAAATAATGCCATGTGCAATCCATGCCTTTTGACTACTATTCAGTACTAGTTATTCTGTGGTATAGTTTAGATCTCTATTCAAACAAAGGCTTAGCCGTTAATACTGTACACAAAATGGTTTTCCCCATTCATATTAGTTTTCTACCTTGTCAGGATATTGCATTTTATATATATGCCATTTAGCAGACGCTTTTATCCAAAGCAACTTACAGTCATGTGTGCATACATTCTACATATGGGTGGCCCCGGGAAGCAAACCCACTACCCTGGCATTACAAGCACCATATCCTATCAACTGAGTTACAAAGGACTATTTTCATTCCAGAGTCTTTTGTGTTGTCAGTTACATCTGTTTAAAATTATAGCTACGTGTGTGTGTGTGTGTGTGTGTGTGTGTGTGTGTGTGTGTGTGTGTGTGTGTGTGTGTGTGTGTGTGGTCACATGTAAATATAATATTCTAAGTAACCCAAAAATGTACTATATTTTATATGTAAATAATGACATCCATCAACAAGCTGTAAATGCATTATCATCCCTGTGAGAACCGAATGAAAGTCTGAGTAATACAGTAGAGTCTGACGTTAATGTTGTTCTTTTCACTATGCCTATAGAATCATAGTGGGAGGTGTCTCACACCGGGCTGTGCATAGTAGAATTAAGCAAAAAGGCCAGAGGAGGTGTGGTATATGGCCAATATACCACGGCTAAGGGCTGTTCTTATGGACACAGCCCTTAGCCGTGGATTATTGGCCATATATCACAAACCCAGAGGAGCCTTATTGCTATTATAAACTGGTTACCAATGTAATTAGATAAGTACAAATAAATGTTTTGTCATACACGTGGTATACGGTCTGATATACCATGGCTTTCAGCCAATCAGAATTCAGGGCTCAAACCACCCATTTTATAATATACTGTAACTGATGATGCAGTGAGCGTAACAAAGACCTCACAGTAAGGCAGTGAACAAAGCCAGCATGTATGAAACATCAATACACTTGGTAGGCTCACATGAGTAGCCCTGTTCGAGGAGAGTCTGCAGGGTGGTTTGGTGTTACTTCCACAACAGTGGAGCCTATTAAGAGGATTACTCAGCATGTTAAACGTTGAACAACAATGGTTATATGATGGACATGCAGAAGTGAATGCTGCCCATTTTTCAGATGTGTAAATATGGGATAATTTCCTTTGTGTGTGTATCATACTGAATACTGCCAATTTTAGTTACAACCGGAGTCACTGAACTGACAGTGAGGACCTGAGTGCAGTTTTTGTTCAGTGTTTAAAAAAAAATCATGTTCATTTGAGTGATCGCATATTGTTTATCATCCCCTTACTAACACCCAGTTCAAAAAGGTTAGTCTTAGTAAGTACTCTAGTTTACAAGTTCTGAAAAAGAGCATAGTGGAATGACAAGACACACGGTGGCCTTCAAACGTAGACTGGAGCTTTTTTGCACAATGTTGTTGGGTGAATTATATTGTAGATAGCAAGAAAGTATTTGAAAAAGATAAAGCTGTACATACACACTTAATGCACAGACACTATGCGGCCACATCGATAAAATCATAGCTCATTCATCAGAGAGGATTGCATTTGAATGTAGTTGATCATTAATTAGACCGTTCTCAGTCCCAAAACAAAACAAATTATATTCAGAACTTGCCATTTTAAAACCTCTACAGTTTGAGGAATCAATGTTGAAATTAATGCAAATGAGGACGGATCTGTTTTACGTCAAAAAATAAATATATTACTAGAGAGAGAGGGAGATTAAAGTATGGAATTCTATTTCAGTTAAAATGATCTGTCTGAGACTTTGTTTTCTAGCTAGTTACACCCAGTGGTAGAGCCCTTGTTCTAAGTGAATGCAAGTCCTGTACATTTGTTTTTATTACAAGCCCTTTTGAATCTGTGATCCATGAAGAAAACCACAATAGAATTAAGCAGCCATGATAGCACATAGAAACAGAGTGTTGTTTAGTGTTGTTTTGATTACAAAAAGGTCCAAAACATTGTGCGCATGTTGGTATAAGAATTATTGAAGATAATTTAGTCTGTTATTGTGAAAATATGAAAACGTAAATAATTACCCCAAAAAAATACTTGCTAAAAAAGATAAGCACAGGTGTGTGGATTGTGTCTGCTGATGTTTCTCCACAGGTGTGTGGATTGTGTCTGCTGATGTTTCTCCACAGGTGTGTGGATTGTGTCTGCTGATGTTTCTCCACAGGTGTGTGGATTGTGTCTGCTGATGTTTCTCCACAGGTGTATAGCGTTATGAATTAAAGACAGTACCACTTCACCTGAAATGTCTTTAGATACAAGAATAGGAATTTTGAAAATGTACTTACATCAAATAAAAAAACACATTCTGTACAATGACCCGTTGGTTGGATTTCTTCTCGAGATGCTTTTTTCTCTCAAACAAGAGTGGGTTTACTGTTCAGTCAGGTGTGTTGGTTTCAGTGGTTCGAACCAAAATAATTTTACAATCGGTTTGTTCTGAACAGAACCATAACTTTTTGGGTTCCGGTCCACTGTTCCGACCAGCAAAATAAAGTTCTGAACCGGTTCGAAACCCCAAAAAGTAACAGTTTATATAGTTTCTTTCTGTTCTGTTTTAAACCTCTGAAATCAACATTTGTTTTACATTTAGCTCGATATTCAATTACTTCACCAATCAGTGCAATATATGCAATATAGGGGAGGAAGGGGGTTGGTGGCTGAGGAGTATGATGCAGGAGTAATAAAGGGCTAGTTCATTTTATGGATTTACATTTTTTTTTTAATACACGTCTTACCTTTTTGTAGTTAGTAAATCGTGATAACTATAGTATCCTTAACTAGCATTGAAAAAGTTAATCCATTCTTCTATAATTAAACATCTCTCTCCCTCATTTCTGAATCACACTTGTAACGTAAGTACGCTATAGTAGGCAGTGCTTTGGAGGGGGTTTGCATAGGCGCTTTGTTAAGACATTTTGTGGGACTGGAAAAAAATGCAGAGAATGTAAAATAACGTAACTAACTGGTTGCCGTGCTTTTAAAATAACGGTTCTGTTCCAGAACAGTATAGACCCCTTTTCGCTCCGGTTTCTGATTCTGTTCCTGGAACATTTTTGTTATTTTCCGGTTTTCTGTTCTGTTCCCTGAACTGGTTCTAACCCCTAGTTGGTGTTGAAAGTTGGAGGAGAGGTTTATAAATAGGATTGCTGTAGTTAATTGGGAGATAGGGAAGGTGTATCAGGAAATAAGGGGGGGGGGGCGGTCTTTAGAGACGATGACTCGCCCCTCTAGAGTGTTACTGTCTGTTCTTTAGAAAACCATCAGTTCCAAAGAACATGTTACTTTGTTTCAAAATCTGTACAGTACTTTGCCCCTCAGGACTAACCCAGACAGTAAAAGTAAATGAGATTGATCTTAACCCCAGCCAATCACAATAATCCAACATTACATTTATGTGTGTGAAGAGGATATGATTGGTAAAAGACAGGAGTTGCCAAATCTATTGGATGATGAGTGAGCTTTAAAGATTTTCGTCTTGTGAAGAGAAGCTCTCCTTGAAACAGATTTCCAAGTAGAATACAGGGTTGGAAATAGCAGAACAATCTTCCTAACATCTTTCTGTGGATTGTGCTCTGTGTGCTCAGAGGGAGGGGCCCGGAGACCTTCGGACTGACAGCACCATCTCTCAGACAAGTATGCAACATGATCTATTATTCAGCAGAACGGATGAAAGCAGTTGCTCCTGTACAGCAATCAGATGATCAGTGTGTATCAGGTTGTTGTCAGCCGCAGAGGAAGAAGGAAGCAATCCTTCCCACAGCACTGTTGAATGGCTCTCACTGCCAACCATTCTCAACATACAACAGCCTTTAGTATCCACTAAGAAGATCAGGACAAATACTGTACTTACTCTTCGGGGAGTCAACTCAGCCACACTGTGCTTCTGCCACTCTATTCTTAGGAAGCCACACACAGTTACTGTAACATGCTTGGCATTGTGTTGGAATCAAAGAAACTAAATTAACAGTCATGAACTGTTTTGGAGCAAGAGTTCTGAATAGAATCAGGGGTACATTAACATCTGAGTCATTTAGCAGACACTCTTATTCAGAGCAACTTACAATTAGTTAAGGCGTACATGTTCATGCTTTCTTCATACTGGTCCCCTGTGGGAATTTAACCCACAACACCGGCGTTGCAAGCACCATGCTCTACCATCTGAGCTACGCGGGATATACAGTCTTGTGTTAGTTGCTGTTGAATGTGTCTCCTGGTTGTTGTCTGAAAGTGGAGGGAAGCATTTTTTTTTTGCCATTCTGCACATGGCTGAGTAGTGGAGAGGGGGCTTGTTTCCTTATTATACATAGACCAAGCTGAGAGTTATGCCTTAGGGGAACAAAATAAGCCTTTGCATTCTGGGTGAGATTAAATTAATCAGAGCATTGTGGTCTCTCTCTCTCTCTCCCTCTCTCTCTCTCTCTGTCTCGCATGAATTACAATTTGTAGATATTACCAAAGCAGTATAGTGGTACAGCATTTCAGTAAATAAAGTACAATGCAATGAGGATAATGAAATCCAGTTAATTTCAGTAGTAATAATAATAGCACATATAATAATGTACAGTGCATTCGGAAAGTATTCAGACCCCTTGACTTGTTCCACATTTTGTTACGTTACAGTATTCTAAAATGTATTAAATAAAACACTTCCTCATCAATCTACAAACAATACCCCATAATGGCAAAGAATTCCATTGATCATCCTTAAGATGTTTCTACAACTTGATTGGAGTCCACCTGTGGTAAATTCAATTGATTGGGCATGATTTGGAAAGGCACACACCTGTCTATGTAAGGTCCCACAGTGATTGTCACTACAAAATGTCCCCAAGAACAAGGTCCCCAAGAACACAGTGGCCTCCATCATTCTTAAATGGAAGAAGTTTGGAACCACCAAGACTCCTCCTAGAGCTAAGCTGGCCAAACTGAGCAATCGAGGGAGATGACCAAGAACCCGATGGTCACTCTGACAGATCTACAGAGTTCCTCCATGGAGATGGGAGAACCTTCCAGAAGGACAACCTTCTCTGCAGTACTCCACCAATCAGGCCTTTATGGTAGAGTGGCCAGACGGAAGCCACTCCTCAGTAAAAGGCACATGAAAGCCCACTTGGAGTTTGCCAAAAGGTACCTAAAGCACTCTCAGACCATGAGAAACAGGATTCTCTGGTCTGATGAAATCAAGATTAAACTCTTTGGCCTGAATACCAATCGTCACGTCTGTAGGAAACCTGGCACCATATATACGGTGAACCATGGTGGTGGCAGAATAATGCTTTGGGGATGTCTTTCAGCGGCAGGGACTGGGAGACTAGTCAGGATTGAGGGAAAGATGAACGGAGCATAGTACAGAGAGATCCTTGGTGAAAACCTGCTCCAGAGCGCTCAGGACCTCAGACTGGGGCGAAGGTTCACCTTCCAACAAGGCAACGACCCTAAGCACACAGCCAAGACAACGCAGGAGTGGCTTCGGGACAAGCCTCTGAATGTCCTTGAGTGGCCCAGCCAGAGCCCAGACTTGAACCCACTTTGAACATCTCTGGAGAGAACTGAAAATAGCTGTGCAGCGACGCTCCCCATCCAACCTGACAGAGCTTGAGAGGATCTGCTGAGAAGAATGAGAGAAACTCCCCAAATACAGGGGTGTATTATGTGTATTGTGTGTAGATTGGTGAGGAAAATAAACAATTGAATACATTTTAGAATAACGTTGTAACGTAACAAAATGTGGAAAAAGTCCAGGGGTCTGAATACTTTCTGAATGCACCTAATGCTGTTGTATTGTGTAATATTCAGTTGATACATTTAATTAAATAAAAATATGATTATAAAAAAGAAAGAATGGCTAATAAATAAACAACAAAATGTACATGGATGATGCCTCCACTGTGTATTACTTGTAAATTATATACAATCTAAATCCCTCAGGCTATGGAAATCATATACATATCTGGCAGTAATATTTGCGGTTTTCCCTCACCCAGAACAATTTCCAGCTTTATGTTATTAAATGCAATTGATTAAGATATTTACTTGAAAAGACATTATCTTATTTGGGAGTATTTCTCACAGTAGAGGAAAAAGTGAATCTCTGTCTCTACCTCCCCTGTGGTGCAGTGAACACATAGACCCTCCTCTCTGTCTCTACCTCCCCTATCAGTGAACACATAGACCCTCCTCTCTGTCTCTACCTCCCCTATCAGTGAACACATAGACCCTCCTCTCTGTCTCTACCTCCCCTATCAGTAAGCACATAGATGCTCCTCTCTGGGTAGCCATGTCTTTTTGTGTCTCCTTTTCCTATAGACAGTTGGTCACTGAGCCTGTATTTGGTCAGGATATGCCCCTGTGTTGTATCTCTGACAGAGTAGAGGTATTCTGCCAATATGTGTGCTCTTTTGAGGGCCAAATAGCAATTTATATCAGCGTACAGGTGAGACCCAGGTGCAGACAACATTGGAATAACTAATGTTTATTATACCAACAGGGGGAAGGCAAAAGATAGGTCAGGGGCAAGCAGAGTTTGGTAATCCAGAGTAGTTGGGCAAAGGTACAAGACGGCAGGCAGGCAGGCTCAGGGTCAGGGCAGGCAAGGAAAGGTTGAAACTGGGAAATTTGTATGTTTAAAGTAATGACTAAAATATTCCATCCTGAAACTGTGTAATATGTGAAATGTATTAGAATTATGATATTATAATTCTAAGAATGTGTGTGCATAGACAAGTCAAGACTAGGTCAGTATGTTACCATTTGGCAAAATAGTCAGGATGTAGTTAAGACAACAAATGAGAAGACAGACTACTTGTGAAAGCTGTAAAAACTGATAACAGGAGGGTGGTCTCCCCTTCCCAGGGAGGGCGGGGGGGGACTGTTAGGCTTGGAGGAGATTAGGCAGACCATGAGAATTTACAGCCCCCATCTAGCAGGGTGGGGGTTTTCTGACTGAGGTGTGTATAAAAGATGGGCCCTGAACTTAGAGGGCAGAGCTCTCTGAATAAAGAACTGACCATTGCAAGCTGGGCCTCTGTCTGTATTATTTTACTGAAGCCGTACAACCTTCAGGATACAGATAGAGTAATGAAATAGTTCATTTAGAACATTGAGATGGAAATTCTTGTGACAGAAAACCAAGAAACTTTAGAGCATTTCTGTAACAATTTGATTGATTTCCCTGTGTGTTTGGATAATAGGGTTGTTTAGTGTTTTTACACTAAACAACCCTAACAACCCTGCCATCGACCTGTATAGTATAGTTAACCATGCATCTATCTATCTATCTATCTATCTATCTATCTGTCTGTCTGTCTGTCTGTCTGTCTGTCTGTCTGTCTGTCTGTCTGTCTGTCTGTCTGTCTGTCTGTCTGTCTGTCTGTCTGTCTGTCTGTCTGTCTGTCTATCTGTCTATCTATCTATCTATCTATCTATCTATCTATCTATCTATCTATCTATCTATCTATCTATCTATCTATCTATCTATCTATCTATCTATCTATCTATCTATCTATCTATCTATCTATCTATCTATCTATCTATCTATCTATCTATCTATCTATCTATCTATCTATCTATCTATCTATCTATTCAGGGTTCACTTCTTGGCTTTCCAGTGCTTTGATTTGTAAGGGTGTTTTGAGGTTTCAAATGGTGCCTTTTCTTTATATTTCCAATTCAAGGGAATCGTTCGAGTTCCACTGCATGCATTATTTGGCAATGATAGGAGTATTTATTTTTCAGCATTTTCTTTTTATGGAGTGAAATGCTTTGCAGGCTTTTTCTTTTAGTGCATTCACTGCCAGACCAAATCTACCAGAGGCACTGATTTTTAGTCATTTTTACAATTACATTCGAGTCATTTAGCAGACGCTTTTATCCAAAGCAACTGACAGTTAGTTAGTGCAGACATGTTCAGACTTTTTTCGTACTGGTCTGCCGTGGGAATCAAACCCACAACCCTGGCATTGCAAGCGCAATGCTCTACCAGGTAGTTGTACCATTGGGCATGTTTTGGCCTGACCGGTTTTCTGAAAGTTCATGTTGATTGCACAGTTGATGCTGTTTTCTGAAAGAATATAATTTTTTTCCTGTAGGGGCTGCAGATCGGTCCAACAACACTGCTAGTTTGTTGATGCTAGTTCTTTCTCTCTTCCTCTCTCTTTCTCTCTTGCTCTCTCTCGCTTTCTCCCTCTAGCTCTCTCTCTTTCTCTCCCTTGCTCTCTCGTGCTTTCTCTCTCTCTCGTGCTTTCTCTCTATTTCTCTTGCTGGGCTCACACTGGAGCATATATATAGATATATATATATCTATATATATGGAGGGCTGGTGAACCATCTGGGGGACTTTGTAGGGGTGTGGCGGGCCAATAAAGGTATTTTTAAATCATTCTTTTTCTCTTTCTCTTTCTCTCAGATAGCCAATCGCTTACCAAGGCTTTACAAAGAAAACCAGTTGTGGCATCTGCAAAAGTCTTTGAGCCTCAGGGTTATTAACTTCCGCTCTGCTTTCACATGTTCCATCCAGCCGTCCTTGTTTTCTTTCAGTTCTCACATGAAAGAGATAAGATGACAATAAAAAAGCAATATTTAGAAAAGCTTAGTAAACCAAAGCACAAAGGCCACTGATTTGCATAAATTAACACACAGCCTCACATGTGCACAGTTGTAGTTGGAAGCGTATTTGTTTTCAGTTGTACTTTGTCTTTGTAGCTCTGCATTTGGAAGCACAAGTCAATGTCTCCCTTTGTAGCATTCTGAGATTATAAGAGAAATATAATAAAAGGAAATTGGCATAAATACCATGTTGGACCATATTGGACCATATTGGACCATATTGGACCATATTGGACCATGTTGGACCATATTGGACGGACCGTGTTGGACCATGTTGGACCATATTGGACCATGTTGGACCATATTGGACCATATTGGACCATATTGGACCATGTTGGACCATGTTGGACCATGTTGGACCATATTGGACCATGTTGGACCATGTTGGACCATATTGGACCATGTTGGACCATATTGGACCATATTTGACCATATTGGACCATGGTCTCCCTTTATTCCCAACACAGATATTGGACATTTTACCTTCATGGACAGGATCTTATAATGGATGTTTACATGATATTGACTTCCTACCACATCAGCCTGGGTCAGTAAGGAGCCAGCCTGGGTCAGTAAGGAGCCTGCCTGGGTCAGTAAGGAGCCTGCCTGGGTCAGTAAGGAGCCAGCCTGGGTCAGTAAGGAGCACACTCTATTTATCTTCAACAGGGAAGTCATTTTGAGACTAAAGTCTCTTTTACAAATGAGCACTGCACAATACAAAAACAAGCACATACAACAAGCAAGTATCGATTTAACATAAATATAGACAGTATAAATACACATTAAGATACAAAACACAGTCAATAAAAAAACAACACATTATTCATTCTCAATATATGTACTGTAGGTCTCCAACCAATCTGCTATTTGGGGGGGTTTAGACAGAAATCATTCTGTATAAACCCCCACAAATTGCAGAGGAAATTTTTCTGTCTAAACCCCCCCAAATAGCTGAGGAAATCGTTATGTCTAAACCCCCAAATAGCAGAGAAAATCTTTCTGTCTAAACCCCCAAGTAGCAGAAGAAAATCTTTCTGTCTAAACCACCCAAATAGCAGAGGAAATCTTTCTGTCTAAACCCCCAAATAGCAGAGAAAATCTTTCTGTCTAAACCCCCAAATAGCAGAGGAAATCTTTCTGTCTAAACCCCCAAATAGCAGAGAAAATCTTTCTGTCTAAACCCCCAAATAGCAGAGGAAATCTTTCTGTCTAAACCCCCAAATAGCAGAGGAAATCGTTATGTCTAAACCCCCAAATAGCAGAGGAAATCTATCTGTCTAAACCCCCAAATAGCAGAGGAAATCTTTCCAGGGTCATTTGGCAATGTAATCAATTGATTAATGCCTTGAGCATCCTATTAGTCCAAGGAAGTAAAGCTGAATGGATTCCTGGGAGAAGGCCTATAAAGAATAACTAGAGACATTATTAGTGCATAATGTTTGAATACTTACGGTGTTAATTAACCTCCCTGTGGGAATGGAACTTCACATGCAAAATCACCTCTTAAATCTAAATGGTGTGAAGTAATTTTTGTGTCAACTCATTTTCTGTAAGAAATTGATAAGCAACATAGAACTGACGCCATGCACGGCTGCTGTGTAAATGTATGATACATTTGCCTGTGGCTTTACATTGTTATGCATAAGGTACATCTCGACCAGCCAGTCTAAGTGGGGTTGTTAGGATGTGATGCAATGTTTATATAACGTTCCATCTGGTTAATGGTGGATTCTCATTAACCCAGAACTAAAGTTTTCCTAATTGGTCAGATGGATCAGGAGATGATACAATGAGGAGAGGGTGGAGCCTCTTTTTTTGTAAGTTACGGGCCAAATGTGCCCCACCCTTGCTAAGACCTGCAAAATTATGATTTGTCCAAATAACCACTGACGAAAAACCCAAACATAGGAACTACTGCTGCTCTGGGTCCATACATATATATATATATATATATATATATATATATATATATATATATATATATATATATATATATATATATATAGATAGATAGATAGATAGATAGATAGATAGATAGATAGATAGATAGATAGATAGATAGATAGATAGATAGATAGGTACTTTATTCATCCCCGAGGGGGAAATATTTTACATACTGTAGATGTTAAGATAAAAGATGAAGAGACGCTAGAATAAGGAGTGTAACTGGTACGAGGAGCTCCACCCTCTCTCTTTGCAAGTTACGGGCAAGTCTATGTGCCGAAGGTTGCCTCCCCTTCCGAAATTTGAAAGAAGCTTACTCCTGCGAAATCATGATTTGTCCAAATGTGACTCACCACCTGGATAAAAGTAGAGACTCGGAGCTACAAAATGGTATGTCATACACTACATTTTTGAGGAACAATGGGAAAGTAATTATGCTTTGAAAGTTGATAAACTTTCCACCCATCCACCCATTCAGCATCGATTACACCCTCTTAAGCTTTAGCCCAACCCATCTCGTTTCACTCTCGGAGCGTTCAGAGCGCACACTTGAAGCTAACAGTACACTTTAGCTGAAGACATGTAACTAGCTAGCTAGGTAAACAATTAACCTAGCTAGGTAAACAACATGTAGGACCACACATGTCACGCAATGTTAGCTAACGAGCCAGCCAGCTAACGTTAGCTAGTTAAACAACAATGAATAATAACATCAGACACATAACGTTAGCTAGGGAGCTTCACAGCTTTACAGATGGCATACAAGTTTGTTATTAAGGGACGTGATAACAAAAAACGCATTTTGATAAAAACAAAATAAAAAATACGTAGTTCTGTCTGATCATTAAAATGACACCTGAGGAAGTGGATATGCAAAGGATTTCTGTTCTTAAGTAATGTTCAAAATGCAAAAAAAGAAATCAACAAATTTAGGAAATAATTACATTAATATAGTAGTTGGCACACACTTAATAAAACCATTGGGGAATCAGAACAAAAAAGAAAACAAGATAATCTATGTTGAATAGTGAGTTAATATTGTATTTGTCTGAATGTGATTAAAGCCCATGCACAAACACAACCCTGAGGGCCATCTCTCCTAGAACATAGTTAACGGTCCACAGCATATCAGAGCCCATGACATACACACCTGGCCCCAGATTCACAAAACACTTCTTTTTTTTATAACTTTATAACTTTATTGCCATTAACATACACAAAACACTTCTTACACAAAAAAAAATTCAAAAGTTCATAAGATCTGGGCCCTGGTGTGTCGAAGGAGCAGAGAAGAGAGGGATGAAAAAAGAGACGTCTCTAAATGCTCTACTCTGGGGCAGGGAAAGGGTTACGGTCTCTAAATGCTCTACTCTGGGGCAGGGAAAGGGTTACGGTCTCTAAATGCTCTACTCTGGGGCAGGGAAAGGGTTACGGTCTCTAAATGCTCTACTCTGGGGCAGGGAAAGGGTTACGGTCTCTAAATGCTCTACTATGGGGCAGGGAAAGGGTTACGGTCTCTAAATGCTCTACTCTGGGGCAGGGAAAGGGTTACGGTCTCTAAATGCTCTACTATGGGGCAGGGAAAGGGTTACGGTCTCTAAATGCTCTACTCTGGGGCAGGGAAAGGGTTACGGTCTCTAAATGCTCTACTCTGGGGCAGGGAAAGGGTTACGGTCTCTAAATGCTCTACTCTGGGGCAGGGAAAGGGTTACGGTCTCTAAATGCTCTACTATGGGGCAGGGAAAGGGTTACGGTCTCTAAATGCTCTACTCTGGGGCAGGGAAAGGGTTACGGTCTCTAAATGCTCTACTATGGGGCAGGGAAAGGGTTACGGTCTCTAAATGCTCTACTCTGGGGCAGGGAAAGGGTAAGGGAAAGGGTTTGGGAAAGGGTTAGGAGGAAGAACAGACTGAGTCATTTGTCTCCACATGGGCAGCACGATAAAGAGAGGCCGTGTTTCAGCTTAGCACTGATTACAGAGAGCAGAGGCGTCCGCCAGGTGAGACAGGTTAGAGCAGGACAGATTAAATGACCATCCACTCTCCAAGCTGAAGATCAGGGCCACTGGCCGAGGGCACTCTCTTATTAGGGAAAGCAATTATTTACTTTTTCAACAGTCCACCTCGTTATCTAACCAAATCATCCATGGTCTAGTTCCATAATCAGTACCAAGAAAGACCTACCAGAATGGTTAAAAGATGCATGTCTAGGAATCTGTTATGGTCTGAAAATAGATGCTTGTAATCTCAAACTCATTTTATGGTCTAAGAGTTTATATTTTCAATAAACAATTGTATTGATTATTTTCAACTGTAGTGGAATGGCATCACCTCTCAGAGAAGGATTTCAAGTAGAGGTTGATATCCTCTTTTCTTGTATGTGTATGGTAAACATTAGCTATGGTATAGTTTCTAATGGCAACCAACATATACTCGTTTCATTCTAAACACAGCTCCCTGTTCATTGTGTAATCCCAGATCTCCAGCCCAGGTAATTCAGGCAGTCTGACAGACATTTAACACATTTAGCCTAGAACAAAGCTATTTGGTGTGGCGGCGCAGGAATCCGTGCTGCAACACAGGGGAATCTCAAGTTAGTTGGTGGACATGCCTGTTAGACAGCGGGGGAGTGGGATAATTGCATTTGAGTCACTGTATTAGTTTTCATGTCACAAGCTGTGGCAAATAAATCACTGCCCTGTAACAAAATACTTGGGGGGAGACAATGATTCCAACCCATTTAATGAGCTGGGGGATTTATCTGCGTTTATTCATATAAAGGGGCTTCCGCCTGGAATAGGACATTTAAGAGACAGTTAAGAATGGAAGCACGCCTGCTCTCATTCTCATATAGACACATAGTTGTTTCTGGTGATAAAAAAGAAAGTTTCTATAAAACACAAGGAGGTGTTTTAAAAGATGGATCTGGTTACTTCACAACATACTTCTCTTCAAGAATGTCTTTGAAATCTGCATCCAGCAATTGAATTATGTTCTTTAGATAGTATAATGCGTCACAAAAGATATTGCTGAAAGGATCTTTCCAACAGGGAAGCATGGCCCGAACTACCTTGGAGGTCAGCTCCATGGAGTGAAAAGAACATGATATGTAACAATGAAATATTTATGCTGAAATTAAACAATATCACTGGGTGCAATTGTACATCTTCCCAGAGTACCAGGCGAGATAAAATGTAGAGGGAGAAAAATGTGGAGGAAATGGTAGAAAAATATATTGATTTGGGACCGAAACTGAAGTGATAGACATTTTCATAAATAACAACAAACAATAGCCTGTTACTGAATACTAATCGTATCACGAGAAGAGGATGTGTAGATCTCTAGATTCAATAATAGCCTCTCTCATGCATAATGGAGAGAATAATCAGATCTATTTTTCCGACTGTACTGTAACCACTTATTTTCTTTCTCGTATATGTCCTATATAGTTACACATACAATATCAGACCGCCAATAGAGACCATTCAATCATCCCCAACCCAATGCTATTTACATTTTAAATGCATCATATGTACATATGAATACATTATGCATCATATTGTAAGGTTTTATGTTCAGAGAGGTCTCTGGAAACTTTCTTTTGGAATTGGTCCCCATTTAGAGGCAGCTGCGCCGCATTGCTTCTAATTGGGGAGCCTGTTCAGCGTTCCCACCTGTGTTTGTGGGTTTTTTGTGCGTGTTTCTTTTCGTGCACGCCAGTTCATGGCCCCCTGTCGCACCTTTGTTCTGTGTTTTGGATTACTTCACTGTTCGGGTCCTGTCTCATAGCGATCGTGACACTATATCATCAATACGTTCCATAAATAAGGATATATATATTTCGCTTCGTTGTATAGAAAATGGAACACACAAAGATAAACAACATCGTATACAGCTTTGGGCAGTGGGTGACAAATACATTATCGCCTTTCACACAACAGCAAAGAATCAAACTGCTCCTTTGGTGAGTGATCTGTCAAGCTGCTACAGACGCAGAATCATAGCACACTTAACAATAAGACCAAGCATGCTATCCGGAGGGAACTGTTGCTTGAAGAACAATAATTAGGTGAGCTGCAGATAGGCAGGAGAAATGGGGTCAGGTATATCATATGCAACTCATAAAGAATCCCACCTAGGGAGAGCTATCATCAAATTGTCAAGATACACTCTTCTGTTAAGTAGGCTAAACACCTAGCTATCTAAACAGACAACTGTTTTTTATCAACATGCCCTGATAAAAAGCTGTATAATCCAATATAATGTATTTGAGAAATATGTGAATTGTGAAATACTGAGCAAACAAGTCAGGGTTGAGATCTGGTGACAGAGACGGCCATGGCATACGCTTTACATCGTGTTCATGCTCATCAAACATTCAGTATTTTTTATTTATTTCACCTTTATTTAACCAGGTAGGCCAGTTGAACAAGTTCTCATTTACAACTGCGACCTGGCCAAGACAAAGTACGACATAAACAACAACAACACAGTTACACATGGGATAAACAAACGTACAGTCAATAACACAATAGAAAACTCTATGTACAGTGTGTGCAAATGTAGTAAGATTAGGAAGGTAAGACAATAAATAGGCCATAGTGGTGAAATAATTACAATTTAGCATTAACACTGGAGTGATAGATGTGCAGATGATGATGTGCAAATAGAGATACTGGAGTGGAAATTTGCAAAAATAATGGATGGGGGCATTGTCATTCTATGGGGGCATTGTCATGGTAGCAGCATGGTCCAGCATTTTATACATGACCCTAAGCATGATGGAATGTTAATTGCTTGATTAATTCAGGAACTACATCTGTGAGGAACCACCTGTCTTCAATATACTTTGTAAACCTCATTTACTCAATTGTTTATTTGGCAGTTACCTGTAGCTGTGTTGGTTCTGTAGGAGCAGAGAGGTTGCATTGCAACTTGATGTGAAACCCACAGGTCTTTGATCAAGATAATACTGTACTCATGACTCAACTACACATCTATTGTTCTTTGACTACCTCAACCAATAAGTATTACAAATAATAAGCATGATCTGAGTAAAAGTTTGTTATATATTTTTTTATAGACAATGCACCTTTTTGTAGTAAAGGATGATGAGTGTTTCACATAAGGAGCATTCTGGTACCTAACCAGAGCTATTATCAGTTAGCCTGATCTCTCCGCAGAGTCTTCCTTTTAAACAACCATTCTGTGCCACCTGGCAAGACAGATGCCTCTGGAGGTGCAATAATGGAGTGCTTTTGTCCTCTCTGACAACTTCACCACAGAGACAAATCCCATTTCAACAGAGATGAAGAACCCAGTTTGCCAGTCATTTATTTGTGTTTCTATCACATAGAGGGAGAATTGTAGAAATACCCCACTGACCTGTGGGCCTTCTCTAACTCCCTGTGACTGTTCATAAGACACAGGGTGACGGCCGGCCTGAAAATAGCTCCACTTCTGTAGCCGCCGAACAATGTTTAATACAAAAATGTCCTCCAGGGGAGGACAAGTGTAATTTCCTTTCATAGACATGTTCATATTTGGAGATTATTTCTGCAAAGTCCCACAGCGGTTTTTGAGGATGCAATTCTCTTTGCGTCCACCTTAGGCAATACATTGTAAATGTTTCCC
Organism: Thymallus thymallus; assembly: GCA_023634145.1. NCBI lineage: Eukaryota > Metazoa > Chordata > Actinopteri > Salmoniformes > Salmonidae > Thymallus > Thymallus thymallus. Next base: position 38,566,182 of record CM042391.1, read on the forward strand.
ATTTCTTTGCAGGATATCAGAGATATGACTTCTTCTCCCAGTATATTGGGAAATGTCCTGTTATACTGTACCATGGGGTTTTTAATGACTTATCATATATTTTTTATATACAGATGCAGGATCTTAATTTGTGCTCGTTTGCAAAGGCAGGAAAATAATCTTGCAGAAACAGGAAATGTAAATTATTGGAAATTAAAAACTACAGAACTTCAGAACTACAAGTTTCCAATGTTAAAAAGGTTCACGTGCAACAGGGTGATCAAATTAAGATCCTACATATGTACTATACATGTTTCAGCCATCCACAGAATCTTACCTTAAACACCTTTAAACTTCCTATACAGTACAACTGGTCTTTGAGAACCTTTTTTATTTTATTTACCTATTTTTCATCATATCCAATTGGTAGTTAGTCTTGTCCCATCACTGAAAATCCTGTATGGACTCAGGAGAGGCGAAGGTCGAGAGCTGTGCGTCCTCTGAAACACAACCCGCCAAGCCACACTGCTTCTTGACACAATGCATGCTTAACCCAGAAGCACCAATGTGTCAGAGGAAACTGCGCCACTCAGGAGGCCCGATAACTGTTTTTAAAGGCATCCCATACTGGGTCCTTTGGTTGCACAAACTACAGTTTGCAAGTCTGTATTCTGTTTTGAAGTGAGAGCAGAACTCTGAAACAAGGAGGTATGCATTTATTTTAGTCGCTCCAGATCTGGATAGAGGTATCACCACAGAAAAAGTATAATGATACAGCGGGCCATCTGGCCCTCTGCAGCCACACATTTATATCTAATTAATGAATACTGGTAAGGTAATTTATTTGAGAAAATATGGCATTTTTATGGTCACTTTAAACCAGTATGATTTGAAGCATATTCAACTCCAGCTGCAGTAAAAAATCCTTCAACATAACCCCTTGACTAATTAATTGAATCTCATAATTCAAATTCTACTTAATATAGTTCTACTGTATTGGTCCTTTTGGACTTTAAGACAGACTTCATTAAATATTTTTGGGGAAAAACAATATCCAACCCATGTATTATGTCTAATGAGCTCTCCATTTAAAATACTCCATTTCACATTTCATATCTCTCCATGCACACGCTTTCCAAGTGACCTTCCTTGCTTGATAACATGAATCATTCTTCTACAGCCAGATGACCCAAACGGCTTTAAAGCAAGACTCATCACACCCAATGCAAACACATTTAAGCTGCATGGAATTTGCTTTAGGTTACTGCTAGGTAATCCACTACTAGATTATTGCATGTCTCTCCATAATTAGGTATCCTGTAATTTGAGGCTAATCCATATATTCCATTAGACCCCTCAGCCTTAAGAAGTGCTGGCCATCTAATCTGAACCTTGTAAGATCTATTGATTGGAGTGTTGACCTCTGGACCCACATACATGTGTAACAGATCACACAGACGCCACTCGCAGGTGTTTTCTTTTAGCAGATCAACTACGATGCACATACGCAATGCTACTTTAATCCATATTATTAACATTTTAATTCCAGCACACATATTACAGTTATTAAAAGTGATCTGTTTTAGTAATAGAATGAGCAGCAGCCATTCTTTTAACATCATTACAAACTAACTAGACTAGTAGAATCACACAAAGTGATAGGGAAAAACTGTTGATGGCGATGCCATATGGGAAATAAAGAGAGACAGAGAGAGAGGGGGTGAGAGGGAGAGAGAGAGAGAGAGAGAGAGAACGAGAGAGTGAGAGAGAGACCGAGAGTGCGTGCAAGAGAGAGAGAGAGATGCATCAACCTTGAGATGCATCAACCCTGCATCAACCTTGTTGGTTGTCAGTGGAGAATGTGAACTTGATAGAGCTGAACCCCTCTGTGAGGCAAAGTGCCACTCTGTGTACCATAATATCACTTTCCACACCCATTTCCTCCAACTGCCATGGGCTTGCAACGTGATGCAAAAATTTCTCAATTTCTCTGACAAGTACTATGGTGAATAAATCTGAGGAATTGCATCACAAGCAAGGGAAAGACTGCCTGTCGTTTCAACATACCTCTGGTGGACATACAAATGTTTCATGTTGCACCTACAGATGGATGTTTCTGACATGAGTGCATGTTGTACAAAAATGTTTTGGGTGGCAGGTAGGCTAGAGGTTAGTGCGTTGGGTCAGTAACCAAAAGGTTGCTAGTTTGACTCCACAAGATGACCAGATTAAACATCTGTTGATGTGCCCTTGAGCAAGGCACTTAACCCTAATTACTTCAGGGTTGAATGGCAAACCCTGGCTGTGACCCCTCTCTCTGAGGGTGTCTCAGGGAGAGTGGGATATGTAAAAAAAGCATGTGTATTAATATTCAATTGGAGGCCCGACATGTTTTGAATGTTTACCAAACCCCAACAGAATGCAGAGTTGACGTAGAGTAAACATGTGTAAACTAAGATTAAAAGGCATACAGATGAAACAGATGTTCTATAGTGGAGCATGCACTTCACCCATGTCGGCTTTGTGAGGAGCAAGCTGGAAATGACAAGGTCATTAAAAAGGGTTCCGCCACTATAACATGCTTTAAGGCTCCATCGCTCCTGTAATTTACAGTTTTTCTCAGTCGCTTTTGGTACATTTCTTGAATCATCCTTAACATTTGCAAACCAGTAAGTGCATTTCTCAAAGCAATTCGTACAAACAGCACCACACAATGGATTACCTGTGATAGCCTGTAACTTGCTCAAAATTCTCTCAAAAGTGAATATTTATGTCAATGAACATTTCAGTGCCATCAGAATGACAAGTCCTTGTGTCATTGTTCACAAACAAGATAGTCAAAATGCTGAGCCATGTTGTCAATATAACAGTGTACTCTAAGTATTTTCTGATGCAAACTATACGGCTACGGTTTTGATGACAATGATTGAAAATGCACAAGGCTGCACTTGTTCTGTATGGCATGAATCAATTTCAACAGTACAAAGTTACACATTACAAAGTTACACATTACTGTACGTGGGATATTGATTGCAAGAGATTGGACAGGATTCACATTTTACGCTTTTACTGTTGGTCTGTCAACAAATGACAGTACAATTTCACTGTGATACAGGAAATAAAAAGACAAGACTATTTTACAGCACAAAGGAGTACAACATTAGAACGGTAAACATAGGGAACAACCCTTAGGCAGAACTGTACATGCAGAGCTGTATGGGGAATTACTGTGCAGTCTTTCTACACCTCCTGACGTCCCGGTCTGTCGGGCCACAGATTCTCATCCACATCACAACGGATATCTTCCCTTGCAATGCAGTGCGGAAAGAATCTTATAGAATGTTTTATCCAGCCTCTGCAGGCGTCTGCTGTGATGTCCTCACATGCATGGCAGCCAGCAGGGTCATCTGAGTGTGTGGCTGGCATGGAACGTAGACCTTCCACCTCCATGCTGAGTAGAACTCTTCAATTAGGTTAAGGAATGGTTAATAGGGTGGGAGGAATTCCAGTTCCATTATACGCTATATCCCAGAAGATACAAAATTAGTTTTATGAATTACATGTATTTTCATTTTGGACAAGATACAGTTACATCAAATGTATACATATTGCATGTCCTTTTCTACAGCCATAGCAAATGTGTACAGGTCACACTTACTGTTCTGTATATCACTATAAAATGTTGTACTGTTTACTGTAAAGTAGTTACTGTATGCACATAGATGTTTTACCTGTACACACTGTCTTTTCAGCAACATGTCGATAGTTGAGATGCTAACAGATTGGATGTTTTCAAAGACATTGTTGTCTTCTATAATGTCCCTCTGTATCTCCCTTAGTCTAATGGCATTATTTACTCTGGCCATGGTGCAAATTGTAACACTGTGTTGTGCTCTGTCTATATATGCTTGCCAATCGAAGGCTATTTTAGAGAACTGGTTGATCATTGGTTGATCTAACGCTTCACACATTCCCCTTCATTAGTGAAAGTGAAGATTCACCTGAGTGCAATTCACCAATTCAGGACACATTTACAAAAAAAGTCTAATAGAAATGTATAGAAAATATGCTTGACAGAATATGACAACTGGTTCAACCGTTTTGCATTTAATGACTTATGCAATGAACTAATGCCTAGATGTTTTGGGGGGTAAGACTATTCAACAGAGAACCAGTATAATATATTTTGATCAACATGACATAAGCAATTGATAATGTAGGAAACAGCAGACAATTGTACACAATCAATTGCATGAACAAAGCATTGGCAATTTGTTCAAAAGAATGAGAAGTTGCTTTTATGATGTGCACAAGTGACTAGATGATGTGCAGGTTGAAGGAGTCGTTTTGAGAATTTCAATTGTGATCTGAGAAATGTAACAAAGGGACTGAGAAAAACTGTAATGGTGTTCTGGTCCGCTCTTCAGTTCATGAAGACCAATTCTCCAATCGGTTTGCAAAAGGTCTGACTATATCTTTTTCTATCACCTTTGTTTTCTTTCATTATGAGAGTGCTTGAATCAATCCTATTCTAATTGCTGACATATTTCAAGCTGTAACTAATTACATAAACCGTTTCCCCTCCCGTACCTTGACATTCACCTCGGCAAGTTGCCCTGATCTCAGTGTTAAACCTTAAACCCAATCCCAACATCACCATATGCATTTACATAACGAGAGAGCTTCATCTGACCTGAGAAAATGGAGCGTCATCATGTTGTCAGAAAATGAATCCAGTAAGTTACACTATGTTGATTTCTTAAGTGCTAATGTTGAAATGCAGTGATAACCTATAAAAATATGGTTTAAAAGAACAAGTTAAAAAAGGAAGAGTGGAATAAGTGGGCAGGCTGAAGATGTGGTGGTAATGGTGTAATGGTGTTTCTGCAGACGGGAACTCCTTGAGCTGATTAGGGCTAATAATGACTTCACTCCAGAATAACAACTGCTAATGTTATTTTACTGCTGCTCTTTAATTATTTGTTATTTAATTTTTTTTACTTATCTATTTTTCACTTAACACTTATTCGGCGCGTGTGACAAATAACATTTGATTTGAACTCTGCTTTGTTGTGTTTCATTAAGTCTGTCGTGACCAGAGGCGGACTGGGATCAGAAATCGGCCCTGGCATTTCTAACACAACGGACCATTTTTTTTCCTTGAGGCCCACATTATTAGCCATATAATAATAATTTTGTGCTAAAAACCTAGGTTGGACAAGCCGACTGGGCTAAAAATGGACCTGGCCATGACTCAGCTCACATATCTCAGTCTCAGGAAGGACAAATCTATTCAGAGGGACTGGCATTCTTACATCAGGTATAACATTATAATAATATAATTACAATTTCCTCTGGTTGTTACAGTACTTTTATGTTTTTTGTGTGTTTCTCGAATCCTCAAAGAGATGTACACTGAGTGTACAAAACATTATGAACACCTGCTCTTTCCATGAGATAGACTGACCAGGTGAATTCAGGTGAGAGCTAGGATCCCTTGTTGATGTCACTTGTTAAATCCACTTCAATCAGTGTAGATGATGGGGGGGCAGAAGGATTTTTAAATGTTGAGACAATAGAGATTAGATAGATAGAGATAGATAGATAGGTACTTTATTGATCCCCCGGGGGGGAAATTTCATTATGTATGTGTGCCATTCAGAGGGTGAAAGGGCAAGACAAAAGATTGAAGTGCCTTAGAACGGGTTATGGTAGTAGGTAGTATGGTAGTAGGTTTGAGTGTGAGTGTGTCAAGAACTGCAATGTTGCTTGGTTTTTCATGCTCAACAGTTTCTCATGTGTATCAAGAATGGTCCACCACCCAAAAGAACATTCAGCCAACTTGACAAGAATTGGAGTCAACATGGGCCAGCATCCCTGTGGAACGCTTTCAATACCTTGTGGAGTCCATGCCCATGCAATTCAAGCAGGGCTGTAAATTCAACTTTTTTTGGAATACCTCGGGTGAGCTGGAGCACATCAGCCCGGCACATACTCCTCACATACCACCAGCACTCCCGACCCCCTCTGCTCCAACTCTAACCTTGTAGAACAAGTCTAAACAGCAGTCCTTGGTAAATTAACCATTGTCCTGACACTTTAGCCTGCCTTTTATCTGTTGTGTGAACTAAAATAAGCTGGCCAGGAGGCAGATCAAAGTCATAATATTTGAGTAAACTTTTAATGAGGGCTTCCATAGGCTAATTATTCCGATTTTTTGTGATACTTTTGGCCTGATATGTATGGGATTGCTGGAGCACTGTCCAATCAGCTGTGTTCATATCGTTGAGTGATCCGAGTCACAGAGTTCAGGGTGCCTTTGCCCCTGGGTGGCTGGCTCTCTGGTTTTTATTAGCTCCTCTCCTCTCCTCTCCTCTCCTCTCCTCTCCTCTCCTCTCCTCTCCTCTCCTCTCCTCTCTTCTTACTCTGATAGATGTTCAGCTTTGTGTTCTTATTTAATTGTCCATGAAACTATCCGTAACGATTAAATAATTTGGAGGGTGCATGGCTCCATAAAAAGTGTATGCATAAAAGTGACATCGTTAATGATTTTGTAAGCAACAGGAAATTATATGGGGGGTTAGGGTCCGTTTTATGTTGGCTACACGTCCAATGAAGTAGCCTCATGCTTATTGAAGAAGGATTGAGAGTCTCTGTTTGGCTCAAGGGCTGCCCCCAAAACCCTGTCATGGACCTTGCATAGCCAAGGGGCGGGGGAAAGGGTTTGGCTAAAGCCCCGTCTGAGACAGTAATTTTAAGTTCCATTATTATAACTTAACAGCCAACATGTCTAGCCACTAGCCATTATAAGGTGAACAAGTGATAGCCTAAATTGGCGGTATAGTTGAACTGGGGACCAAAAGTTTGGAATATTACTCATTCAAGGGTTTTTCTTTATTTGCACTATTTTTTACATTGTAGAATAATAGTGAAGACATCAAAACTATGACATAACACATATGGAATCATGTAGTAACCAAAAAAGTGTTAAACAAATCAAAACATATTTTATTTTCGACATTCTTCAAAGTAGCCACCCTTTGCCGTGATGACAGCTTTGCACACTCATGGCATTCTCTCAACCAGCTTCACGAGGGCCGCCACAGGAATGGAAGACCCAGAAATACCTCTGCTGCAAGGGAATAAACTCATTAGAGTTACCAGCCTCAGATTGCAGCCCAAATAAATGCTTCCTTCCTTCATTATTTGCACAATTCTTTACATTGTATTTTTTACATTGTAGAATAAAAGTAGCCACCCTTTGCCTTGGTGACAGCTTTGCACATTCGCTCATGGCATTCTCTCAACAAGCTTCATAAGAGTTACCAGCCTCAGATTGCAACCCAAATAAATGCTTCACAGAGTTCAAGTAACAGACACATCTCAACATCAACTGTTCAGAGGAGACTGTGTGAATCAGGCCTTCATGGTCGAATTGCTGCAAAGAAGCCACTACTAAAGGACACCAATAAGAAGAAGAGACTTGCTTGGACCAAGAAACACGATCAATGGACATTAGACCGGTGGAAATCTTTCCTTTGGTCTGGAGTCCAAATTTGAGATTTCTGGTTCCAACCTCAACCAAATTTAGATGGTTTGGGATGAGTCAGACCACAGTGAAGGAAAAGCAGCCAACAAGTACTCAGCATATGTGGGAACTCCTTCAAGACTGATAGAAAGGCATTCCAGGTGAAGCTGGTTGAGAGAATGCCAAGAGTGTGAAAGCTGTCATCAAGGCAAAGGTGGCTATTTGAAGAATCTCAAATATAAAATATTATAAATCTTTTCTGGTTACTACATGATTCCATATGTGTTATGTTATAGTTTTGATGTCTTCACTTTTATTCTACAATGTAAAAGATAGTGCAAATAAAGAAAAACCCTTGAATGAGTATATTGCAAACTTTTGGCCACCAGTGTATATATATTACTTACCATCACAATTTCTCACTGCCAAATTACCTCCAATGATCAATACATACAGTGCATTCGGAAAGTATTCAGAGCCCTTGACCTTTTCCACATTTTGTTACATTACAGCCTTATTCGAAAATGGATTAGATATTTTTTTTCCTTCTTCAATCTACACACAATACCCCATAATGAAAAAGCAAAAAGAGGTTTCATTTTTTTTTTATAAACGTATACATATAAAAAAAATAAAGATATTCAGACCCTTTACTCAGTACTTTGTTGAAGCACCTTTGGCAGCAATTACAGCCTCGAGTCTTATTGGGTATAACACTACAAGCCTTTGCACACCTGTATTTGGGGAGTTTCTTAAATTGTTCTCTACAGATCCTCTCAAGCTCTGTCAGGTTGGATGGGGAGCGTCGCTGCACAGCTATTTTCAGGTCTCTCCAGAGATGTTCGATCGGGTTCAAGTCTGGGCTCTGGCTGGGCCACTCAAGGACATTCAGAGACTTGTCCCGAAGCCACTCCTGCGTTGTCTTGGCTGTGTGCTTAGGGTCGTTGTCCTGTTGGAAGGTGAACCTTCGCCCCAGTCTGAGGACCTGAGCGCTTTGGAGCAGGTTTTCATCAAGAATCTCTCTGTACTTTGCTGTGTTCATCTTTCCCTCGATCCTGACTAGTTTCCCAGCACCTGCCGCTGAAAAACATCTCCACAGCATGATGCTTCAACCACCATGCTTCATCGTAGGGATGGTGCCAGGTTTCCTCCAGACGTGACACTTGGCATTCAGGCCAAAGAGTTCAATCTTGGTTTCATCAGACCACAGAATCTTTTTTCTCATGGTCTGAGAGTCCTTTAGGTGCCTTTTGGCAAACTCCAAGTGGGCTTTCATGTGCCTTTTACTGAGGAGTGGCTTCCGTCTGGTTAATCTACCATAATGGCCTGATTGTTCCAGAAGGACAACCATCTCTGCAGATCTATGGAGCTCTGTCAAAGTGACCATCGGGTTCTTGGTCACCTCCCTGACCAAGGCCCAAAATGTGGAAAAAGGGAAGGTGTCAATACTTTGTGAAGGCACTGTAATTTAAGAAGTAAATCCTCTTCAGGATCGTGTCCTGCTCTCAGGACGGTTGAGAGCAGGACATGATTAGCATGACGTTGTAAGTAACAAGAACATTTCCCAGGACATAGACATATCTTATCTGGGCAGAAAGCTTAAATTCTTGTTAATCTAACTGCACTGTCCAATTTACAGTAGCTATTACAGTGAAATAATACCATGCTATTGTTTGAGTAGAGTGCACAGTTTTGTACTTGAAAATGTATCAATAAAGCAATAGGCACATTTGGGCAGTATTGATCCAACATTTTGAACAGTAATACAATGGTTTGTTGTATCAGTCGAAAACTTTGCACATACACTGATGCCATCTAGTGGCCAAAATCTAAATTGCGTCTGGACTCCTAAGTAATATTATGACCTTTCTCTTGCATTTCAAAGATGATGTGACAAAACAAAACGCATGTTTTTTTCTTTGTATTACCTTTAACCAGATCTAATGTGTTATATTCTCCTACATTCATTTCACATTTCCACAAACTTCAAAGTGTTTCCTTCCAAATGGTATTAAGAATATGCATATCCTTGCTTCAGGTCCTAAGCTACAGGCAGTTAGATTTGTGTATGTCATTTTAGGCGAAAATAAAAAAAAAGGGTCCAATCCTTAAGAGGTTAAGAAACCGTATTAGGAGCCACTCTGGCCACCATGTAGACTAGATATCATAGCCTGTAATATTGTCAGGCATTACATGCATTTGAGAAAAGATGCAAGTGTATCTACATGTATTTTAAATATATTTAGGATAAGAGAATTGGATAAGAGAACACATAGTCAAATGACGAGACAGCAGCTGGAGTTGGAGCAGCAGTGTTCTCTGGGGTAATCCATGTCTCCGTCAGGGCCAAAACATCTAGCGATTGAAGGGCAGCATAGGCTAGATGAGCTCAGCCTTGCTGAACACAGATTGGCAATTCCAAACGCTGACAGAGCTGAAGTCCCAGCCCATGAGATGTTCTTTCTATGGCGCTCGTAAGATTAATTACAGCAGAAAATGATGACAATGTGCTTACTACTAAACTAATATGATCCATTATCGGACTCAATTAAGCACACTACATGACAATCACATTCATTATAATTCTCTTCTCTATAAATTAACTAATTACATGATAGTTTCCACTTTTCTCCATCATTGCCATCATGCAGAGCGTATTTCACAAATATTTAATTTCTTATGAATTTCTTGTTGCAGGACCATTAACTCAATTGATGAATCTAATGATTAACGATAGTGTTGAGATATGTGACAAATTGTCATCTAACATATTGATAAATTGCTTTCGCACATGTCACCATCCCATCCTATACAATCTATTCCACCACGCCCAGAAATCTGCTCCTTTTATTCTCTGTACCCAACGCACTAGACGACCAGTTCTTAATGCCTTCAGCCGTGCCCTAATCCTACGCCTCCTTTGTTCCTCTGGTGATTTTGAGGTTAACCCAGGTCCTGTTGCTCCCAGCATTACACCTATTCCCCAGGCGCTCTCATTTGTTGACTTCTGTAACCGTAAAAGACTTGGTTTCATGCATGTCAACATTAGAAGCCTCCTCCCTAAGTTTGATTTATTCACTGCTTTAGCACACTCCGCCAACCCGGATGTCCTAGCTGTGTCTGAATCCTGGCTCAGGAAGGCCACTAAAAATTCGGAAATTTCCATCCCCAACTACAATATTTCCCGTCAAGATAGAACTGCCAAAGGTGGCGGAGTTGCAATCTACTGCAGAGATAACCTGCAGAGTTCTGTCATATTGTCCAGGTCTGTGCCCAAACAGTTTGAGCTTCTACTCTTAAAAATCCACCTTTCCAGAAATAAGTCTCTCACCGTTGCCGCCTGTTACAGACCCCCCTCAGCTCCCAGCTGTGCCCTGGACTCCATATGTGAATTGATTGCCCCCCATCTATCTTCAGAGTTTGTACTGTTAGGTGACTTAAACTGGGATATGCTTAACACCCCGGCTGTCCTTCAATCTAAGATAGATGCCCTCAATCTCACACAAATTATCAAGGAACCCACCAGGTACAACCCAAAATCCGTAAACATGGGTACCATCATTGATATCATCCTGACTAACTTGCCCTCCAAATACACCTCCTCTGTTTTCAACCAGGATCTCAGCGATCACTGCCTCATCGCCTGCGTTCGCAATGGGCCTTCATTATATATTCGTCGCCAAACCCACTGGCTCCAGGTCATCTATAAGTCTTTATTAGGTAAATCCCCGCCCTATCTCAGCTCACTGGTCACCATAGCAACACCCACCCGTAGCATGCGCTCCAGCAGGTATATCTCACTGGTCACCCCCAAAGCCAACACCTCCTTTGGCCGCCATTCCTTCCAGTTCTCTGCTGCCAATGACTGGAACGAATTGCAAAAATCATTGAAGCTGGAGGTTCCTATCTCCCTCACTAACTTTAAGCATCAGCTGTCAAAGCTGCTTATCGATCACTGCACCTGTATATAGCCCTTCTGTAAATAGCCCACACTACTACCTCATCCCCATATTTATTTGTATTATTTTTCGCTAATCTTGCACTCCAGTATCTCTATTTGCACATCATAATTTGCACATCCTTCATTCCCGTGTTAATGCTAATCAGTAATTTATATCACCACTATGGTCTATTTATTGTCCTACCTCCTAACCTTATTGCGTTTTGCACAACATTTTGCACTCTGTATATAGATTTTCTATTGTGTTTTTGACTATGTTTGTTTACTGTGTAACTCTGTGTTGTTGTTTTTGTCGCACTGCTTTGCTTTGTCTTGGCCAGGTCGCAGTTGCAAATGAGAACTTGTTCTCAACTGGCCTACCTGGTTAAATAAAGGTGAAATAAAAAAATAAAATAAAAAATCCCATAACTGCATCTTTCTGCATTGTACTAACAAAAATCTGTTACACATAATTCTTCAATACACTATGTAACAATGACATTGAAACTATCCTACATGAGTTCAATCATTGTGAAAAGAAGTTTGGTGGTGGTACAGAGCTGTTACTGTTAGGCTATGGGTTCGGGAAGTAAGATAATGCATTCAGCTGGTACAATTTTTAATTTAACTAGGCAAGTCAGTTAAGAACAAATTCCTATTTACAATGACAGCCAAGGAACAGTGGGTTAACTGCCTTGTTCGGGGGACAGAACGACAGATTTTTACCTTGTCAGCGCAGAGATTTGATCCAGCATACTTTCAGTTACGGGCCCAACACTATAACCACTCGGCTACCTGCCGCCTCAGTACAATACTGTGTGTACTCCATTAAGTTATGAGGTAGTCACGCTTATCACTAAAAACCCAACAGACGTCACATTGCATTATTACTCCAGAGTTCTAAACTGATCCAATGACCCTGTACTAATCACGAGAGAAATTAATAGCTAATTTTCTCTTTCCATTGTCCAGTGCATTTCAGCTTCTCTTTGTCAGGCCCCAACTCTCTTTCCGCCCCATCTGAAATATTCATATTCTCAAATGAATGCTCTATTGCCCTGTTATGAGGAGGAAAAATGTATGAGTTTGACCTGATAGATAATAAACATCCACTAACACACCAGCTCACAATTCAGCAGAGGGAAAGTGATTCCATTATTCAGTCTTCCAAAAGAAATAACAACACAATTTTACAGGGAGGATTTGTTCCTTGGGAACATTAGCATATTCATGTGACAGAAGTGCAGATCAATGGACAAAGCCTCTGTATTAGTCCAAACCAAGGAGTACTAGTTCTGCCATGGAGGGCGCAGACCCACTGAGCTGAGGCTAAATATGTAGTCTCCATCTCTTCCATGGCCTCCTGCTGTGTCATCCCACACCCATGTGCGGTCAACCATACAGTTTCTAGAGCAACTGGGCTACTCTTCACAGCTACACGATAGCTGAGCTAATTCATGTTACCTCCCGCCTCTTGGAAGATGAAAACTTCGGTCCCTCTTGACTCGCAATAAAGAGAGATGAAATACAGTGAAACCGTGGAGGATTGCAGAAGCTTTTTAACTGTCTCTTTAATTAGTAAGAGAAGTACAGTTATGGAACCTAGCTGTAAATGCACACTATTTCATTGTTCCAACTGCTCCACTATCATATTAACACCTTGTTTACTCCTCTCCATTACAGAATGCCAGCAGACCAGACCGCTGGAAAGTCTCTGAGTTCTAAATTATTCACATTTTGTTTAGGCTTCTTTTTCAATGGGAGTGTACCTCATGGATTTTCATGGCTAAATGATCTCACTGGTGATGTTGAATAAAAGTCTCTGAGCTAGCTTTAAGAGGATCTATTTGGTAGTGTAGAGCCCTCTGTCCAGTGGTGCCAGACAAAGGAGAGCAAATTTTCAGTTTGGTAAACAACTTTGTAATTAGAGTCATTGATTACACACCTGGCTCCGTTTGCACAGCCAACATTTAGTCAATCCAATTTCCAGTTCATTACAGGCAGTTGTTTCTCTAATATAGCCTCAGAAGTGACGGAGGATTTGGATTTAAGATGTGGATACTTACAACAATGCTAGGCATTGTCAGGCAAGTGCAAATGTACAACAAAATAGCCATGTGAGTGAACACACGTAGTCAGAGTGCTTCAATAATAGGCTACCATTTTCATGTCCCCGTTATTATAAACATTTGGTATTTGTTTCATTAGTCCATTCTGGGCATAGTCCCAAAATGTCGAGCTTTTCCTTTAACTCCATAAGTATGCACTGTATATATGATCTTGTGGAGTTTTTGTTATGACCATGTGACTTGACCTGGTATCAATAGAGCTCAGAGCTTTTCCTGGTCAGATCACATAGTAACATACGGTATTATGAAAGCATAAAGTGATAGTGAAATGAAACATTGCCCTAAAAATACATGAAATTATGTAACCATAAAAATAATGTGTTAATGTATGTACTTGGGATGTTGAGTTGCAGTTCCTTAGACCGCCACTCTGGAGCAGTAAACCTTTAGGCTGCAGGTATAGACGGGTACGTTGTTTAGCAACAAAACCAATGCGTGCGCAACTTTGGGGCAAAACAACCGTCAACTCCAAAGGATTATAGACAACATGTGAACTATATTTTGTCTCCAAATGTTTATTGAAAACATAAATACATTTGCACAATAAGCACTTGTTGTCTCTCATCTACATTGTTATAGTTGTTGTTTAGCTAGCTAGCGAATTTCAGCCATATTAGACGTGATATATCAAAACACCTCAAAACAAGATCGATTTCCCACATGGCAGCTTCTTGTCATTGCCCCATTTCGTGACATTGTCGTCTATGGCTGTGGTTGGAGGCGTGTCCAACCCACAGGAGCCATCTTGAGTTAGGCTGCATGTCCATGAGAAGAGCCTATCATTGTTCTCCTCCAAGAGGGATTTCAGACCTATTTTCTCCTTTATTCCACACTCTGTTGATGGAAAATGAACATTGAATAGTTCAGAGCCAAATGTTTCCATTGGACCTTTTGATTTCTGTTGGATTATTGACTTCATACTTGGGGTTGCGTTGGGATGACTTTCTGTGAGGGTTTTTCCAGTGGATTATTTCTACTTCCTTGGATTTAGACTTCCTTTCAAAGACTCTCAAAACCCATTGGATGAGAAAGCCAGAGGTCCCACCCTTCTGACCTTCTCCTCCAATTAGTTTTGAGAAGGAGACGAGTAGAGAGGAGAGAGGGCGTGAGGAGTATGCAATTGATAAAAGGCGAAAGACTCACTGGCAATTTTGTGGTTTATGCAAGTTTGTTACAACATAGTCAGGAATCCTGGTCCTACCATAGTCACTGCTGAGAAGCCGTGTAGTTATAGGGATTCACCCTCTCAGTGGGGAGTCACAGCTCCATTCCCATAACAAGTAGAACCATAGTCTTGGGTCCATCTGTTGCAGTTTTATTTAGCGGTGGAATTGTTGCTCAAGGTTTTATTTAGCCACTGAAAGCAACTGGGTCATTCTCAATCCTCTGAGATCTAAACTCAATGTCACCTGCTGAGACAAAGTAGGATTGGCCCTATTCAACCCCAGAGCACTGCACATAGGGTCTGTAGTAGTGCAGGGCATGGTTTAATTCTCCAGAGGCTGATCTGTAACACCCTCCACCGATATAAACCACTCATGCGCTGCTTTTCATTCTTCCCTTTTCTTTAGTAGTTCTTCATTTCCTTCACGCTGTCTTGTTAAAGCCACGGCTGGTGGCTTAAAAAGTTCAACTTGGCCTAGTTGTTGCTCAGTCAGTCAGTGTGAGACCTGGAGTGTATTCATTAGTGCAAACCATAGCAAACCGAAAATGAGAGTTTCTTATCGGACAAATTGACGTAGGCACCTCCCCGTTGTGGGCCGTTTGCTTCCATTTTGTTCCTAGTGAACAGGAGGTGTGTGATGAGTCTGGTGGGTCGGGATCCGGGGCCAGGGGACTCCTCCTGCGACCTGTCAGCTTGTCTGTAATTACAGAAGGTAAATTACCCATGGCCTTTTCATGCGGAGCATGCAACAGTTGAATAGGGCTATTGGTCTCGCCTCACAAATAATCTATCAAGTCATTGAATATTGAGCCTGCTGGGGCCAGCCATAAGAGGTTAGCATTTGCATATTGAAGGAAATGGGCTGATTGGGAAAACTGCGTCATTTGAATAGCCTGTGTGTGAAGTTGGAAAAGAAGTGAGCAGATTAATAATAATAAAAAACATTCCCTTTAGGACTCGGGTGTACTTTATCCTAATCTGCTTTTTAATTGAGATATAAAGGGGGTATGGCTGTGAGCCATCCTCATTGGAGGGATATTTGAGCTTTGACAATTTAAATAGATGACCTATGGGCAGCAGGCAGCCTAGCGGTTAGACCATTGAGCCAGTAACTGAAAGGTTACTGGTTTGAATACCTGAACTGACGTACCCTTGAGCAAGGCACTTAACCTTAATTTACTCCAGGGGCACTGTACTACTATGGCTGACCCGGTAAAAAACACATTTCACTGCACCTATCCGGTGTGCTGTAGGTGACTATAAAAACACATACATTTTTTTCTAAGGTACCACTATTTATTGGCTAAATTTTTATGTCGAAACAGGGCCCATATTCATAAAGCATCTCAGAATATGAGTGCTGATCTGGGATCAGTTTTCCTTTTAAGATCATAATGAATAAGATAATGTCGACAGGGTGGACCGGATCCTGGATCAGCACTCCTACTCTGAAACACTTTGTGAACACAGGCCCTGGTGTTATCCAAAGATAGATGGACACACTCCTCAGCACCCTGACAGGCATGCCTTGCATGGTAAATTAGTTTATATCAGCAGTAAACATCATCAAGGGCATGCCTTTCATGGTAAATTAGTTTATTTCAGCAGTAAACATCATCAAGGGCATGCCTTTCATGGTAAATTAGTTTATTTCAGCAGTAAACATCATCAGGGACATGCCTTTCATGGTAAATGAGTTTATATCATATCAGCAGTAAACATCATCAAGGGCATGCCTTTCATGGTAAATTAGTTTATATCAGCAGTAAACATCATCAAGGGCATGCCTTGCATGGTAAATTAGTTTATATCATATCAGCAGTAAACATCATCAAGGGCATGCCTTGCATGGTAAATGAGTTGATATCATATCAGCAGTAAACATCATCAAGGGCATGCCTTGCCTTACCTTGATTCCTCTGAGCATTCATTTGAATTCCTTGGCTTTATGCTCACAATTATAGACAGCTATGAATAGGTCTTTATCAATAAAACGCCACTAAGGTGTAGAGCGTTCGATTTGCCTGCTGGCGGGCAAGGAGACCCCAGCTCCACTAAAACCAACTGCGTGCCGTTTTCAAGAGATTGTTAAATAAGTCTTTACTATTTGGTTGTAGTATCGTCACCTCTTGAAGAACTTTAGTCAGAACACATTTTATTTATTATTCCATGCAAAACAAATGTACACATTTACCTCCATCATCAGTGTTCTTCAGCAATTAACTTCATCCTTCTGATTCAGAGGGGTTGGGTTAAACGCAGAAGACACCTTTTCTTGATCAGTACACAAACACATTATCATGTCATTTCAGATACGTGAAGGTTGCCTCATGATTGGCCACCATTAATTGGATATTTGAGTGATATAAATGGTGGTTTAAGTTAATTGCTCATCCTTGTGTGTTCTGGAGGGCGTATTTGCCGTACTGTTAGTGTTTAATCACGATTACTACTGACAGTCATGATATGCTACATTGATTGATGGACCACGTCAAATTGACTAGCTAGCAGATCACATCAATATGGCTAATTAACAAGCTAACATTCAGGGGATAAACTAGATGGCTATATCCAAATATTGTTTTATTTTGCTATAGTGGTGATGACAGTAGTCCGACTGACAACTTTACCAGGACGATGTCAAGCTCTTTCCAAAAACCTAATCTCTGATGAAGCAAACTAAATTACACGTTGTTTGCTTAGCTAGCTAGCTACATGCCAAATGGATAGGCTACCCTCACATATCTGGAATTACATTATCAATTGATGTTTACTGGTCATGAAAAGCATGCAGTTACTTCCTGGTATAACTAAATGTGAAGTTCTGACTATACTTGTCAAGAAGTGATAATACAGTATTAAAACCAAATAGTTGTAACATGTATTTAACAATCCCTTGAAAACGGCACGTAGCTAGTTGTTAATGGTTTTAGCGGAGCTGGGGGCTCCTTGACCCCCAGCATCCAAATTGAACGATCTGCACGTATTGTAACATTTTATTGATAACAACCTATAGCCTCTGACATGAAAGAAATGTTCACACTCAAGTCAGACATTCCCACAAAGCAGATCAGGACGTTGCGGCTGACTTGGTATGCCGTCTATGGGTTGTGAGCGACAGGAAGCATCCAGTAAGATTCTTAGCGTTCTGCTGTTTTAAATTATCATTATGCTGCTGTGGTAGGTGGCCACACACTGGACACATCTGTTGGTAATCATGTTGGCAGATTGATAAAGTGAGAAGTATAACCTTCTGAAGTGTCGCTAGGGGACAGTGGCTGCGGGCCTGCATTCATCAGCTCCATGTCTCCTGTCAGTAATAATATGAAATAGCAAACCATTTAGACGTAGAGAGCATACAATACCACGCTCAGAGATATTCACCATGCAACAAGGTGCGGAACAAGGGTTTATTTGATAATCATATTTCATTAGGGTCATATTGAATATGATTATGTGCCTGTAGTGAGATTACAGGCATGAGCTACAGGCATAATACCGGCATCATTGTTTTCATTTAATTTTGTCGACTACTAAATATTTTTTAAACCTCCTGCTTTGGGCAGAATGTGTACATTTTTAGTTCATACATGCATAATCTATAAACAGAAAGCTTATTTTTCCTGGAATCTGTGCTGTGCCATTTTCCAAAATGTTTCCCCACGAGAGACAGTAATCTCTCCTAGTAATTCAAGTTCTAGACAATGAGGTCCAGCCCCTCGCCATTTGAGTGACATCTAGCAAGATGCACACACAGCAGAGCGAGAGAGAGATAGAGAGAGAGAGAGAGCAATGACATGGTGCACATATTTGCACATATGTGACACAATTTTCGGTCACCACTTTTGGCTCGTGAATGCTTCTTTCAGAACTACTGGCTTAAAAGTATACAAAAGTACCGGAGAATCTCTTTAAGCTATGTAAAGCAACATAATAACTTATTTCACATTAACCAAGATGTGTTGTTGCTGCATGTGTCTGAAGCATTTGATGTTGATGAATTCTGTCATTTCATCCAAGTATAATGGTTTCTGGGAAGACAAAAAATGAGCTAAAATTGGAGTCAGCCATGCGACACCACCTGATGCCGCCTATGTTCTACCACCAGTAGTGCAGTCTGACAGAGTCATGTGGTCTCTAATGTATTTCTCATTAGTCTGAATAATGAGGAGGCTTCACAGGCAACAGTGTTCGAGGAATATTCACATTCGTGAAAAAAACTAACAAACACTAACAATTAGCTTTATGTTGATACAGAGGATACTAGACACATGTAACGCCTATGCCTTCTACGTGCTCCTCCATCCCCGGCGCTCCGGCTCGCCGGTATACTAACCACCGGCACGAGTATGACGGCAGCCGCACTCACGCGCCCACACCTGATGCCCATCCCCTGATTCCACACGCACACACACACCAGTTTCCACTTGCTTGATAGCACTCCCTACAGTTGAAGATAGAAATGTACATACACTTTAGCCAAATACATTTAAACTGTAGGCCAGTTAGGATCACCACTTTATTTTAAGAATGTGAAATGTCAGAGTAATAGCAGAGAGAATGATTTATTTCAGCTTTTATTTCTTTCATCACATTCACAGTGGGTCAGAAGTTTGCATACACTCAATTAGTATTTGGTAGCATTGCCTTTAAATTGTTTAACTTGGGTCAAACGTTTCGGGTATCCTTCCACAAGCTTCCCACAATAAATTGGGTGAACTTTGGCCCATTCCTAATGACAGATGTAACTGGTGTAACTGAGTCAGGTTTGTAGGCCTCCTTGCTCGCACACGCTTTTTCAGTTCTGCCCACAAATTCTCTATAGGATTGAGGTCAGGGCTTTGTGATGGCCACTCCAATACCTTGACTTTGTTGTCCTTAAGCCATTTTGCCACAACTTTGGAAGTATGCTTGGGGTCATTACCCATTTGCGACCAAGCTTTAACTTCCTGACTGATGTTTGAGATGTTGCTTCAATATATCCACATAATTTTCCTTCCTCATGATGCCATCTATTTTGTGAAGTGCACCAGTCCCTCCTGCAGCAAACACCCCCACAACATGATGCTGCCACCCCCTTGCTTCAAGGTTGGGATGGTGTTCTTCGGCTTGCAAGTCTACCCCTTTTTCCTCCAAACATAACGATGGTCATTATGGCCAAACAGTTCTATTTTTGTTTCATCAGACCAGAGGACATTTCTCCAAAAAGTACGATCTTTGTCCCCATATGCAGTTGCAAACCGTAGTCTGGCTTTTTTATGGCGGTTTTGGAGCAGTGGCTTCTTCCTTCCTGAGCGGCCTTTCAGGTTATGTTGATATAGGACTCGATTTACTGTGGATATATATACTTTTGTACCTGTTTCCTCCCGCGTCTTCACAAGGTCCTTTGTTGTTGTTCTGGGATTGATTTGCACTTTTCGCACCAAAGTACGTTCATCTCTAGGAGACAGAACGCGTCTCCTTCCTGAGCAGTATGATGGCTCCATGGTCCTATGGTGTTTATACTTGCGTACTATTGTTTGTACAGGATAACGTGGTACCTTCAAGCATTTGGAAATTGCTCCCAAGGATGAACCAGACTTGTGGAGGTCTACAATTTTTTTTCTGAGGTCTTGGCTGATTTCTTTAGATTTTCCCATGATGTCGAGCAAAGAGGCACTGAGTTTGAAGGTAGGCCTTGAAGTACATCCACAGGTATACCTCCAATTGACTCAAATGATGTCAGCTAGCCTATCAGAAACTTCTAAAGCCATGACATAATTTTCTGGAATTTTCCAAGCTGTTTAAAGGCACAGTCAACTTAGTGTATGTTAACGTCTGACCCACTGGAATTGTGATATAGTGAATTATAAGTGAAATAATCTGTCTGTAAACAATTGTTGGAAGAATTACTCGTGTCATGCACAAAGTAGATGTCCTAACCGACTTGCCAAAACTATAGTTTGTTAACATGAAATCTGTGGAGTGGTTGAAAAATGACTTTTAATGACTTCAACCTAAGTGTATGTAAACTTCCGACTTCAACTGTATGTTCCCTCCCTCAGTAGTGCGTGTGAATTATTGTTCTGAGCTTCATCTCATTCATTGTTTCAGTGTGTTATTAAATTGTCAGTTCTCTGCGTCGCTCGTTCTTATTTAAATGTTGTGTTCGACCTCCTCCTTTCTGTGCTCAACACTCGCACTCGCACATCTGCTCTAAATTACCCCAGACTGGGGACAATACCACACTGTGTGTCTCATGCTTCAAACAGGCTTCAGTAATTAAATGGGAATTCATCAGTTTTCTCTCACCGTACATTTGTCGGTAGACCACATTCACAAAATGTACGATGGCATCTTCAGAATGGCAGTATTGACCTGTGTGACTGATGGCAGGGTTTGCTAGGAAGCCTACAAGGTAAGCACACTCCATGACGGCTGTGTGTTAACCCTTTACATGTACGTGTGCTTAGTGTGGGAGATGAAAAACGTATATAATAAAAATGTGTTCAGTTGAGATCATTCTCTCCACGTTCTTTAGTCTCTCTCAAAGTCCGTCCGTCCCTCTCTCTCTCTCTCTTTCTCTCTCTCTCTCTCACTCTCTCTCACGCTCTTTGATCACTCTACCTGGTTTAGATTTTGTTTTGTACTTTGATTTGTGGTTTTGACATATTGCATCCATTTTAGAGAACTGCAATGTATGACACTGTGAATTTCTTGGTGATACTGCAATATTTTTCATGAATGTGATTTTTAAAAGTATTTGCATGAGAGCTTCTTCATGTTACCTCAATTTATCACAGCCTCGGGTAATAAATGTCATACAATTTAAAGAAAGCAGCCAAGCCATCATGATATATGATATAATTACATTCTTAGTATCTAACCATGGTTGCAAAGTTGAGGAAACTAAATAATTTAGCATCTAGTTTATTATGAATCATTTATCGACTACATCAGTTCAATCCCTTCTCATGTAATGGGATTTTCAATATCAGAGAGAGGCACTTTCAATCACAGCCACTCCCTAATTGGGTAAACAATACAACAACCAATTAGAAGTTAGATCAACCCATTAGGATGCTAAGCTTATTCGGCTCACCACTTGTGTCAGGGCACTACGCCACAGTTGCATATATAGCCTCATATAGCCTCGTTATTGTTATTTTATTGTGTTACTATTTTTATTGAATTTTTTTACTTTAGTTAATTCAGTAAATATTTTCTTAAGTCTATTTTCTTAAAACGGCATTGTTGGTTAAGGGCTTATAAGTAAGCATTTCACTGTAAGGTCTACACCCGTTGTATTCGGCGCATGTGACAAATAAAATATGATTTTATGATTCACTTCCTGTTTAGTGCACAAATGAGATGACACAAATATTTAGCTAAAGGGAGACTGTATTGCTGAATCAGGTTTCTAGGGGTAGAAGAAGAAGCATAAGTATTACAAAACGGAAGACTTTTTGAGATGCCACCATTTCGTTATTGTAAGGAATGGCAAACGGACTAGTGGTTTGATTAGTCTTTTCCCAAATGTTCAGAGCTTTCCTGGTCTCACAGCAGATAGCCTCGCTGTCTGCCCTGTATGCTCTTCCAGCAGCTCTTAATAGGCTTCAGACTGTCGACACAGTTGGGAAAACCACTGCTTCCAACAGTAAACTTTTATGAATGACCCAAATAGAACGTACAGCATCATTAAACTGTGGTTTACCTCTGAGCATCTTGAGGGAGTTGAAAGGCTAACTCCATAAAAACATACAGACTTAACTGGCAACCTGGAAACTGTGGCTGGACCATACGCTAGCAGGATATGCTGGAGATGTCTAGGGATGTCTACTTTAGGGGTTGTTGGAAGAAAAACATGTTGTTAACAAGTGCATACACATATTTGTGAACAAAAATGAAGACAGCGTATTTCACTCCTTCAACATCAAACTCAATGTAGGTGTACAATATGTCCAAGTTCGGTAACACTTGCTTTTGCACCTAAATTGCTTACACCTATGCCTCGTTGGGCGTTGTCATGTGATCTCATTTCCGGGCGAGAGTATCTGCTGGCGTCGCGCTTTACTGCCGTTTCTCCCTGGTACCTGTTTAGTAACAGTGTTTACTCGTCTATTTTTCATTAAGCAATTATTTTTGTCCACTTTCACTAGTGGAGCTTTTGTGACTTTTACAACATTGGCTAATTAATGATAACAAGCTTGCTAGTTGACTGCAAGCCGACCTCCTTTAACCCAAATCCAGATAGCTGATGTTCTGAAAGAGCTGCAAAATCTGGTCCCCTACAAATCTGCTGGCCTAGACAATCTGGACCCTTTCTTTCTAAAATTATCCGCCACAATTGTTGCAACCCCTATTACTAGCCTGTTCAACCTATCTTTCGTATCGTCTGAGATTCCTAGAGATTGGAAAGCTGCCGCGGTCTTCAAAGGGGGAGACACTCTAGACCCAAACTGTTACAGACCTATATCCATCCTGCTCTGCCTTTCTAAAGTCTTTCTAAACAAACCGATCACTGACCACTTCGAATCCCACCGTACCTTCTCTGCTATGCAATCTGGTTTCCGAGCTGGTCATGGGTGCACCTCAGCCACGCTCAAGGTACTAAACGATACCATAACTGCCATAGATAAAAGTACTGTGCAGCCGTCTTCATCGACCTGGCCAAGGCTTTCGACTCTGTCAATCACCGCATTCTTATTGGCAGACTCAACAGCCTTGGTTTCTCAAATGACTGCCTTGCCTGGTTCTCCAACTACTTCTCAGATAGAGTTCAGTGTGTCAAATCGGAGGGACTGCTGTCCGGTCCCCTGGCAGTTCAATTCTTGGGCCGACTCTATTCTCTATATATATCAATGATGTCGCTCTCGCTGCTCGTGACTCTCTGATCCACCCCTACACAGACTATACCATTCTGAATACATCTGGCCCCTCTTTGGACACTGTGTTAACCTCCAAACGAGCTTCAATGCCATACAACACTCCTTCTGTGGCCTCCAACTGCTCTTAAATGCTCTTAAATGCTAGTAAAACTAAATGCATGCTTTTCAATTGAACGCTGCCCGCACCGGCCCACCGTACTATCATCACTACTCTCGACGGGTCTAACTTAGAATACGTGGACACCTACAAATACCTAGACGTCTGGTTAGACAGTAAACTCTCCTTCCAGACTCACATTAAGCATCTCCAATCCAAAATTAAATCCAGAATCGGCTTCCTATTTCGCAACAAAGCCTCCTTCACTCATGCTGCCAAACATGCCCTCGTAAAACTGACTAGTCTATCACAGTGCCATCCGTTTTGTTACCAAAGCCCCATATACTACCCACCACTGCGACCTGTACGCTCTCGTTGGCTGGCCCTCACTACATATTTGTCGCCAAACCCACTGGCTCCAGGTCATCTATAAGTCTTTACTAGGTAAATCCCTGCCTTATCTCAGCTCGCTGGTCACCATAGCAACACCTATCCGTAGCCTGCGCTCCAGCAGGTATATTTCACTGGTCATCCCCAAAGCCAACACCTCTTTTGGCCGCTATTCCTTCCAGTTCTCTGCTGCCAATGACTGGAACGAATTGCTAAAATCATTGAAGCTGGAGACTACCATCTCCCTCAATAACTTTAAGCATCAGCTGTCAGAGCAGCTTTCCGATCACTGCATCTGTATACAGCTCATCTGTAAATAGCCCACCCTACTACCTCATCCCCATATTGTTATTTTTGTTCATTTGCACTCCAGTATCTCTATTTGCACATCATCATCTGCACATCTCTCATTCCAGTGTTAATGCTAATTTGTAATTATTTCGCCACTGTGGCCTATTTACTGCCTTACCTTCCTAATCTTACTACATTTGCACACACTGTACATAGATTATCTATTGTGTTATTGACTGAACGTTTGTTTACTGTGTAACTCTGTGTTGTTGTTTTTGTTGCACTGCTTTGCTTTGTCTTGACCAGGTCGCAGTTGTAAATGAGAACTTGTTCTCAACTGACCAACCTGGTTAAATAAAGGAGAAATAATAAATAAAAATAAATAATAAAATAAACCTCTGTTTCTGGACTGCGCTGCTGTGATCAACTCCACCTGCCTGGATTCTTCCTCTGATCACTGTTCTCCTGGTTCCCTGACCCACCTTTGGATTATTGTCTTGGAATGTATCTATTTTGGATTTCCCTCGCCATAGCTCCCTATCGGGTTACCCTCTTTGACTCTCCCGCGGCCCGGTGTAGCTCCCGCCTCCCCCTTCTTATTCACCGGCTAGCTCTGCATCCTCTCCCCTGAAACGCTTCTCTCCCTGGCTCTCGCTCTGGTAACCCAGCCTCCCCGCTTTTGCCATTGTGTGTGCCCCAGCAGTCAATCTCATTGTGTCAATTTCTGCTCTCTCTTTGCTTTTGTTCTGCCGGCAAAGGTTGTGTTTCAGATGTGTTTTGACGGTGGGTTCTAGTGCTAGCAGGTTAAGAGTAGGTTAGTTAGGCTCTGGCTTGCTGCTTTACCGACAGTGGGGGTTTCTGTGTGGATTTATCTAACGTTTTAATTAATCTAAATCGCTGTCATGCACCTGGCCACTGGCTTTTCTCTGTTATTCCTGTTTGGGCTCTGCCCTGGATGACGATGGTTTCCCCCTCCCTGTTTTTTCCAGACCAAATACTACTTCCGCTTGATTTTGTCACCTGAATAATAACTATCGGCTCTCCTCTGATGTACTTATCCCTGACGGATCATCATGCATCCTACGTAGACGCCGTGACCTGCATCATGGCTCACATCGCAACTGGGCTGTCAACTATACTACTTGTAGCAACATTAACTCTCTCTGGTCTCACTCACGCCCTGCTCCCAATCCATCATCTCCTACTGTAAACCATGACTGCCTATGCATTAATTAAAAATAAAACATTGAAATATTACATTTACATGAGTATTCAGACCACTTACTCAGTACTTTGTTGAAGCCCCTTTGGCAGCGATTCCAGCCTCAAGTCTTCTTGGGTATGGCGCTACAAGCTTGGCTCACCTGTATTTGGGGAGTTTCTCACATTATTCTCTGCATATCCTCTCAAGCTCTGTCAGGTTGGATGGGGAGCATTGCTGCACAGATATTTTCAGGTCTCTCCAGATATGTTCAATTGGGTTCAAATCCGGGCTCTGGCTGGGCCACTCAAGGACATTCAGAGACTTGTCCCGAAGCCACTCATGCGTTGTCTTGGCTGTGTACTTAGTCTTGTTGGAAGGTGAACCTTAGCCTTAGTCTGAGGTCCTGGAGCAGATTTTCATTAAGGATCTCTCTGTACTTTGCTCCATTCATCTTTCCCTCAATCCTGACTAGTCTCCCAGTCCCTGCCGCTGAAAATATCCCCACAGCATGATGCTGCCACCACCATGCTTCACGGTAGGGATGGTGCCAGGGCCAAAGCAAGGAAAACTGACTCTGTAGTGGACTGGCAATCTTCAGACAACTGAGAAACAGACGTACTATCTCGATGAAGAAAGCTAAATCAAGCAATTTTTAAAACTCTATCTCTGACTCTATGGGTGATTTTTGGAAAACAGTAAATGCACTGAAGTGGAAAAATTATTCATCTACCTTGCCTAAGTAAGTTCTGTCTGACTCTGGCATCATAACTAATATATACTTATGTGAAGGTGTGTCAGATGGAGTCTTCCCTCTGCCAGCCTCTAGCTGACTCGACAGTTAACCCATCAACTTCTAGTGAATCTTTGTTTTCATTTCAATATTGTGCTAGATTTGATTTAATTTACCTTTATTTAACAATGCAAGTCAGTTAAGAACTAATTCTTATTTACAATGACAGCCTACCCCGGCCAAACCTGGGCGACACTGGGCCAATCGTGCGCCTCCCTATGGGACTCCCACTCATGGCCAGATGTGATGCGGCCTAGAATTGAACCAGAGACTGCAGCAATGCCTCTTGCACTGAGATTCAGTGCCTTAGACCGCTGCGCCACTCGGGAGCCTAAGCCTTGCGAGAAGGATGAGGAAACCCACCCACTCCCACGCTTCACTGGATTCTGAGAACCGTTTATGGACGGGAAAGAGGCAGGATAGCTTGAGCCCTTTGCTCCCGGCGCCTGGTGCAGACCTCCGACAGATGGAGGAGCACAACTTTGCCAGGTCGCAGTTGCAAATGAGAACTTGTTCTTAACTGACCTACCTGGTTAAATAAAGGTGAAAAAAAAAAAAAAAACTTGATCCAGAGCAGGGACAGAAGGTTGCCAACTTCAACTTCTAAATCGTAGGAGTAGGCACTACGGTCGCAGACGCAGGCTCCGAACGGCAAAACGATTTGTTGTTTGTATCCGCTCCGGGCCTCTTGTTGGGAGTGTAGGCTGCTTTGCGGGAGGCCTCTGTCTTCGGCTTCCATGGCTCGTGACATGCGACCATCATTGATTACCATGTTCCTATCAGATGGGGGAGGAGAGGCAGAAGATGGCTCCCATGGTGAACGAACTCCGGGCAACACTGGCTAGTCGGATAACAACAAACGACAAGGTAGAGATGCATCCAACAAGTGCGAACGCCGTCCAGCCACCGGCATAGAAAACATTCCACTCTGCGTTTTCCCCAGTTTCTTTCATAGGCTGGTGACCTGCGTGATCAAGGAAGCCACCTCAAGCCTATAATCGTCGGCAAGGAAACAATTGTCCCGAATAAAAAGCATAGTAGATACAGCTCCTACAGCGCTGGAACTGTTTATTTATTTCTCCAGAGAAAGAGGGCCCCATTGCAAAATTCATCTGGGACTAACTTCGTTTCTCTACCAGAAGGTTGGTTGGCCCTCTTTGTAGGTTGATACATTGCTGTTTTCATTTATAAAGCCCTTTTACAAAATGTTCCACAAGTTACCACACCCGGTCTCAGGGATGGTTAACTCTGGAAATTCCTTTGGCCTCTTATTTGTGGAACAATCTTCAAAATGCTCTTATATTTGATGTGTTGGTGCCTCTAAGGCAATTCAGAAAGCTGATTGAGGACCTTATTACTGATGAATGTTGTTTGTTTTTTATGACTATGATTTTCATTCTACTTGCATTTTGCATTTAAATTGATGTGTGTATTTTCTGTAATTGATGTAATTCAGGGCTCATCTGTAAAATAGACCTTGGTCTCAGAATGACTCCCTGATAAAAAAAAAAAAGGTTAAATAAAAAAAATAATATTTAACCTCGTTAACAACCTGGTGATTTATTTTCTCTTAACCAAGTTGGTTATGGCTACTGTACCTGTGTCACCCCCACTGGTGGAGGCCTCGCTGTACTGTACAACTCTAAACTACTGTCTCCTAAACTGTCTCTCCTTACTGTCTCCTAAACTGTCTCTCCTTACTGTCTCCAAATCATCTTGCTCCATGACCACTATACTTGTGTACCATCCTCCTAAAGCTAATGATTCCTGTCTGAACTATCTGAACTACTCCCTATTGTTCTCCCACTCTCCCCCTGCTTACTGTTGCCTCAGATTTTATTATACATACTTGACCTCATCTGTTCTTTTGGCCTCAACCTAACTCATATTCCCCCCTCCCTGTTCCCACTGTCTAACCACAAGATCCTACATTTCTCTCTTACCTCATACCTTGCGGGGCTCCCAAGTGGCGCAGTGGTCTAAGACACTGCATCTCAGTGTTAGAGGCGTCACTACAGACAACCTGGTTCGACTCCAGACTGTATCACAACTGGCCATGATTGGGAGTTCCATAGGGCGGCACACAATTGGCCCAGCACTGTCCGAGTTGGGCCGGTGTAGGCCGTCTTTGTAAATAAGAATTTGTTCTTAATAACTGAGTAGATTAGTTAAATAAAGGTTAATAATAATACTTACAACACTGACAAATGCCTCATCTCCTTCTGCAACATCAAATCAGTTGACCCTCTCTGATGCCATCTGCTCTGCTCTGCCCCTTGAACACGCCCCCAACTCACCTTCTCACCAACTAAACCTGTCTCCTTCTCCTCCTCCTCGCCTCAGTTTACCCCTGAGCTCTGTGCCCTGAAGCAAGCTAGCTGCTGCTTGGGGAGCCTGACTGTCCACGCTGAGGCCTACAAACTCCACCTCTCCATTTACAGAGATGCCCTCCATGCTGCCAGGTTCACCTACTTCTCCAACATCATCATTCCACCAAGAACTCCTGGACTCTTCTCCACTGTCAGCAAACTACTTCAGCCCCCATGAAGACACATCCACTGAACTCTGCAACTCCTTCCTTCAGTTTTTTAAGGACAAAATAAAATCATCACTGACTGATCAATATCCCTCAGCCACCTCTAACCCCTGTCAACCTCCCAACACATGAAAAACGACTCTCTGAATTTGCCCCCATTGACTCTCCCTACATCTCAAAACTCCTCATGTCTTCCAAGACTACAACTTGCTCCCTGGATCCTATCCCCACTGTCTCATCAAAGCCTGCATCTTAAAAAAGCTAGGACTGGACACCAGCATTCTGAATAACTTCAGCCCTATTTCCAACCTCCCCTTCCTCTGGAACATACTGTTGCCTCCCAATTACAAACCCACCTGCTAATAAACAACATGTTTGAGCTTCTCCAGTCTGGTTTCCGCCAGACTAAAACTGCACTGCTCAAAGTTATCAATGACCTCCTCACCTCTGCTGATACTGGTGCTTTCAACATCCTGATTCTCCGCGACCTAACTGCCGCTTTGACACAGTGAGTAATTAGATCCTCCTCACCAGGCTGGAGGCTACAATCATACCTCACAAACAGGACCCACTAAACCTCCCACAATGGCCACACCTCAGACTCAACTGCAGTTATACAGGGTGTCCCCCAGGGCTCTGTGCTGGGTCCCTTACTCTTCATCATTTACATCCTCCCTTGGTCAGATCCTCCGTCACTTCAACCTTGACTTCCACTGCTATGCCGATGACACCCATATCTACCTCAGCACCTGATCCCTCCTCAACCCACCTCTGACCCACATTGAATCCTGCCTCTCTGCAATAAAAACATGGATGCAACAAAACTTCCTTAAGCTCAACAGTGATAAAACGGAACTCCTCCTCATATGCACCAAATGCACCCTCACCAAATCTGGCAACCTCAGCCTCACCATTGACGACACCACTATCTTTCCCTCCCTCCAACCTTGGCGTCATCCTGGACTCCAACCTCTCATTTGACCATCACACAAGACAGACTGTCAAATGCTAATTCTTCCCCCGATCCTGCCGCTGAAAACCTCATAGATCTCCTCCTGTCTTGACTACTGCAATTCACTAGTCTCGAGCATCAACTCAAGCTCCCTCCATAAGCTCCAAATGGTTCAAAACTCTGTAGCCCAACTCCTCACCTACACCAAGTCCTGGCAGCACATCACCCCTGTCCTCTGTGAACTCTACTGGCTCTCTGTCTCCCGATGCATTGATTAGACGATCCTCCTTCTGACCTTTACCACATTGCACCGCCCTTACCTCTCAGACCTTCTTCCCCCCCGCCAACCCACATGCACACTCCGTTCTGCCACAGC
Source organism: Thymallus thymallus (assembly GCA_023634145.1). Classification (NCBI taxonomy): domain Eukaryota; kingdom Metazoa; phylum Chordata; class Actinopteri; order Salmoniformes; family Salmonidae; genus Thymallus; species Thymallus thymallus. The sequence continues at coordinate 38,596,426 of CM042391.1, forward strand.
GGGCCACCTTGTCATCCCCAGGTCGAAGCTCCAGAGCTTCGGGACAGGGCCTTCTCTAGGGTTCTGGAACTTCCTCCCTCCAGTCATCCGTGACTCAGAGTACCATCACTATCTTTCAGTCCCTCCTAAAGCCTACCCATAAGCCCCCCACACCCCCCCCCCACACACCCCACACACACACAAACAAGCAAATAAATACAGTACTAAGACACTCCTCTCTTTACCATAGTGAGCAGCACCTAACCCTTACCCCACATCTTACTTTAAACCGGGTTCGTATCCAAATCCCAACCCATACTAAACCGGGTTCATATCCAAATCCCAACCCATACTAAACCGGGTTCATATCCAAATCCCAACCCATACTAAACCGGGTTCGTATCCAAATTCCAACCCATACTAAACCGGGTTCGTATCCAAATCCCAACCCATACTAAACCGGGTTCATATCCAAATCCCAACCCATACTAAACCGGGTTCGTATCCAAATCCCAACCCATACTAAACCGGGTTCGTATCCAAATCCCAACCCATACTAAACTGGGTTCGTATCCAAATCCCAACCCATACTAAACCGGGTTCGTATCCAAATCCCAACCCATACTAAACCGGGTTCGTATCCAAATCCCAACCCATACTAAACCGGGTTCGTATCCAAATCCCAACCCATACTAAACCGGGTTCGTATCCAAATCCCAACCCATACACTGATACACCACACTCTTTCCCTTCTTTGAGCCCCCCCCCCCTCTCTTTATTCATGTCTTGTTTAGTCTGATGTATTGTTTTGACTCCTGTTTTGTTGTTTTTCTTTTTAATTGATATATTTAGATATATATGTCCCATGTATTATTATTATTATTATTGTTATTACGAACACTGTAAGTATAAACAGCATGGTATTAATTAACATGTTTTTACATAGTAATTACCCTTTAATTGCATATTGATATTATTGATCAGTTTATCAGATACAAGTTAATCAGTTTACACTTTTTTTCTATCTTTGAAAGATAAGAAAGAATAAACAATTAAATTGAATTTATGGATCCTGAAGTCTTCTGATCCTCAGACTCGTTTAGTACTGTGTTTTCATGACATTGCTCTGAACCTTGACAGGCACTTTAGCAATACCACAGAGTATTCATTTTTACAATTTTGCAAAGTCAAAGATGAAAAATGGAAGAGAGATTCTGTTTCATCAACCTGGGAAGAATGCCTTTGTACTAAATAATATATTTCTCTGTGGCCGATGGCTCTCTCTCTGTGTCTGTCTGTCTCTCTCTCTCTCTCTCCCTCTCTCTCTCTCTCTCTCTCTCTCTCTCTTAAAAGGCATTGTAGATTGCTTAGCCTTAACTTACTGGCCTAGAAGAAAGCCTTGGTGGATTGGTCCACTGGGGGGAATATTTTATACAATTCTGTAGGTCCCTGCTCTTACCAATCTTTATTTTTCATCATTGTCTTCTTGTAAAGCACACATATGCAAAAGAAAGGAACTACGTAATGCACCTTATTTATTAATACCTTCAATATGCCAAGAAAGAGTACTACATAAAGTGCATTTGGCTCGTTTAAAATGTGTTCATCCTTCATGTTGAGATCCAGCTGGACAAACACACTCCAGCAGGAGATGGAGGATAGGGTCTATTATACTGTTCAGAGATATATTTTCACCCAGAGCAAAGACAGACTAGTCATAGAATTTTACTCTTGTGATATGTGTTGGTAAAATAGTACAAGAAGGGGTATAAAATAAAAAGGTGGAATATGTTTAGTGTTCTAGAATATTGGACCGTTGGCTTTCATACTATTCAAATTCTCAGCACAGGTCAAGCAATTTCTCCAACTGTCAACACATGCGTACCGGAGACACATTGTTTGGGAATTGTAGGGAGGTGATACGTTAAAACAGTTGTTGAAGGTAGGGAGAGAAGGAGATGGAAAAGAGAGAGAGAGAGAGAGAGAGAGAGAAAGAAAGAAAGAAAGAAAGAACGAGAGAGAGCGAGAGAGAGAGAGAGAGAGAGAGAGAAAGAAAGAAAGAAAGAAAGAAAGAACGAGACAGAGCGCGAGAGAGAGAGAGAGAGAGAGAGAGAGAGAGAGAGAGAGAGAGAGAGAGAGAGAGAGAGTGAGAGAGATAGAGAGAGAGAGAGAAAACTAGCGAGAGGATGGTGAAGAAAATAAATGTTGGCTGACTGATCGATTGGGGCTTCACTCAAAGAGCTCCAACAGTGCCTGAGAAAGTCTTCCCCAGTTAGGCCGATGTGACTTATGGGCACACGCTGGGCTTATACAAAAGGGAGTGTAACATGTGCTTTGAAAATCAAGAAGATCAGCCTGCACTCTGAAATTTCAACAAGGACACGTTTTGTCTGGGATATGACTGATGTGTTCGGTAATATTAACGACACTACTGTGAGGTGAAGAACTACAGTGACAAGGTTTTTCAGCACTGGATAGCAGGAGGTATTTAATTGAACCCTCCTTTTCTCAGAGGGTATTATAAGTAAGGAATTCTACAATAAATGGAATTTAGAGGAAGGCTTGATAGGAGTATGAATACATTTTTATGAGAAAAAATAGGAAAGCTTAAGTTACAATGAATAGACTACAGTTGATGTTCAGTTTTCCAAAGTCACAGGATGCTGGAACCCCTGTATAGTTCATAGTTTGTGTAGCTTTAATCTGATTACCCACCTAGACTGTATTGATTTAATACTTCCAAACACTGAGAAGTTTGAATAACCAGACAACAGCGATGCCACCTCAAAGGCAAATACCCTTAGCATTCCATGCACAGATACAGAGCCACCCACCTGTGAGTATGGGACGTAGATGGCAATGATCTGTCATACCTTAACATGGTCAGCAATTTCATTTAGACTCTGTAGAGGGAGTAGATTGGAATTGGAATCCGTTTAACCAGTACTCACAGATCGTTGTCTCTACAGGTGTCACAAGGCATTCATTTAATGCTGATGCTTGTGAGGAATGGTTATAGGAATAGAGGCAGTGGGATAGATAGGTGAGAGATGTATAAAGGTGGGGAACTGGGAATTGAATGCATGGCCGGCTCTCTCCATCTGAATGGAAATCGGAATGGAATCTAGAATGGAATCTAGAATGCCAGGCTTCTTGTGCTACAATGGATGCACTATTTTATGAGGCCATTAAAATGGTGCTACAACAGGCAGGGTGCAGATAAATCTAGTTTGGGCCATAAAGTGAACCAGACATTTCCTGCAAGTGGTTTTTCTTGCAATGGTGACATCAAGTTGAATGTATTACTGTCATATCTGTGCTCAGGGACCATAACAGAGGGCCAATGTAGCCTAATAAGACACCAACATAGATTTCTTGCCACAGTGATAAAGCATGCTCTCTTTGTTTTGAAATTACAAAGTGCAGTCTAACACTGAAATACCTGACCTTTCAATGCAACTGACTTATGTTCGGATAAGTTTAATCTTAGCATTTGGTCCATCATTTTGTTTTCAAACTACTTCAGTGTCATTTTCACTCACCTGGCCTGTATCTAATCAGTTTCTGTCTGATTAACAGATCCTCTTGCACAATGAAACAAAATGTAAATCCATGATGTAAGGCTCCACGTTCAAATACTCTGAAGGAGAAAAACTTTATCATTGCAAGTGAGTTCTAATTTTAGAACAACCTTTTAGTGTGCTGCACAATTCTTAAAGGTACCTAACTGACATATTGCAAAGGTTTGGAAGATGCCATGTCACAGGGGGCTGTCTGAACTGAATAGCTCATAATTTCAACATACTACTCAGCAACCCAATTAAATGCAGACACCTCATGAATGTCAAAGTGTGACACATATACCAAGCATCATGTATGTGTTCCTTATCAGACCCATCTCATTATGTCACATTATACCATGGCATTGTTGAATACTTGTTTCTGATTGGCTTCAACGGCATTCTAGAGCGTGCATTATTTCCCATTGATGCCCATTATAAAGCTGCTGTTCAATGTACATGCAACCAGGTCAAAAATCCTGACCTATGGTTCGCATTGCTCCCACCTAGGGAAATAGAGCCTTTGAGAAAGAGCCCTGTAGCTTCAGACTATCCGGTGTGGAAGAGTAGGAAATTGTGGGGACCCGGTGTCCAAGTAGGCCTCACATAGCTCTATGTGTGGAAAACATTTAATCATAGGTAAGACATTTATCTCATTTAGTATAGTGCGTTTGTATCTCCACTCACTACTTTTAGCTTTGTGTTGTTGGTATTGGTTGCTAAATAGCAATCACTCACTTGGCTAAAGTTAGCTCTGTTCTTTTTTTATATATATATACACCCCCGGTCAAAAGTTTGGAATATTACTAATTCAAGGGTTTTTCTTAATTTGCACATTTTTTTACATTGTATTTTTTACATTGTAGAATAAAAGTAGCCACCCTTTGCCTTGGTGACAGCATTGCACATTCTCTCATGGCATTCTCTCAACCAGCTTCATTAGAGTTACCAGCCTCAGTTGGAGACGAGGGCCCAGCAGTCATGGGTGAACAGGGAGTACAGGAGGGGGCTGAGCACTCACACGCCCCTGTGTTGAGGATCAGCATAGTGGAGGTGAAGTCCAGGACCCAGTTACCCAGGGAGGGGTTCAGACCCAGGGCTCCAAGCTTAATGATGAGCTTGGAGGGTACTATTGTGTTGAAGGCTGAGCTGTAGTCAATACGCAGCATTCTTGCATTAGGTATTCCTCTTGTCCACATGCGATAGGGCAGTGTGCAGTGCCATGGCGATTGCATCGTCTGTGGATCTATTGGGGCGTAGCAGTGGGTCTAGGGTGTCCGTTAAGGTGGAGGTGATATGATCTTTAACTAGCCTCCCAAATCACTTCATGATGACATAAGTGAGTGCTACGGGGCGATGGTCATTTAGTTCAGTTACCTTCGCTTTCTTGGGTACAGGAACAATGGTGAACATCTTGAAGCAAGTGGGGACAACAGACTGGGATAAGAGAGATTGAATATATCCGTAAACACTCTATCCAGCTGGTATGCGCATGCTCTGGGGACGTGGTTAGGGATGCCATCTGGACCGGCAGCCTTGCGAGGGTTAACACACTTACATTTCTTACTCACGTCAGCCACGGAGAACGAGAGCTCACAGTCCACAGGAGCGGTGGTGGCCCGCGTCGGTGGCACTGTATTTCCCTCGAAGTGGGTGAATAAGATGTTTAGCTTGTCCGGGAGCAAGACATGGGTGTCCGCGACATGGCTGGTTTTCCCTTTGTAATCCGTGATTGTCTGGAGTCCCGTGTCTGAGCCGTTGAATTGCGACTCCACTTTGTTTCTGTACTGACGTTTTGGCTGTTTGGTTGCCTTACGGAGGTCATAACTGACACACGTGTGATTGATGAGAGTGGTGGTGGTGATGGTGAGACACTCAGTGGAATGTCTCAGGGAGAGAGGACTCACTGTCAGTCTGACTAGAAGTTGCTTTACCCTCTCGAGGAAATAGTGCAGCTTGGAATCCGTCACAGTTTGTCACATTGAGTTCTTAATGCGATCGTTCCACTCTGATAGAGCTGCCCTCAGGGGTACAGCAGGGCTGCCCTCAGGGGTACAGCAGGGCTAAATATAAGCCTCAGCCTGAAACAAGTGAGCAAATTAGCGATGAATAAATAATTTGGCGGAAAGAGAGATGAAGATCAGAGGAATCTGCGATGATTAGTTTCTAGAGTTTAGTTTGAATAGCACTAAATGTGCTCATTTGCTTCACCTGTTCAAACCGTTCCTCTGGCCGTGTGGCCGTGAACCCGTAGCTTCTCTCGATTTCTGCCAGAGATGATACGATTTCCCGCTGCTTCATGAAGGCAACTATTCTTCAGGACAAGTTAAATATTTGACTCTCTGACATTTACATTTTTCCTGCAAATTATTTCAAAATGTCTTAATCACTAGATCATGCAAATGATCTAATTTGCCACATACATAATTAACTTGATACTGTAGATTTCGCTTCTGTGGGGTTAGAAGGGTTAGATGTGCCTTCATTACTCTCACACACACACACACACACACACACACACACACACACACACACACACACACACACACACACACACACACACACACACACACACACACACACACACACAAACACACACACACACACACACACACACACACACAAACACACACACACACACACACACACACACACACACACACAAACACACACACACACACACACGCAGACGCACACACACCCGCGCACGCACACACGCGCACATGCACACGCAGACACACACACACACACACACACACACACACACACACAGACGCACACGCACACACACCCGCACACACACACGCGCATGCGCACACGCACACGCAGACACACACACACACACACACACACAGACGCACACACACCCACATACACACCCACACACACACACACACACGCACGCACACGCAGACACACACACACGCGCACACACACGCAGACACACACGCACACACACACACACACACACACACACACACACACACACACACACACGCAGACGCACACGCACCCGCGCACGCACACGCAGACACACACACACGCGCACACGCAGACACACACGCACACACACACACGCAGACGCACACACACACACACACACACACACACAGACGCACACACACCCACAAACACACAGACGCACACACACCCACATACACACCCACACACACACACACACACACACACACACACACACACGCATGCACACACAGACGCACACGCGCACACACACACACAGGCACACACACACACACACACACGCAGACGCACACACACGCACACACACACACAGACGCACACACACCCACATACACACACACACACACACACACACACCACTCTCTCCTCTACCAATGTAGACCATTATAGCCAAACTACCCATCCATTTTCAATCGCCACCCTTCTCGATACAGGAGCTGCAGCTGCTTCCCTATCACCATCTCTTACCAAACGCCGCCAGCCATTCCAATATAAATTGGAGAGCCACCCGACAGGATGTTAATTGGCATCTCATCATCTTCCCGATCCCTGATTGTGCCCCAGCTTCTAAAGATGAGCACCTTCTGTGCTGCATGGCACCGGGCGAACCAGTGGGATTCACATAGAATGGATCATGGCATGTCCAAAAGCCATGCCTACGAAAATAGATGGATATGGACTGGAGTTAGCTATTTCCAGTGTTTACTTTGCGTACATTTGCAATTTCACACTTCAGATAAAGATAAATGAGCTATGCATTAATCATGTTCTTCTGGAACATACAGCCATTTTTCTTCCTAAGGCTTTATCTCACAGCATAAACAACATTCCCTTTGCCCCCTCATTTCGAGGTACATAATTTATGTGTTTGTGGAAATCTGGCTGCATGGTGGATCTTGATGAAGCATCATGTGAAGGTTGAATAGCATTAGGTCTTCAGTGCAGAGCTAAAAGTAATACAAAAATTGCAAAAAACCTACCAATTATCCAGAGATGTTGGCAATCGTTCTCCCCATTAAGCAACGAGTCGGAGCCAGAGACTTCTCAGGTCTCTCCTCCACCCGTTACGGGGTCTGAACCACCGAAGCCTCCTACCATTAGCTCTGACAAATTGAAAACCCTAGTCATTGGCGACTCCATTACCCGCAATATTAGATTTAAGAATCATCCAGCGATTATACATTGTTTACCAGGGGGCAGGGCTACCGACGTAAAGGCTAATCTAAAGATGGTGCTGGCTAAAAATAAATGTGGCGAGTGTAGAGAATATAGAGATATTGTTATCCACGTCGGCACCAACGATGTTAGGATGAAACAGTCAGAGGTCACCAAGCACAACATAGCTTCTGTGTGTAAATTAGCTAGAAAGATGTGTCGGCATCGAGTAATTGTCTCTGGCCCCCTCCCAGTTAGGGGGAGTGATGAGCTCTACAGCAGAGTCTCACAACTCAATCGCTGGTTGAAAACTGTTTTTTGCCCCTCCCAAAGGATAGAATTTGTAGACAATTGGCCCTCTTTCTGGGACTCACCCACGAACAGGACCAAGCCTGGCCTGCTGAGGAGTGACGGACTCCATCCTAGCTGGAGGGGTGCTCTTATTTTATCTATGAACATAGACGAGGCTCTAACTCCTCTAGCTCCACTATGAGATAGGGTGCAGGCCAGGGAGCAGGCTGTTAGCCAGCCTGCCAGTTTAGTGGAGTCTGCCACTAGCATAGTCAGTGTAGTCAGCTCAGTTAGCCCCATTGAGACCGTGTCTGTGCCTCGATCTAGGTTGCGCAAACCTAAACATGGCGGTGTTCGCCTTAGTAATCTCACTGGAATAAAGACCTCCTCCATTCCTGTCATTATTGAAAGAGGTTGTGATATCTCACTTCTTAAAATAGGGTTACTTAATGTTAGATCCCTCACTTCCAAGGCAGTTATAGTCAATGAACTAATCACTGACCATAATCTTGATGTGATTGGCCTGACTGAAACATGGCTTAAGCCTGATGAATTTACTGTGTTAAACGAGGCCTCTCCTCCTGGTTACACTAGTGACCATGTCCCCCGCGCATCCCGCAAAGGCGGAGGTGTTGCTAACATTTACGATAGCAAATTTCAATTTACCCCCCAAAAAAGGACAGCGTTTTCATCTTTTGAGCTTCTAGTCATGGAATCTAAGCAGCCCACTCAATCACTTTTTATAGCTACTGTTTACAGGCCTCCTGGGCCTTATACAGAGTTCCTTACTGAGTTCTCTGAATTCCTATCAGACCTTGTAGTCATGGCAGATAATATTCTAATTTTTGGTGACTTTAACATTCACATGGAAAAGTCCACAGATCCACTACAAAAGGCTTTCGGCGCCATCATCGACTCAGTGGGTTTTGACCAACATGTCTCCGGACCTACTCATTGCCACAATCATACACTGGATCTAGTTCTGTCCCGTGGAATAAATATTGTGGATCTAAATGTTTTTCCTCATAATCCTGGACTATCGGACCACCATTTTATTTCGTTTGCAATCGCAACAAATAATCTGCTTAGACCCCAACCAAGGATCATCAAAAGCCGTGCTATAAATTCTCGGACAACCCAAAGATTCCTAGACGCCCTTCCGGACTCCTTCCACCTATCCAAGGACGTCGGAGTACAAAAATCAGTTAACAATCAAACTGAGGATCTAAATTTAACCTTGCGTAATACTTTAGATGTAGTCGCACCCCTAAAAACAAAAAACATTTGCCAAAAGAAACTAGCTCCCTGGTACACAGAAAATACCCGAGCTCTGAAGCAAGCTTGCAGAAAGCTGGAACGGAAATGGCGCTCCACCAAACTGGAAGTCTTCCTACTAGCTTGGAAAGAAAGTACAGTGCAATATCGAAAAGTCCTCACTGCTGCTCGATCATCCTATTTTTCCAACCTAATTGAGGAGAATAAGAATAATCCTAAATTTCTATTTGATACTGTTGCAAAGCTAACTAAAAAGCAGCATTCCCCAAGAGAGGATGCCTTTCACTTCAGCAGCGATGAATTCATGAACTTCTTCAACGAAAAGATCTTTATCATTAGAAAGCAAATTACAGACTCCTTTTTGAGTCTGCATATTTCCCCAAAGCTCAGCTGTCCTGAGTCGGCACAGAACTGCCAGGACCTGGGATCAATGGAGACACTCAAGTGTTTTAATCCTATATCTCTTGACACATTCATGAAAATTGTCATGGCCTCTAAACCTTCAACCTGCATACTGGACCCTATTCCAACTAAACTACTGAAAGAGCTACTTCCTGTGCTCGGCCCTCCTATGCTGAACATAATAAATGGCTCCCTCTCCACCGGATGTGTACCAAACTCTCTAAAAGTGGCAGTAATAAAGCCGCTCTTGAAAAAGCCAAGCCTTGACCCAGAAAATGTAAAAAACTATCGGCCTATATCGAATCTCCCATTTCTCTCAAAAATCTTAGAAAAAGCTGTTGCGCAGCAACTCACTGCCTTCCTGAAGACAAATAATGTATACGAAACACTTCAGTCTGGTTTTAGACCCTATCATAGCACTGAGACTGCACTTGTGAAAGTGGTAAACGACCTTTTAATGGCGTCAGACCAGGGCTCTGCATCTGTCCTCGTGCTCTTAGACCTTAGTGCTGCTTTTGACACCATCGATCATCATATTCTTTTGGAGAGATTGGAAACCTTAATTGGTCTACACGGACAAGTTCTTGCCTGGTTTAGATCTTATTTGTCGGAGAGATATCAGTTTGTCTCCGTGGATGGTTTGTCCTCTGACAAATCAATTGTAAGTTTCGGTGTTCCTCAAGGTTCCGTTTTGGGGCCACTTTTGTTTTCACTATATATTTTACCCCTTGGTGATGTCATTCGGAAACATAATGTTAACTTCCATTGCTATGCGGACGACACACAGCTGTACATTTCGATGAAACATGGTGATGCACCAAAATTGCCTGCCCTGGAAGCCTGTGTTTCAGACATAAGGAAGTGGATGGCGGCAAATTTTTTACTTTTAAATTCTGACAAAACAGAGATGCTAGTTCTAGGTCCCAAGAAACAAAGAGATCTGCTTTTGGATCTGACAATTAATCTTGATGGTTGTACAGTCGTCTCCCAAAAAAGTGTGAAGGACCTTGGCATTACTCTGGACCCTGATCTCTCTTTTAATGAACATATCAAGAATATTTCAAGGATAGCTTTTTTCCATCTTCGTAACATTGCAAAAATCAGACATTTTTTGTCCAAAAATGATGCGGAAAAGCTAATCCATGCTTTTGTCACTTCTAGATTAGATTACTGCAATGCTCTACTCTCCGGCTACCCGGATAAAGCACTAAATAAACTTCAATTAGTGCTAAACACGGCTGCTAGAATCCTGACTAGAACCAAAAGATTTGATCATATTACTCCTGTGCTAGCCTCTCTACACTGGCTTCCTGTTAAGGCTAGGGCTGATTTCAAGGTTTTACTGCTAACCTACAAAGCATTACATGGGCTTGCTCCTACTTATCTCTCAGATTTGGTCCTGCCGTACATACCTACACGTACGCTCCGGTCACAAGACGCAGGCCTCCTTATTGTCCCTAGAATCTCTAAGCAAACAGGTGGAGGAAGGGCTTTCTCCTATAGAGCTCCATTTTTATGGAATGGTCTGCCTATCCATGTGAGAGACGCAGACTCTGTCTCAATCTTTAAGTCTTTACTGAAGACTCACCTCTTCAGTATGTCCTATGATTGAGTGTAGTCTGGCCCAGGGGTGCAAGGGTGAACAGCAAGGCTCTGGAGCGACGAACCACCCTTGCTGTCTCTGCCTGGCCGGTTCCCGTCTCTCCATTGGGATTCTCTGCCTCTGACCCTATTACGGGGGCTGAGTCACTGGCTTACTGGTGCTTTCCATGCCATTCCTAGGAGGGGTGCGTCACTTCCTGTCCGGTTTGTCGCCCCCTCTGGCTTGTGCAGTGGAGGGGATCTTTTCGTGGACTATACTCAGCCTTGTCTCAGGGTAGTAAGTTGGTGGTTGTTGATATCCCCCTATTGGTGTAGGGGCTGTGCTTGGCAGAGTGGGTGAGGTTATATCCTGCCTGGTTTGGCCCTGTCCGGGGGTATTGTCTGGGTATTGTCGGAGGGGGCCACAGTGTCTCCTGACCCCCCTGTCTCAGCCTCCAGTACCTATGCTGCAATAGTCTATGTGCCAGGGGGCTAGGGTCAGTTTGTTAAATCTGATGTTATTATCCAGTGTCTTGTGTGAATTTAAGTATGCTCCCTCTAATTCGCTCTCTCTCCCACTCTACCCCCTCTCCCGGAGGACCTGAGCCTACCCGGAGGACCATGCTTCAGGACCACCTGTCCTGATGACTCCTAGCTGTCCCCAGTCCACCTGGTTGTGCTGCTGCACCGGTTTCAACTCCTCTGCCTGCGGTTATGGAACCCTGACCTGTTCATTGGACGTGCCACCCTGTCCCAGACCTGCTGTTTTCACCTCACTCTCGCTCTATTGCACTGAAAAACCAAGTGACATTCACTGCTGATGTATTTACCTGTTGCAACCTCCACAACTACTTTTATTATTATTTGACCCTGCTGGTCATCTATGAACATTTGAACATCTTGGAGAAAGAACTGGCCTTAATGGCCATGAATTGTTATAATCTCCACCCGGCACAGCCAGAAGAGGACTGGCCACCCCTCAGAGCCTGGTTCCTCTCTAGGTTTCTTCCTAGGTTTTGCCTTTCTAGGGAGTTTTTCCTAGCCACCGTGCTTCTACATCTGCATTGCTTGCTGTTTGGGGTTTTAGGCTGGGTTTCTGTATAGCACTTTGTGACATCGGCTGATGTAAAAAGCGCTTTATAAATAAATTTTGATTTGATTTGATTTGATGTCATTGGTTAGGTTCTTTTTTCCATACTGTACTATCATACTGTACACAGTAACATCTCAACTGTATTACATGCACTTCACAGCACAATACCTTGTTTTGTTGTTCACTAAGGAGCAGAGACCTAATATTGTAGGACTGATGTACTGTGATGCAGAATGATGTGCAACAATTACATACTAGGTACAGTAGTGTAGAAAGTTGAAGACATACCTGTTCTCCAGTCTAAATGTCCGTATTATGGATGCTACCGTGGAGCGACTCAGGTTGGGCTGGACTCTCTGCCCAGCCTCCCTCATCGTCAGGCCGTGATTTATGACATGGTCCACCAAAGTGGTCCTAATGTCATCGGATATATGTCTCCGTCTATTACCTGGTCCCCTTCTTTGTTCTTGTCCTCGTCGTCTTCCTCTCTCTCTTCCTCTTCCTCTCGCTCTCACTGCCTCCATGTTTGCAAAGTTGTCACAAAAGAGGTGAGCTTACCTGAGGTCTATTTGTTGTGCTAAGGCTCAGACTAATTGGTGTTCAATTACTGTATAAGTGTTTTCATGTGTGTGTGTCGGTGTTGCCAATTTCAGGTATGTTTTGCATTTTGAATAGTGTTTTCCCAATGATTGCAAGAGATTTCATTCTTGAACGAAGTGTCTAATGTAAGAAACAGTGTGTAGTGTTTTGCAAGTGTGTTGCAAACAAAGTGCAAAGCAAAATGTGTTTGTACTTTTGGTGCCTTTGTTAAAGCCATGGTTACAAAAGTTAAAGTTTTGATGCTTTTGTCTAAGCGTTCACTTTCAGTGTGTAACAGTAGCGGCTTGTCAATAGAGGGCGCTGGGGCACCGCCCCCATCAAAATTCCAGAAATTGACATGTATACAAAAATGATATAAAAATGAAATACAAATAAAAAATAAAATTGATTACTCATACGATGTGCCGGCTGGTAGTAAGAGCCTCAGCATTTAATAAAAACTGTCTTTAATCGGTTAACTATTTAGTATTTTATATGTTTTTCAATACGTTTCATGCGGTTTCATGGGCGAGGGACGCCGGACAAATGGATATCTATCTGAGTCCATATATCTTCGGGCAGCATGTGACCTGAAGCTGGTCTGTAATTGGTTTCTTAAAGATCCTCCTCCGGGCGCAGGTCGCTGCGTCCCTGGCGAATCAGAATTGGATACATGTTATTTTATCCAATCTGATTGGTTCTCGTCACCTGTCATTCAACTTTTCGCTCTTGGCCACTACTGCGAGTGCGCGGGTGACACCGACACACCGTCACTCCGAGTCGCCAAAACCTTGCTAGGCTGATCACTGTCGTAGAGATAAATGGCAGCAGTTAAACCAAATTCTGTAATTCATTTACAAAAAAATCCTTTCACAAGGCGTTCGCTGGAAAAAAAAAAAAGGATAAAGGATCTCGGACCAGACCAACCCAATTTACAAATCCAGCAGCAGGCCAGTGACAGAGGACGAAGCTACACCCGGAGCTTCACCCGCGCTTGTTATGAGAAACGGAGGTGGCTGGCTGGGTGTGATGTTAGCAATGCCCTTTTTTGCTTTCCCTGTCTTTTATTTCAAAGTGTCGGCACTGAAGTTTTGTGGACAACAACGGGGGTAAGAGACCTCAAACATCTATCTGAAAAATGCAAACATCATGACAGTAGCCGCAGCCATCTTGATAATAGCATGAAACTAACGTTTTTGGGCAGAGTTAGCATTGCTGAACAACTAGATGAAGGCTACAGGATCGGCATTAAAAAAAAAAAAGTAGTCAACATGCTTTTTGGTACTGCATGCGCCCCCCCAAAAATAATTATCACCAGCCGTCACTGGTGTGTAAGCAATTGGCAAAAACTGTAAAGTGCTATGAGCCTAAAATGAAACCAGAGCTGTATTACAATGATTGGTCACGGTTTGGGTCAAGGTGTGATCGTTTTAGAAGTAGATAACATTCTGTAAGAAGAGATATGAATTACTGACATGATTGCAAAGCACTATAAAGACCCTGGCTTGTATATTATCATACTCTAGACAAGGAATTGTTTAATCTAGTTTAGGTGACGATGCAGAGACAGTCTGACTTGGATCCGGTAATATTCTTGTCAGTAAAGTATGTTCTTGAGGATCCATCTAACGGAATTGGAACTGAGAGAGAGACTGCCAAGAATCTAATTCTTACATTACTCCACGCAGGCTGTTATGAGAAGGTATGAGTAATGAAGAGTGCTGAAGTCTGCAAAATACGTTATGAATGGTGGGCTATATAGAGTTATAAACATCTATAATGGATCATAATGAAGGTGCTGTTAAGCTTTTTTGTCATATCCAAATGCTTCAATAGCTCCAGCAATACAGTAAATGTCTAACACTACAATACTAATACACAAATAATCCCAAGGTGGGGCTATTGTGGGGAAAGATTCTCCCGAGTTGCGCAGCGGTCTAAGGCACTGCATCTCAGTGCTAGAGGGGTCACTACAGACTCTGGTTCGATCCTGGGCTGTATCACAACCGGCCGTGATCGGGAGTCCCATAGGGCGGTGCACAATTGGCCCAGCGTCGCCCGGGTTAGGGGAGGATTTGGCCGGGGAATAAGAGTTTGCTCTTAACTGACTTGTCTAGTTAAATAAAGGTTAAATAAAAATGCAAATAAAAAGTTGAGAGGATGGATGACCTTGTTTCACCCGGGTCAGTGATTTTGAAAGGGACAACAGTTGCACTGGTATCACATACAGTATGTACAATACGTAGCTGTGACGTCCGGTCTGATGGTGTGCGGCAGTTAGCCTAGTGGTTAGAGCGTTGGGCCAGTAACTGAGCAATGCACTTAACCCAAATTGCTCCTGGCCTTAACCCCACTCTGGGAGGGTGTCTCAGGGGGAGTTGGGATATGCAGAAAACACATTTCCAATTCACACATTAATACACACTTGTACATGTGTCAAACAGGACAAATATACACACCTATCAAATGATAATTACATCACCAGGCCAACCCACTGGCGGAACAACAGCACAGAACCTAAAGGAAAAGGTCCTATTCAGAAAATGAAAACATCCCCTGACTAACTTCCTCTGGTAGATTGAGTAGTATTCTTCTGTGAAAGAAAAGTGCAGTCAGTGCCCTATGAAACAGTATACATTTTACTTTGACAAAGTCCCTGTACCTCTGAGTTACCTCTGAGGTGTGCACCTCATTCCTCTCACACTCTAGTTCAGAACAGGAGGTCACTTGGGAACTAGATGAAGAAATAGGTTATGGTAGTCCAAAGCCCTGTTCTGTTCCACTTGGCACAAAGACCCTTGGATTAACTGAAAGTAAATTTAGGCCTTATCATGGCCAGAATTGAATTAATTCACTTCGACATTGCAGAAACACTAACTTTAAGTGATGTGTGACAAATGACTTTAAAATTACACTTTTCCACAATTGTTTCCACACGTTTGCTGAATCTTTGGCCCATTTTCCCAAAACTCTAAACACAAAACACAAAACCACAAACACAAAACTCTACAAATCTCTAGCAAAAGCGAACACTGCATTCAAAACTGTTTTATCTCTTCCCAAAATGTTTTTTTTTTGCATCAAAATGACACGCGTCATATGAATAGATCTGTCTACCAACCAACAACATACTGATGTGCTCAACACAATACACTACAATGAATATCCCATCTGTAGGTTTATGCCTTTTGCATTTTCAGTGTTAGACTGTAGCCGGTTGCTAAACTCAAATATACATAAATAAACACACAAATGAAATACAGTAACAAAAGCATTGTAATTTATTTCTAAAATGCAGTATTTCTGAACACATTTTTGTATGTAACACTTTCCATACCCAACAGGAGAGAACCAGGAAAAACATTCAGTAAGATAAAGGGTTTTCTGTACAAAAATAAAAAATGAAAGAGGCTCATTCTTTCAAAACTCTAAACACAAAAAGACAAAAACACATGCAAAATGTAAGAAAAAAGAAATTAGGCTGCATCCTGCCTCCTATTTTGGACGGGCCACAGCACCTCATCTACATCACAAGAAATGTTCTCCCTGGTTAAACAGCGGGGAAAGAATCTTCTGGAGTGACGTATCCAGCCACCGAAAGCCCCCACATCAATTTCACCATATGTATCCTCCATTGCCTGGAGAAGAGGCATGCGGGGATGGTGGTCATACACCTTCCATCGCCATGCCGAAAAAAACTCTTCAATTGGGTTTAAGAATGGGGAATATGGTGGGAGGGATAGAACAATAAATTGAGGGAGGTTGATGAACCAGTTGCGGACCAGAGCAGCCCGGTGGAAACTCACGTTGTCCCAACATACCTGCGCTGCTCTGGTCCACCCCTCTGCTCGGCTGGAATGAGGATGCCATGTAGTGTATCCAGGAATGTGATGAGAAGGGAGTTGTTGTAGGGACCAAGGTTGGCATGGTGATGGAGGACGCCTTGCTGGCAAAAGGCTGCGCACATGGGGATATTCCCACAACGCTGTCCAGGGACATTCACAATGGCACGGTGGCCATTAATGTTCCATCCCCGTCCCCTTCTTTTGGCTAGGTTGAAGCTAGCCTCATCAAAGTCAATATAAACTTATAGACCCTGAAACAGACAACAAGACAATATGTGACATAGACCTAGAGCAGTCAATATGGTGAGGCACAATACACTGGATTACAGTACTGTAATATGTCTATACAGTGCTGATATGATAGTAAATTCACAGTATAGTACTTACTTGCACATATTCATAGCGCTGTTCTTTAACCCTCTCTGAGTTTCCAATGTAGACATGCCCACCTGATATGTCGGACTGCAGTATACTACAGTATACATACGTACAAAAAGAGCTTAGTGTAGATGGTAGGTAACTTACCGGTTCTCATTTCTGAATATACGGATGATAGATGCAACCATGTAGCGGCTCAGGTTGGGCTGAACTCTCTGTCGAGCCTCCCTCATACTCAATCCATGGTTGAGCACATGGTCAACTAATGTGGCCCTGATCTCATCTGAGACAACTGTCCCTCCTCGTCCTCGTCCTCCTCTTCCTCCTCTTACTCTCACTCCTTCACCTCTAGCTCTTGCTTCACCATTGACTTCCATTTTCCTCCAAAACAGCTCATCTGTGGCCTTTTATAGTGCTAAAGCTGTGATTTCTAAGTGAACAATTCAGCAACTAGTGTTTCCACCTGTGAGGAGTGGGTGTTGTCAGTTGGTGTATAGAGCTTGGCATTGTGACTGGCGTTGCTTTCCAAAAGGGACTAAAGAGATTTTAATTTTGAATGTTGTGCCTAATGTACAGAACTGTGTGTAGTGTTTTGCAAAAAGTGTGATATAGAATTGGAAACTGAGCGTAAATCAGGAATTGTGCTTGAAATTTTGCAGACTTGGTTTAGGGATTTGGTTCATGAGTTTTAGGTTTCGGTGATTGCATTTCAACAAATTGTAAACAATTGGGAAAAACTGTAACTTAACTAATATAATTAAGTAGAACTGTAGTTAGTCCCAGAGAACATACTATAGTTGTACCAACAACCTTCTAAAGTACTAATCCCGTTGTTGTTCATTGGGTCATATTTGGATCCTTACGGACTTTTTCCCACTCATTCTTAGGTGTAAGCTATTGATGTTGTTGCCAAAACATTCTTTGTGAGTTGAAAAGTTAGAATTTCTTTGTGACCGTTTGAAAGCAAAGCTAGTGTTCTGCAGTTTGAACACGTCCCCTGGCCTAGCCACCTCTGGCCTCGGCACACAAACTAGGAGACATATTTATGCCAGCAGTTCTTCATATTTATGCCAGCAGTTCTTCATATTTATGCCAGCAGTTCTTCATATTTATGCCAGCAGTTCTTCATATTTATGCCAGCAGTTCTTCATATTTATGCCAGCAGTTCTTGTCGCTCTCTGATGGAAAATGTACCCTTTGTTCTGAGACAAGAAACAAAACCTGGACTCTTTAGTATTCTACAGGGCTGTGTCTTTCTCCCCAGTGAGGAGCTTGTACTCCTTCGAGCTTGCTGCATCATATTTACCCCATTAATTATTTGTTTTAAGAAATAAAAAGGAATAATTTTAAAAGGATAAACAGTGAGGCAGAATGCAAATGCATTTTCAAAAGCAGTCACGCTAGTTCCTCGGGCACAACAGCATAGCACAGGAGAGCAGATGCTCTTGCTCAAAGCACCTCAGTCAGGTATCGCAGGAGCCTGTGGTTAAGCTGCAGTAGTTACACTGTTCCTCTAAACAACTGAAACAATATCAAAACACAGTGGACAGATTGTTCTTCAGATAACATCCGCCTGGAAACTGACTGAACATTATGGGGTTTGTTTTTGCAACAGATGTCATAATTTTGATTAAAGTGTGGGCAGATATCAAGTCTTTGATCTCTGTCAGAGAATGACAACTATCTATTGTAGATTCAGCCACAGAGCGGATGGTTGGTGGGAGCAGATGGTTGGTGGGAGCGGATGGTTGGTGGGAGCGGATGGTTGGTGGGAGCGGATGGTTGGTCGGAGCGGATGGTTGGTGGGAGCGGATTGTTGGTGGGTGGAACATAAGTATAAAATTCCCTGCTATGAACTGAGCCTGACCCCTGGCATACTGTATATTCCCTGCTATGAACTGAGCCTGACCCCTGGCATACTGTATATTCCCTGCTATGAACTGAGCCTGACCCCTGGCATACTGTATATTCCCTGCTATGAACTAAGCCTGACCCCTGGCATACTGTATGTTCCCTGCTTTGAACTGAGCCTGACCCCTGGTATACTGTATGTTCCCATCTATGAACCCAGCCCTCACTTACCAGTCATCAAAGGCATTTCACTGTGGATAAACATCATAATAAAAGAGATTTAAAAATGTGCCACCATCACCAAAACTTCACTTGTACTGTATCTCAATATCTCTTCCATCTCTACATTCATGGAACTAAACTGCTAGCTTAGCGGTCAAATAGATCCTCAGGATCTTAATGTATATGTACATGTGGATATGTCAATATGGAAGACTAATCTATAGCTTTACAACCTGTTTTTTTACCCATATTCCTTTAACCAGTCAAATGAGCACAGTCTAAGACGACCCCATAGAATCCCATTGATGTACACCACCCCATGATTACAGCAGCCCTTTAATATCTACACAAGTTGAACGATGGATCAATTACCATATCCATTCCGCCCACTTTGTTTTGTGTGTCTCAACAAAATCCTTTGGTGCCTCATTTGTATAGGAGTTCTGAGCGATTAGCGAACCCCCATGTTGAGTCCTTGGGGAACGGCTCCCTTTGAAGGCCAAGCACCACATTCAAGCTCCACACCGTTCTCCCGAGACCACATGGTGCCCTGACCTATAGAGAGAAGGAAATCCAATCTAGTGACACAATGGCCTGCATAATATCACTCAATGGCCCGAGTTCATTGAACGCTGACTCTGGACACAGAGGTACGGGTGTCGGTGACGCCGCTGAGATGGCCTCATCTGAAAAAGCAGCTGGCAGGAGAACTGTGTGCTCACAAGCAGATAATGGAGCCTCTCTTTTCAACTATTTTTCAAAGGTGCTTAATGGACGTACCAATGACTCCACTATTCGAACTGGTCTAACAACTCTTAAGTGAGTTTCCATTTCCAAATCAAATCAATGTTTATTGGTCACGTACACAGTTTTGCAGATGTTATCGCAAGTTATTGCAGCGAAATGCTTATGTTTCTAACTCCAACAATTTAGCAATATCAAGCACTACAATAACAATGCGCACATAATCTAAAAAGGAAAAAGAAGAACATCAAATGAATAAATATCAGAACGAGTAATGTCAGAGTATGGATTATAAATAAATAGACACACGCTACCGTTCAAAAGTTTGGGGTCATATAGAAATTGGCTTGATGGGCACTTACGTACCATATGGTCAAGCTGCTCCGACAACAGCTCAATAGAGTTGAGATCCGGTGACTGTGCTGACCACTCCATTATAAACAGAATACCAGCTGACTGCTTCTTCCCTAAATAGTTATTGCATAGTTTGGAGCTGTGCTTTGGGTCATTGTCCTGTTGTAGGAGGAAATTGGCTCAAATTAAGCGCCGACCACAGGGTATTGCATGGCGTTGCAAAATGGAGTGATAGCCTTCCTTCTTCAAGATCCCTTTTACCCTGTACAAATCTCCCACTTTACCACCACCAAAGAACCCCCAGACCATCACATTGCCTCCACCGGCGTCAAGCACTCATCCAGCATCTTTTCATTTGGTCTGCGTCTCACGAATGTTCTTCTTTGTGATCCGAACACCTCAAACTTGGATTTGTCTGTCCATAATACTTTTTTCCAATCTTCCTCTGTCCAGAGTCTGTGTTCTTTTGCCCATCTTAATCTTTTCATTTTATTGGCCAGTCTGAGATATGTATTTTTCTTTGCAACTCTGCCTAGAAGGCCAGCATCCCGGAGTCGCCTCTTCACTGTTGACATTGAGACTGGTGTTTTGAGGGTACTATTTAATGAAGCTGCCAGTTGTCAGGCGTCTGTTTCTCAAACTTGTCCTCTTGCTCAGTTGTGCACTGGGGCCTCCCACTCCTCTTTCTATTCTGGTTAGAGCCAGTTTGCGCTGTTCTGTGAAGGGAGAAGTACACAGCATTGTACGAGATCTTCAGTTTCTTGGCAATTTCTCGCATGGAATAGCCTTCATTTCTCAGAACAAGAATAGACTGATGAGTTTCAGAAGAAAGTTATTTGTTTCTTCCATAAAAAATCAGCTGTTTTCAGCTACAATAGTCATTTACAACATTAACAATGTCTACACTGTATTTCTGATCAATTTGATGTTATTTTAATGGACAACAAATTTGCTTTTCTTTCAAAAACATTTCTTTGTAACCCTAAACTTTTGAACGGTAGTGTATGTATGTGAATGGTTTGTATAGACAGTATGGATAGTATCTGAATAGAAAACGTTTGTGCAGAATACAGTATATACATATAAAGTGGGTAAAACAGCATGTAAACATTATTAAAGTGACCAGTGTTCAATGTCTCTAAGATTCAGGGTAGAATACCGGGTGGTAGCCAGCTAGAACAGTGACTAAGGTTCAAGGCAGGGTGCTGGGCGGAGGCTGGCTAGTGGTGACTGTTAAACAGTCTGATGGCCTGGAGATAGAAGCTGTTTATCAGTCTCCCCGCTTTGATGCACTTGTACTTTCTCCGCCTTCTAGCTGGTAGCGGGGTGAACAGGCTGCGGCTCAGGTGGCTGAGGTCCTTGATGATCTTCTTGGTCTTCTTGTGACACCGGTACTATAGATGTCCTGGAAGGCAGGCAATGTGCCTCTGATGATGCGTTGGGCTGGACGAGAGCCCTGCGGTTGTCACCGCTGCAGTTGCCGTACCAGGCAGTGATACAGCCAGACAGAATACTCTCAATGGTACATCTATAGAAGTTTGGGAGGGTCTTATGGGCCAAGCAGAATTTCTTCAGCCTCCTGAGGTTGAAGAGGTGCTGCTGCGCCTTCTTCACCACACTGTCTGTATGAAGGGGCCATTTCAGGTCCTCTGTGATGTGCACGCCAAGGAACTTGAAGCTTTGACCCTTTACACTGCTTCCCCTTCGATGTGGATGGGGGCATGCTCTCTCCGCTGACTCCTGTAGCCCATGATTGACTCTTTCATTTTGTTGAGGGAGAGGCTATTTTCCTGACACCACTCCACCAGGGCTTTCACCTCCTCGCTGTAGGTTGTCTCGTCGTTGTTGGTAACCAGGCCTACCACTGTTGTGTCGCCAGCCAAATTAATGATTGAGTTGGAGACGTGCTGTCATGGGTAAACAGGGAGGGAGCTGAGCACGCATCCCTCTGGGACCCACGTGTTGAGGATCAGCGTGGTGGAGGTGTTGTTGCTTACCTTTATCACATGGGGTTGTTCTGTCAAGACGTCTAGGACCCAGTTACACTCAGAGGGGTTTAGACCCAGGGACATCAGCTTAGTGATGACCTTGAAGGGCACTGTGGTATTGAAGGCTGAGCTGCAGTCGATGAAGCATTCTTACCTCTTGTCTAGGTGGGATAGGGCAGTGTGCATTGTAATGGCGATTGTTGGGGCGGTATGCAAATTGTAGTGGGTCTACTCCAGGGTGTCTGGGATGATGGTGCTGATGTGACCTAACTGTTAACATAAGCTAAATTCCATCCAGCTGCACGGCGAAACATTTTTTTTCCGTAGTACGTAACTTTGAAAGTAAACCTAAACGGTCAAATTGACCCCGCCCTTCTACTGTGAAGGCCAATCAAAATACACATACTTGTTTTTTTCAACCGGTAAAATGTGTATGATGTACCTATGATGCGTGCAAGGGAGTTGCATGAATGAAGCATACACAACAAATCGGTTGGGCATGACAGAGGGGAGAGATTGTGGGACAGGACAGGATACAAAACTGAAGGGGCACAATATTCCAACTAAGGGGGCATTGCCCCCTTTTGCACCCTCGTGGTGCCGGGCCTGCTCTTGCACAATGATGGCCAATGTGCTGATCATGGTGCATTAACACCAAATATAGTCTTTAAACATTTTTACTGCATGAGAACCTACACTCTCATATAGAACCTACTCTCATATAGAACCTACACTCTCATATAGAACCTACACTCTCATATAGAACCTACACTCTCATATAGAACCTACACTCTCATATAGAACCTACACTCTCATGTCATACTATAGTAGAGAAGAACAACTTAGCAGGAACCCCGTGAACATACACTGAGTATACAAAACATTAATAACACCTGCTCTCTCCATGACATAGACTGACCAGGTGAATCCAGGTGAACGTTATGATCCCTTATTGATGTCACTTGTTAAATCCACTTCAATCAGTGTAGATGAAGGGAAGGAGACAAGTTAAATAAGGATTTTTAAGACAATTGAGACATGGATTGTGTATGCGTGCCATTCAGAGGGTGAATGCGCAAGACAAAAGATTTAAGTGCCTTTGAACGGGGTATGGTAGTTGGTTCCAGGCGCACCGATTTGAAGAATGGTTCATCACCCAAAGGACATCCAACCAACTTGACACAACTGTGGGAAGCATTGGAGTCAACATTGGCCAGCATCCCTGTGGAACGTTTTCAACACCTTGTGTTGAAGTCCATTTGAGGCTGTTCTGAGGGCAAAAGGTGGGATGCAATTCAATATTAGGAAGGTGTAATGTTTTGTACACACATTATACTGTATATTCCAGCTGCAGTATATGGAATAGGCCTACCTTATCTAAACTGAACAAAAATATAAACACAACATGCAATAGTTTTATAGATTTTATTGAGTTACAGTTCAAATGAGGAAATCGGTCAATTTAAATAAATTCATTAGGCCCTAATCTATGGATTTCACATGACTGGATAGGGGAGCAGCTGTGAGTGAGCATAGGCCCACCCACTTGGAAGCCAGGCCCACCCAGCCAATCAGAATTAGTTTTTCTCCCACAAAAGGGCTTTATCACATACAGAAATACTCCTCAGTTTCATCAGCTGTCCGGGTGGCTTGTCTCAGACGATCCCGCAGGTAAAAAAGCCGGATGTGGAGGTCCTGGGCTGGCGTGGTCTGCAGTTGTGAGGCCGGTTGGGCGTACTCCCAAATTCTCTAAAACGACGTTGGAGGCGGTGTATGGTATATAAATTAACATAAAATTATCTTGAAACAGATCTGGTGGACATTCCTGCTGTCAGCATGCCAATTGCACGTTCCCTCAAAACATGAGACATCTGTGGCATTGTGTTGTGTGACAAAATTGCACATTTTAGAGTGGCCTTTTATTGTCCCCAACACATGGTGCAGCTCGGTAATGATCATGCTGTTTAATCAGCTTCTTGATATACCACACCTGTCAGGTGGATGGATTACCTTGGCAAGGGAGAAATGCTCACTAACAGGAATGTAAACACATGGGTGAACAAGATTTGAGAGAAATAAGCATTTTGTGAATATGGAACATTTCTGGGATCTTTCATTTCAGCTCATGAAACATGGGACCAACACTTTACTTGCTGCATTTATATTTTTGTTCAGTATAGTTAGGAAAGCTGATCTGAACAGTAATATACTCTCAATGAGACATATTACATATTGATGGTAATTTATAACAAATTATTTATATGAACAGCATGGCGTGAAATGGAACTGTTAAATGATATGCAATGTCTAAATCTGGCTTCTCTACGGCCTCTGCATGATGAATCAACACTCAGGATGGGGACAGACAGCCCATCTCAGTATGGAGCGCAGATCACAATGCATGTAGACCTCCTGTATCATCTGTTTTTCTTGTGACAGGTAGACCTACATTTGCTGCAGCATAGTCTATGATATATAGACAGAATACACATCTAATTTACCATCTCCATCTGGCTTTCAGGGATCACCTTGTTTTTTCATTGTAAAGATTTTTGTATTTTTATTGCAGCTGCAGAGTTCTAAAACAGCCTAACACTCGAATATCGTTGCTTCAACGCAGTGCCCGTGCGAGCACTCTCTCAGTCTTTAAATCAGTGCCCGTGCGAGCACTCTCTCAGTCTTTAAATCAGTGCCCGTGCGAGCACTCTCTCAGTCTTTAACTCAGTGCATGCCGAGCACTCTCTCACAGTCTTTAACTCAGTGCATGCCGAGCACTCTCTCACAGTCTTTAACTCAGTGCATGCCGAGCACTCTCTCACAGTCTTTAACTCAGTGCATGCCGAGCACTCTCTCACAGTCTTTAACTCAGTGCATGCCGAGCACTCTCTCACAGTCTTTAACTCAGTGCATGCCGAGCACTCTCTCACAGTCTTTAACTCAGTGCACGCCGAGCACTCTCTCACAGTCTTTAACTCAGTGCACGCCGAGCACTCTCTCACAGTCTTTAACTCAGTGCACGCCGAGCACTCTCTCACAGTCTTTAACTCAGTGCACGCCGAGCACTCTCTCACAGTCTTTAACTCAGTGCACGCCGAGCACTCTCTCACAGTCTTTAACTCAGTGCACGCCGAGCACTCTCTCACAGTCTTTAACTCAGTGCACGCCGAGCACTCTCTCACAGTCTTTAACTCAGTGCACGCCGAGCACTCTCTCACAGTCTTTAACTCAGTGCATGCCGAGCACTCTCTCACTGTCTTTAACTCAGTGCATGCCGAGCACTCTCTCACAGTCTTTAACTCAGTGCATGCCGAGCACTCTCTCACAGTCTTACTCTCTCCATCAACCTCAAATTGCATCCAAAATAAATCATCCTGTTCTACATTGATATATATAGCGCTATACAGTATATAGATATCCTAGCCTACCTCTTTCAGGTAATACATTCAATGTAGTATTAGCCTACTATTTAGCTAATTAATGATGGGTTATGCATAATATTCGTATAATATCTACCGTGCAAAATGCCAGCACCTGTGTTCTGCTGGCCTCTCCTTAAAAAAACGCTCCTTAGCTCTTGGAGTCCCATGCAGGAAAAGCTAGACTAGAATAACTTGCGGACATTCTTTTTTTTGCATTTATTATATCCATAGACTATTCTAAGAGGGACGCAAGCTCTTTTAGCTGTTAAATGTTAAATACAGCAGCCAGTAGAACTCACGGTTTGAAAGAAGAGCGAACGCGCCATGGCGGTAGGCTATAGCAGTTATTTATTCAGACCCAACCATTTAATTTTCGTGAAGAGAAGTGAAAGCCTTCTGTGTCTAATTTTAGTCCTATATTATTCAAGGAGCCATTAGAATGATGAACATAAGGACAACACAACGTATTTAATGTAACTGTTGAAAGCGAGGAAGCAATGAAGCAACAATAGAGAGAGAAAGAGGAAGTAGGCTAATAACATTAGAGGACGTATTATGAAAGGTATATATGAGTCAGCCTCCCAATTATACAAATAGGCCCTATTATATTTCAAAATTAAAATCAAATTTGCTCTCTTATACTTGTAACGTTGTAGGCTGCATGTGCTGCACCAGAATCACATGTTCTCTCCGTGCTTTATCATGGTTTAAACAATGTGTGTAATTCTAGTCCATATAATACAGTATATACAGTACAAGGCTTTCACTACAGTAGAAGGCTTTCACTACAGTAATACAGTTCACACTCAAAAAGGTTAGCCTACTGGAGCTAGTTTCATTTATTTACCCAAGAGAGCATATAGCTAGCTACGTCTACAGGCTTTTATGTTTTTCTGTTGTGTGTAATGTAGCTTATATTATATATGTATTGGATAATGGCACAAAAATTATTTGGCTTTTTTGGACTTGGGCTCATTAAATGTTGTTAATGTAGGGCTCATAAAATGTATTTAATATATGGATTATGAGGCTCAGGTAGCATCAGATTGGACTTTTCATGCTGATCAAAGCTCTAAACAAATCCAGACATTTCTATGTTTTATAATGCTTTTGAATGACACTTCCGGTTTTGGAGGAAAATACAGGGATGGAACATTTGTAAAAATACATCAGGAAAATATATAGTCCTACACATCAAACACTGTCCCATCAGTGGAGGTTGCTGAGGGGAGGATGGCTCATAGTAATGTGTGGAATGGAGTTAATGGAAGGTATCAAACGTGGTTTTTATGTGTTTGATACCATTCCATTCCATTCACTCCATTCCAGCCATAAAACTCCATTCCAGCCATAAAACTCCATTCCAGCCATAAAACTCCATTCCAGCCATATAACTCCATTCCAGCCATTTTTATGAGTCATCCTCCCCTCAGCAACCTCCACTGTTTCCCATGTGGCCTAGACGTTCATGGACAAAAAAGCACTTTACCTAACAAGCAGTCTTTTTGTCTCAAAACTGCATTCATGGGAACTTGGCATTCTGACAATAAAAGATTTCCTTGTCAGCAGTGAAGAGGTTAAACACTAGAGGCTATCATACCCTGTGTTGTGTATCGCGGTGGGGAAAAATCTATAAATATGACCACCTCTCAGGCAGCGAAGCACAAACAATTAACTGGGGAGCAGCCTAGCCCTACTCGTTCTGACATCATAGGTTGGCGCTACCCTTACTCTCTCGGCCCTCCTGTGTTGACATTTTGCGAAACCGAAGCTGCCTAACTAGACAAAGTTGGATGTTTGAAAATCCACTTCTTCAAAGCAGAAGCCAAGTCTGACAGGCACTGGTTTCTGTACAGTACAGTTCTTTACAGTAGATCGAGTCGATTTACAGTACTTTACAGTAGGTCGAGTCGATTTACAGTACTTTACAGTAGATCGATTGGATTTACAGTACTTTACAATTACTTCAGACGTTTATGGTCAACATTTATCCTCCAGATTTGACCATTTCAGGGGGAAACTTGATTAGTTTGAACCCCTAAGATATTCAGAGTACCTTTCTCAACTGTTTAGATAATCTACAGTCAGTGGTATAAAGTACTTCAGTAAAAATGCTTTAAAGTACTACTTAAGTAGTTTTTTGGGGTATCTGTACTTTATTTTACTATTTATATTTTTGACAACTTTTACTTTTACTGCACTACATTCCTAAAGAAAATAATGTACTTTTTACTCCATACATTTTCCCTGACACCCAAAAGTACCACAGAAAATGGTCAAATTCACACACATCAAGAGAACATCCATGGTCATCCCTACTGCCTCTGATCTGGCGGACTCACTAAACACAAATGCTTTGTTTGTAGATTATGTGTTGGAGTTTGTCCCTGGCTATAAGTAAATGTAAAAAACAAGAAAATTGTGCCGTCTGGTTTGCTTAATATAAGGAATTTTTAATTATTCACACTTTTACTTTCACTTTTGATACTTAAGTATATGTTAGCAATTACATTTACTTTTGATACTTAAGTATATTTAAAATCAAATCCATTTAGACTTTTACTCAAGTAGGATTTTACTGGGTGACTTCACTTTTACTTGAGTCATTTTCTATTCTTTACTTTTACTCAAGTATGACATTTGGATACTTTTTCCAGCACTGTCTACAGTGTATGTGTATATCCATTCAATGATAAGTGGATTATACTCTGGATAACAGAGAGGTTATGACACCCAAAGCGTGGAGTTATGAGGAAATCAGTTTGAGAAATACATTCAATTGTATACTGATAGATCTTGTCTTATTCTCAGCTTCCTCAAACAGTAGTCCTACAAGTTCAGAGCTGCACAGCCTATTACGGGATCACAACCTGTCATGTAACAATATCGTGTAACACACATCATCGGTCTAACATAACAACAAATAGTTAAGGGTTCGTATTGCTCTCAGTGTTGAATTACTGACTGTTATTTCAGATCCTCAGAAGATCACTGTGGAGAAGTGAAAAGAGAAGCACCAAGACAGAGGTCAATCTAACGAGCACTATATCTGCTGGATGAAAATGGCCGTAAGACAAAGGCCAAAGTTGTGTTTGTACAGCAAACCACAAACAAGTTATGTTGTGGACTTTGTTAGCCTCAGAGCACTATCATAGGAAACATAAGGCCCAATGTTTTATTTTCAAGAAACTAGTCTGAGCGGAGTCTCTTTGGCCACATTCCAGCAGAAATACAGCAATGTTTACATTTTCTGTACATTCTGATGTCTTTTTAACAAGCCATCTTTACATAGGTCATTTGAAGCTTTGCTTCACAAGTGCATAAGCTATCTGATTATCACCAGTGATAAGAAAAGCGTATGTGTGAACAAGGAAGGTGTTGCATATGCATAGTTTAGCCAATTGAGAACAGAACAAAACCCTCACAAGACATCATCCGATGTTGGGTTATAAACAGACTACATTCGGAGAGAAAAAACTCCATATAATGACTGGAAATTATTCATGAATGTTCAAATGAACTGGAATAACTTGGAATGTGAAATGAGCAGCACAGCAGCACAGTTCACGAATGCACACCGCACATGAACCCAAGCTCTCTACCATCTGATGAGAGATTTCCAGCTGCCAATATTCCTGTTCTGATATGAAAGGCTGGGGGTTGAACCTCACAGAATAATTGAAGCTGACGCTCCATGCCGCAGGATGGATCCCGGTAAGAGCAGCAGCTCAAAGCTTTGATGCAGCATTATCCCCCACCCCACACAGGAGATGAGGCAACGAACAAGACCAGCTCTTTGGAAAAGGAGAGGAAATAATGGATTGTGTGACCATGGTTATGTGACCATGGCATTTTTGGGACCATGGTTATGTGTGTTCAGCTGAGATAAAGCCAAAAAGAAAGCCACAGCAACAACTGTATATCAGCGAACTTCTCTCAGGGATATTTGCTGAACCACTCATCATGTATCTCCATTTTCTACTAGGAAAAACAGAAGGCTATACACTTGGGGGTATAAGCATGGAAATAGAATGGTCTTGGAACCTCTAATCCTGGAAATTTGAATGGACGCCCATTCTATTCATTCTGTTTCTATGTGTATAAGTAGATTCCTTCATTGACTAATAAGAAGAGCCAATGAAAATAAGGCATGAGTCAATTTTATTCATTCTCACCAAGACAACTCTGGAAGCAATTACCTCAGCATTAGGAAGATTAAAAAAAACTAACTAATTCATTTATTTCTACGTCCAGAGCTGCCCAAAAACCTCTCCATAATTTATTGAAGAGTCTCCTCCTCTCCCCCCAAACTAAAGCATCAATTAGCCTTGTATATAGGCCTAACATCGGAGATACAAGCGTTTTTCTCTCTGGTGAATGTGGGGATGATAGGACAGCTTCCCTTGTGGATGAAATGCAATTGTTTTACAATATTATAATTAAAATGATAAGTCATCAATGGTTTTACATTATATTAATTAAAATGATGTCATCAATGGTTTTACATTATTTTAATTAAAATGATAAGTCATCAATGGTTTGACATTATTTTAATTAAAATGATAAGTCATCATGAAACCATTTGGAAGTTCATGAGAGATTCAAATGCACCACCTACCACCAACAGAGTGATTATGTTGTCTTATCATCTGTACGCCATTATTTCTATCTATGGTTCAGTCAGCTGCACGTATAGTAGCCTCCTTCCCTTCCAACAATGGGATTCTGATTCCTTACAAAAACATATGCAGTGCTCCCATAACCATCATAACCATTTTGTATTACAGTGATATTACAGCAGGAGAGACAATGGGCACACACACAGCCAGTGGTTGGTATTATTTGGTACAGGACTGGCACCTCTCCAGTCCATCAGGGTAGCAGGCCTGGCATCGCAGCACACTGATAGACTCATTGAAGCGGTTGGCCAGCATGGACAGCTTGCTGCCATGGCATAGAGAGCAAGGGGCACTGCCCGAACCGCCACAATGCTGGCAGCCGGACACTGCCTCCTGCTGGAGACACACACACGCACACAGTGTCACTAACAACACAGAGAGACACTGCTGCCCATGTCAACTCATATGACATACCATTACTAATGAATCCAACAAATGGTAGAAAAGTAATAAATAAAGACCTGGGTCCAAACAGAGAATGTTAAAAAGCAACAAAAAGACAAATGAGAAAATATGAGGAGGCAGAGAAAATGAGAAACCCAGTGAGAGAAAGAGAGATGAGTTAGGAACGGAAAGACAGAGAGAGAAAGAGAGAGAGGGAGAAAGTGAGAGGGAGAGAGAGAGAGAGAGAGATAGAGAGTGTGAGAGCAAGAGGGGGGAGAGAGAGGGAGAGAGGGAGAGCGAGAGAGGGAGAGAGAGAGAGAAAGAGAGTGGGAGAGCAAGAGGGGGGAGAGAGAGGGAGAGCGAGAGAGGGAGAGCGAGAGAGGGAGAGAAAGAGAGAAAGAGAGAGCGCGAGGGCGAGAGGGGGGAGAGAATGGGAGAGCGAGAGGGGGGAGAGAGAGGGAGAGAGTGAGAGGGAGAGAGAGAGAGAGAGAGAGAGAGATAGAGAGTGGGAGAGCAAGAGGGGGGAGAGAGAGGGAGAGCGAGAGAGGGAGAGCGAGAGAGGGAGAGAAAGAGAGTGGGAGAGCAAGAGGGGGGAGAGAGAGGGAGAGAGGGAGGGAGAGCAAGAGAGGGAGAAATAGAGAGAAAGAGAGAGCGCGAGGGCGAGAGGGGGGAGAGAATGGGAGAGCGAGAGGGGGGAGAGAATGGGAGAGCGAGAGGGGGGAGAGAGAGGGAGAGAGTGCAACTGGCAATCAGTAGAAGAAGTGACTATGGGGAATTACTGAGAGTATCCCGGCTCATAAATGGCAGCAGAGAAACTGAGTAGTCATCACTATCTGTGCACAGTCGGCAGGCAGAGAGGGGAGACCATGTGGCTAGAGAGAGACAGAGATGCACATTAACACAAGGTGTTCTGGTCAGGCACTATTACCCCGTCCTGTGGATGGGTGCTCTGCTCCTCCCTGTGAGCACAGAGGGCTTTGGGCCTCTTCTTGCCCCCCCTGTCACGCCCCTGTGAGTACTCGTCCACTCCTCCCGGGGTCTGAGGATGTCTCCTCGTCCCTTCTTCCCTCCGAGGGGCCCGGATGATCCGCAGATTGCTGGTGTAGATGATTATCTTTCCAAAGTCCAATACTGAAGACTGGAGGACAAACAAAAAGCACGGTCATGGTCTTTGATGTGCATTACTCAGTACAATGTAGTGGATGTGTGTCTCTTTGTTAACAGCTGGTGCGTAATCTCTAATATTAAGGAAGTCTTGAGGTTCTGCTCGCCTGAGTTAGAATACCTCATGATAAGCTGTAGACCATAATATTTACCAAGGGACTTTTCATTGATATTGTTCGTAGCTGTCTATTTAACACCTCAATCCGATGTTGGCACCAAAACTGCACTCAACGAGCTGTACAGGGCCATAAGCAAACAAGAAAATGCTAATTCAGAGGTGGCGCTCCTATTAGCCAGTGATTTTAATGCAGGAAAACTGAAATCCATTTTACATAATTTTTACCAGCATGTCACCTGTGCAACTAGAGGGGTGAAAAAACTCTAGATCACATTTACTCCACACACAGAGACTCATACAAAGCTCTCTCTCGCCTTCCATTTAGAAAATCTGACAAGAACTCTATGCTCCTGATTCCTGCTTAAAAGCTAAAATTCAAACAGCAAGTACCAGTGACACGCCCAATACAGAAGTGGTCCGATAAAGCGGATGCTAAGCAAAAGGACTGTTTCACCAGCACTGACTGGAATATGTTCAGAGACTCATCCGATGGCATTGAGGAGTTTACCACATCAGTCATTGGCTTCATTAATAAGTTCATCGACAACAACGTCCCCACAGTGACCGTACGTACATATCCCAACCAGAAGCCATGGATTACAGGTAACATCCGCACTAAGCTAAAGGCTAGAGCTGCCGCTTTCAAGGAGCGGGACACTAACCCGAACGCTTATAAGAAATCCCGCTACGCCCTCTGACGAACCAGGTAGATTACCAGGACATGTACTCAGAGAATGTGCTGACCAGCTGGCAAGAGTATTTACTGACATTTTCAACCTCTCCCTGACCCAGTCTGTAATACCTACATGTTTCAAGCAGACCACCATAGTTGCTGTGCCCAAGAAGGTAACCTGTCTAAATCATTATCACCCCGTAGCACTCACATCTGTAGCCATGAAATGCTTTGAAAGGCTGGTCATGGCTCACATCAACACCATCATCCCAGACACCCTGGACCCACTCCAATTCGCATACTGCCCCAACGTACCCACAGATGACGCAATCTCTATTGCAGTCCACACTACCCTTTCCCACTTGAACAAAAGGAACAGCTATGTGAGAATGCTATTCATTGACTATAGCTCAGTGTTTAACACCATAGTGCCTTCAAGATCAACACTCAGGTAAGGACCCTGGGACTGAACACTTCCCTCTGCAACTGAATCCTGGACTTCCTGACGGGACGCCCCCAGGTGGTGAGGGTAGACAACAACAGATCTGCCATGCTGACCCTCAACACGGGGGCACCTTAGGGATGCTTGCTTAGTCCCCTCATGTACTCCTTTTTCACCCAGCCACGCATGACTCCAACACCATCATTACGTTTGTTGACGACACAACGGTGGTAGGCCTGATCACTGAGGACAATGAGACAGCCTATAGGGAAGAGGTCAGAGGCCTGGCTGTGTAGTGCCAGGAGAACAACCTCTTCCTCGACATCAGCAAGACAAAGGAGCTGATTGTGGACTACAGGAAAGGGGCCAAGCTCGCCCCTGTTCACATCGACGGGACTGTAGTGGAGTGGGTCGAGAGCTTCAAGTTCCTTTGTGTCCACATCACTGATCTATCATGGTCCAAACACACCAACACAGTCGTGAAGAGGGCACGACAATGCCTCTTCCCACTCATTTCGGGTTAATGTCAGATGGGCTGGTTAATTATTTTCCTAGTGGGCCTGTCTAAACTAGTTTTTTTGCACAAAATTATCATTATGGGGCTAATAATGGCGGCCTCAAGGAAAATAATGGGCCGGTGTGTTAGAAATACGAGGGTTTTGGTCCTGATTTTTGGCCCCAGTCCATCCCGGCTCATATTCCTGCACATCGACTTGGTACTGGCACTCCTTGTATATAGCAAAGTTATCATTACTCATCGTGTTTCTAATATTACTTTTATTATTACATGCTTTGCTTTTCTATTATTTCTCTTTTTATTGTAAATAAGCATTTCACTGTTAGCCCACACCTGTTGTTTACGAAGCACGTCACTAATACAATTTGAATCATTTTGATTTGATAGACAAAACATTTCTGTTTTAGTGGTTAGTCTCTTTAAGTGTCTTTAATTTGCTATTCAGCAGACAACTTGACAACATTCCGAGGGCCTTTATAAGTATACTATCATAAATTGTTTATGGGACTGTGTGATACTTGCCTTAAGGGTTCAGTCTTTTCATTAAAAGTAATTTGGAGAAATATGTAAGTAAACATCTTATGCTTTTCGTATTTTGTCTAGTCTGAACTTCACAGGACAGACTACAGTAAATAATACCCTGACTGGCTCCAGTAAATAAAATATTGACGATGTGACAGTTATCTGATCAGTTTATACTTTATTGCTACAATATTGTACACACATCGAGGTTGGTAAATTACAGCATAAAACAAAAACATTGTTTTGTCCTTTTTCTTAACACAGTTTGATAGGCTTTAGCCCAACAGCTAATGAGATAATGAAATGCTGTGCCATTATGCATCATTTAAATTGTACAGCCTTTTAACTTGCAGGGATGGGCACTCTTGAATGTCTTAATCATAGGCTACCCCGATTTTCTCTGTTTCTTATTTCTATCATGTTAAATATTAGTCATCAGTAGGCCTAATAACCACACACTAAACTGCCAATGTACTGTTAGTTCCCTTCAGTTGGTGTAGCCAGTGTTTAGTTAACCTTCATTTGCTTCCTCTGTTAACGCGGTCACGGCCATGTGGTTGTTGCTGAAGATCATTAGTAACAGTTGATCATATAAAAAAAGACATGTAGGCTAATTAAATCGTCATGGACCGGAGCGCAGGCCAAGCCGTAACAGTTTGAACCCGACGCATGGCGCAATACTTGGCCGCGTGTCATCACACAGTTCCATGGTTAGCGCAGGCAATCACTTCTGAATGAATCAAACCACCGTTTTCTTTCTTTCGTGCATAAATGCTCTCCAACTCTGTTTTTATGATTCATAAATATTTTCCTAAACCTAAATAATCTACAAGATCCGAGATGAGATATGCATATATTTAGATGTATTTTCTTTTATTGATCCCTAATATTCTGAAACCGTTCTCTCGATATATTCTAGTCTGTCTAAAAAAATCAAACTAAAAGATACTCTGTATTTAAAGGGATGACTTAAGATAAATACGTGTACTGGAAACCCTATGGAATGAAAACTCCCCAAGAAAATCTGTTCGGCCAGCAAGTGGGAGGTTGAATACATTTTATTCAGAGCTCGCAACGTAGCCACAGCTGCAGAGCGCGAAACGCAACTGAATACCAAATACTGAGAAGTGTGTAGGAAAACCATACATTTCCTGAATAGAATGAATTACTAATCTATGACCATTAACCATGCATTACAAAATGTAATGAAAGTAAATAGGGGTGTGGTGAAGGGGAATCTTTAGGTTGTGTATTGTGCAACAAATTTCATAGCATGGTTTTTTCAACCAAGCCACAACTACTCACATTGGGGTCTCGCTCCGGTGTATCACTGTGGGCAGAGGGTCTGTAGTTAGACCCCCCTCTGTAGACGTTGATCCTCTGGGCCATCAGTCCGGTAGGAGGGTACAAACCCTGGTCCTGGAAGCCACACAGCTGCTCCATCTCCAGGTGCCTGGGCATCTTGTGGCTGTGGAAGCTGTGGGGATATTTCTCCTCTGGGCTGTCCAGCTCCTGGCCATCCTCGTACACATGCTTCAGCACCCTGCCGCTGACCGACGAGGCCAGCTTGAACCTCACCTTCCTGGGTTTGCTGTCATACAGCTGGTCGCTGTCATATCTCTTGTCAAGTTTCCTCTGGAGCTCCTCCATGGTTCTGCTGCTGGAAGATGTGACAATGAGGTCTACCTATATACCTACCTGAACAAGGAGCTGATAAGATATGGGGAGTGTTCCATGGACTGCTTG
The DNA here is from genome assembly GCA_023634145.1 of Thymallus thymallus. Taxonomy (NCBI): domain Eukaryota; kingdom Metazoa; phylum Chordata; class Actinopteri; order Salmoniformes; family Salmonidae; genus Thymallus; species Thymallus thymallus. Next base: position 38,632,369 of record CM042391.1, read on the forward strand.
AGATCAGCCTACCTCTACCTGCTGTCTGTCCCTAGCTACCACAGCTGAATTATTCAGTGTCAGATCGTATTCACTAAAGGATCATGGGGAAACTGAGACTAAATCATCAAATAATCATGTTTGCAGGAGTAGTGGAGTGTTGCTAAAAACAAGAATTGTGAGCTTGAAGCAGAGTGTGAATTACTGGGGGCCCATGGGGTTCTCAGCCCCCCTGAATGAGACATGAGTCCCCCTAAATGTAGCAAAGTATAACTTGGGGGAGGGGGGGGGGGCTGCAATGTATACTGCTACAGTGGTGAATATTTAAATAAAAGGTTATTCCAAGGAAAACAAACACCCAGAACCTCTGAGTTAAAAAATATATTTTTATTTTTATTTATATCCGGGACAGTTCCGTATTTCAGACACTTTTCAAATAAAATCAATGTTTATTGGTGGCGTACAAAGATTTGCAGATGTTATCGCAGGTGCAGAGAAATGCTTGTGTTTCTATCTCCAACAGTGCAGTAATAATACCTAGCAAAACAAAACAATACGAACATAATACAAAAAAGTAAAAATAAGGAAATTAAGAAATATCAGAATGAGTGATGTCAGAATCCAGAATATAAATAGACACTGAATGTATAAAATATTAGTAACACCTTCCTAATATTGATTTGCAACCCCTTTTGCCCTCATGTCGTCAGGGCATGGACTCTACAAGATGTCAAAAGTGTTCCACAGGAATGCTGGCCCATGTTGACTACAACATTTTGACAGTTTTGTCAAATTGGACGGATTTCCTTTGGGTGGTGGACCACTCTTGATACACACAGGAAACTGTTGAGCATTAAAAACCCAGCAGCGTTGCAGCTCTTGACACTGTCAAACCAGTGTGCCTGGCACCTACAACCATACCCCGTTCAAAGGCACTTAAATATTTTATCTTGCTCTTTCACCATCTGAATGGCACACATACACAATCCATGTCTCAATTGTCTCAAGGCTTATTTTCAATACTTCTTTAACCTGTCTCCTCCCCTTCATCTAAACTGATTGAAGTGGATTTAAGTGACATCAATAAGGGATCATAGTTTTCACCTGGATTCACCTGGTGTCATGGAAAGATAATGTTCCTAATGTTTTATACACTCAGTGTATATACAGTATATAATGGTGTGTATAGACAGTATGGACAGTATATGAATAAAAAAAGTGTGTACAGTAGTAGTTATATAGGAGGAGCCATGACTAGAATACAGTATATACATATACAGTGGGTAAAACAGTATGTAAACATTATTACAGTGACCAGTGTTCAAATATTTTTTATTTATTTGTCAGATTCTTGTTCTTTTTTTAAAATGTATTTTATTTAACCTTTATTTAACTAGGCAAGTCAGTTAAGAACAAATTCTTATTTACAATGACGGCCTACCTACAGCGTCAACCCCTGGAGCAAATTAGGGTTAAGTGCCTTGCTCAAGGATACATCGACAGGTTTTTTCACCTTGTAAGGCTCGGGTATTCGAACCAGGGACCTCTAAGGTGCACCTATACTGTCTCCTCCTCTCGAGTGGCGCAGTGGTCTAAGGCACTCCATCTCAGTGCAAGATGTGTCACTAGAGTCCCTGGTTTGAATCCAGGCTGTATCACATCTGGCCGTGATTGGGAGTCCCATAGGGCGGCGCACAATTGGCCAACCGGTTTGGCCGGTGTAGGCCGTCATTGTAAATAAGAATTTGTTCTTAACCGACTTGCCTAGTTAAATAAAGGTTCTAATGTCCAAAAGTTATTTGGGCTGTAGGTAATAATACAAGAAATGTTCTGAGCAAATAATGTAAGAAATAACACAAAAAAACGGCATGTATTGCCATTTGGTCCAAAAAATAATGAGTGAAAAAAATATCAGATTTGGGCTGCCTGTGTAAATGTAGCCATAAACATTCAGACTATCATGCTCCCATGGAGTGTGTTAATATCTCTGTTTGGAAATCTCAAATGACATTAGAAACTTTTAGGGTTGGGGCTTAATGCCTGTGGAGAGTCATTTTAGATAGGCCCACTAATCTAACCAATAGCTGCCATTAACGCCCATGCATGTCTAAATCAATCTTGCAATTATCTCCACAGAGGACTGTTATTGTATTAGGCTTAGATGGATCTCCTTTTGTTTCCTTTTCGCCAGTCCAATTCTGTGTAATCTGTTTGCGCTACAACTGTGGGCTCGTTCATTCAAGAAATTGTTTTGGGTGCATCTCAGTAAAGGAATAATTTAAAGTGTCAGGAATCCTACTGGTTTGGTTGAAATAATTGACACTGTAATCTACATGTAGGCTATGATGTATATTATTAAAGCAATAAGACACAAGGGGGTGTGGTATATGGCCAATATACCACAGTTAAGGGCTGTTCTTACACACTACACAATGCGGAGTGCCTGGATACAGCCCTTAGCCATGGTATATTAGCCATACACCACAACCCCTGATGTACCTTATTGCTATTATAAACTGGTTACCAACATAATTAGAACAGTAAAAATAAATGTTTTGTCATACACTTGGTATACGGTCTGGTATACAACGGCTGTCAGCCAATCAGCATTCAGGGCTCGAACCACCCGGTTCATAATATTCCTTTTAGCACTCAAGTAATGCATTTCAAATGTGTTCATCTAATAAGGCCATAATAAATAACAGTTTTCAGATACACATCCTGCAAAGTAGCCCTCTGCTTGTCCTCAGCATGTGCTTGCAGATACAATAAAGACTTGAAAATGTTCCATGTCTGGGCTAAATAACAACTAGAATATGGCTCAAAACACAAACAATGACAATCTAAAATGTTTTTCTGAACTAATTTTGAAGGCCCTTACAAGGTTTTACACTGATTACATTATGTATCATCTCAGTGGCACCTAATGGCATACAATTTGGAAATAGGATTGAGCCAATTCCAAATTCTCCCATGTGTTAAATCATATATAATCCTAATAGGACATGGCTGAAAATCTGTCAGAAGATTAATTTACTAAAAACAGGGGCAAAGTTACTGAGAGAGCCCTACCAGAGTTACTGATGAACAGCTCCTCTTTGTAAGATGATTTCAATAGGCTTTTGTGGGTCCAGCCCAAGAAAAGACCATTTCTGAATGGCAGCCAATATAGTCTCTGTTCCCTTTTAGAATCTCATCTATAATACATTGCAGGTGATTTGTTCCAGGCAGACATTACGGATCTATTACTGTCCTGCACATGGATGTGAAGTTGTACTTTTTGACTCCTCTGACAAGAAGGGATGCTACAGATGAACATTAAATATTCATGTCTGTCTTAAATTATTGGCGAACTGATTCAATACATCATTATCTTGGACTGGGATTTTAATTTGCAAGCAGACGAAGAGAGGATTCAGGAGTTTCAGATGTGTTGTAGGAATCTGTTGAGCAGGGAAAAAGTACAAACACAACATTTTTACAGGGTAGGTGATCTATTAGGATGATATTCAACAAATACTAAAAATAGAATAAAATCGTAATTATCTTAATTACAGCATCTATCAAATTACAAAATGTGGTTTAGTCCTTCTCATATTAGAGCACAGTGCCAGGCCTGATGCCTCACAGAGCACAGTGCCAGGCCTGATGCCTCACAGAGCACAGTGCCAGGCCTGATGCCTCACAGAGCACAGTGCCAGGCCTGATGCCATGGGCAGAGAAGATACCCAGAGGCTGCTGTTTGGACAAGAGGCTGCTGCTGGTAATAGGGCAACATATAGGCAGAGGCAGAACCCTATTGTAACAAAATGCAGTATGTTATATGTACTTGGACAAGAGCATGTCAAGAGAGGTGTAGAAAAAGTGAAACATTAAGGTTATCCAACAGACAATATAATAATTCCTGGACCTATATGTATTGTCACTCAATTGTTTTACAGACCAGGTGGAGAAACAGGGAATGATGAATGTTGAACGTGATTCCATGTGACACCCTAATGGCACTTTCACCGCCTCAATATTTTACACTTTGACTTGAATGCCATCAAAAGGTAACCTGCTAGGCCTGAAGAGGATAACTTTAGCAATATGGATTTTTACTATAATTTCACAAGCAGTGAGTTAGGAATATGTTTTCCTTCTTCTTCATTCTGTTTTAATTGCCGTAATGGGGGCCCACTGTTAGCACTCAATATAGTCAGTATAATTGAAGTGCTTTAAACTATCACAAATTTCCATTATTCATCAAGGAGATCTCTTAGTGCAAACCCAACAGTGCTTCATTTAGAATGCCGAGCCAAGGCACATCGCTCGCGGTTTCTTAGACCTATTTCACATTTTCAGTTTAAATGTTTAAAATGTGCATCTGAATACTAAATTAGCAGTTAGTATTGGTCAGGGTTAGTGTTCACAGAGGTCTCTGGACACGTCTATGTTTGTCAGGTTTAGTGTTCAGAGACCTCTCTGGACAGCTCTATGTTGGTTATGTTGTGTGGTCCACAATTGGAGACAGCTGGTCTGCTTTGCCTCTAATTGGGGATCCATTTTAGGGTGCTGCCTGCACGTGTGTGGGGGTTTTTGTGTTTGTGCTTATGCACACCAGTTCATGGTCGCTTTCTCTCCTTTTGTTTGTTGTTTAGTTACCTAATAAAAGCCTTGGTCCTGTTTCATTGCAACCGTGACAGTATTTTTGCATCTAGAGGACCCACAGATAACTCCGTAAGAGGCCAACTGAGAAGTTGCAGCTTGAAAGACCACAGCGGAGGGAGGTTATGTTAACTATAGTTTGACCTAATCCACTAGATTCTGTTGGATAATAAGTACATGGTATTGTTTTTTAGGTGACAAGCTTTAGTCTGTGGGAAGTAAACTCAGAGGTTTATTTCCTTGGTGCTAAAGCTCCCGAGGAATAATCTCTTAAAAAAAGCTCTGCTTAGCTGTTTGAATGGATTATGGATTGAATGGCAGCTGCCAATATCAGATAAGATAGTGGATGACTCCCAAATGGCACCCTATTCCCTACATAGTGCACTGCTTTTGACCAGAGCCCTTTGGGACGCAACCTGCGTCTGACTGAATCACATGCTGCTTCTGGTGGTGGTGAACCTCACTGAGCCCAATGATGGTTGACTGGTGCAGACTAACAGAGATCGTTAAGATGCCCTTTCCCTCTCAGTGGTTCTCTAACACATTATTGAGACGCATTATCCCAGCCTGTATGTCTTGGCAAAGTTGTGTCCATTCTTGAGCTTCCTGCACCTAACCACAACATCCTTCCTGCTTCCCGCATGCTGAAAGATAATGGGAAAGAACTGAACTCACACGTGCTAGGTAAAGTGGCCCAGGAAAGAGGGAAGTTGAGCAAGAGAAATGTCTTTCAGACTCTTTGAGACTTTTGTATTCCATATCACGTTAGCCAAATACCTGGCTGGAGCCAAGAGTTCAAACTAAAATAAGAACTGAACTTCAGAAATAAAGTATTCCAAGTTTCAGGAAGTTGAGGGCAGAACCTGGGCTGTAGAGGTTGAGATGGGTCAGCGATTTGTAAGCTACTGCACAACTGCCTTTGGTACCCACACTGAGTCGTCTCAGCTACTTCTCATGCAGTACTGTAAATTACTGACTAGCCATGCCTGTTTTGTTAAGCAGTACAGAGGACAGACGCTCCATCATAGAAGCACTGAATTCTCAGGAATTCCTAAGGAGCTGGACCTGTCTTTTGAGTGACGGCGTCCTGTGGCTGAAAGTGAACCTTCATATGACACTTAGTGGGAGAGGACAAGTAGAGTAGTGCCCTGTGTGTGTGTGTGTGTATGTGTGTGTCAGGTCCACACTGTTGCCGACCTCACAGATGTTTCTCTCCAGGCCCACGTCGGCCCAGACCACTGTCACAATGAGCAGTCTTATTACAGGAAACAGAGACAGTCACGCTGTGAGCTCATTGGGTTTTATCAGTGTTATTAAGACCTCCTGCAGGCGTCGACTCTGAGAACCAGTAGCGATGCAGGCTGGGATATGGATAAGCCATTTATGACCTGCCTGGAACTCATGCCTCAAACTCTGAATAATTCAGCAGTCCCATCCCCTCCAGAATCGATGCCCTCATAGTTACAGGGCTTATCTACCTTGAGAAATATGTAAATACATAATATAGAGGTATTACATGGAATACCTCTTATAGGGGTATTAAAACAAGTCAATGAAAAATGATAAATATTACAAGACTAGCCACTGGTACGGTCTGGTAGAAAGGTCAATATGGCTTCTTCCACATCATCGTAATGAAATCCCTCACCTTTGTAGACATAGACAAAGCAATCCGTTCCTTTGGCTTTGGAGCAAAGCCATTCACTGCACATACACAGGATGCTGATAGACGAGCAGTCCAGGCCCGTGAAGAACCTCAACGTGTCATCCTAGGCTGCAAACACAGAAGCACTGACAATCATAAGAGCCAGGTCAATGTAGTGAGGGAGGGAGGGAGGGAGGGAGGGAGGGAGGGAGGGAGGGAGGGGAGCCTTCTGAGTGGTCCAAGTCTCTCCACTCCACTTAATCAGTTCAATCCACACATGGCCGTGACTTACGCCGCTCGCTCGTGCAAGTTACGCAATGGTCACTCTCTTATCTCCAGTAAAGCTCATTCCACTTGGCAGAGCAGTGAACCCTCTCTTTTTCACCACATAAGCAGCTTCAATTACAGATGCCTGTCAACCTGATTTCCATGCATGGGTGAAGCAGGCATTGAAAAGACAGAGGCCTATAAATTATATCTGACCTTTTCCAATAGCAAAGCAGATTAAGGCTACACTGGAAGGGATTTATCCTTTTTTTTTTTTTTATGACCCCTCACTGGTGATCCTTTTTTTGAAATGACCCCTCACTTGTGATCCTTTTCCTATTATAGTGACAGAGACTATGTCTATTGTAACCTAGCAAAGGACATAGTGTCCAACAAATTTAGACTATTATCGTTCTTTGTATACGAAAGCATTGGAAATGGACTAAACCACTGTCATGTAGAGACAAAAGTCATGTTTGTGAAAAAGCTTTGTTGGTGGAACAGCTAAGGGTGAAAAGGGCACACTGTTTGGAGTTTCAAAGTTGCCACAGCTTTGTGGACTACTCAGTAAGATCACCTTGCCTTACTGTAGGCAGCAGTCTAAAGAGAGAGGGGAATTATGCTTGTTTTATCTATAAATAGCTGCCAGGTGGTGTTGTGTTCAGAATACCTGTGGGGATAAACATGTGAGAATCTATCACGGCGCTAAACACAATAAGATGGTCATCTATCTCTTTCATCCATCTCTCTGTTTGGCATACAGCAATAACCACTGCACCCAACTGAAACAAACACTGTTCTACAGTGTCTGAAGATATGTTCTGAACAGGCTGTTAGACAACCTTGGCAGTGTCTGAAGATATGTTCTGAACAGGCTGTTAGACAACCTTGGCAGTGTCTGAAGATATGTTCTGAACAGGCTGTTAGACAACCTTGGCAGTGTCTGAAGATATGTTCTGAACAGGCTGTTAGACAACCTTGGCAGTGTCTGAAGATATGTTCTGAACAGGCTGTTAGACAACCTTGGCAGTGTCTGAAGATATGTTCTGAACAGGCTGTTACAACCTTGGCAGTGTCTGAAGATATGTTCTGAACAGGCTGTTACAACCTTGGCAGTGTCTGAAGATATGTTCTGAACAGGCTGTTAGACAACCTTGGCAGTGTCTGAAGATATGTTCTGAACAGGCTGTTACAACCTTGGCAGTGTCTGAAGATATGTTCTGAACAGGCTGTTAGACAACCTTGGCAGTGTCTGAAGATATGTTCTGAACAGGCTGTTACAACCTTGGCAGTGTTTGAAGATATGTTCTGAACAGGCTGTTACAACCTTGGCAGTGTCTGAAGATATGTTCTGAACAGGCTGTTAGACAACCTTGGCAGTGTCTGAAGATATGTTCTGAACAGGCTGTTAGACAACCTTGGCAGTGTCTGAAGATATGTTCTGAACAGGCTGTTAGACAACCTTGGCAGTGTCTGAAGATATGTTCTGAACAGGCTGTTACAACCTTGGCAGTGTCTGAAGATATGTTCTGAACAAGCTGTTACAACCTTGGGGTTTCTTTACCTCTTTTCTTTTTCAGGGTGACTTCAGAGAAAATTGTGATAATTAGTCACTAACTTTTGACTTTTTTGAAATCATCTGACCTGCTTGTGTGACATTGGAGCTGGGCATTTTTACAGACCAGTCCACCTAGGCCATTATTTTACCCAATTAACTTATCTGCCACCCCCCGCTTACTTTTGTATTGATTTATTTCCTAAGATCTTAAAGTCCTCTACCCACCAATACAACTCTGCCCCAATTCTTCCTCTCCCTCTGGGTTGCTGAAAGGATGAATGATGCAGACTTTGGCTGTTCTCTTCTTATCCTCCATGCATGTCTGAAGCTAGCTCTACCCGAATTATAGACGAGGCCTACATTTGAAGCTAGCTCTACCCGAATTATAGACGAGGCCTACATCTGAAGCTAGCTCTACCCGAATTATAGACGAGGCCTACATCTGAAGCTAGCTCTACCCGAATTATAGACGAGGCCTACATCTGAAGCTAGCTCTACCCGAATTATAGACGAGGCCTACATCTGAAGCTAGCTCTACCCGAATTATAGACGAGGCCTACATCTGAAGCTAGCTCTACCCGAATTATAGACGAGGCCTACATCTGAAGCTAGCTCTACCCGAATTATAGACGAGGCCTAAAATCCCTGCTAGCGGGATGCAGGTTTTAACTAATAAAACAATGATCTACATGATTGTCTCTGTGTGTAAAATAAAGTGGTTAACGTGAACCTAACTCACAGTCAAAAAATGTAAAGAAAGCAATACAATGATATTTGTTGCCTAGACTTTACTGCAAAAAACAATACACTAATATTAAAGTTAGCCATGACAGCCTTAATAATAGAATGCTTGTGACCCCACACATCTAAATATTGCACTTGGGGGAAAAAAGTAGAAATAGAATGAAACAAACAGGCATTCTATTTTTGCTCTATTATATTGGCCACTATAGTAGACAATCGATCAAACGTTCACTGAGTAAAAAATGTAATAATCCCCCCTCACTCACACACAAGTGTTACTGTCAAGTTCAACACAACAAAAGCAATATCTTTGGGCTACACTTTATTACATTGTACACTTTCTGCCTGTGGACATCTGTTCTACAATGTGCCAGCAGAGCATGATACCCTTTGTTGGCATAATTGATCTCTTTCAGGCAGAGTACACCTGGCATACACCTTTTTTTTATCCACTTTATTGAAAAAGTGAGAGAGGGAAAGTGTGTAGTGTTCCTTTCACCTCTCTATTGGCATCCAGTTTAAGCCAGGCCCAGCTCCAGCTACACTTCATCCCTGAATCCACTTGTTTAACAAACAACGCCTCATTTTCACCTAATTATCTCAATCTAAAAATTTACCACATACTGTAGAGGGAAAACATTAGTTCACAGATAGTACGTTTGTTAGCTAGTTAACATTTAACAGATTGCCAGGGTCCAGTAAGCAACTAACGCGTTATAACTTGAGGAACGGCAAGGAGTCGTATAAGGTTACCAGTTAATACTATAGCAAATTGGTTAGGTTACTAACGCTAGCTCATCTAATGTTGTAACGTTAGCTAGCTAACGTTAGCTGTCTGACGTTATTAGCCAGCTAATTTTCACACCATAAACTCAATAATTGTTTTCCATTAAGTTGGCTAATGTTGCTCAACATTTCTCTGGCTAGCTAATGGAGAATTCGATCCAGCTAGCAAGATACTAACTTAACAATGCTAATAATACTTGTTTCTCCCTCACCTCAAACTTTCCAAATGCCTGTTGTTTTTCGGTTACAGCTCGTTAAGTACGCTTCATCACCTTCTCGCCCCTGTCTCAGTGGTCAGGCTTCTCACCTACCTCCTCGTTATCATTCTGGGGACGCGCTGCTGTAATTAGCAAACCGTCTTTCTACTCTCTGTTGTCCAGAGAGAAAGCTGTATGCTGTAACTACCGTGCTGCATTCTGTTGTTTTGTGAAAGATTGGCTGAGCCTTGGATACAGCCAGTATTGCAACCCCCCCCCTAACCCAAACTTTTCTCATTGGATCTACACAAATCACATAGGTCACCTATTTTGGATTCAAAAACAGTGAAAGGTGACTAGTTTGCATCCCTGTATAGGACAAGAGAGCTTCGTAAGCTGTTTATTCGATTGTGGGGTTTGAATAGTGTGAGAAGACATCAACATATTTGGTGAGAATCACAACATAGGGTACAAAATCTAAAATCTATTCTAGCTCTTAAAGGGGCAGTAGCCTACATTGGGTGGACATTTTTAAATTACAGCATTATTTAATCTGCGTTTATTCTTCTACTATTTCTTCTGTTACCAATAATATGTGCATGTTAATAGCATCTTCTTATTACAATTATTATACATTTTGTACATTTTAGTCATTTAGAAAATGATCTTATCCAGAGTGACTCAAAATTAGTGCATTAATCTTCAAATAGCTAGGTGAGACAAGACAATCACATTCGTATCAAGTACATTTTCCCACAACAAAGTATTTATCAGCAAAGTCAGTGCTGATAGGAAAAGAGAAGAGCCTATATATCTAGCTGTCCGATAACACAATCTGATGGAATGGCTTGTCCTGCACTTTGCAAAAACCCAGAGTGCATTGAGTGAATGTTGAGAATCTTTTATCAGCTAATACAGGATATTTTAAAATACTAATTTTTCAGGGGCTATGCCCCAGAGTACACTCTAAAGAGGACTGAGATTGGTTATTTTAAAAATGTGAAAACACCCTAAGTCTACCTGAAGTATAGACAAGGCCCACATGACTTTGTTCCCCGTTAAGGTTCTGCACTGGCTCACATGCACACACACGCACACACACACACGCACACACACACACCTTTGTGATGATGTGTCATCGAGTGCTGTGTGAGAGGTCCTGCTCTGTACTGCTCTGCTCTCGCCTCTGACAGGCTGATGTCTGCTGACGTACGCTAGAGTGGGCGCCAGCACACATATGGTATAATTGAATCCCTGATGCCACACTCTCTCTCTTCCCCATCTCTCTCTCTCCAGTCTACTTTTCTAGAAGTCTCTGTTTCGGCTCTGTCTGTCTGTGCCTCTGTCTGTCTGTGCAGCAGCAGCCACATAGGGGTGTGTGTGTGCGCTGAGTGAAGCAATGAGCTATTGCAAACTGAAACATTCAGACATGCTTCATCACCCTACCTTGTACTCTGTTCACTTGAGTGACACGTGGTCCACAAAATCTCTTGAAGTCGCTCACAAGCCTAGATTGGACATGCTTCTACGATCTTGTAGTCTATTTGAAGACAGACAGCGCTCGTATATTTTTAGTGCTTCATTCTTTTGGAGTTCTAGGAAAGTACAACTCTCTGACGGGGGTGTGGTGATCAGTTGACAAGAGACATGCTTCGTCAAATAAGGTTACTGTTGTGGAACGATGGAGCTCCTACTCTCGTCTCTCATCTCTGGACAAACAGAAAATACAATTCCCAAATGAAAGTATAATTTTTTTCATTTTCTATCCAGACCTGCTTGTATTGTCGCTATGATTTACTGGAATGAATCTGAAAAGTATGGTTCTGTTTCTGGGACAATGAATGTGAAAAGTAGAGTTCTGTTTCTGGGACAATTAATGTCAGAAATGTCGCTTGCTATCTTTGTATTCCACTGGTGTGTATTGACCTAGTGGCTGTGGCTGGCATCGCAGGAAATATGAGAAGCCGTCTCCTTCACAGTGGAAGCTTCAAGCGGACCCCCAGTCTGCCAGGAGAAGCCCCATTCATGGGACCATACACGCAGCTCAGTGATAAACTAAGCCATTTACTGCATTAGGTATCATGCATTAGGTATCAAATGCACCGTATGGAAACCAGCCTTGCATCTCCTACATCTGAGAGGAGTTATTAATGGGATGCGTCCCCATACTCCAGCTGCAGCCCAGTACATTACTTTACTTCAAGTCTTCATTGATTGAAATTTCCCTCACCTTAATCAGCTGCTGATGTAATAGTGGCTTGATGAACCCTCCGGTTCTGTGTACAGAGAACCTTGGTCTGATCCACCTTTGCACTCCCCTCAATCTCTATTCCCCTAAAGACAAAGAGAAAGATGGAAATACTCGCCTGAGATACTATCCATCTCATAAATGAAGAGAAAATATGGTATGGGTAATAAGTTTGGTGAGAAGTGCTGTGATTAGTGTATGCAGCCAGCCACAGCATGAAATGGCTTTTCAGTGCTGTGGCAATTGAGATACCTCCCAGCTGGAGTTAGTCCCGCTCCAACAACAGCGACAGATTCTACTTTCATTTCTTTGTTGAAAGGATCTCAATGGAGCTGAGGTGTGATAGTCCATCAGTTATAAAATGTTTGTAGGACAGTTACACAATCACAGTGAGGGGAAGTATGTGTGTGTGTGTGTGTGTGTGGGGGGCATAGTTGAATAAATATGTATTATTCGAGACATCTGATCATATTTTTATGAGCTCCATAGAGCAGTTTGTTTAGAACACTGGTGCATCTGTTGTTCCGTGTGTGTGTGTGGGTGAGTGAGTGTGAGTGTGTGCGCCATCACGTGCTGTGCTATCTTCAGCTTCTTTATTCTTATGCTATGACACTAGTTTTTGATTGGGGAGACCACATCCAAAGCCAGAACATACCCAAGTCAGGGAGAAGAGGAGCAAATATTCACAAAGAGAGGAGCTATGATGGGTGTGCTAAGATCTTTCCCCCATGGCGGACATAAGAGCAGCAACATCAACCGGGCCAGGACCTTATGAATCCTGTATGAAGAGCTAAATAAAACCGGGCCAGGACCTTATGAATGCTGTATGAAGAGCTAAATAAAAGGCACGTTATTCATCACCAGGTCCTGGAACAACCACCCTCATCATGTGATGATGTCACTTCAGCTTGGAAGCGTGAGACAAGACGATGCAGAGAAGGGGTAGACTTCTAACCAACTACTGTAGCCATGCCTGTTCTCCCATCTCTTCATGAGGCTGGAGGGGGGCGGGGCAAGATAAAATGGATTCCACAGGGAAGCAGCAAAGGCATGCCCCTAGCCAAGACTGATTCAGTGGACCATGGCAAAGGAACACAGAGCAGAGTGATTCAGTGGACCATGGCAGTGGAGCACAGAGCAGACTGATTCAGTGGACCATAGCAGTGGAGCACAGAGCAGACTGATTCAGTGGACCATGGCAGTGGAACACAGAGCAGACTGATTCAGTGGACCATGGCAGAGGAACACAGAGCAGACTAGCCCTCCAAAAGCATGCCAGCTGTAAACAGGATAAACAATGACCATCACCCCCTAACTGCCTTGGGGTACTGGCTGTGACTGACTATGCATGCATCAACCCCTAACTGCCTTGGGGTACAAGCTGTGACTGACTATACATGCATCACCCCCTAACTGCCTTTAGGTACAGGCTGTGACTGACTATGCATGCATCAACCCCTAACTGCCTTGGGGTACTGGCTTTGACTGACTATGGATGCATCACCCCCTAACTGCCTTGGGGTACAAGCTGTGACTAAATATGCATGCATCGCCCCCTAACTGCATTGGGGTACAGGTTGTGACTGACTATTCATGACTCACCCCCGAACTGCCTTGGGGGTACAGACTGTGACTGACTATGCATGACTCACCCCCAAACTGCCTTGGGGGTACAGGCTGTGACTGACTATGCATGCATCACCCCCTAACTGCCTTGGGGTACAGGCTGTGACTGACTATGCATGCATCACGTCCTAACTGCCTTGGGGTACAGGCTGTGACTGACTATACATGCATCACGTCCTAACTGCCTTTGGGGTACAGGCTGTGACTGACTATGCATGCATCACATCCTAACTGCCTTGGGGGTACAGGCTGTGACTGACTATGCATGCATCATGTCCTTCTCTGCCTTGGGGTACAGGCTGTGACTTACTATGCATGCATCACATCCTAACTGCCTTGGGGGTACAGTCTGTGACTTATTATGCATGCATCACCACCTAACTGCCTTGGGGGTACAGGCTGTGACTTATTATGCATGCATCACCCCCTAACTGCCTTGGGGGTACAGGCTGTGACTGACTATGCATGTATCACCCCCTAACTGCCTTGGGGGTACAGGCTGTGACTGACTATGCATGCATCACCCCCTAACTGCCTTGGGGGTACAGGCTGTGACTGACTGTGCATGACTCACCCCCAAACTGCCTTGGGGGTACAGGCTGTGACTGACTATGCATGCATCACGTCCTAACTGCCTTGGGGTACAGGCTGTGACTGACTATGCATGCATCACCTCTTAACTGCCTTGAGGTACAGGCTGTGACTGACTATACATGCATCACGTCCTAACTGCCTTTGGGGTACAGGCTGTGACTGACTATGCATGCATCACGTCCTAACTGCCTTTGGGGTACAGGCTGTGACTGACTATGCATGCATCATGTCCTAACTGCCTTGGGGGTACAGGCTGTGACTGACTATGCATGCATAATGTCCTAACTGCCTTGGGGTACAGGCTGTGACTTACTATGCATGCATCACATCCTAACTGCCTTGGGGGTACAGTCTGTGACTTATTATGCATGCATCACCACCTAACTGCCTTGGGGGTACAGGCTGTGACTTATTATGCATGCATCACCCCCTAACTGCCTTGGGGGTACAGGCTGTGACTGACTATGCATGTATCACCCCCTAACTGCCTTGGGGGTACAGGCTATGACTGACTATGCATGCATCACCCCCTAACTGCCTTGGGGGTACAGGCTGTGACTGACTGTGCATGACTCACCCCCAAACTGCCTTGGGGGTACAGGCTGTGACTGACTATGCATGCATCACGTCCTAACTGCCTTGGGGTACAGGCTGTGACTGACTATGCATGCATCACCTCTTAACTGCCTTGAGGTACAGGCTGTGACTGACTATACATGCATCACGTCCTAACTGCCTTTGGGGTACAGGCTGTGACTGACTATGCATGCATCACGTCCTAACTGCCTTTGGGGTACAGGCTGTGACTGACTATGCATGCATCATGTCCTAACTGCCTTGGGGGTACAGGCTGTGACTGACTATGCATGCATCATGTCCTAACTGCCTTGGGGTACAGGCTGTGACTTACTATGCATGCATCACATCCTAACTGCCTTGGGGGTACAGTCTGTGACTTATTATGCATGCATCACCACCTAACTGCCTTGGGGGTACAGGCTGTGACTTATTATGCATGCATCACCCCCTAACTGCCTTGGGGGTACAGGCTGTGACTGACTATACATGCATCACCCCCTAACTGCCTTTGGGTACAGGCTGTGACTGACTATGCATGCATAAACCCCTAACTGCCTTGGGGTACTGGCTGTGACTAACTATGGATGCATCACCCCCTAACTGCCTTGGGGTACAAGCTGTGACTGACTATGGATGCATCACCCCCTAACTGCATTGGGGTACAGGTTGTGACTGACTATTCATGCATCACCACCTAACTGCCTTGGGGGTACAGGCTGTGACTGACTATGCATGCATCACCCCCTAACTGCCTTGGGGGTACAGGCTGTGACTGACTATGCATGCATCACCCCCTAACTGCCTTGGGGGTACAGGCTGTGACTGACTATGCATGCATCACCCCCTAACTGCCTTGGGGTACAGGCTGTGACTGACTATGCATGCATCACATCTTAACTGCCTTGAGGTACAGGCTGTGACTGACTATACATGCATCACGTCCTAACTGCCTTTGGGGTACAGGCTGTGACTGACTATGCATGCATCACGTCCTAACTGCCTTGGGGGTACAGGCTGTGACTGACTATGCATGCATCACGTCCTAACTGCCTTGGGGGTACAGGCTGTGACTGACTATGCATGCATCATGTCCTAACTGCCTTGGGGGTACAGGCTGTGACTGACTATGCATGCATCACCCCCTAACTGCCTTGGGGGTACAGGCTGTGACTGACTATGCAGGCATCACCCCATAACTGCCTTGGGGGTACAGGCTGTGACTGACTATGCATGACTCACCCCCAAACTGCCTTGGGGGTACAGGCTGTGACTGACTATGCATGCATCACCCCCTAACTGCCTTGGGGTACAGGCTGTGACTGACTATGCATGCATCACGTCCTAACTGCCTTGGGGTACAGGCTGTGACTGACTATACATGCATCACGTCCTAACTGCCTTTGGGGTACAGGCTGTGACTGACTATGCATGCATCACGTCCTAACTGCCTTGGGGGTACAGTCTGTGACTTACTATGCATGCATCACATCCTAACTGCCTTGGGGGTACAGTCTGTGACTTATTATGCATGCATCACCACCTAACTGCCTTGGGGGTACAGGCTGTGACTGACGATGCATGCATCACCCCCTAACTGACTTGGGGTACAGGCTGTGACTGACTATACATGCATCACCCCCTAACTGTCTTGGGGTACAGGCTGTGACTGACTATACATGCATCACCCCCTAACTGTCTTGGGGTACAGGCTGTGACTGACTATACATGCATCACCCCCTAACTGTCTTGGGGTACAGGCTGTGACTGACTATGCATGACTCAAATAAAGTAAAATATTTGACACGTTGAAATCCCTCTCCTCTACTCTGGCCATCTATACAGTATAGAGAACTTGCTGGCTGCCAGGCTCTAAACATCTGAACGGCCCTTCCTCTGTGTGTGTGTGTGTGTGTGTGCGTGTGCGTGTGCATGTGCGTGTGCGTGCGTGCGTGCGTGCGTGCTGCTGCCTGTGAAGCGGACTCTGTTATGTAAGCCCCAGGTGGCTGTTGTTGTCCTGGACAGAGTTATCACTAAGGGGACAACTTCCCACGTCCCCCTGCACCACACCTCCTTTTCTTCCAACGTCATCCGCTTGTGGGAGGCTGAGTGACTGAGACATGCTCTGTAGGAGGGATGGTATGGCAGACAAGAGTAGTGTAAGATATTTCACTACTCTACTTAAAGCATCCTTTAAACTGAATCTGAATACCTAGAAGCAGGAACAGTGATGCCAACAATAGAAGCCTTCATAATGGTTTCATTGCATGGAAGTGAAACGTTGAGACAGGGTGTGTAAAATATAAAACATGTGATTTAACAAACCTACCACCCTGGGAATGTATGAGAAGACTACACAGGAAGGCTGGGTATGCATCTACAGTATCACCACTGTTGTCTTTCCTCTCCTCTCCTCTCCTCTCCTCTCCTCTCCTCTCCTCTCCTCTCCTCTCCTCTCCTCTCCTCTCCTCTCCTCTCCTCTCCTCTCCTCTCCTCTCCTCCCTCTCTCCTCCTCTCCTCCCTCTCTCCTCCTCTCCTCCCTCTCTCTTCTCCTCCCTCTCTCTTCTCCTCCCTCCCTCTCTCTTCTCCTCCCTCCATCTCTCTTCTTCTCTCCTCCCCGTTTCCTCTCCTCCCTCTCTCTCTCCTCTCCTTCCTTTCTCTTCTCCTCTTCTCCCTCTCTCCTCTCATCATCTCCTTGACTCTGCAGTGGTTTGGCTCCAGCATTTCCGCCCCTAGGGGGTCTCACCACAGACCAACAGCATCACCTGCACACCTGGTGCACCAGGCGGGAGGCACACCCCTGCAGAAGCCCAGGAGGCAGCAGAGCAAAGCAGCACTACTGCAGCTCAGGCAACACTGCCATCTGCTGGTAATTAAATGTAAGTAGAGCTGGGCTGATGACAGTCACTAAGGCTGTCCATCTGGCTAGAACCAGATTGCCATTAGACTGAGAAACCTTTTCCATAATGAGGGCATGATGCTGATCATCATTAGAGGATAGAGTCTGCTGAAATCATAATACTTTATTACCAACCTGCTACTATCACCATGCTCCTAGCTAGCCATCTTCTTCACAGGCTGTAATTCGGGCATATTTAATCTGGGATCATACAGCATACACAGGTCTAGGATCATACACCATACAGAGGTCTGGGGTTATACAGCATACACAGGTCTAGGATCATACAGCATACACAGGTCTGGGGTTATACAGCATACACAGGTCTAGGATCATACAGCATACATAGGTCTGGGATCATACAGCATACACAGGTCTGGGGTTATACAGCATACACAGGTCTAGGATCATACAGCATACACAGGTCTAGGATCATACAGCATACAAAGGTCTGGGATCATACAGCATACAAAGGTCTGGGGTCATACAGCATACACAGGTCTGGGATCATATAGCATACACAGGTCTGGGATCATACAGCATACACAGGTCTATGATCAGACAGCATACACAGGTCTAGGATCATACAGCATACACAGGTCTAGGATCATACAGCATACAAAGGTCTGGGATCATACAGCATACACAGGTCTGGGATCATACAGCATACACAGGTCTAGGATCATACAGCATACACAGGTCTAGGATCATACAGCATACACAGGTCTAGGATCATACAGCATACACAGGTCTGGGATCATACAGCATACACAGGTCTGGGATCATACAGCATACACAGGTCTGGGATCATGCAGCATACAAAGGTCTGGGATCATACAGCATACACAGGTCTGGGATCATACAGCATACAAAGGTCTGGGATCATACAGCATACACAGGTCTAGGATCATACAGCATACACAGGTCTAGGATCATACAGCATACACAGGTCTGGGATCATACAGCATACACAGGTCTAGGATCATACAGCATACACAGGTCTAGGATCATACAGCATACACAGGTCTAGGATCATACAGCATACACAGGTCTGGGATCATACAGCATACACAGGTCTGGGATCATACAGCATACAAAGGTCTGGGATCATACAGCATACACAGGTCTGGGATCATACAGCATACAAAGGTCTGGGATCATACAGCATACACAGGTCTGGGATCATACAGCATACACAGGTCTGGGATCATACAGCATACACAGGTCTGGGATCATACAGCATACACAGGTCTGGGATCATACAGCATACACAGGTCTGGGATCATACAGCATACACAGGTCTGGGATCATACAGCATACACAGGTCTGGGATCATACAGCATACAAAATTCAGTGGTCAAGCAAGGACTGCTGTTCTACAACAGGGAGATGAAATGCGAAGGACTATTATTATTGGATACTCACACTACCTCTTATGAACTCACTCACTTGGATCAATGTGCTCGTAGTATAGACTTGGTTCTGTATTTTATGTATAATGCTGAACGAAGCGATAAACAGCAGTTGACACATTGAATTTTCAGCCTTTGGATACATCCCGGCTTGCTGCTGGTTGGCATTTGAGGTTCAGAGAGGGACGTGCAAAATTAGCTCACCGTGATTGTCAGCCGCAGGGTAAGGTCAGAGATAGAATAACACAAATATGCAAATAGGTATAGGTTTTATTATTTAATGGCTTAGCCTACATGGACTGTTTCATACACTTGGTTTGGAATTTATTTTACTTTACAAACATTTATTAAACATTGTCTGGTGAAGTAGCTCTGATGTTCCACATACTACATGGGCTCAAACACTAAACCTACTCCAAATATATTCTTAACTTCATTCTTAATCTAACCAACTTTATTTTACATATGCCGACTCATCTTTAACAGAGATGTCCTCAGAAACCCTAGGATGATCACCAGGGCTCTCATAAGAAACCAAATGGCCACCTGTAGTATGATGACCCTCATAGAGACCTGAAATAATCACCATCTGGATGGATGTGACATAGTAATCTGTAATAGTAATCATAGTAATCATCCATCCATCTGTGACATAGTAACATGCAGACATCAGGGATGCACAGATTAAATGACACAAGCCTCTGAAGGTTCTATACACAAGCAAAGTTTGTTACAGGTGCCAAGGTTAGGTCATGAATATTTTCTCATGAATAAGATGTGGTCCTAACCTGGATGATTAAACCTGGTACACATACAGCCATGTTGTCAGGAGCACTCTAGTGCAGTGGATACCTGGTAGGTTTGGCTCTTCATCCTCCTCTTCATCTCTCGGATCATCTGACAGATGGCCAGGGGGTAGCAGCAATACACCGTAGTCCAGTCCTCACAGACGCTGCCCTGCGCACACGAACGCACACAGCACACACACACACACCACACACAGAACAGGGGAAAGTTCACATCTGTCTCAGGCAGGGGTATGGCTGCAGGACAAAATGTGGTGTCATTGTCATTTACTGAGTGTTTACATAACTAATCAGAAACAAACTGCCCATCGCATGCCATGCAAAATAAAGGATGGTGTACAGCCACCGTTGGGTAGACAGGGGGAAGTAAATGTATGTGACAGTGACACACATATAATTTGTTGTCTCTTGAAATAAACAGTGATACCGAATTGCTCTGTGAGAGAACACTGCTTTGTCTCCCATGACACCAGTAGGTCGATAACGCGTTCTAATAACACCCATTAACCCTCGTCATTATTGCGTAACAATCCTCACCCGTATCTTGTATCTCTCCCTGATGCCCACCCGCATGGCGAATGTGGAGCCAGGGAGGAGGGGCAGACACAGACACTCCCCGTACTGGTGGGCTAGACTCAGGTCCAAGCAACAGGGTACAAAGGCCCCTAAGAGACCTGGGAAAAACAAGAGAGATACAGGACTTAGGAAAGCTCTACTAGGTTTAGTTTAGTGCAATGCCATTTTCAACAAGATAGTCGCATTTGGTTACGGAAAACATTTCTAATTAGAATACATGTTTAGCAACCCTACAGAGTATTGTAGATTGCAAGAGAATCATCATCTTTACGAAGTATCCTCTCTTTAACATTGGGTAACATTGAATTTCTTTCATTAACATAGGTAGGGTGTAAGCGTCAGTATGTAAAATAGCAGTATAGCCATCCAACATCTGACTATTTCAGTTACCCAAACTCGTAACTGTGACTTTTACACTTGAGTGTGGACAATGCAGTGCAAAAATCCCAAAGCTATGTCTGCCTCACATGTGGTCCTGTCTCCACACAAGTTGTACAGGCTGCTGCTCCAATCCCCTCCCGTCTGAGTGATGGTGGTCACTGTCGTCGTGGTTACCCCCAGGCCAGGCTGCGTGAGTACGGGGAGTTTCACTGCACTCTGTGGGTTCCAGCTTTCTTTTCTTATGTCCCAACCCCTGTCTCCCTCATCCTCCTCATCACCTGGGGCCTGCTGCTGTCCTGCTTTGGTGACTGGTGCACAACTGAGATAAACAAGAAAGACAGGAACTATAAAATGTAGAAATGAATGCAGGCTTAGCACGAAAAAGGCTTAAGAACATGTTAGAATGATGCATTACACCCAACAATGGTGATATCTACTGATAAGGGCCTAACACTTACTGGTCTGTGGTGACAATGGCTGTGGTATCCTCCATGCTGACGGCTACTCCCTGCCAGGGAAGGAAAGGGAGACTGGGTGAGCTCCCCACTGAGATGGGGTGTGTTACCCATCAGAGGGCTAGAGCTCAGCAGCTACTCTGGGAAGATAACACATTTTGGGCCTCCTCTTCTAGGGGAGCATAACACCCTCTTATTAAGGCATGTGGGCTCCCACAGCAAACAAGGACAGAGCTGGCCTGTTCAACACCATCTGGAATGGAGCCTCTAATACAAAGCACAAAGAGTAGGGGCCAAGGCTAGGCCAGAGCAACCCAGCCAGTGGATCAGTAAGTTCATACCCCCAACAGAGAGAGCACTCCCCCAGAGAGATAATACTCACACAAGCATAAACAGACAGCAGTGACAACGAGAAAATCATTGTAAAAGAAAAGGCAACACTTACCCCAATCACAGACAACAGCAACGTGCTACCGCCCAGTTCTGGGGACGCACACAAGTGAGCTGTCATGGTTGCTGTCTGGCGCACGTCGACCTGATCACTTCTGCTTTTGTGGTGCAGTGTTTGTATGAGAATCGCCTGGGGGAGGGTCATGGTAAAATAAGAAACATCTCACCCGGTTTCTCTGAACAGCCGAGAACATTTCCTGCTGAGTGAGAGCAAAAAACAGAATGTCTATTGTGTAGTGTTTATAGAAACAGAGGCAGACTGTGTTTCAACTGCATGACTGATTTCCAAGGAGGGTTTAATTAGCGGTGCTCATACTGCCAGTAGATTGGCTACAGTCCATTCTAGAGATGGTACCCTAGAAGACCACTGCAGAGCAGTCTAATGTGGCCGTATGTCGCTACATGAATGAAAAGACAGAGATGCACCACCAAATACATTAAAGATGTGTTTATTTAATTTAGAAAAATGTGGTTCACCTTGTACATTTGCTCTATTTCAGAGACATCTCTGAATATTATGCCAGATTTTTGGGGGGGACACATTTGTGGGAATAATTAATTGTATGTGGTAGTTACTGGACCTATAAGTACTGCTGAAGAGACAGTTCAGAAGACACCTTTGCATGGAACAATGGCTTGTATCTAGTGGAAAGATACTGTAGACAGAGGGCTGCACAGGTATGCTTCAGAGAAGCTTTATTCCGTCCATACTATAGCACATAATGGCAGACACTGAGCCGCTGAAACAACATAATTACATTTAATTTCACATAAGATGAGAGGACGAAAGTACCCGTTCTACTTTATAACCACTTCAATAGAAAAGGTAAAGACAAGACTCCTGCCTGGCTACACTCCAGAGCTGTGCATGTTATCTACATAGACCTCAGACTCAGTAACAGCCACAGCAGGAAAATACTGTCTTGTCATTCTGCTACATCCCCTGCTGTTCAGTCCTACACAGAGAGCAGGACCCTGTTCAAATACTGTTAACATGCATCCTTCCTACCTTCCTAGAAGGTGATCACTGATATCTATGAGACTAGATGACAGACCGGTGATATCCTCGAGAATGGAAGGAAGTATTAAAACAGGCCCCAGACCTGTGATATTGTAACAGGTAAACCCGGGTGTCTCGTACACTCTTAGAACCAACGGTACTATCTAGAACCTAAAAGGGTTCTTTGGCTGTCCCCATAGGAGAACCCTTTCACAAACCCTTTTTGGTTCCAGGTAGAACCCTTTTTGGTTCCAAGTAGAACCATTGTGGGTTCCATGTAGAACCATTTCCACAGAGGGTTCTACATGGAACCCACAATGGTTCTACTTGGAACCAAAAAGGGTTCTTTAAAGGGTTCTCCTGTGGGGACAGCCGAATAACCATTTTTTTCTAAGAGTGTACAGTATATCCACGCTGAGGCCGTTGTCTTTCATGAGGACCATCCTGTCGGCCAGGCTGATGCTGAAGGAGTTTACCCTCAGCTTCACTTTGGACATGTCTGCAGGGGGACAGAGGGGACATGAAGACATGTAGGAAGTCAGGCGCCATGGTTACATTACAGGGTTAAACAACAATAACCTTGAAGATGCCTCTCTTCAGTCAGGTCTGCAGGACATAACAGGAGTTGAACTGCAGCCTAAAACAACATCATTCTGCTAATTGTATGATACTGTATGGAAACTAAGAGGAGGGTGACTTCTAGACTTAAACAATTTGTACATTTTAAGGACACGTAAAATTACACAGTATCAATAACATGGTTAAATTACATGGTATCAATAACATGGTTAAATTACATGGCATCAATAACATGGTTAAATTACATGGTATCAATAACATGGTTAAATTACATGGTATCAATAACATGGTTAAATTACATGGCATCAATAACATGGTTAAATTACACAGTATCAATAACATGGTTAAATTACATGGTATCAATAACATGGTTAAATTACATGGTATCAATAACATGGTTAAATTACATGGTATCAATAACATGGTTAAATTACATGGTATCAATAACATGGTTAAATTACATGGCATCAATAACATGGTTAAATTACATGGTATCAATAACATGGTTAAATTACATGGTATCAATAACATGGTTAAATTACAGGGCATCAATAACATGGTTAAATTACATGGCATCAATAACATGGTTAAATTACACAGTATCAATAACATGGTTAAATTACATGGTATCAATAACATGGTTAAATTACATGGTATCAATAACATGGTTAAATTACATGGTATCAATAACATGGTTAAATTACATGGCATCAATAACATGGTTAAATTACATGGTATCAATAACATGGTTAAATTACACAGTATCAATAACATGGTTAAATTACAGGGCATCAATAACATGGTTAAATTACATGGTATCAATAACATGGTTAAATTACAGGGCATCAATAACATGGTTAAATTACATGGTATCAATAACATGGTTAAATTACATGGTATCAATAACATGGTTAAATTACACAGTATCAATAACATGGTTAAATTACACGGTATCAATAACATGGTTAAATTACAGGACGTCAATAACATGGTTAAATTACACAGTATCAATAACATGGTTAAATTACAGGGCGTCAATAACATGGTTAAATTACATGGTATCAATAACATGGTTAAATTACATGGTATCAATAACATGGTTAAATTACATGGTATCAATAACATGGTTAAATTACATGGTATCAATAACATGGTTAAATTACATGGTATCAATAACATGGTTAAATTACATGGTATCAATAACATGGTTAAATTACATGGTATCAATAACATGGTTAAATTACACGGTATCAATAACATGGTTAAATTACACGGTATCAATAGGAAAGTCGCAATGTCTTTATGGGCTTAATAATATACCTTTAATTAGTCTGTTGGCTTTGGATAGTCTGCGGACGACGCCATCTCTGCTGTCGCCCTGTCAGATGTCGACGGTGATGGTGAAGAGACCGCTGGATGGTTGGGGTTGACCAGGGACACTGCCACACCAGGCTAGGAGACACACAGCTCACTGTCTGAACTATACTTATAATTCATCAAGTGCTGTCATAAATAATATGTTGAAGTGTCAGGTTATTATTTATTATCGCTTTCAAAGTGTTTAAGTGCACATTCAACATGGACTGATTGAACACATGTAGTGGTACCAGTGGTTTCAAGATAAAATCTCTCTCTCTCCAAACTATGTTGCTGCAACTATAATGATGCTAACAGCATCTAAAATGTCCTGTCTGTTTCTCTGTGTGGAGGGCTGATCAAGCAAAAATACTAACCAGTGAAACAACTGACAGACGGGTCTTTGTGGCAAGATAGCAGTTCAAACAAAAGGCTGTGTCTGTCCGTCTACCTCGGCTCTGAAGACACTGAACAGTTTCCCCGGGCAACAGTTCTCCTTTATTTTTTCATCTGCTTCTGATGCAAACACCACATCTATCTGATCAAGCTGGGAAGAAGAAGAAGAAGAAGAAGAAGAAGAAGAAGAAGAAGAAGAAGAAGAAGAAGAAGAAGAAGAAGAAGAAGAAGAAGAAGAAGAAGAAGAAGAAGAAGAAGAAGAAGAAGAAGAAGAAGGAGGAGGAGGAGGAGGAGGAGGAGGAGGAGGAGAAAAGAGAGAGAGAGAGAGAGAGAGAGAGAGAGAGAGAGAGAGAGAGAGAGAGAGAGAAAGAGAGAGATTGAAGGAGAAACCATTAGCACAGTAGTTTAATATTTGATAGGGCCAGTGTGACATGCAGAGTGTTTGGAGCGTTGTGAATTCATACTGTGGGGAACGGGGAGACGGTTGGCATTAGCCTGAAATCCTGATGCGGTTGGCGCTTACACATTACACATTCAAGGCAACTGTTGTTGTTTCAGTACAATTAAGACTGGCTAGAAAGGGTATTAGAAACTAGATATAGTTAGTTAGACAAGCCTGGTGTGCCAGAAAATGCCCCAAATAAACAACACAGGCTGGCTGAATCACTCTGGTCGCTATGGGAGTTATGTAAACGATAATCAACAAGGGGCTTTGCGTTCTATGGTAAATAATGAACGACGTGGAAGGTGTGTTCCACAATTAGTGGAGTGGCGCCAATTCCTTCCAGAACGCATAGAGCCATGGTAGTACGTTACAGAACTAATAAAGTACGCATCTGTACTGGGGAATTAGCTTGGATAATGAATGAGGTGGAACATAGGTGACATTAATAAAACACATAGAGCTGTATTGATGGACAATAGTGCTCTTAAGCAGATAGAAAATAGCTGCATTCAACTCTGGAGCTGGAGAACAATATTAAAGTCAAACCGAAAAGAGTAAATTGGGAGGAAGGATGTAAAAAATGGATGTATACACTTGTTTCAGAGATTACCAGGGGAGGAGTTAGAGAATTAATACCAGGTTGTAGAGCCTATCCTTCAAAACTCATTCCATGAAACATGCACAGCTGTGAGAAAGTGAGGGAAGTGTGTTAGGCTTATCTCCAGAGAGTTGGTCAGATAAACTATGTTCTCTGGCAGCAGAGCTCGCTCGTCAAACTCCAGCTCCAGAACCCTAGCACAATTCTTCTCCAGGTTCCCCTGAGGGACACAACACACACACAGCTCTGCCATTCCCAACCAATCAGGGAGAAGACACATGTTTCTGCAGACTTTATATTGTCGACAGTGACACGAATGTCTGAATGTTGCGCGTGCATGACAATGTAAGTTGCAGGAGGGTTTATTAGGGTTTTTACATGCTGTGTAATACAAGGTAATTACCACTAAATACTTACTGTTACTTTGATAGGTTTCAGCCATATGTTCTATTGTATGGCTGTTACTAGTCTTTAATGTTAGAGTTGCCAATACTGCTTTGCCTATTGTTTATTGTATGTAGTATTATTCCGTACCATAAGTGTAGCCATAAGTGTTATTATTGCATTGGTTGCACAAGTACTTTTACAGAAGTGGTTTAATTGTTGAAGTGGTTGAATTGTTGTATTGGTAAACATAGTATTTTGCATGTGTTTTCCATAGTGTTCTTTATTAAGGTGTTTTATTGTGCTGCCATAGGCAAGCTTCTAGAGTGCACAGAGTAATTTACGACCCTGTGGTGCAAGGGCAGATCTGATATGAGCTCAGCCTGGCAGAGAGAGGGTGACGTAAATATTGACCCTTTGTCAATCCAGGTAATTTGTTTCTCTCTCCAAGAGGTGAATGTTGAAGTTTATATTGATGCTGTGTTTGTTGCTCTTTATAGACATGTTGTAAGTGTAATGCTATTTGTCATTCATTCATGATTCATTTTTATTTAAACTTTATTTAACAAGGCAAGTCAATTAAGAACAAATTCTTAATTACAATGATGGCCTACCTACAGGGTCAGCCCCTGGAGCAAATTAGGGTTAAGTGCCTTGCTCAATGACAGGTTTTTTCACCTTGTCGGCTCGGGTATTCGAACCAGCGACCTTTTGGATACTGGCCCAACATTCTAACCGTTAGGCTACCTGCCGCCCCTGTATATACATACAGTTGAAGTCGGATGTTTACATACACTTATGTTGAAGTCATAAAAACAAATTTTTCAACCCCTCCACAGATTTTATGTTAACAAACTATAGTTTTGGCAAGTCGGTTAGGACATCTACTTTGTGCATGACTCAAGTCATTCTTCCAACAATTGTTTACAGACAGATTATTTCACTTATAATTCACTATATCACAATTCCAGTGGGTCAGATGTTTACATACACTAAGTTGACTGTGCCTTTAAACTGCTTGGAAAATTCCAGAAAATTATGGCATGGCTTTAGAAGCTTCTGATAGGCTAATTGACATCATTTGAGTCAAATGGAGATGTACCTCTGGATGTATTTCAAGGCCTACCTTCAAACTCAGTGCCTCTTTGCTCGACATCATGGGAAAATCAAAAGAAATCAGCCAAGACCTCAGAAAAAAAATTGTAGACCTCCACAAGTCTGGTTCATCCTTGGGAGCAATTTCCAAACACCTGAAGGTACCACGTTCATCTGTACAAACAATAGTACGCAAGTATAAACACCATGGGACCACGCAACTGTCATTCCGCTCAGGAAGGAGATGTGTTCCGTCTCCTAGAGATGAATGTACTTTGGTGCGAAAAGTGCAAATCAATCCCAGAACAACAGCAAAGGACCTTGTGAAGATGCTGGAGGAAACAGGTTCAAAAGTATCTATATCCACAGTAAAACGAGTCCTATATCCACAGTAAAACGAGTCCTATATCAACATAACCTGAAAGGCCGCTCAGCAAGGAAAAAGGCACTTCTCCAAAACCGCCATAAAAAAGCCAGACTACGGTTTGCAACTGCACATGAGGACAAAGATCGTACTTTTTGGAGAAATGTCCTCTGGTCTGATGAAACACAAATAGAACTGTTTGGCCATAATGACCATCCAAACCGTGAAGCACGGGGGTGGCAGCATCATGTTGTGGGGGTGCAGGAGGGACTGGTGCACTTCACAAAATAGATGGCATCATGAGGAAGGAACATTATGTGGATATATTGAAGCAACATCTCAAGACATCAGTCAGGAAGTTAAAGCTTGGTCACAAATGGGTCTTCCAAATGGACAATGACCCCAAGCATACTTCCAAAGTTGTGGCAAAATGCCTTAAGGACAACTAAGTCAAGGTATTGGAGTGGCCATCACAAAGCCCTGACCTCAATCCTATAGAAAATATGTGGGCAGAACTGAAAAAGCGTGTGCGAGCAAGGAGGCCTACAAACCTGAACAGTTCTGTCAGGAGGAATGGGCCAAAATTCACCCAACTTATTGTGGAAAGCCTGTGGAAGGCTACCCGAACCGTTTGACCCAAGATAAACAATTTAAAGGCAATGCTACCAAATACTAATTGGGTGTATGTAAACTTCTGACCCACTGGGAATGTGATGAAAGAAATAAAAGCTTAAATAAATCATTATCTCTACTATTATTCTGACATTTCACATTCTTAAAATAAAGTGGTGATCCTAACTGAGCTAAGACAGGGAATTTTTACTAGGATTAAATGTCAGGAATTGTGAAAAACTGAGTTTAAATGTATTTGGCTAAGGTGTATGTAAACTTCCAACTTCAACTGTATGTATATTGCATAGTTATAACTAATACTGTTTACATGTGTGCATATCTTTGTCTTATAGAACCACAACAATAAGATTCCAAGTCATTCAGATTACCACAATCATATAAACATCTTCAAATGGAAACAGCTGTGTCTTTGTGTGTGTGTGTGTGTGTGTGTGTGGTGGTGACTATCAAGAGTACAGTGATGGGCCTCAACATGATGTTCTGACCGGACAGCACTATAGTGGGCAGAACCAAACCAATCAGCTATAAGTACATAGCAGGTGAGGGAATATATTGTTTGTTTAATATTTGATCACTTTGATGCAGTCATACCTCTAGAAAAACCCATGCTAAGCTCTGAACCACTGAGAAAGGCTATCAAATATTGATCCCTGTTGTACTGCCATGGTAGTGAATATGGACTGTAGAAGTACATGTGATCTAATAGATAGATAGATAGATAGATAGGTACTTTATTGATCCCCCGGGGGGGAAATTTCATGAAGGAAACACTGTCCTCAATGTGCTTACCAACTGTACAGAGAGATGTTTTTTAAGAGAATGCAGAGAGCCTAGCATAGGTCAGTCAAGGGCCGTGTTATAGTGAGACCCTGGCCACAACCACAGAGACAGACCAGGGCCCTGGGGGGCGGAGATGGGCACATCTCCATGGCAATGACCTTGGTATCAGGCAGAGTTCCCTTGTTGCTCTGAGAACACACATCCAGGGAAGAACACACACACACACACACACACACACACACACACACACACACACACACACACACACACCCGGCCCACACAGGGGAGAGTGTCAGTCTATCATCAGGGGGATTCCAGGTCGTCAGCAGCACAATGTCTTTCTCTGCCTCTGGGCGGATCATAGCTCACAATAGGGTCTCTATATTCTGTTGCCACTCCTCCCCAAAACAATAGGAGGGACAATCTGAAACGCAGATACATTTCAGAACGATCTATTTCTAAAAAGACTGTGTCTCAAATGGCACCCTATTCACTAAGCTGCATTTACACAGGCAGCCCATTTCTAATACTTTTTCAATACTTCAGATCAGATCTTTAGCCAATAATTGGGCAAAATAAGCGCAGCAATAAATGCAGCATTTACTTTTGACCAGAGCCCTGTAGGACCCGATTCCCTATATACTGCTATTTGGTGTTTGTAGTGTTTTCCCAGCAGAGAGGGGGCATTGTGCTGCCAGGAGGGGTACGTCTTGGCCACGTAGATAGTGCAGTGGGAGGGCTTGGCAGGGGGCTTCACGTCGCTCTTCTGTGGAGGGAGAGAGGGAGGGAGGGAGGGAGGGAGGCAGTGAGGAAGACGGAGTAACAGACAGAGAAACAGACAGAGAGAGAGACAGACAACAGAGAGCTCAGTCAGTCTGCAGCCTGCTAGCATAGCAGTAGTGTTAGCCTGGCTGCAATGTTCATTAGAGCAGGAAGCCTGACCCAAGCCAGACGTCCATTACCACCCGGGCTAACATGATATGACTGAGAAATGTCACTCTCTAGTTAATGCTGCCAAGCCTACTCTGTTATATAAGATCCAAAACCTATCTGGAGGATGAGTATTCATTGTCCCTCTCTAAAAGCTACTGTGTGAACTCCAAGCGGAGCTGGGCATCCGTGAACTCATTTAACATGACAGCTGTCGACTCTCTTATAGTTACCACGCGGGACACTGCTGCCACGTTAGTTTTTCTCTCTTCTCAGATGAGTAGTGGAGGGCGTGTGAGCTATACATTAAAGATGCTGTCTAGTCCCTATGGCCGGATGCTACAGCTAGTCTAATGGTCTGTAAATAGGTCTCTTTGAAGTAGAGCTGTTCTCACTGACTGTTACCAACTATCCTACTCATAGGGGACGTGTAATAGCCTTGTTTAAGTTTTCTATTTCTCTCTACTACATGCACCAAAAAATATAGACAGTGAATCAGGAGCCGTCTGTCGAGGCTGGCAGAATACAGCTTCACGTTGTCAATACACCATGTATGAATTATAGGATCTCTGTGCTCCTTGCTACCTCCAGGCATTTATTGAAGGAAACTCAGGGTCGAAATGTAATCAAATGCAAAATACTGATCTGCAAGTCCAATAAAAAGTCCAATGACAAGTAAACAAGGTTGCAAATCCATACATGCCAGAAGATATAAAAATGTATCGCGACTCCATACATGCATGTCAATAAGACAAGGCTGTCAAAACTATGGATATGTACACAAGACATAAGCTACAAGATCAGAATAGCATTTTTAACCTGTCTAGGGCTGCAGACATTTGAGAGTGAGACCTCATTGGTCTCTGTGAGAACATTAGAATACAATGAGACCTAAATGTCACCATTGGGTAATTGCTGCACAACTTAGTGACATATGTCCGTATCCAAGGCTGCTTGGTATTTTCAGGGTTTAATGAAGAGACTTGTTTTCTGTCTCACTGTGCGGTGTGAAAGGGAGAGGATTCCGCAGGACCATTATGTCCCATCTAACAACTAAACTATTCATCAACACTAAAAACCACAAAGGTACATTTCAAACTTAGTTCAGCTCCATTAACACTTACATGGATAGGGCTACATTGAAATGTTTCTTACAGAAGAAATATGAAAATGCATGACCATGGTAGCAATTGAAAGGGAACAGTTGGGAGATTATTGGAAAATGATTAGACCTAAGGTGAGGACACAGAAGTTCACCTTGACACAAGACTGAATCCAAACATGACACTAGAATTAATGTGCATTTTACATTTACTGTACTTTTCGCCCGCATTTGTTGATAACAAAATCTGAAAATAGATTCAGTAACATGATAAGAATATTCCTGGAAAATGTGGGGAAGGTGCAACATAAGACAAAAATAGAAAAGGTTTTGAGTGAGAGGACTAACTGGTGTCTCCAAGTGTGCACAGTAATTTCGCTGCACTTTTATGACTCAAACTATAAGGTGTTTTGAGCTCTCCTGGCTGTGCTTTTGGGGAACTAAAGAAAGCAGACTTGTAGTTATTTTGAGCACAACCCTTCGTCCCCGCTAGCACACAATTACTGTTGTTTACGCAATCCAAAAACGGTCTATTACGGTCTATTACAAATCCCAATCTGGGTCAGGTGGGCATCTTTCAAATGATGCTTGGCCATGCAGTCATGGGTGAACAGGGAGTTCAGGAGTGGGCTGAGCACGCACCCTTGTGGGCCCCCTGTGTTGAGGATCAGCCAAGTGGAGGTATTGTTTCCTACCTTCACCACCTGGCGTTGGCCCATCAGGAAGTCCAGGACCCAGTTGCACAGGGCGGGGTTCAGACCCAGGGCCTATATCTTAATGATGAGCTTGGAGGGTACTATGGTGTTGAAAGCTGAGCTATAATCAACAAACAGCATTCTTACATAGGCATTCCTCTTGCCCAGATGGGATAGGGCAGTGTGAAGTGTGATGGCGATTGCATCGTCTGTGGAGACAGCCCTTGTTAGATATAACTGCACTGTCGGAGCTAGAAGCACAAGCATTTCGCTACACCCGCAATAACATCTTCTAAACACGTGTATGTGACCAATAAAATTTGATTTGATCAGCACCTCATCCACTGGACCTGCCACTGGCCACGATGCCTTTATCAGAGAGCCAGTCTGGGGGAGACAGGAAGGGGCATTATGGTGTGACTTTATATCCAGAACAAGCTAGGTATTTTTAGGGTTTTGATTCCAACTTCAGTAGGGAAAGCTGATGTTTACATGTGTAAGTAACTGGAATGTGAAAATGGAAACTGTAGAGAAAATACAATGACACTACAGTACAAGCATAATATGTCTGGGACGATACCAGTATCGCGATACTTGTTAGTATCGTGGCAAGGAAACTAAAATGTTACTTCTTTAGGAAAAAAGAACTAATGTTGGAAACAAATCAATATGTTGTCATCCAGTCACATGTATTTATTTTCCAAGCTATAGCAACCAATAGTTTACATACAGCAGGTTTTTAAAGGACCAAAGAGTTTGGTCTGCTTCGTGTTTTCATTATAACCTATTATAATGTGTACATCTGCTGGTTATAGGGTAGCATGGTCCTGTGTGGCTCAGTTGGTAGAGCATGACACTGTCAAGGATCATCGGTTAGATTCCCGCTGGGGCACGGATGACTAAGTTGCTTTGGATAAAAGTGTCTGCTAAAGGGAAAAGCCTTTCATCCCCACAAGGTTCTGATATGGATGTGTGGTCATGTTGTGAGCCATGTTGCCCTCACCTCACTTAGTTCTATTAGAGAGGCTCCACGCACTGCAAGAACCAGCTAAAAAGAACACTATATGCATGTCAGGTAAAATAACAACCCAGTGTTCATCTCTCAGGACAAACTAGCTAGCAACAGCAAGCTAGCTAAATGTCCAAGAACGTTTCATGTGCATTTTGTCATGCCCCCAAATTAATATAGTTGGTTTTGATATTTTAACCTGCGTGTCATGATCGCATCTGGTGTGGCTGGACAAAATCAATATGCCTGCGTGTGTCTGGTGCAGTCAGCATGTTAGAACTATGCTAAGGTCAGAAATGTCTCCTTGCTGGAGATCCATTCGCTGTGTTACATTAATTTGTCTCATTGGACATTGCAAACTACCTACCGATGAAGGTGTAAGCTGGCCCTGTCCTCAGGTTGTTCTGTTCCGATCATCCCCTTGATCCACTCTACCCAGGTGTAGAGGCACAGGATGCCAGCGTCGGCAATGGCCTCCACAAAGTTAGCGTCTTCCACTGCGTCCAGTGTCCGCCAGGGCCATGGGCATCCCTGGGCAAGGACACACACATGGTAAGGCTGTGTTTAACACTCAGGGCACACACACATATACACACACAGTAATACAGTGGCACTGGTAGAAACAAAGCACTCTGACACTAAAAGCTGAATTTTAGCAATTAGTATAATTGATGCATAATAACAGCCTTACAGAATCCACCCCCCCACCCCCGTCTTCTACAAAAGTATGTGAATAGAACGGTGCATGTAGGCAGTCCCACTTCTTCATAAATAACCAGAAGGAATCAATCAGCCTGAGGCATGGCATCAAACCAACATGACTCATGTACTATAAGCACTCTGGGCCAGATGATGGTGTTTATTTGTACTCTCCAAGTCAATCCCACTGCTCTGTTCCCCCTTCCAGCTCCTCGTTTCTCAAATGAAGCAAGGCACCCTTCCATCAGAGGAGAAATAGCAGGAAACATTCAGCCATCAAGAAGTAAAGAATGACTAACTGATTATGCTAATGACTTTGGGAGAAAGGCCTGTAAAATAATGACCGTTCCTCTCATAAAGTTTCCTAGTAATTAGGAGGCATTGAGTTAAGAGGCTGGAAGGCTTATAGGCCCTTACTGACCGTCTGCAGAGAACTTGGAGATGGCGTCACTCAGAGTGAGGAAGTTGTCTGTGGATTTAGACATCTGATGTATACACACTGTCAGAAGGATCACACACACACACACACACAGTCTTTGTGCATGACATTTGACGTCTTCAGACAATATCCAACACACAGCTCCCATGGTGCCAGAGCAGGCGACAGAGAGAGATCAGTGCATCGGTGACCTGTTTGTAGTTAACAAAACCTCTTTCAGAGAAAGGAAAACATACCTTTTCAAGTTCATTAACAGTTGACCATCGGCTCAGACTGCCTGCAGCCATTTTCCGCTATGTACACAAAGATAGTTTCCTTCAAAACATGACAATCTCTAGAGGGGTTGTCTTCCCATCCGTACCATCTGCACAGCGCCTTACCCCATAACTGTTTACACACTGCAGTAAATTGCCATTACGCTTATCCTGCCTATCCTTTCAAATAATAGAGGTATAGAACTGCATAATGATTCTACACTTGTAAAGACACCAGTTATATCTAATGTATGTGGACAATAGTCAAATAGTATGACAAGAATAGGACGTACAAGTTCGCCTAAAACTGCATAAATCAGAAAAGAGAAACACACAATACAGCACCCGCACTCATTTCATCATAAAATGAAGGCTCAATTAACTCAATCAATACAGCATTCCAACATTCAATACAGCATTCAATACAGCATTACATCATTCAATACAGCATTCCAACATTCGATAAATCATTCCAGCATTCAATACAGCATTCCAGCATTCAATACAGCAAAACAACATTTCCATAAAGGCAAATAGCTTCTTCCCATGTAGCAGCCCTAGCACCGTAAAGAGGGGCCAGTAGTGCTTGTACAGGTGGATGGGCACCAGGTCCTTCTCAGACACACGGGCGTCCACAGAGTACCAGTACTCAAACTCCCTCCTCAGCCTCTGCAAGTGTTCCTTGGAGATGTCCGTCTTGGGGAAGTCCCACACCTCCCTGGTCACCTCTTCTGGCCTGACAGACAGAGAGACAGAGAGAGAAAAAGCACAGACACAGTAACTCAGATTATAAAGTGGCTCCAATAGCACTGTATTCATAACCAACTATAGGGATTGGAAAAACTTTTGCACACTTCATCTTCTTCCACAAAATATATGCATGTGCAAAATAATACACTATGATCATATCTCCAACTATTACAATACACATTTTCTCTATTGCAATAATGTGTTGAAAAGGACATATGAAGGTGTTATGATGTCCTCATCTATCTATCTATCTATCTATCTATCTATCTATCTATCTATCTATCTATCTATCTATCTATCTATCTATCTATCTATCTATCTATCTATCTATCTATCTATCTATCTAGAGTGATTTATACTTTATACCCCTGGAGGAAGTGAGCCACGGTGTAGTAGGCCATGTAAATGGTCGAGTCAGACAGGGACTCGATTAGCCACTGCTGGTCCCACGGCAACCTTGTTTCTATGGCAACAAGCAAACCGGACCAAAAAAAAAAGACAGAGAAAAAAATAACAATCAACCACCTTCTAGTGTGAACGGTAAGGGATATGCTTATCATATAATTACTGTGGGTTTACACACTGTGTCCTCTACTGAAATGTAAAACTGATCATTAAGCATGTGAAACGTGTCCTTCCTGTAGTTTGGCACATTATCTACTAAAACATGCTTCCTTATTCTGGGTATTTTGTCTCCATCTTAAGTCCATGCAAATCACTTCACTTTTACACCATGCCAAAATTCCCCAAAACCTCTGAATGGTTGCTGATGGTCTCAAAATATGTGTTCCAGACGTGAGAGGTCCCAAAATGTTTTCTGGCAATGTGCCTCCCTAGGGCTCTAGTTACAGATTGCTTGTTATAGCTAGAACTAGGACCAGAGTTTAGTCTGACTGTATGTTACAGGTAGAACTAGGCCCAGAGTTTAGTCTGACTGTATGTTACAGGTAGA
This sequence comes from Thymallus thymallus, assembly GCA_023634145.1. NCBI lineage: Eukaryota > Metazoa > Chordata > Actinopteri > Salmoniformes > Salmonidae > Thymallus > Thymallus thymallus. The sequence continues at coordinate 38,668,675 of CM042391.1, forward strand.
ACTAGGCCCAGAGTTTAGTCAGACTGTATGTTACAGGTAGAACTAGGCCCAGAGTTTAGTCAGACTGTATGTTACAGGTAGAACTAGGCCCAGAATTTAGTCAGACTGTATGTTACAGGTAGAACTAGGCCCAGAGTTTAGTCAGACTGTATGTTACAGGTAGAACTAGGCCCAGAGTTTAGTCAGACTGTATGTTATAAGTAGAACTAGGCCAAGAGTTGTCAGGTCACATGGTCAGTAAAACTCCTGGCCCTGCACAGGACATGCTTTGCTGTGACACCAAACTAACTCCACTGATCCTGCCCCATGTCCCTTGTCCAAACTAACTACACTGATCCTGCCCCATGACCAAAATAACTCCACTGATCCTTCGCCCTGTCCAAGCAAACTCCACTGATCCTGTCCCATGTCAAAACTAACTCCACTGAGCCTGCCCCATGTGCCTGTCCCCCTCCTCACCCAGGTCATAGGTAAGAAAGCAGGCATGCTCCTGGAGCCAGTCCAGAGTGGCCTCAAAGGTCTCCCTGGTCTCATCACAGAACCTAAAAAGTCCAACACGTACAGGAGGCACAGTTTAAACATATCCATATTGACCAGACAGACACACAGCCCAGGAAGTCCTCAACACAGTCTGACACATTTCTTTCACAATGAGCTTGTTAGCGGTGGTAGAGCATAATCACTGAAGAGAGCTGGGGAAGTTGAGCGACAGAAAGCATTAGGACTCATGTCTCCAGTGGTTTCAGGCATTCCATGGCCTGCTGCTTCCACTCTTTGTCCCCATAATCCAGATACCTGTCAGACAGGACACAGCAAACGTTTCTCTAACAATTACTCTTATATGTTTAGTCAGATAAATACAATTCATACTTGTCTATGCTGTCAGGTAGCCTGGAATCCATACAGCGATATTCAGTGTGGATTTCCAGGCTAGTTTTCAGAGGCTCCCATCAGGCCCATCCACACTCGCCTGCAGAGCGGGACAGCACCTGCTTCTCTGGCTCCATGTAGATCAAAGCTTGGTCCTGGAACATTGGTAGAGGTCCAGGTTAGAACACACTAATGCGTATCAAAGAAACTTATCAAACACATCAGCAAACAGTTAAAGAGCATAAACATGAACACAATAAATGTATGGTATCTGTGATAGCGTGAGAAGCACAGGCATAGGTGTGGCTGAAGGACTCCCAGTGCAGCGCCATGGACAGTTGCACTCAGTTCAGCACTGTGGAAGGCTGCGCTACTTTCAGCACCAGGCCAGCCGAAGACAGCACCACTACGCTGCTCACCCAACACACCTGTGCGGGATTACTAATCAGCACACCTGCAAGGCATTCCCTTATCAACTGACAGGCAAAAGACCCCTGCGGTGTCCTCAGAGAATGTTGTTTTCTCTCATTGCCTTCTCTACCAAACACGGGACGTTGTCATTGAGAGAAAGAACAAAGCCATAGACATCTGCATTCTGACATTTCAATTTAGTCAGACCATTTCAATGCAGATGTAAACCCCTGGAGCAAAACAGACCAAAATAATTAATTGTAATGACTCATAGCTAGAGGCAATCCAAGAGCAATGCTGTTGGAGTTGTGTGCAGCATCCCCTCAGGGCCTAAATCCGTAACCATCATCTTTGTACTTCATTTCAATGTTTACTGTGCTCTACAATGACTTATGCCTCCCTCACTTTAGCTCTTCAATAGGAGGAATGCCTCAAGCCTGATCTTGATGTGCTGGAGCAGAGACCGCATGGATGCAGTTAAAAAGTGTTTTTTGGAGCATTCTCAAGACTTTATTCCAATACCTTTTGTTCTCCTTGATGGTCTGGTAAGATGTCAGCGGGGCACTAAGAGCATAGATGGTCTGGTAAGATGTCAGCGGGGCACTAAGAGCATAGATGGTCTGGTAAGATGTCAGCGGGGCACTAAGAGCATAGATGGTCTGGTAAGATGTCAGCGGGGCACTAAGAGCATAGATGGTCTGGTAAGATGTCAGCGGGGCACTAAGAGCATAGATGGTCTGGTAAGATGTCAGCGGGGCACTAAGAGCATAGATGGTCTGGTAAGATGTCAGCGGGGCACTAAGAGCATAGATGGTCTGGTAAGATGTCAGCGGGGCACTAAGAGCATAGATGGTCTGGTAAGATGTCAGCGGGGCACTAAGAGCATAGATGGTCTGGTAAGATGTCAGCGGGGCACTAAGAGCATAGATGGTCTGGTAAGATGTCAGCGGGGCACTAAGAGCATAGATGGTCTGGTAAGATGTCAGCGGGGCACTAAGAGCATAGATGGTCTGGTAAGATGTCAGTGGGGCACTAAGAGCATAGATGGTCTGGTAAGATGTCAGTGGGGCACTAAGAGCATAGATGGTCTGGTAAGATGTCAGCAGGGCACTAAGAGCATAGATGGTCTGGTAAGATGTCAGCGGGGCACTAAGAGCATAGATGGTCTGGTAAGATGTCAGTGGGGCACTAAGAGCATAGATGGTCTGGTAAGATGTCAGCAGGGCACTAAGAGCATAGATGGTCTGGTAAGATGTCAGCGGGGCACTAAGAGCATAGATGGTCTGGTAAGATGTCAGCGGGGCACTAAGAGCATAGATGGTCTGGTAAGATGTCAGCGGGGCACTAAGAGCATAGATGATCTTTCCATCTTCCGGTGAGTAGATGGTATGGCAATGTAATAATGCTACATGGATAATGCATGGGATATTTAGAAGCATTTCCAACAGCTTACCTTTTGCCAACCTTGATTTTCTTCCTCTCTTTCAGCGTGATGAACTGCCACCTCAGAAAGGATTCGTATAAAGGGTTCACAACAGTCGTGATGAAGGAGCCTTGCCAGTCCACCTGTGATATAATCACGTTTTTAAATAACATGGACAGCACCTGAAATACTCAGTGAACTAAAGCACTGTTGATCGGCACATTTAGGTCTGAATCTTAACTTGAGATCAACACACAACTTTCAAAATAATCATACATTGATGTAAATGCGAGATTTGCAGGAAGATCCAAGTTATTAGCACAGATCTCAAGTTAGGATTCAGTTCTCATCAAACAAATGTATGTATATTAGTTAACATCAGGCTTCCTGGTACTGTATAAAATAAAATGAAGAAACAAGCTCAGTTTGCTGGTTTCTTGTCATTATCACGCACCTTTACACCCATCTTCTTCAGGTCTTTCACGGCCAGGGGTGGGAAGTACTCTAGCCAGTGCTTCCGTGTTGTCAAACGGCACTATCTCCTTGTCACTCAACCCCAGAGACTTCATAATGTCCCACTGGAACTTGGACTCTCCAGCCTTTGCCACTGCTTTGCTCTGAGGATCACACACAAGAGATAACGGTTACATTTTGAATTGTGCAAACTTAGAAGTAGTGCATCAAATATTCACCTTTTCACCCTTAGATTTGTCCTTGATGATGAACTAATCTGCAAACTTGGGCTCCTCCTCCTCATCAGGGAACTTCCATCTGTTGCTTCAGCTTGTCTTCACAGGCCTGTGAATTAAGATGAATGTAACAGTCTTATATAACAGCCAGCCATGACCATTTATGATGTACACAGCAAGCAAGAGAGTAAGAGTTACAATGCAACCCAAATGGAAATAGGCATTGCTTCCCTTTCAAGCGCTGGAAACTAGAACAGCAAACTACAAAGAAATAACAAGAGAGATATGTGCGCAACGGGTCAAATAACATGTTCCATTCCATTCATGTAAGGGTGGGGGAAGGTGACAAAGTACTTGTTCTTTCTGTGAATGAAAGGGTGGTACATTAGGAAAAATGGGTGTGGAAACTAAAGTAGAGCGTTGATAATACTTTTAAAATGTTATTTAACCAGGTAAGACCCATTGAGGTTAAAGACCTATTTTGCGATGTGGACCTGGCAAGAAGGAAAAACATGTACAGAAAATATTACAGAAAAACACACAAAAGACAAAGTGTCACAAGTTTCAGATACATTTGCAGATTAGAAACAACTGCAGCTATTACAAACAGTGTTGTCGATCAAAGTCTTAAAAACAGGCAAGGACACTAACTCCCCTTAAATTGTATATCTTTTGAAGCATGTTCCATAACAATAACAGTCCCAGTAGACTTACTTTGTGCTTTCCCCATTAGTGGTGGGTGCGTCACAATCAAACCATCTTTCCTTCTCCTATTTCTGTTTGACTTCCTCCTCTATCTTTCAGAGGAAATTAAACTTTGCTGTTCCCTTCTGCTCCTAAAATCAATATTACGTATAATTAATTTAGATTGAAGAACACCATTCAATCAAATGTATTTATAAAGCCATTTTCACATCAGCAGTTGAAACAATAACAAAGCAAACTCCCTGGTTGGGGCTGGAGAAATGTAACCACTCTCAAATTCATAGACAGAGCTATGGATGCAAAGGCTGACCATCCATGATTTCTAAATTATAGTTTTAACCGTGTTTTGAGGCTATTTCGTGTTTGTTTACATTTACTTTGTTCACGAACATTGGAGTAAAAGAAACGTATATTTTGGGTTCTGATGGGGTACGACAGTTGATAAGTTATATTCTTCAAGAAAAAATGGGTATATATCATTCATTTATACGTCCAAAAACTGCTGTAGCAACTGCAGATTACCCCTGTAAACCACATAAAATAGAAGCTCTGGCTACTTCATTGTACGCATTCAGCCCAATTGCCAGCAGTTATTGTGGGTTAATAGGTTAACGTTAGCTTGTTATGTTAAGAGGGTAGTGCGTACGGCCCAGTACATCACTGGGGCTAAGCTTCCTGCCATCCAGGACCTCTATACCAGGCAAAAATTGTCAAAGACTCCAGCCACCCTAGTCATAGACTGTTCTTTCTGCTACCGCACAGCAAGCGGTACCGGAGCGCCAAGTCTAGGTCCAAAAGACTTCTCAACAGTTTCTACCCCCAAGCCGTAAGACTCCTGAACAGGTAATCAAATGGCTACCACCCCTCGCCCTTTCCTCCGCTGCTACTCTCTGTTTATTATCTATGCATAGTCACTTTAACTCTACCTACATGTACATATTACCTATTACCTCGACTAACCGGTGCCCCCGCACATTGACTCTGTACCCCGGTACCCCCTGTATATAGCCTCGCTTCTGTTGTTTTTTTTTTACTTATCTATTGTTTACCCAACACTTATTTTTCTTAACATTTGTCTTATTTATTGCCTTACCTTCGTAACCTTACTGCATTTGCACACACTGTACATATAGTTTCTATTGTGTTATTGACTGTACGTTTGTTTATCCCATGTGTAACTCTATGTTGTTGTTGTTTTTTGTCGCACTGCTTTGCTTTGTCTTGGCCAGCTCACAGTTGTAAATGAGAACTTGTTCTCAACTGGCCTACCTGGTTAAATAAAGTTCAAATGAAATAAAATGTGATTATGTTATGTTCAATAACTGACTTGTGTGAAGAGTACTCAATCTTTTTTAAACTCTCCCTCTCTTAAGTCATGATTCGTTAGCTAGCACACATGATGATTTCAACCAAAGAGGAGCTAACGAGACAGCCAGATATAGCTCTACTGCTGCTGACTACTGTCTATTTAGCTAGAAGCATTATCAATTAGCTAAGTGCTAAACTAACAAAGTAGTTGGCTAGCTATTCATACTATGACTAGCATTACACCTGAAACACATCATACGTGCACAGAGTAAAGGAGCCATGACGGACAGTAATTTTGATTGAGCGAAATACAGAAAACAGTAGAAACAGAAAGTCTGTCAAGAAAACCTTCGTCACTTGAGATCTACAGCAACGGACAGCTCATTCACACCGCGCAGTCTTCTGGGAAATGTAGTATATGTGAGGGGCTCTTTCACGGTCATGGTTAGAAGGGATCAGCTTTTGTTAAATTAACGTCAGAAAAATGTTTTGCGTTTAGCTAACCTTAGATAAATTATCCTAACCTGCTACATTAATGATCCTAACCTGCTACGAAAAGTCAAATCTGACATAAACTGGATTACTTCTAGCCATGAACCTCTTTTACAGCAAAAGGAAGCAGCCTACTTTCTCTGGAGTATGAAAACACAATCAGAATATTCCACACAAATATCAATGCATCAATCTAGATTATAATTTTACATTTTTAATATTTTTTAAAGGGTGAAATTATTTTGTTAATATATATTTTAGTCAAGAGTCAACCCTGGCCTGGCTCCACTAAGTTTGTTCAAAGAATATTTAAACTTTGAATTTTGAAATAGAGCTGCAAAACCAATCACGATGATTGGTTACAGCATAAACTCAGGGTCAGTGTTATCTGGGTTTCTTGGGACGTCCTTACCCTAAACGTTTTAAACGTAAACTTCCCAAGGATCCCAAATAGCACTGAACCCTAAACAGTGTGGCCAGCTGATCTGCTTACGACATTGCCAGTTATGTTTCCATGCCTGTGTTTGAACGTAAAGCAATTCGTCCGACCTGCAAGTGAAGTGACTAGTGAAGGCCTAAAATACATTTATAGACGATGAAAGTAGGAATATCACAACGCACCTTGAACTTATAGTCAGTATTGTTAAGTCGTTTTCACGATGATCATAGAAAATGTGGAAGCTTTGAAGTCGTGGCTGGCAAGACTCCTGGAGCCAATGTGAGTGATGATTAATTGAAATGACATTTAGCTAGCTTGCACGAGTTAGCACGCTAGCTACGCCTCCGATAACGTTAGCTTGTTATGTGGCAATAAACCATTTTTTTTAAAAACATTTGTTGTGTAAATTATACGACATTAGAGATTCTGCATATCGGATTTGTTGGGCAAATTGCAGACACTCATCTGATTATAACCTTTTGGATGTTTTGGTGTGGCTGCCGCAATTAATTTAGCTAACTAATTAAGTACCTAGTAGTTACAGTACAGTTAACTCGACCAGCTAGCTTGCTCAACTCAATCAACATCGTCCCAATCAAGGTGAATGATTTAAATGAATGGCTGCACAGCAAGTTTGGCTTCTGGTGAATGGGTAACTACTTAGGATATTAAACAAACTAGAGTAGACTCCTAAATGTAGTGGTCAGCGTAGCTAACCGGCCATAGACACTGCTAGCAGTGACGTCTAGCATTTAGCCAACCAGCTACCTAGCCAGTAAGAAGCCTGCCGTCCAAGTTTATGTAACTACGTGTTTGTCATTTGTAGCAGATGTGTTATGTAGCACGAGATTAGTGTCTAACCTGCTCCCTTAAAAACCTCAACTTTCTGTCCTTACAACTCTCTCTTGGTTACACATAAACTAGATATTGTCTAATGTAGTGGTTCCCAACCTTTTTCGGTTTCTGCACCACCAACTGAAATTTGCTTTGCCCTGAGTACCCCCTCATGTGCATTTTACCAGTAAGCCTATGGTTTCATGAGTCTTCTCACGTACCCCCAGGGATCCTAGTACCCCTGGTTGGGAACCATGCAAACCCTGTTGAGTAATATGGATAACATTTGCTCTTGCAGATGTGAGGCTGACCCCTCTGCTTTAGCCAACTATGTTGTGGCTTTAGTAAAGAAGGACAAACCTGAGAAAGAGTTGAAAGCACTTTGTGTAGATCAACTGGATGTCTTCTTACAAAAAGGTAGGCTACATAACTCCTTAACGTCAGTGTTGATTTGCATATCACCGACTAATGTTAGTATTTTCATTGTGTAAACATGTAGTTTGATGGTATGAAATAACTTGAGAGAAATGTCTTATGCCTCGATGCTTTCCCTATTGCAGAAACCATTGGTTTTGTTGATAAGCTCTTTGAAGGTTTGACCACCAAAAACTACTTGGGGAATCCATCTGCTAAGGAAGTTCCCAAAGAGGAGCCCAAACTCCCTGTGCTAAAACAGGAGGCTGTGGAGGTAAGCTTCCTCTGTCGTATTATGTGGCAGTCTGATGGTGGGGATATAGCTAACAACTACTGTTGTTTTCTTAAGGTTGAAAATGTAGAAGAGGATAGGGGGGATAACAGGAGACGGAGAAGTCCACTGAGAAACCGCTCTGACTTCAACGAATCAAGGTGAGGCTGGAATCTATTTGTTTGTCATTATTTTCCTGGAGTTCCTCTTGACAGTGATGAAGCTGGGGTCAAGATGTTAGTTTTATTCGGCCCATGAGTCGCATGGACTTGGCCTTTGACACACAATTTTAGTTCTTGTTGTTCACATGCTAGTCACATCAATAGTACAGATTACCACAAAACAGGAAACTCCTTGAGTTTGGTGGTGTATAAAACCTGCTGCTAAATGACCAACCAACATGCCTTAATCGCCTGACCACACAGGGGACGTGATGACCGCAGACGAGACGACCGCAAGCGGCGTGACATGGACCGCCACGGTAAAATCACTGATTCCCACCGGGAGAGGCATGACCGGCGCGGAGGCAACTCTCGTGGGCGCAGCTCCAGCCGCAGCAGGAGCCGCAGTGGGAGCCGAGGCAAGAGCAGGGACAAGGAGCACAGCCGAGGGAGAGGTGAGACACTGGCGGACATGGACAAATCTGCTTTCCTTTAAATGTTAACCTGAAAGGTTGACGACAAATCTGTGCTAAGAACAAGCAAAAATCAAGAAATTAGTGTATTGATTGTACTTTTACTGAGGGGGATCCTTAAATGTGGTGTTCATGTCTCATAATGGGGATATTTTCTCCTGGGTTATGTTCCATTTCGTGACCTTTGGTTTCAAGCTTTTCTGTGCTGTCTGTGTATTTTAAACAGATTACAGGTCAAAGTTTGAAGTGGAGAGGAAGGAGCCCGAGAGTTTCAACTCCACCTCTGGATCCCTGGTAACCCAGCAGCACCAGCACCCCCCGCCCCTCCTACCAACTCCCCAGCAGCATCCGTTTCCCTCCTCCGGGGGCCAAGCCGTCCCCAACTCTGTTACCGTGGTAGCGCCCGCTCACCTGCCCGACAGCACTACAGAGAGCTGGTCTAATTACTACTCTAATCACAGGGAGGGCAAGCCATTCAACAAGGGCACTTCAGTCAAGCACCGCTGCCGTGACTACGACGGTAAGGACTAACTAAAATGGTCTAGTTTCACTCTGGACTTCGGTCTATATTATGGTACGAGATGTTACGGATTTCCCCCAGCTTTGCTGTAAATCTAGCAACAATATCTGGGTTTTATTTTTGCCAGGTAAGTCATTGAGGACAAGAACAAGAACAACCTGTTTTTGTTTTTTATGTAGCTAAACAGCTCTATCTTAAAAAAAAAAATTAAAGGTACAACTAACTTATCCATAACCAACATACGTTCTAATGTAATGTATGTACATGCAAAACCTTGTAAAAGGATGTTGAGTATTGAAGCAGGTGGCCTTGTATGGCCTTCTAATCATTGTCTGCTTTAGGATTCATATCTGTTGACCGTTAAGCTCATGTCTAGTCAAATTGTACAAATATTTAGTAAAATACCGGTCAATTGTGTTCATTTATGGATTAAATGCAGTTGGTTGGTGGTATTCCAACCCTCGGTAGGGTGTTTGCCTGGTTTAATGAAGCACTAATGACCCAGGTTGAACATCCTTCCCCTGAGGGACTTTTATATTCATCCAACAGCAATGAGAGATTTTTCACAACACCCCAACTTGAGGGTTCAGAGAAGAGCCTGGATCTTGTCAGAAACTGTAAACAAAAAGTGTAAAGGTTGCCAAACCAATAATCAAATTTGGGATGATATATATTTATAGCCAATCATCCTTCTGAGTGCATTTACAGTAAGAATGCAATTACAGTATTTTTCTTTTTTTATCAATCTTTCTTGCTGTCTTCCACAGAGAAGGGTTTCTGTGTGCGTGGTGACCTCTGTCCCTTTGACCACGGCAATGATCCTCTGATCGTGGACGACGTAACGCTGCCCGCCATGATCCCGTTTCCCCCACCTGGCATGCCACCACCGGCCCGGATGCCCATGCCCCCCCACGGCCAGCCGCCCCCGGCCATCAGGATGCCCATGCCCCCACACAGCCAGCCGCCCCCGGCCATCAGGATGCCCATGCCCCCCCACAGCCAGCCGCCCCCACCGGGAATCTTCCCTATGCCTACTCCTGGTGAGTAATGTTACCATGTCTCTCCAATAAGGCCCTCGGAATGCTCACCAGTCAGTGTTTGACATAGGCTCAGGCTATAAGTAGGACCAAGAGTTCTTTTTCCTAGTCAGGCCACGTGATTAGGTAAAACCCAGGGCCACCCAGGGCTTTAGTTCCTGATGTGGTGAGAGCATAGAGATGGATAGAGGACTCGTCATGGATATAACCCGTTTTAGCGTGGACATTGCCATTGAAGGCTTCCCCCATTCTTCCGGCATTTTTAAAGTAGTAAACTGGGTGGGAATTCCTATGGGATGTAGCCTCAATGGCCCTGCCCATGCTGTCAGACGCTACAATGGCACAGATATAAAGATGAGTTCTGTCTTTCTGTGGATGAGTAATTTTAGGATGGATGTAGGCTTGCCTGTTTCCATGGTGAAAAAGTAATGTTTAAGGATTGTTTGTTGTGCTACATAGAAATGCCCACCTTATACTCAACTTCACCTAGCCTGTTCTGTGTAGGAGTTTATTAAGTAAATGGCCCGTGTCTATTATTTGCTGGGTTCAGTTTGGAATTGTATCTCCCATAGGGCCCCCGTTAATACCAACAAGTGGGATAGAAACTCCCAACCACTCAGGGACGAGTTCCACCTCCTCTCTGGGACCGCCGGGAGTGGGACCTCCTCCTCTTCCTCCTCCTCCTCTTCCTCCACCTCCCTCTTGTGTCTCTCTACATCCCCAATATTCTCAGTCAGAATGTAAGCGGCTGTGCTTTTCTCAATAAGCTTGGCAAAGGGGTACTTTTATGAGCATGGCTCCCATATTGTTCACATTCTGGTCCGTCTGTTTTCTTTGACGTACACTGACTTTCAAATCTACGTGAACCAATTGGTATTGTTCAGTTTGACTGTAGTAATGGAGGAAGGACATAGAAATGCTATTGTCTTGAAGTATTTATGGTCACATGCTTCATTCACGTGTTCCGAATTATTTCCTTTTTGAGTGGGGGTGTTTTGTTTTTGTGCTACTGCCTGGCCTGCATGATCTAGTAGTTGTTTCTTTAGGGTGCAGTAGCGTCGTTTGACCAGAGGGTTGCGCTGTTTATGAACTAAAGTCCACTGTTGCTGTAAGCTGCACATTAGATAAGTGCAACAACTCTATTTTAGTAATCCTGCCCGCATAAGAGAGGAGATTAAAATATAGTGCATTTCACTGCTCTCAATTTGAAATGTTAGTTGCTATAGTTTAGTGCATGCATTCTTGAGTCCCAAGCCATTATATAGCAAAAGCAGACTGTATAATATTGAGTTTAATACAAGCACTGTACTTTGTCTCACTTTCATGTAGTTTTAGTGTAGCCATATAGTTAAAGTAGGTGTTTTGATCGATAGGCCTGTTTGGGTATTCTCACTCTCCACTGTGTAAAACACTTGAGTTATTTTGATGATGTCTGTCTCTTCTCCCTTGTGATCGCCAGATAAATACGACCCAGAGGGCTACAACCCAGAGTCTCCAGGCATGACTGCAGCCGGCCGTCCCCAGTACAGGCAATTCATCCCCCGCATCCAGACCCAGAGGCCCAACCTGATTGGCCTCACCTCTGGTGATGGCCAGGGATCCAGAGGTATCACATGTGGGTCTTACTTTGGTGGTTTAGGTTGGGCTTTCTGTCTGATCCTAACCTATAGTTAACCTGAAGACTTACATCTTTAGGCCGCCGGAATTAAATTGGATGTTCTAAGTTCACAACAATGCTTAAATTGCATCAGGAGACTACTTTTGAGGTCTGGGAAAAATGTGAGATTAATTTTATTTTTGGCATGTACTCTCTCTTTTTAAATGAATTGTGCATCTAGCCACGAGGGGGTTTAGCAGTGGGTTTTTTTGTAGCGCGCATGTGATGGCAGAGTTTGCAAAACAAATACCCACTAGTATGATTTATTAAAATAATCATGATATAATTCTGCCAGGTAACCGTAGGGCCTCGTGAAATTATGCAATCCATATTGTTTGTAGTTAACATTTAATTGAGAAGGTTTTTGGGAAAGCCTTTCCATCAACGCGAAGACGTTCACACGTTCACAAACGGGCGCGTTCACAAACGGGCATTCTTCAGAAAGTTGCAGGAAATGCGAATCACTGATGCATTCTGTTCATGTCTTATGATAAACTTGGGCAAGTTAATGTTCAATACATTTAAACTGAACAAAAATATAAACGCACAAAAAGCTTATTTCTCTCAAATTTTGTGCACAAATTAGTTTACATCCCTGTTGGTGAGCATTTCTCCTTTGCCAAGATAATCCATCCACCTGACAGGTGTGGCATATCAAGAAGCATGATCATTCATTCTCTGGCAACATTCCTGCAGTCAGCATGCCAATTGCACGCTTCTTCAAAACTTGAGACATTTGTGGCATTGTGTTGTGTGACACAACTATGTTTTAGAGTGGCCTTTATTGTCCCCAGCACAAGGTACACCTGTGTAATGATCATGCTTCTTGATATGCCACACTATCATGCTGCGTGTAACAGTGTGTAAATGATAATAAAAGTACAGAAAATTATTTTTGTTTGGAGTTGGATTGAACAGTATAAATGGAGGGCCCCATTTGAAGTCACTTATTTGTGTTGCCACACTAGGGTCATGAGATACTCAAAGCCTATTTAGAACATAGAATACCGTCTGTAGTGGCGATTCCATATGAAAAGAGTTCCATATATATATCTGTGATATGGTAAGAATCGAATGCGCTCTCCTCTCACCTATGCTAACCATTTCTGGTCACCTGTGCTACCTATATACAACCGTGACCCATGACCCCAACATATAGTACCCTCTAGTGTACAAAACAAGTAACAATAACCCTTGACAGACAACCTACCATAGCCATTTGATTTTTGATATTATTGAATGAGCAAATTATTTAAAAAGGCATAAAACGTATTTGATTGTCATGTTGCACATCGAGGGTGGTCAACCATCCTCCAGGAGACCTGCTGGGTGTGCAGGCTTTTAGTCCAGTCCACCTATAACCAACAACATTTGAGAAATTAGCTGACCTTGATAAACTGGCTCTGATGTGGTTGAGCAGGGCTGGATCAAAAACCTGCACACCCAGTAGCTCTCCAGACTGAGGGCTGACCACATGTTTCCTAACAGTTATTCTACTTTGTGGTAGGTTGTTTTTTTTTGTGCGTTGCATAACACCAGGAGATGGTACATGGGATCAGAGCAGCCTACAGGGTTCATACTGCATTCATGCTCACTTATTTTAATACGTACATAGACGCCGCCAAATGTTGGTCATGGAAATGTGTTAGTCACAATTCCATCTGTCAAAATGTGTATTAACCCTGACTTGACATAACCTCTCTCATCCAGACACAGCGGTCCAGATTCTAGCTGTCATTATGACTGACGCTGTGTTTCTCCTGTCCCAGCGGCTAACATAGTGATCCAGACAGAGCCGGCGGTGGCCAGTGTCCCCAGCAGTGTGTCTCGATACAGCAGCACAGAACAGGAGAGCAGGAAGAGGCCCCTGGGGCTCACAGAGGGTCCACTGCCCAAAAAAACCTGGATGGACAAGTAAGAACACGCACTGTATCCACCTTCCACTGCAGTAAGAACACGCACTGTATCCACCTTCCACTGAAGTAAGAACACACATTGTATCCACCTTCCACTGCAGTAAGAACACACATTGTATCCACCTTCCACTGCAGTAAGAACACACACTGTATCCACCTTCCACTGCAGTAAGAACACTCACTGTATCCACCTTCCACTGCAGTAAGAACACACATTGTATCCACCTTCCACTGAAGTAAGAACACACACTGTATCCACCTTCCACTGAAGTAAGAACACACACTGTATCCACCTTCCACTGCAGTAAGAACACACATTGTATCCACCTTCCACTGCAGAGTTGGGGTCAATTCCAGTTCAATCACTGTTTTGATCTTATTTGACATTCCTCTGTAGGAGGACAACGAATGTCCTAAATTTAGATGACTCAACCACCTCTGAACTCATAGAGCACTGTCATTGGCTCCTCAGCCCTGTCACTCATGTCTGTTTTTCATTCTCTTCCAGACCCAACTACCAGGCCAACAACCAACTCAACTTCCCCAACAACAAGCCCCAACACGCGGGCTTCCCCAAGAAGAATCACTACGTCAACACTAAGCTTGAAGTTCGCAAAATTCCCAGAGATCTCAACAACATCACCAAATTGAATGAGCACTTTAGCAAGTTTGGTACCATCGTAAATATTCAGGTAAGAAATCTGACAATTCCTTAACTGTTTGTGCCACTAAACAAAGGGTCTTCTTAGATCAATTTATGTTAGGGCGTCTACATGCGTACTACTATGGCTGACCCTGTAGGTAGGCAGTCATTGTAAATAAGAATTTGTTCTTAACTGACTTGCCTGGTTAAATAAAGGTCAAATAAAACATCCAGTTTACTTTGGACAAACTTCCTGACCTCTCCTCCAATAGGTTGTGTTTGGTGGCGACCCCGAGGCAGCGCTGATCCAGTACACAGCCAACGAGGAGGCAAGGCAGGCCATCTCCAGCACTGAGGCAGTGCTCAACAACCGCTTCATCCGTGTGTACTGGCACCGTGAGGCCAACACCCAGCAGCAGGGCATGGGCCAGGGGGACGGACACGTACAGAGCTCTGCCATGGGGCAGCAGCACCCCAACGTTCACAAGGTGGACAGAGCACTTCTGACCACTGCTAAAACATCTTTAGCTGGCCAAGCATTCATTCATTCAAACAACAGTTTTAATTTTGAATGGAGAAGTTCTAAGTTCCAGGTTATAAATGACCATCGTTCTTTCATGACTCTTATGTATCTCTGTATAAATCAGCAGGTGATTAAGCAGCACAGTCCCGGGGCCTACGTGCTGAATAATAAGACTGTGCCCAAACTTGGTGTTGGGGCTGTGGCCGGAGGCAAACTGGACGCCATGCACCCCAGCGCAGACCCTGCAGCGGTAAGCAGTCAACTCCTATGGTCTGAAAGTGCCCATATGCAGGGCTACAGCATGGAGTTATATGATGCCAAAGAGAGGGGGTTGACACAGGGGGAAGGTAGGAATAAAAGGGTTTGTCTCTCCCTGTCCTAGGCACTCTTCTCTACCCCTGTGGCCCTTCATAAGGGACCCTACAGCTCCACAGTCCTCACAGGAGCGTCCAAGTCACTTGGTAAAACTGCCAAAGCACTTGAAGCACACGAGGTCTTGAAAAAGAAACAGGCAAGCCATTTTTGCTGTCTGCATTTTGAATGACTTTTTCATAGTGTTTCATTACTTTTTTTTTTTTTTTTTTTTTTTTTTTTAACACACAAATCAAAATGACACTATGAACAATTGTTTGGTTTGTTCTTGTTTCAGGAGACATTGAAGTTGCAGCAGGACATGAGGAAAAAGAAGCAGGAGATGCTGGAGAAGCAGATTGAATGTCAGAAGGTAAGATGGTTGCTTATTCTACATACAGTTAATAATTTAAAGGATGCCACCATCCCCACCTTCCATTTTAGAGTTTCAAATTAACCACATGCTGTGATCATCATCGCATTGTCCTTTCACTATCAAAACAAGGACAGCTCTAGACCAAAAGACCCTGGGTGTTGTCCTGAATACCCTGCTCGTCTAACATTGATTAGTCAGTTAATCTCATGTCTTCCCTCCTATAGGCTCTGATCAACAGACTTGAAAAGAACAGGGCCACATTGAAGCCAGAGGAGAGGGCCAACATTATGAAGACTCTGAAGGATCTAACCGACAAGATCTCCCAGCTCCAAAACGAGATGACCCCAGCCTCCCACTCCACAGCCAACACGGCTCAGTCCAAGACGAAGACAGACGTAAGTCTACCTACCATATAATATGCTGTGATTTGTTGAATCAACTCAACTGACATTACAAAAAAATACATTCCATTGAATTTTCCAAATCAGTTAATATAATTCCACATTACCATGGGCATTATTGCATCACAATACCAGGCAGCCATTGCGAGCGTGAGTGTACCCATGAGTTTACCAGTCAAATAGCCAGGTTTAAGCCCCGTTTCTACTGGCACTTAAAATTAGGGTCAAATCGAGCTGGCTTTAATGGAATTCTCAAATTCGAGCTGGGTCGAGGGAAACCGGGGCAACGCAGCCCAGTTTCACAACTGGTGCCAGCTCTTAGCGTTCGAGCTGGTGACGCCGAAACTATGCAACCACCAGCTAATCAATGCTGGATGCTGACACATTTAGCTAGCTTGTCTGGGTTTGTTGCTGTTAGCTAGCACATGATGGGGGTGAATTACATTCTTCAACATCTTGCTAGATAGCTAGCAACATTATCGCAGCCAGCTGCACAGTCACATATTGTTCCAATGGAAACAGGGCTTTAGAGGCTCCATCCCCGTTCTGTACTCTGAGTCGATATTCACATCATCAGAAGGAATTCCCTTCGACCACGCCGACAAATTGGGAAAAATTATTATTTCCAATTGACCCCCATTTGTAAAAGAGGCAACTTTGGTCAAAAACAGTTCAGTCTAATACCGACTGGGACTATTCATTCTATTTCTATGGTGCATGCATTGTGGGAATCCCAAAATAATATCAATGGTGCTCTCCCTCAGGCACAAAAGGAGCTTCTGGACGCAGAGCTTGATTTCCACAAGAAGATGAGTTCTGGAGAGGACACTACCGACCTGAAGAGAAGACTGGGTCAGCTGCAGGTTGAGGTGGGTACACACGGCATCCATACTCTGGGAAGTCTTCTCTCTAGCACTAATGACCATGTCTGGAATGTGGCAGTGTTCTATTATACTGAAGGAGGAGTGGCCGCCTGGACACCTCCCAGAACACGTGTACTGTTGGTGATAATGCAACCTTTCCAAGAATGGTCTGAAGTGAGCAGAAAGGCATCACCTTGGATGTGAACATATGCCTTGCCCCACAGCTGTTCTCCTGTCTGTTGCTGGTCACATGTCGTCCTTGGTGTCAGAGGATCAGGCTGTAAACAAGAAGCTTGTTTTTGTTAACAACAGTCCTCTGCATGGCTTTTCTAGCCTGGTGTGCTTAAATTAGCCGCCATGAAATATGCATGGCTTTACCCCTCTTCTGCATTAAACTGCAGGCACTTACCATGCCCAGAGGACACCCACTAACGAATCGTAACCAAACGCAGATCCTACATTGATGCATCTGATGTCATTAAAGTTTGAGATCGTGTTCCTTGTAAGAAAATGGAGGGATGACAATTAGGAGGGTTGAGGAGTGTCGGTGCTCTGCTCCAAGCCGTCAGGGCCACCACAGTCAGTCTGCTGGTACATGTCATTAAAGATGGATACCAGTCCTGTGGGGACACTGGTTCTCGGTAGCATTACATCTTCTTCCTGGGTACTGACGCTGCTGCCTGGCACTGTTTGGTGAGGACATGCCATGTGGCACCATCTCCACCTCCTTGGTCTGGTGACACAGCCAGCTGTCATGGTTCCACATCTGGATCTGTGGCATCTCCTTATAGTGCCAAGTGGCGCTGTGTAGTGTTGAGGAATGGAAGTTAGCTGTGGATCTGATGACCTTGTTGACTGTTCTCCCCCCCCAGGCCACCCGGTTGGGCCTGATACCGACCGGGCGGGGGAAGGTGGACGATGCAGCAGGCGTCAGGGGCAGGGGCCGAGGAAGGGGCAGGGGACGTGGACACAGAGGAGGAGTCAGAGGAGGGGGCAATCACATGGTGGTGGACCACAGGCCCAGAGCCATCGCTATCCTGGGAGTCACACAAGATGAGAAGGAGGAGCTGATGCCTCACTTTGTGGTAAGGAAATACCCCCTTATCTCATCCAGCTAGTCGTATGATTTCCCTAAAACATCTTATTTTTAACGTTGAAAAGTCTTGAGTTAGAACTCATCCAGTGGTACAAAGCATAAATCATTATAGTAGTAAACACTGCTTAAGAGGGATGTGTAAAGTATTTTCTACTGGTACTTATGGCTGCTTGTGTGTTCTTGTCTGTCTCAGAAATTTGGTGAGATAGAGGAGCTCCGTGATCAGGACGCTACCAGTGTTGTCATGACGTTCAAGACCCGGAGCGAAGCAGAGAACGTATGTCCTACAGATGCCATACACATAGTAATGTTTTGACGCCTTTATAACTCAAGTTCTCATAGGTTTTTATTCAATTTTACCATTCACTTTCACATGTTATAGGCTGCAAACCAAGGAGCAAGGTTCAAAGGTCGCGTTCTACAGATTTCGTGGTACAAGCCGAAGACGCCATCTGTGTCCACAGAACCTGAGGAAGAGGACTCTAAGGAAGAGGTCAATGCGGTACGGTACTATACATCTCTCCCCATTTAATTTCCTGTTATCATAGCATTTTGGAGTACAATGTTAATAAATCGTCATTCAATGAACTGCTCGATCTAATGACTTATTTTGTTTGATTTCTGCAGGAGGAAGTCAGCCCCTACCTGCTCATAGAGGAGGAAGATGACGATGAGGATGACGAGTATGAGAGTCGTTCATGGAGGCGGTGAAGGCAATACGGACGTCACACTTTTTCGTGGGAAGGACTTTGATATATTTTTTAAACTAATTCAAGCTGATTTGACAGAAATCACCTCTTTAGGTTTTTTTTAGACCAGCTTCCAGTATTTTGAGACTGAAGAATTAAGGACTAATATTAGACAGTCTATACTTTAATGATGCGTGTGAAGCTTGAAAGGGCAGACCTGTTTTCTCTTGAAACATCTGAATAGTTATTAAAATCTCACTTTTGCTGAGATAAAAATCTAAACCATTATAAATAGATGTATGTTTCGATGTGGTTACCAGATAATATCAGTACAACATTTTGACTACTGTGAATAGGTATTTTTCTACATATTTAAGCTATGGTTTCATCCTCTCTTATTTGGCTGATGTCTATAATTACGTGGCTCAAGGTCCACAGTCTAGGGATGGCTACGCTGTCACAGATCTCACCGTCTGTCTACAGCAAAGATCGCTATTTTTACAGAAGGTATGGGCGTCCCCTATTGAAATGTAAATTCGATAAAGCCTCCATCTTGGATTCAGAGAGATACACTTGATATTCCCCTGGGTATTTTGTTGTAGACTAAATGTGTTGTGCCTCATTATGCACACATGAACACCAGACTAATGTTACGCACTTTTGAGATGGTGTGTAATAACTCTTTATTTTCTCTTTTTTTCAAGTAATCTGAGACCAAAGACATCTTTGGATGACGATCTAGTCCTCTATTGTCAAAACGTGTTGGAGATTTGTAGACAATGGTGTTTGAATGTATACTGAGCATTTTGTTTTATATATAATTTCGCCTTACATAATCAGCAGAAGGCTGCATTTTTATGAGATTTTTTTTGTTTGTTTTTTTTGGAATAGGAATTAGTTAATTTTTTTCAATTTGTCGTTTGAGTGAATGTTGAAATTGTGTCAGGAAAAGCAAGAGTACTTAATATCCATACTTAAGGTAGGTTTGTGTTAAACCAACCCTTGTGGTGTCACGTCACATAAAAACACATTCTTACCAGCTCATCTCTGCCAGGATTTAGCTGCATAGTTTTGAGAGCTGACAAGTAACCAGCCATTTGTAACAGCTTGAGCATTTCTCCGTGCACAGTTTCTGGTCATATTTTATTTTTCAGTATCAATATTCTGCAGCAGTTATTCCATTAAATATAAGCGAGGCACTTAGTGTTGAGTGAGGACTCCCTGCAAGTCAAGAAACATTTGTTTGTGGCTCTGAAATGTGCAAAGTAACATCCTCTTGTGAATGTGTATACTTGATGAAAAGTGTTATTGGTATAATTTGTCCTTAAATACTGTATTTACATTTCTTCAAGAGTGGGAAACATAATTATGTATGTCTGCTGCTGAAGTGTAGATATTGAACTCTAGAGCACGTTATGCTTTCATATTTGGCCAGTGCAAACGCAACATTTACATTGCCCTAGCCGCTACAAGAATAAAAAACCCTGTCCATTTTGCATTCCTGGTGGGAGATTAGAGAATTGGGCAAAGCAAGAGGCTAACTCTTGGACGCATCTCTAGGCTTTACCTCATCCCCATCAGTGAGGGGAAAGTAAGATGCTTCCTCTTGGAACGCCTCTAGGCTTCGCGTCATCGCCATCAGTGAGACTTGGCGTTACCATCTAACAGATATCAGCATGACACTCGTATTAGGTCGCATCATATTTCGTTTTGGAGATACATAAAAAGCCCATTGAAATGTGAGAAAGGGATGAAAGTAAAAGGC
Source organism: Thymallus thymallus (assembly GCA_023634145.1). NCBI lineage: Eukaryota > Metazoa > Chordata > Actinopteri > Salmoniformes > Salmonidae > Thymallus > Thymallus thymallus. Next base: position 38,689,002 of record CM042391.1, read on the forward strand.
TTTCACTGCACCGCACCCACACTTGTTTGCTCTATGCTTTTATGAACAGTCCTTCGCTTGAAAACGTCAGTAAAGGACAGATCTAATGGCAGGACTTACATGTCAAAGTTATATTTCAGAAATTGCTTTGAGAATATTCACCCCCCCATTTGTACTGCGTTGTGGATGCTACTGTGACGTAGTGTAAAATGGAAACAATTTGTTGGAAGTATAATTTTTGGATTTGTTACTGTTTATAATTGATGTTATTTTGATTTATTCTATTTGTAAAATGGATTTCTAACGCATTAGCATGTTTGCGTTTACCAATAAAGATGGCGGAATGGGGTGGTTGGAAGAGAAACAACAGACCAAATAATTAAAATAAACAATTTGAATTATACACAAGTAAAAAAAAAAAAAAAGATAAATACATTCAAATTTCAACCTGGGTGGGGGAACATTCCAAAAGAATATTACCTTCAAATCCTGTGTCGTCATTCATTTAGTATTGTCCTAACTTTTTCACCCATCATCATTCACTATTGATTCATGATTATCCATAATCATGGTAGCATCCACATTCCAAAGTGACAAATTACACAATACATTATTCACCATTCACTGGAGACGACGTCATCTGAAACAACCAAAACAAGTTGTAAATGCATCCAACAAGTTAGTAGTTACAAGCTTGATGTAGTCGTTGTGTGCAAGAAATATGGGACCAAATAATTACGTTGTAATACTTTAATACACTAAGTGAAATGTGTCCAAATACTGATGACATCTTCAAATGGGGGGACTAGATATATAAAGTGCTTTCATTTCTTACCGGGGTAAGGGGTGTATCGCAACCTAGTTTTATTTGTATGATGCTGGGAAAACGGACGTTCTCAGGTGGGCTTCTGCCATGGCAACCATCCCACCCACCAAAACAGAATTCTAACACGGAGAGGAAGTTAAATTGGCTTCAGTGACTTTGGCATATTCAAATGTTGATGAATAATGCATGAACATTCCTTACTTTAGGAAGTGAAGTGAAAAACACTCAGAGTCTATTTGATTTAATGCAAGCACTGTTGGGTTACCCGTGGGATGAAATGTCAACCAACAACCTCAGCCACTCATCGTCCTCACATCCCCTGTCGCCCGGGCGATGAGCACTCTACGTGCACGAGCCACAGAGCCTAAAGTGGAGACAGACCCGGAGAGCAGAGACATACAACAATTGGAGGGTCATCTGGTGGAGGAAACCTTTGTAGCGGTACACAGGCTAGGGAGATGAGGGTTGCTGTCACATCTCGACACAAACAAATCAATAAAACATGTCAGATGCAATCTTCAGAATGAGAATGCATACAAATGACAAGCCAACAATCCACCACAATGACCACTGAATTATGCATACTGTTATTAAGAAGTCAAAGAATAAGAATTCACGTGAGCAAGAGAGAGAAGGACATTATACTTAATTCAGGGTAACATCTTGAATGGAATAATACATTACATAGCTTGTTTCCCATCTCTGAACATCTTTGCAGCCCAGCTGGGCAATGTTACAATAAAGGGATGTTTTGAGGAGTCTAGGCCTACTGTACAGTTTACAAAAAGTCTACCCTGCCAAGATACTCTCTTTTTCTCTCTTTCTCTCTCTCTCAACAGGTCCAGTTGTGAGAAAAGACCTTGCCTGTTTTAATCTCTATAATGAATAAGAACATGCCAACGTGGTAATGGATGCCTGCCACCATGCTGCTGAATTATTCACTGTCTGGGGAACCGGAGGAGAGGTGGCCAGGATCAGATGGAAGCGCTGTGTCACTGGCCTGCCTGGCTCCTCTTTTTACTGGGCATTCAGCCTGCCACATGAGATCTAATGCACTGAGGACAGGTGCTCTGTTCACCTGCATGGGGGGGGGGGGGGGGGGGGGGAATGGGCAGAGCAAGGGCCTGCCCTGGCCTACTCCAATTCAATTCATCCAACATTGCTGTTCTGTGTACTGTAGGTGTCTTATCTACAAGATCCTGTAATCAGATTTGGCCAATGTAGATTATCTTGGACGGACACCATCCCAATGCAATGATGGGATGATTAAGACCAGCGAAACCTGTTAATGACAAGTGTGTGTCTTTTTGGATGGGCAGTATTACATTGATCACGATGTCGGTCTGTCCAGATTAAACTAACATACTTTTGGCTTTAGTCTGTCGCTATCTGGGGCAGATGAGCCCATATGAAGGTTGTAGTTTTAGAATAATTTTGAAGATCATATTGTTTGATGACTAATAATTTAACTAATAATTGTAAATATTTGTCATTGCTAAGTCATTGCTCGAGAGATCAAGAGAAATCCTATTAAAGATTGTTATTTCGTTTTTGAACTAGTATGAACTACGCTAGTTCTTTATCTATAGATTTTTAAATCAATGTTGGCCCAATAACGTTACATAATATTGAGCATTTTTTTAGGGAATTTTCTTTTTTTAATGTGAGCAAGTTTTTATTTATGTTTTTTTTCTTTTTGACCTCCTGAAAAAGGGTTTGTACATAAATCAAGAGTTGTTTTATATTCTAAGCATGCATTGACTGGACTGAAGAGAATTTGTCAATTTGTGTATTCCATCGACGCATTTTATGATTTTATTAATGGTATATAATTTGTGTGGTATTAGATTTCACGTCTGCTATTCATTTGCCACACCCTCTGATTGTCGAAGACTGGCTGAGGCACCGTTCCCTAATTTAACTGTGTGGGAAATACCTGTCGCTTCGAGACGCCAATACTGTCGCTGTCCATGCTGCTGAAGTTAACCACGCTCATGTGTTACCCTTGATGAGAAAATACACTGCAAAGAAACATGATACATTAATAAAAATAGACTGCACACATTTTCTGTGTTCATTATATTACGTCTTGAACCCCAAGTTACCGCAGCGGAAATGTATAGGCCTAGAGTAGTTTATTGAGAATATGAACAAACGTTCAAACAATTGTATAGGCCTAATAATATATATAATCCATTATCACATGTTATGTATGGCTGATAATGAGGTTTACAGGCCCATTGCTTTACGTTTCATGGGCAATTTAATTGCGTCCACCTTCAACTGTGCATCACGCTTGCGCACAGCACCCAGCCCATTCCCATGACTTGTAACTTGTAAGTTGAGTAAAGGAGCAGGTGGGGTGAGAGAGAGGCAGAACGGGAGGCGCTGCCAATGGAAATAGCTCACTAACAGCAACGAGCCAGAGAACCGAGCCTGCCTCTATGTCAGGGCCACTTACCTGCAAGGTGCGCAACGAAGATGATGACCATGAACGGCAAGCAGCATTTCTCTATGCACCCCGTGCTACAGGAGCCCAAATACTCTGGCCTGCACGCGAGTTCGGAAGGCATGCGCAGAGTTTGTCTGCCTGCCCCGCAGGTATGTTTCTCAGTCAATTATTTGAGGCACAAATGTATGAATAAATATCAATTTAAAACGTTTTAAGTGGATCAGAAAGGACTTTGTTTTATCCACTCTCGGACTCGTTATTTCTCTCTCTCTCTCTCCCTCACAACCCCTCCCTCCCCCTCCCTCTCCCTCTCTTTCTCTCTCTCATCCACATGTCTATTCAACCAAATCTGCTGCTTTCATATTAATGTTTATGACCTGTGCTTTGAGGAGGGTTCTCCCTGTGCTTAACATTTATTTGAATCCTGAGTTGACAGAATTCCCCACTGATTCCAGTATGCGCACTCTTGCTTCCAGCTCCAGGGCAATATCTTCGGTGGCTTTGATGAGAGTCTACTGGCACGCGCGGAAGCTCTGGCGGCTGCTGACATAGTCTCTCACGGCAAGATTCACCATTTCAAGCCAGACGTGACTTACCATACCATGAGTAGTGTCCCCTGCACCTCCAACTCCTCTACGGTGCCCATCTCCCATCCTTCCACCCTGACCTCTCACCAACACCACCACCACCTCAACCAGAGCTTGGAGGGGGAACTCCTGGATCACATCTCGTCCAGTCTCTCAGTGAGCGGGATGGGGGCTCCGGATTCCTCTATGATGACCACGCACCAGCACCACCTCCAGACCATGGGTCACCTCCACCAGGCTATGGCCATGAGTCATCCGCACTCTCTATCTGTGCACAACGGAATGTCGTGTGTCAACGACGTGGAGTCGGATCCTAGGGAGCTGGAAGCCTTCGCTGAGCGGTTCAAACAAAGGAGGATAAAGCTCGGGGTGACTCAGGCAGACGTTGGCTCAGCCCTCGCCAACCTGAAGATACCCGGGGTGGGCTCTCTCAGCCAGAGTACTATCTGCAGGTTTGAGTCCCTCACCCTCTCTCACAATAATATGATTGCGTTAAAACCTGTCCTCCAAGCCTGGCTCGAGGAGGCCGAGGCAGCTTACCGGGAGAAAAACAGCAAGCCAGACCTTTTTAATGGCAACGAAAGGAAACGAAAACGCACTTCAATAGCCGCACCGGAGAAGCGCTCTTTGGAGGCATATTTTGCGATCCAGCCCCGTCCCTCTTCTGAAAAAATTGCTGCAATTGCTGAAAAACTGGACCTTAAAAAGAACGTGGTTCGTGTGTGGTTTTGCAACCAACGGCAAAAACAGAAAAGGATGAAATATTCTGCTGTGCATTAGTTAACATTATGCATAAAATACGACATTTTGAAGAGATAACAGGGATCTATCAACATCTTATTATGTCAGACTGGAATTTACAACGGATACTATAGATTTATTTACTTTTAATTACTTTTAATTACTTTTAATTATTTTGTCTGGTTCACTTTTTTTGTCATCTAACGGGCACATTTTATGTTGTAGATTGGAATGAAACGTGTCGTGCTAAAGGTTCTCTTGGATTAAGTTTTCGTTGTTGTTGCTTTTACTTGACTGCATATCACAACTCTCTTCAATCACAGAACTATAACAAATAGGCCTATAGAACATGACCTATCTGTATCATGTGAGATGTCCTGTTGAATGTTCATAAATCCGATTAGTTGTTTGGACAATTTCATCAATTACACCAACATGTTCACGTTTATGTCTCGGACTGTTTGGATTCATATGTGTATAGGATGGAATTAATGTGTGTTCACTGCATAGGTGTAGCACACCCCTTCAAAAACATCTTGCAAATGAATGTGCTCTCTTTGTGAACTAGCGGAACAACTTCGTTGAAAATGTAATTCACAGTTATGTGCAAAACGAGGAAAATCACATTTCACAATATTGATGACACAACACGAGTTGATTTTATTTAATAATTTACAAAATGTCACTATTTTAACTAAAGCACGTCAAACGGGCATGTGAAGGCTGCTATATTTTGACATTATGTATTTTGATGTGAACATGTAAAACAGTTTGGAGTATCACTGAAATACTATGAGTATTTTTCTTCACTCTTGGATTTCACTTGACAAAATGTGTGAAGTTGAAACTTAATTAATAAATAATTTAATATTTTCTAAAATGCCATTGAATCCGCAATTTATTATTTTGAGTGCATTTTCACATGGTTAATTTGTGTTTTTGTCAATTGTAGACAATTAAACCTAACATTATCGCTTAATTTAAAGGCAGAAAGAAAAAGTTTACTAGCCTTAATGTTATTTTGCCATTTGTGTGAGGCTATGATAGTTAAATAGACTACAATATCTCTTTGGTTTCTGGATTTAGAGTAAGGGGATTATCGATTCAGAGTTTGTTCTTCCGTGGTCTTTGAATAAATCATGCCTCAAGATACAGACGGGCGATAAAATAATGAGTTTCACAGAGAACTTGACTTGTTATATTTATGAATTCCCAATGTTCTGCTGGGATTAAAAATGAATCATATAGCACATAAATATAGGAAAAATAATGATTTTCAGTGCTGAACTTATAAACCAAAGTCAAACACCATGCAACAAACAATAAGAGACCCTGTTACCAGGACCTTGATCCTGATTAGATCTGTTTTAATAATGAATGGCTGTGTATTACTGGGGTATATCGTGGGGGTTGAAATTATTAAGTAATGATAATGCAATATTAATGATATATTGGTATAAAATGAGGATTGTTGCTGTGCAGAGGGCTGAGAGTGTGGGAGCTCGTGACTCGAGGGATAGAGGCTTGTGACTCTCATAATTTCAGGTAAGGATTTGAAGACTTCAATTTATCTTTTAAACCCGTGCGAAAATGACTATTTCTATCGTCCTTTTTATCTGCGTGTACTGTGTAGGTTTTTTACACCGTCGTTTTGAATGTGTGATTATCTAACTTACTATTAAGGCTATATCTATGTTTTTTTTCCAATCAGTTGGAAGTTTTTAAATCTTTATATAAGGGAGTTTTTGGACTCAAGTTAAATATGTTATCATACTAATAAAAATACAACAATAGGATTGTTTAAATAGTATGTACAACTGTTATTATTATTATTATTATTATTGTTATTATTTAAACTGATAATAATACCAACTCACTTCATTATAATTGTTGTTATTTATTCTCTTCCTGATTAATAAATACCGTTGTATGAGTCATTTAGTGTAAAAGTGGAACAGCAGGTCTAAAGGCTTTAAATAACATATTTTTTCGTTCGATTTGTTTAAATTCGACACATGTATTAAAAGGGGAAGTAAAAACAAACTATTGTTGATAAAAATAGAAAACAGTAATACTGTCGGGTGAATTAGGAATAAGTGGGATACCTTTTGCATTTCCGTCTTCTGTAAGCTCTTCAGACAGCTATCCAGCATGTTAGCCCAACACATTTTATTTAACTAGGCAAGTCAGCTAAGAACACATTTTTATTTACAATGAAGGCCTACCGGTGAACAGTGGGTTAACTGCCTTGTTCAGGGGCAGAACAAAAGTCTACCCAACACCCACTAGGCTACCTGCCGCCCCAAAATGATACATTTCTGAAATCCTCAAGAATCACACACACCTAATGTTAATGTTATATTCGCAGGAGGTATGACACAACCATGTGTGTACACTGAGTCAAATCCATATTTTCAGTTCACATTTGGTAGATTGGTACAGCAGGTTAGAACTTGGGACAGCAGGTTAAACTGGGACGCCATTATTATAGTCCTAATCGTACCCCAATGACAATTCAATTCAATTCAATTCATTGTTGTGTGATTTAGAAACATGTCACAATTTTTCTGAATTCACTCAAATAACAGTAAAATAACAGAACCAATAACAGTACTAATAACAGTACCAATAACAGTACTAATAACAGTACCAATAACAGTACTAATAACAGTACCAATAACAGTACTAATAACAGTACCAATAACAGTACCAATAACAGTACTAATAACAGTACCAATAACAGTACTAATAATAGTACCAATAACAGTACTAATAACAGTACCAATAACAGTACTACAAGAAACAATTAATAGGGTTTAGTACCACAAGAACCAGAGCCCCGCCTAACCTAAGTACAGGGTTCCCTAATGTCAACTGGATCTCTTTCCTCCATTTGAAAAGCCTATAAGACTGTCCCAATTTAGCAACTCCATGTTATCCCACTTTAGCTACTCCATGCTGTCTTACTTTAGCTACTCCATGCTGTCCTACTTTAGCAACTCCATGTTATCCCACTTTAGCCACTCCATGCTCTCTTACTTTAGCTACTCCATGCTGTCCTACTTTAGCTACTCCATGTTCTCCTACTTTAGCTACTCAATGCTGTCCTACTTTAGCAACTCCATGTTATCCCACTTTAGCCACTCCATGCTGTCTTACTTTAGCTACTCCATGCTGTCCTACTTTAGTTACTCCATGCTGTCCTACTTTATCTACTTCATGTTCTCCTACTTTAGCTACTCAATGCTGTCCTACTTTAGCAACTCCATGTTATCCCACTTTAGCCACTCCATGCTGTCTTACTTTAGCTACTCCATGCTGTCCTACTTTAGCTACTCCATGCTGTCCTACTTTAGCTACTCCATACTGTCCTACTTTAGCTACTCCATGCTGTCCTACTTTAGCTACTCCATGCTGTCCTACTTTAGCTACTCCATACTGTCCTACTTTAGCTACTCCATGCTGTTCTACTTTAGCTACTCCATGCTGTCCTACTTTAGCTACTCCATGCTCTCCTACATTATCTAGCTATAGTTGGTAAAGCGGGACAAAAAAAAAAGAGACTGAATTACAAAATGTAAACAATATTAGCAACTTGTTTATGTATTTTGATGCACCAGTACATAGTACGCACATGTACATCACAATTTGGCATAGTGATTTATTTCTGGCAGTTTTATAACCTTGACATGAAACAGAAAAAAACGATATATCACTGATCTTACCATGTGCTTTGTGGTTCCTGTTTGAAGCTTGCTCTGATGATGTCACACAAATGAGCTGATTTGATTTTGATCATGTGGTTTCTCTGCATGGGCTTAGTAACAATAGTTTAGATTTTCTCTTGTCAGACCAAGAAATAAACAGTTCAGGATTGTCAATATAACGTCACGTTATATGCTATTTTCCCAAGTGTGATCCAGGCTCTCTTCTGGATATTTTAGCCAGAGGATCAATATTTTGCAATTGAAAAGAAAATCTGTTGCTTTTTAATATTCTCTTTGATCTTGAGGTATAATTAATTGTTTAGACAATGTGTAATTTATGTAGAAACAAGAAAAGCTGCTTAGCAAAGAGCAATTTCTCAAGCAAGAATTTAGCTAGGAGTTTCTGGGAGTGGTCTGAGTGAGGGGCCTAATTGGATGAGGCTAATGGGAGGGATCTGTAGTCTAAAAACTAGCTGTTATTGGCAGAGAGGTTTGAAACTCTTTGTTATTGGTCTTTTAAATTATACCGCCTGGTGATGTCGCCAAGCAGGCCAAAACTCCCATCAAAACAGGCTGAAATTGCAGGCGGCCTTTTCAAACAGCTCTTAAACTAATATGGCACAATCACCATTTTCCCAATTTCACAGTATCATTCATAGTGCAGAAATATATATAAAACACAGGAAAATCACGTTTTTGACAGCACTGGACCTTTAAATAAGTGAAATGCTGATATTGTTCAATTGAACTGTTTTGTTAGCATTGTTTGAATGTGTTTCTGTTGACGTTTTACAAACTTTAGACTAGAGCATTTTCTGAGTGTATTTTATCTCCCCAACACTGATTGAAATCGTTTGGACAATTTGACCATATTAATGTTAAATAAATTACTTGGAGAGGAGGGTTAAATATTTTTTTAGCCAGGAAGCAGTGTGTAAATTATTGATTGCTGTAATAGCCCTATTGATATCATGATTCATAACCCTCTTGCTATGAGGTAAGTTGAGCTGAAGGTTAGTACAGACAAGGCGCATGTGGTGAGTGAGTACCGTTCTATTATTCATTCCCAGTTGAAAGGTATTGCAATTTCGCGTGCAATAATTGAGCTGCATTGACCCTGTGGACCATGTATTTATTAAACATTCTTATGTAGCTGAAATGAGGCTCTGAAATCTAAGTATTAGGTTGAATATTTTCCAAGTCAATTAATATTTTGGGGAGAAAATAATGGTAAATTTAAGGTATTTTAAAATTAAATATGGCAACCAAACATGACATTTTTGATTAAATGGGAGTCATTGATTTTAGTAAAACATTGAAGAATAAGATGTATTTTGGTTGTCAAGTCTTTTTGGGTGGTGGGCTTGGTATGTCTGTATTTGTGGGTGTGAGTGTTTGAGAGAAGAGAGAGGAGTAGAGAAGGAGAAGGAGAAGGAGAAGGAGAAGGAGAAGGAGAAGGAGAAGGAGAGGGAGAGGGAGAGGGAGAGGGAGGGGGAGAGGGAGAGGGAGGGGGAGAAGGAGAGGGAGAGGGAGAGGGAGAAGGAGAGGGAGAGGGAGAGGGAGGGGGAGAGGGAGAGGGAGAGGGAGAGGGAGAGGGAGGGGGAGAGGGAGAGGGAGAGGGAGAGGGAGAGGGAGAGGGAGAGGGAGAGGGAGAGGGAGAGGGAGAGGGAGAGGGAGAGGGAGAAGGAGAGGGAGAGGGAGAGGGAGGGGGAGAGGGAGAGGGAGAGGGAGAGGGAGAGGGAGGGGGAGAGGGAGAGGGAGAGGGAGAGGGAGAAGGAGAGGGAGAGGGAGAGGGAGGGGGAGAGGGAGAGGGAGAGGGAGAGGGAGAGGGAGGGGGAGAGGGAGAGGGAGAGGGAGAAGGAGAGGGAGAGGGAGAGGGAGGGGGAGAGGGAGAGGGAGAGGGAGAGGGAGAGGGAGGGGGAGAGGGAGAGGGAGAGGGAGAGGGAGAGGGAGAGGGAGAAAGTTAAGTTTGCCTGAGATGTTTTTATGGAGTGGAGAGAGAGGTGGTGCTTGACAGAATGAGGATGAGAGCACTGTTTAACTGCTGCAGACTGGTGTTCTGCAGACTGCATCCCGGACGATGTTCTGCAGACTGCATCCCGGACGGTGTTCTGCAGACTGCATCCCGGACGGTGTTCTGCAGACTGCATCCCGGACGGTGTTCTGCAGACTGCATCCCGGACGGTGTTCTGCAGACTGCATCCCGGACGGTGTTCTGCAGACTGCATCCCGGACGGTGTTCTGCAGACTGCATCCCGGACGGTGTTCTGCAGACTGCACCCCTCCCCTCCCCTTTGCCTACCCTGGGTGGTTGTTCAGTGTTCAGCAGTCCCTGTGAGGAGAGCGAGGGGGGTAGGTAGGGGCGATGGCAGAACCAAGACACCACCATCTCAATTATTCATAAAGTGCCAGCAGCAACAAATGAGAATGTGACCAATGTGGAGGCAGACAGCTACCTCTGTGCCTTTTATTAGTCTTCTCCTATTATCATCACATGCCAAGCCATTGCAGGCCTGAGCTCCTCTCCAGCATGTCACAGAGTCATCCAGAGGGATTCTGTTACTGGGAAACATGAGGCTGCCCTTCAAACGGGAACTTTGGGCGTCCTCCATTCCTTCAGTTTCCTCTCTGTCTTAGGGCGGCAGGTAGTCTAGCGGTTAGAGTGTTGGGCCAGTAATTGAAAGGTTGCTGGTTTGAATACCTGAGCTGACAAGGTGATAAACCTGTTTATGTGTCCTTGAGCAAGGCACTTAACCCTAATTTCACCTTGTAGTCATTGTAACTGACTTGCCTAGTTAAATAAAAAAAATTCTCTCTGCCCTTCAAACATGAACTTTGGGCTTCAGTACCCTCTTTCTCTCCGCCCCCTCTTTCTCTCCTCCCTCTCTCTCTGCCCCCTTTTTCTCTCCGCCCCCTCTTTCTCTCCTCCCTCTCTCTCTGCCCCCTTTTTCTCTCCGCCCCCTCTTTCTCTCCTCCCTCTCTCTGCCCCCTTTTTCTCTCCGCCCCCTCTTTCTCTCCTCCCTCTCTCTAGGCCCCCTCTTTCTCTCCGCCCCCTCTTTAACTTGTCTTTTCTCTCTGCCTGGTGACGAATCTTAATCGAGATGTTTCAACAAAAATGACAGAGGTGTGTCTGTATGACAATGGATTCTTGCCACTGCTACGGTATACATTGAGTGTACAAAACATTACGAACACCTTCCTAATATTGAGTTGCATCCCCTTTTGCCCTCAGAACAGCTTCAATTTGTCGGGGCATGGACTCTACAAGATGTCGAAAGCATTCCACAGGGATGCTGGCCCATGCTTACTCCAATGCTTCCCACAGTTGTGTCAAGTTGGCTTGATATCATTTGGTTGGTGGACCATTGTTGATTCACAACTGTTGAGCTTGAAAACCCAGCTGCATTTCCGTTCTTGACACAAACCAGAGCACCTACTACCATACCCTATTCAAAGGTACTTAAATATTTTGTATTGTCCATTCACCCTCTGAATGGCACGCATACGCAATCCATGTCTCAATTGTCTCAAGGTTAAAAATCCTTCTACGCTGATTGAAGTGGATTTAAGAAGTGACATCAATAAGGGATCATAGCTTTCACCTGGATTCACCTGGTCAGTCTATATCATGGAATGTTTAAACTGTAAGTTAATAACATTGTTTTTGATTGTCTTTCCCACCTTGGCTACCATCACATCTGTGTACATTTCTACATACAGTAGCCTACTAACCAGGTTGCATACATAAGGCAACCTGCTTAGGATTGTTTTTGTTGCTTTTAGGCTCTCTCTCTTTACATGTGAGGAACCTTGTTACATAAGTATTCTAAACATTGTTCAGCCTGTCCAGTGGGGTCTTAAGTTGAGGGAATAAGGGATGTGTGAAAGCTGGCTCTTCAATAGCCTCTCCAATCAGGGGTATTCAATTCCAGTCCTGGTTTTTGTTTCTACCTGGTGTCTGAATCAGTCCCTGATTAAAAGGGGAGGATGAAAACCAGAAGTGTTTCGAATTGGACCAGAATTGAATATCCCTGCATTATGCATGGGTCAGTGGTTATATCAGGCAGCTTGTCCCCTGACCTCCCACACTGACCCTCTGCTCTTCATTTCAGCACCAGTACAACAGAGAGACCCACACCAGTCCTCCTGACTAAAGTATCTGATTACCCTAGAACCGGACACTCAAATTGTACAATTTGACCTTATGCAAATGTGCGCTGCTGCAATTGTTTGCTAACTGTAGTTAACGTCGTTGTTAAGATACAATTAGTGTTAATAGGGAAAACACAGCAGGCCTATTTAAGATATACATTTAAATAATGAATGTGTTTTTATAGCTCACATGAAACTAAGGATAAATATGTGCAAATCCAAGAGCATTGCTATATTTTCTTAACGTCTTTTATTTATTTTTTTTACAGTCAAGCGCATAAAACACTGCTAAAATGTCCTCTCACTGTGCTAGCTAATTCAAACAGTCAGTCAGGGTAGAGAGGGCTACTGGTAGGACATACCGCCTGGGATGCCACCTGCTTAATTCAGCACCCCCAAGAATAGTATTATACACCACATGCATAATTGAACAACGCTCCATTATAAAAGTGCCCAAAGAAATGAGATTAGGCCACTCAGAAATAACTCACACTGGCGTGATTTCCACAGAAAAGCACTTAAAAGAGCTTGTGAGACCAGAAACGATACGAACACATCTCCTCGGTCTGTAGAAAACGTATCCAAAAAGTTAACCGAGAGAGGGAGAAAAGGTAGGAACCCTTCAAAATAGCACGGCCATCTTGTTTCAACCCTACTTTTCCAAGTCGATCACATCAGGTGGGTTCACTTTATGACCTGTGGAATTTGACAGTAAGGTCTTGTGACATCAGGCGCCCATAGAAAGCATCCAGACCGAAGCACTAGAGTGGGCTGCAGGGCAATCACATTATTGTCAGGAGTTGAATGCTGTCACTCTCCATGGACTGGCTTTTGAAGAGACATGAGTCCATAGAGGAGCCCCGGGATATCCCACAGCAGGTGCAGCCAGTGGCCTCCTGCTTCCCAGGTCTGAAGACTGCCCCTGGGCTAAACTCCCAAAATCACAAGATAAAAACCCCTGCCAATGGATTTGGGTAAGTATTACAAATATTATTCCTGAGCTCAATTACAAGGGGATTTTATGTGTGGTTGTGGTTCTACCTGCACAGATCAGATGTGATCAGGGAAGCCTGTGTGATCAAGTTGAATGGGAGGGCAGATTCCATAGCCTCTGGGCGTCAGCTCATTACTGTGTTCTCTTGGGGATTGGGATCCTAACTGTGCTATAGAGAGACGGAAACCTTCATTACCTCCTATTCTTTCCATCTGCAACAGTATTCAATGTAACCTTTGGCCATTAAAATAATATTTCTGCAGTTTCTACTGTTATTTATGTGATATTGAATACACCAAAATCTGTAGCTAAGAGGTTTCCTTGAGATATACAAATAATGACAGGCAAGGACATGCAACACCCCAGAATTTATCAAACTAAATCTAGCTCACCCATGTTTACCGTGAATAAATGATTAAATATTAAGCAAAAAGCTGAATAATTCAGTGTCTTCATGAATAATCATATTCTCTCTGCCTTAATGAGTTAATAGGCCAGTGAGAAGAAGCACCACCAGCAGGGTACAGTGTTGCACTATAGAGAATGGTGCTGGCGACAATGGGAGGGAGCTTCTAGTTATATTTTGTAATAAGGTAGCACATACAGCTGGTTTTATTTAGTAATAAGGTAGCACATACAGCTGGTTTTATTTAGTAATAAGGTAGCACATACAGCTGGTTATATTTAGTAATAAGGTAGCACATACAGCTGGTTTTATTTAGTAATAAGGTAGCACATACAGCTGGTTTTATTTTGTAATAAGGTAGCACATACAGCTGGTTTTATTTAGTAATAAGGTAGCACATACAGCTGGTTTTATTTAGTAATAAGGTAGCACATACAGCTGGTTTTATTTTGTAATAAGGTAGCACATACAGCTGGTTTTATTTTGTAATAAGGTAGCACATACAGCTGGTTTTATTTAGTAATAAGGTAGCACATACAGCTGGTTTTATTTAGTAATAAGGTAGCACATACAGCTGGTTTTATTTTGTAATAAGGTAGCACATACAGCTGGTTTTATTTTGTAATAAGGTAGCACATACAGCTGGTTTTATTTAGTAATAAGGTAGCACATACAGCTGGTTTTATTTAGTAATAAGGTAGCACATACAGCTGGTTTTATTTTGTAATAAGGTAGCACATACAGCTGGTTTTATTTTGTAATAAGGTAGCACATACAGCTGGTTTTATTTAGTAATAAGGTAGCACATACAGCTGGTTTTATTTAGTAATAAGGTAGCACATACAGCTGGTTTTATTTAGTAATAAGGTAACACATACTTCTGGTTTTATTTTGTAATAAGGTAGCACATACAGCTGGTTTTATTTTGTAATAAGGTAACACATACAGCTGGTTTTATTTAGTAATAAGGTAACACATACAGCTGGTTTTATTTAGTAATAAGGTAACACATACAGCTGGTTTTATTTAGTAATAAGGTAACACATACAGCTGGTTTTATTTTGTAATAAGGTAACACATACTTCTGATTTTATTTAGTAATAAGGTAGCACATACAGCTGGTTTTATTTATGGCCTGTACTTGCATACTATTGTTTGGAAATTTCTCCCAAAGATGATCCAGACTTGTGGAGGTCTACAATTTATTTTCTGAGGTCTTGGCTGATTTCTTTAGATTTTCCCATGTCGAGCAAAGAGGCACTGAGTTTTAAGACAGGCCTTGCAATACATCCATAGGTACACCTCCAATTGACTCAAATGTCAATCAGAAACTTCTAAAGCCATGACATAATTTTCTGGAATTTTCCAAGCTGTTTAAAGGCACAGTCAACTTAGTATATGTAAACTTCTGACCAACTGGAATTGTGATATAGTGAATTATAAGTTAAATAATCTGTCTGTAAGCAATTGTTGGAAGAATTCAAGTAGATGTCAAAGTAGATGTCCTAACCGACTTGCCAAAACTATAGTTTGTTAACATTAAATCTGTGGAGTGTTTAAAAAATTAGTTTTGATGACTTCAACCTACGTGCATGTAAACCTCCGACTTCACCTGAAGGTGATTGCTAAAGAGACAATGAATTCGTACATTTACATTTCAACAAAAGCTCTTATCCAGAGCGACTTACAGGAGCAATTCGGGTTAAGTGCCTTGCTCAAGGGCACATCGGCAGATTTTTCACCTTATCAGCTCGGGCATTCGAACCAGAAACTCTTTATCTTATTGTGATATTTCAGTCAATTTATCTTGATATGGATTATAGTCCATATCGCCCATCTCTATGTTGGAGCTTGAAGCCTGTACCCTGAAATCACACCTGGAACCCTGTACATGTGACTATAAAACACAGAATCTCAGTGAGAGAGTTGAGCTGTCACTTCCTTCCAAGACCTGCCTTTATATACTGTATGCTGTATGCTATTCATACTGTTTGCCTACCACAGGACATTAGAGCAATAAACAAATACAGTAATTGTGTTACTGTCATTGTGCATACAGTGTCTTCAGAAAGCAGCTTGCTTTTTTCCACATTTTGCTGTGTTACAGCCTGAGTTTAAACTTTATTACATTGAAATTGTGTCACTGATCTCAAATCAAATCTTACACGTGTTTAGCAGATGTTATTGTGTTGTAGCGAAACGCTTGTGCTTCTAGCTCCGACAGTGCAGTAATATCTAACAAGTAATATCTAACAATTACACAACATATATAACCAATACACACAAATCTAAGTAAGGAATTAATTAAAAATATATACATATATGGACGAGCGATGTCAGAGCGGCATGGACTAAGATACAGTAGAATAGTATAGAATACGGTATATACATATGAGATGAGTAATGCAAGATATGTAAACATTATTAAAGTGACTAGTGTTCCATTTCTTAAAGTGGCCAGTGATTTCTAGTCTATGTCTATAGGCAGCAGCCTCTAATGTGCTAGTGATGGATGTTTAACAGTCTGATGGCCTTGAGATAGAAGCTGTTTTTCAGTCTCTCGGTCCCAGCTTTGATACACCTGTACTGACCTCACCTTCTGGATGATAGCGGCAGGTAGCCGAGTGGTTAGAGGTTGCTGGATCAAATACCCGAGCTGACAAGATAAAAATCTGTCGTTCTGCCCCTGAACAAGGCAGTTAACCCACTGTTCCTGGGCTGTCATTGTAAATAATAATTTGTTCTTAATTGACTTGCCTAGTTAAATAATACTAAAATAGTGGGGTGAACAGGCAGTGGCTGATATTCCTTGATGATATTTTTGGCCTGGAGGGTGGGTAGTTTGCCCCAGGTAATGTGTTGGGCAGACCGCACCACCCTCTGGAGAGCCTTGCGATTTCAGGCGGTGCAGTTGCCATACCAGGCGGTGATACAGCCCGACAGGATGCTCTCAATTGTGCATCTGTAAAAGTTTGTGAGGGTTTTAGGTGCCAAGACAAATTAATTTAGGAAACCTGAGGTTGAAGAGGCTCTGTTGCGCCTGCTTCACCACACTGTCTGTCTGGGTGGTCCATTTCAGTTTGTCAGTGATGTGCACACATATATATTTAATTAAATAATATATTACATGAAGAACTAACATACAAGACAAGTACTTACACGAAACTCCTACATCGACTGACATAAAGGACAACGAACCACACCCAGGTGTGGAACATAACTAATATAAGTAGGATCCCTAATTAGAGACAACGCTTAGCAGCTGCCTCTAATTAGGGACCCAACACAAAACACCACACAGAACTAGACAACCTAGATCTGTCAGACTCTGACCATGGCTAAATAGAGGAGCCAAAGGCTTCTCTATGGCTAGAGCCTGACATCAGTGGTGATTTTAAAACAGTTACAGAATTTAATGGTTGTGATATGAGAAAACTGAGGATGGATCAATAACATTGTAGTTACTCCACAATACTTACTTAAATGACATAGTGAAAAGAAGGAAGTCTGTACAGAATAAAAATATTCCAAAACATGCATCCTGTTTGCAACAAGGCACAAAATGCTTTGTCCTGAATTCAATGCGCTATGTTTGAGAAATCCAACACAACACAACACTGATTACCACTCTTAATATTTTCAAGCATGGTGGTGGCTGCATCTTGTTATGGGTATGCTTGTCATTAGGTTTAGGCGATACCGTCCTCTCACCCCGGGATTTACGGTATTACCAGCTTAGTACACAAGGGGGTGCCAAAGAACGCAAAAAAAAGCCCATTGGGCATCTATTACAAGAATGCTAAGAAAATTATCACAAGTAATAACGAATTTCCATGGAGCCTACTAGCTAAATATGCTAACGAGCACAAAAAAATTAACAAATGGGCCTCCCGAGTGGTGCAAGTGGTCTAAGGCACTGCATTGCAGTGCAAGCTGCATTACTACAGATGTGGGTTCGAGCCCTGTCTGTGTCGCAGCCGGCCGCGACCGGGAGACCCATGAGGCGATGTACAATTGTCCGGGTTAGGGAGGGTTTGGCCGGCTGGGTTGTCCTTGTCCCATCGCGCTCTAGCATCACCTGTGGCGGGCCAGGCGCATGCATGTTGACTCAGTCACCAGGTTTACGGTGGTTCCTCCGACACATTGGTACGGTTGGTTTCCGGGTTAAGCGTTCATTGTGTCAAGAAGCAGTGCGGCTTGGTGGGTTGTGTTTCGGAGGACGCACGGCTCTCAACCTTCGCCTCTCCCGAGTCTGTACGGGAGTTGTAGCGATTGGACAAGACTGTAACTACCAATTGGATAGGATATGACGAAAATTGAGAATTCTTTTTTTTACAAATGGCAATCCAGCTCATAAAGTTATACATACAGTGGGGAGAACAAGTATTTGATACACTGCCGATTTTGCAGGTTTTCCCACTTACAAAGCATGTAGAAGTCTGTAATTTTTATCATAGGTACTCTTCAACTGTGAGTGACGGAATCTAAAACAAAAATCCAGAAAATCACATTGTATGATTTTTAAGTAATTAATTTGCATTTTATTGCATGACATAAGTATTTGATACATCAGAAAAGCAGAACTTAATATTTGGTAGAGAAACCTTTGTTTGCAATTACAGAGATCATACGTTTCCTGTAGTTCTTGACCAGGTTTGCACACACTGCAGAAGGGATTTTGGCCCACTCCTACATACAGACCTTCTCCAGATCCTTCAGGTTTCGGGGCTGTTGCTGGGCAATACAGACTTTCAGCGCCCTCCAAAGATTTTCTATTGGGTTCAGGTCTGGAGACTGGCTAGGCCACTCCAGGACCTTGAGATGCTTCTTACGGAGCCACTCCTTAGTTGCCCTGGCTGTGTGTTTCGGGTCGTTGTCATGCTGGAAGACCCAGCCAGTAAGAGCATCTTCAATGCTCTTACTGAGGGAAGGAGGTTGTTGGCCAAGATCTCGCGATACATGGCCCCATCCATCCTCCCCTCAATACGGTGCAGTCGTCCTGTCCCCTTTGCAGAAAAGCATCCCCAAAGAATGATGTTTCCACCTCCATGCTTCACGGTTGGGATGGTGTTCTTGGGGTTGTACTCATCCTTCTTCTTCCTCCAAACACGGCGAGTGGAGTTTAGACCAAAAAGCTCTATTTTTGTCTCATCAGACCACATGACCTTCTCCCATTCCTCCTCTGGATCATCCAGATGGTCATTGGCAAACTTCAGACGGGCCTGGACATGCGCTGGCTTGAGCAGGGGGACCTTGCGTGCGCTGCAGGATTTTAATCCATGACTGCGTAGTGTGTTACTAATGGTTTTCTTTGAGACTGTGGTCCCAGCTCTCTTCAGGTCATTGACCAGGTCCTGCCGTGTAGTTCTGGGCTGATCCCTCACCTTCCTCATGATCATTTATGCCCCACGAGGTGAGATCTTGCATGGTGCCCCAGACCGAGGGAGATTGACCGTCATCTTGAACTTCTTCCATTTTCTAATAATTGCGCCAACAGTTGTTGCCTTCTCACCAAGCTGCTTGCCTATTGTCCTGTAGCCCATCCCAGCATTGTGCAGGTCTACAATTGTATCCCTAATGTCCTTACACAGCTCTCTGGTCTTGGCCATTGTGGAGAGGTTGGAGTCTGTTTGATTGAGTGTGTGGACAGGTGTCTTTTATACAGTTAACGAGTTCAAACAGGTGCAGTTAATACAGGTAATGAGTGGAGAACAGGAAGGCTTCTTAAAGAAAAACTAACAGGTCTGTGAGAGCCGGAATTCTTACTGGTTGGTAGGTGATCAAATACTTATGTCATGCAATAAAATGCAAATTAATTATTTAAAAATCATACAATGTGATTTTCTGGATTTTTGTTTTAGATTCCGTCTCTCACAGTTGAAGTGTACCTATGATAAAAATTACAGACCTCTACATGCGTTGTAAGTAGGAAAACCTGCAAAATCGGCAGTGTATCAAATACTTGTTCTCCCCACTGTATACAGGTAGGAGCAACCGAATGTTGTTTTTGGTGAGTTTTGACATTTACAAGTGGATGTGAACAAGAGACATTGTGCAAATGAACAAAGTTTTGACACATGCTTGTCTGAAGGAAGAACAGTACTGGTTCTCCAGCAGCATGACTACACGCTGTGCCTGTGTGGAGTCTGAAGTTGCTAGGGCAACTGGCCTGCCTGCTCTGCTTGGAGAATGGGGGAGGAGCAGACTGAGGGGCCGAGAACATAATTTCTACAAAAAATACCAGCCAAATATCGTTGCACATTTGTCTTCATTTGATGAAAATGAAGCTATTTTCTGCCAAATGTATTATTATTATATTATTATTATTATTATTACATTATAGTTGCATGTTCATGATCACCATGAAGCACAAAGACACAGTTGACTTTCAATATAAAACGTGACCCCTGTTAATATACAGTTGAAATGAAGAACGCAATCTAATGCATTGCACAAGTTGACTGCAGGTATTTACTTAAAGAATAGCCACAAATATTAAAATGTATTGAAAAACCATCCGGTGGCTATTTCCAAATACCCCGGTATATGGTATGTACGGTATATCGCCAAAGCCTAGTTGTCATCGGCAAGCTTCCTGAGGATAAAAAGATACGGAACACAGCTATAAGCACAGGCAAAATCCTAGAGGAAAACCTGGTTCAGGCTGCTTTCCAACAAACACTGGGAGATGAATTTGCCATTCAGCATGACAATAACCTAAAATACAAGGCCAAATATACTGTACACTGGAGTTGCTTACCAAGATGACATTGAATGTTCTTGAGTGGCCTAGTTACAGTTTTGACTTAAATCTCCTTCAAAATCTATGGCAAGAATTGAAAATGGCTGTCTAGCAACGATCAACAATCAACATGACAGAGCTTGAAGAATTTTGAATAATAGGCAAATATTGTACAATCCAGTTGTGGAAAGCTCTTAGAGAATTACCCAGAAATACTTACAGCTACAATCGCTGCCAAAGGTGCATCTACAAAGTATTGACTCAGGGGTGTGAATACTTATGTAAATTAGATATTTCTGAATTTCATTTTTAATACATTTACAAAATGTTCTAAAAACATGTTTTCACTTTGCCATTATGGGGTATTGTGTGTAGATGGGTGAGAATATACAGTGGGGAGAACAAGTATTTGATACACTGCCGATTTTGCAGTTTTTCCTACTTACAAAGCATGTAGAGGTCTGTAATTTTTATAATAGGTACACCTCAACTGTGAGAGATGGAATCTAAAACAAAAATCCAGAAAATCACATTGTATGATTTTTAAATAATTAATTTGCATTTTATTGCATGACATAAGTATTTGATCACCTACCAACCAGTAAGAATTCCGGCTCTCACAGACCTGTTAGTTTTTCTTTAAGAAGCCCTCCTGTTCTCCACTCATTACCTGTATTAACTGCACCTGTTTGAACTCGTTACCTGTATAAAAGACACTTGTCCACACACTCAATCAAACAGACTCCAACCTCTCCACAATGGCCAAGCACAAGAGCTGTGTAAGGACATCAGGGATAAAATTGTAGACCTGCACAAGGCTGGGATGGGCTACAGGACAATAGGCAAGCAGCTTGGTGAGAAGGCAACAACTGTTGGCGCAATTGTTAGAAAATGGAAGAAGTTCAAGATGACGGTCAATCTCCCTCGGTCTGGGGCACCATGCAAGATCTCAGCTCGTGGGGCATCAATGATCATGAGGAAGGTGAGGGATCAGCCCAGAACTACACGGCAGGACCTGGTCAATGACCTGAAGAGAGCTGGGACCACAGTCTCAAAGAAAACCATTAGTAACACACTACGCCGTCATGGATTAAAATCCTGCAGCGCACGCAAGGTCCCCCTGCTCAAGCCAGAGCATGTCCAGGCCCGTCTGAAGTTTGCCAATGACCATCTGGATGATCCAGAGGAGGAATGGGAGAAGGTCATGTGGTCTGATGAGACAAAAATAGAGCTTTTTGGTCTAAACTCCACTCGCCGTGTTTGGAAGAAGAAGAAGGATGAGTACAACCCCAAGAACACCATCCCAACCGTGAAGCATGGAGGTGGAAACATCATTCTTTGGGGATGCTTTTCTGGAAAGGGGACAGGACGACTGCACCGTATTGAGGGGAGGATGGATGGGGCCATGTATCGCGAGATCTTGGCCAACAACCTCCTTCCCTCAGTAAGAGCATTGAAGATGGGTCGTGGCTGGGTCTTCCAGCATGAAAACGACCCGAAACACACAGCCAGGGCAACTAAGGAGTGGCTCCGTAAGAAGCATCTCAAGGTCCTGGAGTGGCCTAGCCAGTCTCCAGACCTGAACCCAATAGAAAATCTTTGGAGGGAGCTGAAAGTCCGTATTGCCCAGCGACAGCCCCGAAACCTGAAGGTCTGTATGAAGGAGTGGTCCAAAATCCCTGCTGCAGTGTGTGCAAACCTGGTCAAGAACTACAGGAAACGTATGATCTCTGTAATTGCAAACAAAGGTTTCTGTACCAAATATTAAGTTCTGCTTTTCTGATGTATCAAATACTTATGTCATGCAATAAAATGCAAATTAATTACTTAAAAATCATACAATGTGATTTTCTGGATTTTTGTTTTAGATTCCGTCACTCACAGTTGAAGAGTACCTATGATAAAAATTACAGACTTCTACATGTTTTGTAAGTGGGAAAACCTGCAAAATCGGCAGTGTATCAAATACTTGTTCTCCCCACTGTATATATATTTAATCCATTTTTAATTCAGGCTGTATAAAAACTAAATGTGGAATAGGTAAAGCGGTAGGAATACTATCTGAAGGAACTGTATGACTGCTACAGTTGAAGTTGGAAGTTTACATACACTTAGGTTGAAGTCATTAAAACTCAGTCCGTCAGGACATCTACTTTGTGCATGACACAAGTCATTCTTCCAACAATTGTTTACAGACAGATTATTTCACTTATAATTCATTATATCACAATTCCAGTGGTTCAGAAGTTTACATACACTAAACTGTGCCTTTAAACAGCTTGGAAAATTCCAGAAAATGATGTCATGGCTTTAAAAGCTTCTGATAGGCTAATTTGAGTCAATTGGAGTTGTACCTGTGGATGTATTTCAAGGCCGACCTTCAAACTCAGTGCCTCTTTGCTCGAAATGATGGGAAAGTCGAAAGAAAACAGCCAAGACCTCAGAAAAAAATGTAGACCTCCACAAGGTCTGGTTCATCCTTGGGAGCACTTTCCAAACGCCTGAAGGTACCACGTTCATCTGTACAACCAATAGTACGCAAGTATAAACACAATGGGACCACGCAGACATCATACCACTCAAGAAGGAGACACGTTCTGTCTCCTAGAGATGAATGTACTTAGGTGCGAAAAGTGCAAATCAATCCCAGAACAACAGCAAAGGACCTTGTGAAGATGCTGGAGGAAACAGGTACAAAAGTATCTATATACACAGTGAAATGAGTTCTATATTGACATAACCTGAAAGGCCACTCAGCAAGGAAGAAGCCACTGCTCCAAAATTAAAAAGCCAGACTACGGTTTGCAACTGCACATGGGGACAAAGATCGTACTTTTTGGAGAAATGTCCTCTGGTCTGATGAAACAAAAATAGAACCGTTTGGTAATGACCACCGTTATGTTTGGAGGGAAAAGGGGGAGGCTTGGAAGCCGAAGAACACCATCCCAACCGTGAAGCAAGGGGGTGGCAGCATCATGTTGTGGGGGTGCTTTGCTGCAGGAGGGACTGGCGCACTTTACAAAATAGATGGCATCATGAGGAAGGAAAATTATGTGGATATATTAAAGCAACATCTCAAGACATCAGTCAGGAAGTTAAAGCTTGATTGCAAATGGGTCTTCCAAATGGACAATGACGCCAAGCATACTTCCAAAGTTGTGGCAAAATGGCTTAAGGATAACAAAGTCAAGGTATTGGAGTGGCCATCACAAAGCCCTGACCTCAATCCTATTGAAAATTTGTGGGCAGAACTGAAAAGGTCTGTGAGAGCAAGGAGGCCTACAAACCTGACTCAGTTACCCCAGTTCTGTCAAGAGGAATGGGCCAAAATTATTGTGGGAAGCTTGTCGAAGACTTCCCTTCCCTAAAGGCAATGCTACCAAATACTAATTGAGTGTATGTAAACTTCTGACCCACTGGGAATGTGATGAAATAAATAAAAGCTGAAACACATAATTCTCTCTACTATTATTCTGACATTTCACATTCTTAAAATAAAGTGGTGATCCTAACTGACCTAAAACAGGGAAAGTTTACTAGGATTAAATGTCAGGAATTGTGAAAAACTGAGTTTAAATGTATTTGGCTAAGGTGTATGTAAACTTCCGACTTCAACTGTATGTAGCCTAATCACCTGTTGGTATGTATTGTTGCAATTTCACAAACCAAGAGTACGGAGTAGTTGTGAAATTGAAGAGTTTTTGAAATAAAGTATTAAACTTAAGTATTATCTTTTTTTGTTTAAACCTTTATTTAACTACGAAAGTCAGTTCTTCTTATTTATAATGACAGCCCCGGCCAAACCCTCCCCTTAACCGGACAATTGTGCACTGCCCTATGGGATGCCCAATCATAGCCAGTTGTGATACAGCCCTGGATCAAACCAGGGTCTGTAGTGATGCCTCTAGCACTGAGATGCAGAGCCTTAGACCGCTGCGTCACTCAGGGAGGGCAGAGAATCAGTTTCATGTAATGATTCACTTTACGTCAAACACTCTGGAAATGTTGCGGTAGGACCATTCGTGAGTCTAGGTGAGAGTGTCACATCCAGGCATTGATACCTAAACTATTGATAAGACCAGCTTCATCAGAAAGTACAGTTCCTTCCTTTGCCTTTATCAGATTAAGTGTTGAAACCAAGTGTTGCCAGATGAGTAGAACGTTAGACAGGAAACACCACGTTTAACCATTTATTAGAAAAAGATTACAGTACGTTAGTCTTGGCTTTAGGATCTGTTCCTTCGGGGTAGCTCACTGTCAGAGCGAGCATCATGTTAAGATAATTATAATTACAGGCAGTGAGCAAGGTACTCTGTACAAATCCCCCAGACAGAAACTAAAGCAGAGCTCAAACAGGTGGAGGCTGGGAAAGCAGAAAACAGACGTGCATGGCGAGTAACACACGTTACAGCATGCTACCAGGAACACCAGCGCATAGCTTGGTGGGAAAGCAGAAAACAGATGTGCATGGCGAGTAACGCACGTTACAGCATGCTACCAGGAACACCAGCGCATAGCTTGGTGGGAAAGCAGAAAACAGATGTGCATGGCGAGTAACGCACGTTACAGCATGCTACCAGGAACACCAGCGCATAGCTTGGTGGGAAAGCAGAAAACAGATGTGCATGGCGAGTAACGCACGTTACAGCATGCTACCAGGAACACCAGCGCATAGCTCGCGTGCAGCAGCCATCAGAGAAGCTGATTGGCTAAATTGATTGCCATATAAAGTAGAGTGATGAATCTAATTGCTGCAAAATCAACTGATGCTGTCTGAACTGACTTCGTTTGATTTACAGATTAGAAAATAACTAAATTATACGGTTGGATTATGGTTCAGACTATAGGTGTACTCAAAATGGCTAGTACAGACTAAATGGCCAATCCTTTGTCCTGTTGAGGACCTGGTATGGTTGGACACCCTGGAAGTCAACCACAGACTGCCTCTGAAACCATGAGTCTTAATGGAAACTGACCCACCACCACCTCCTCCTCCTCCTCCCCTGCCCATCAACAACTCACTGGTCCAGGGCCTTGTAGTAGATGTCCAGGTCCTTGTTGGCCAGCTCCGTGCTCCTCATGATGATCATCCTCTCCCGGAAGTGTTTGTCTGCCTCGCCATACTGGTTCTTGCGGAGCTCCTTGCGGAAGCGGATGATCTCCTCCTCGAAGTTCTTCTGTCGGCCTTCTTCTGTCGGCCTGCTCAGACTCCATGGAGAGGGACAGGGGACTCAGAGAGAGACATTACACAAGTACAGTATTCCACATGTTACAGTGATAAAGAGATTCTGTGTAAAAATCTTCTATGAGCTGACACCATCAACCCTTCGACTCCCTACACTCACTGGCAGCCAGAGAAGAAGGAGAGGACACACGCTCATCATGATAATCTGGACCCTCTCTTTCTGAAATTATCAGCCAAAATTGTTGCAACACCTATCACTAGCCTGTTCAACCTCTCTTTCGTATCGTCTGAGATCCCTAGAGATTGGAAAGCTGCCGCGGTCATCCCCCTATTCAAAGGAGGAGACACTCTAGACCCAAACTGTTATAGACCAATATCCATCCTGCCCTGCCTTTCTAACGTTTTCGAAAGCCAAGTTAACAAACAGATAACTGACCACTTCGAATCCCACCGTACCTTCTCTGCTATGCAATCTGGTTTCCGAGCTGGTCATGGGTGCACCTCAGGTACGCTCAAGGTACTGAACGATATCATAACTGCCATCGATAAAAGACAGTACTGTGCAGCCGTTTTCATCGACCTGGCCAAGGCTTTCGACTCTGTCAATCACCGCATTCTTATTGGCAGACTCAACAGCCTTGGTTTCTCAAGTGACTGCCTTGCCTGGTTCGCTAACTACTTTGCAGACAGAGTTCAGTGTGTCAAATCGGAGGGCCTATTGTCCGATCCTCTGGCAGTCTCTATGGGGGTGCCACAGGGTTCAATTCTTGGGCCAACCCTTTTCTCTATATACATCAACGATGTCGCTCTCGCTGCTGGTGACTCTCTGATCCATCTCTACGCAGATGACACCATTCTGTATACATCTGGCCCCTCTTTGGATACTGTGTTTACTAACCTTCAATCAAGCTTCAATGCCATACAACACTCCTTCCGTGGCCTCCAACTGCTCTTAAACGCTAGTAAAACTAAGTGCATGCTTTTCTATCGAACGCTGCCAGCACCCGCCCACCGGACTATCATCACTACTCTCGACGGATCCGAATTAGAATACGTGGACACCTACAAATACCTAGGCATCTGGTTAGACTATAAACTCAACTTCCAGACTCACATCAACCATCTTCAATCCAAAATTAAATCCAGAATTGGCTTCCTATTTCGCAACAAAGCCTCCTTCACTCATGCTGCCAAACATGCCCGTGTAAAACTGACTATCCTACCGATCCTTGATTTCGGCGATGTCATTTACAAACTAGCCTCCAATACTCTACTTAGCAAATTGGATGTAGTCTATCACAGTGCCATCCGTTTTGTCTCCAAAGCCCCATACACTACCCACCACTACGACCTGTATGCTCTCGTTGGCTGGCCTTCATTATATATTCGTCGCCAAACCCACTGGCTCCAGGTCATCTATAAGTCTTTATTAGGTAAATCCCCGCCCTATCTCAGCTCACTGGTCACTATAGCAACACCCACCCGTAGCATGCGCTCCAGCAGGTATATCTCACTGGTCACCCCCAAAGCCAACACCTCCTTTGGTCGCCATTCCTTCCAGTTTGCTGCTGCCAATGACTGGAACGAATTGCAAAAATCATTGAAGCTAGAGGTTCCTATCTCCCTCAATAACTTTAAGCATCAGCTGTCAAAGCTGCTTATCGATCACTGCACCTGTATATAGCCCTTCTGTAAATAGCCCACACTACTACCTCATCCACATATTTATTTTTGTTTATTTCCACTAATCTTGCACTCCAGTATCTCTATTTGCACATCATAATTTGCACATTTTTCATTCCTGTGTTAATAATGATAATTCTGTAATTTATGTCACCACCAAAGTCTATTTATTGTTCTACCTCCTAACCTTACTGCATTTTTGCACTACATTTTTGCACTCTGTATATAGATTTTTCTATTGTGTTTTTGACTGTTTGTTTAATGTGTAACTCTGTGTTGTTATTTGTCACACTG
The DNA here is from genome assembly GCA_023634145.1 of Thymallus thymallus. Classification (NCBI taxonomy): domain Eukaryota; kingdom Metazoa; phylum Chordata; class Actinopteri; order Salmoniformes; family Salmonidae; genus Thymallus; species Thymallus thymallus. Next base: position 38,716,750 of record CM042391.1, read on the forward strand.
CTTTGCTTTGTCTTGGCCAGGTCGCAGTTGCAAATGAGAACTTGTTCTCAACTGACCTACCTGGTTAAATAAAGGTGAAATAAAAAAATAAAATAAAAATAAAAGATAATGGTTGATGTGTTGGCACAGCGTATATTCTGAGGTATTTCAGATGGGTCACTATGTTACAGGAGTCCTACAAGGGTTATATCTCCACCCAGAGGGAGTAGTTCCTTTGAGCTGAAACTACCAATATGGGACATATTATACATTCCAGCCTATTAATTCCAAATTCAGGCAGGTATAATACAATCAATGAATATGCTCCATCTTATAGGACCTGGGAGACAACTGATTCTCAGCAGAAGCATGTGCGTCTACACATGTTGGGTCATAGGACCATTCCCAGGTGCAGGTAAGCATGGACGATGAGGCTGTCTTACTTGAGTAGCTACAGGACCTGCATGTTCCCAATATCTTTCAGCATGGCCTCTCTTGGTCATATCCTCCAGCGATGCATTTCCTCAACGTCAGGTTGTCCCGCAGCCAATGCTCTTGGACCTGACAGTCACACAGTTATGGATCCCTGGCCTCAGACTGTCATCCAGATCTTGAGCTTCACAGATTTCACCCAACATTACCATTCCTTTTCATCGATCCTTTGTCAATGTGTCTATGTCCTGCCTGATGTTTCCACTGTTTTTGATCGACTTCTCCTGTTGCTTCTCTGCATCGTGGAGCTAAGTACCGGTGTCTTGGAGCTCCCCCACTTCTCTGCCTCGTGGAGCTGATTCCCTGTCTCTTGGAGCCTTCCCCCACTTTTTGCTTCATTAGAAACAGCACATGAAAAACTTTGCTTATGAAGATGAGAAACAAACAGAACCAATGTTTACCTCTGTAGTCATCCTTGCCCTCTCCCATGTGGATCTGATAATATACCTCTGTAGTCATCCTTGCTTTCTCCCATGTGGATCTGATCATCTCCCGCTGTAGTCATCCTTTCCCTCTCCCATGTGGATCTCATCATCTCCCTCCGCAGTCATCCTTCCCCTCTCCCATGTGGATCTGATAATCTCCCTCTGTAGTCATCCTTCCCCTCTCCCATGTGGATCTGATCATCTCCCTCTGTAGTCATCCTTCCCCTCTCCCATGTGGATCTGATAATCTCCCTCTGTAGTCATCCTTCCCCTCTCCCATGTGGATCTGATAATCTCCCTCTGTAGTCATCCTTCCCCTCTCCCATGTGGATCTGATAATCTCCCTCTGTAGTCATCCTTCCCCTCTCCCATGTGGATCTGATAATCTCCCTCTGTAGTCATCCTTCCCCTCTACCATGTGGATCTGATAATCTCCCTCTGTAGTCATCCTTCCCCTCTCCCATGTTGATCTGATAATCTCCCTCTGTAGTCATCCTTCACCTCTCCTATGTGGACCTGATAATCTCCCACTGTAGTCATCCTTATCCTCTCCCATGTGGATCTGATAATCTCCCTCTGTAGTCATCCTTCCCCTCTCCCATGTGGATCTGATAATCTCCCTCTGTAGTCATCCTTCCCCTCTCCCATGTGGATCTGATAATCTCCCTCTGTAGTCATCCTTCCCCTCTCCCATGTGGATCTGATAATCTCCCTCTGTAGTCATCCTTCCCCTCTACCATGTGGATCTGATAATCTCCCTCTGTAGTCATCCTTCCCCTCTCCTATGTGGATCTGATAATCTCCCTTTCAACGTCGGCCATGCTTTTCACTCGGTCTTTGATGCTATTTATCTGGAATGGAGAGAATGAAAAGGTGGTTAGAAGTGATGCATTAAAAGATAAAGATTAATATCGTTGCCATGAATGAGACATGGTAGGTAGGCAATAGAAATGAATTATTCCGGTGACTTGAAGAACACTTTTTTTCAGACTAAATATGCAGTCCTCCATTGCCACTTTGCCAGAATTAGTCATCAAGGCTGGATCGTTAAATATTAAGAAGATGTGTGACGTCACCAGCACCGGTGCGTGCATTTCTGCCGCTCTAGGCGAAACACAGTTGTTCCGCCCCTCTATTTTCAATGTACAATAAACCAACAACACGCAGCCAATACAAGCCATAAGCAAAAAACAGCAACACAAACGCCAATATACACATGACGCAAATAGACAAGTCAGCACAAAGTGTCAATTTCAAATCATCTAAATAGTGACTGTAATAATATTGAAAATATTTATATACAAAACCTTGTGCGTAAAACACACACACAAGCTCGCAGTAAGGCGCATATCATCATCAGATTCACATCTTAAAACCACTAGAGACAAAAACGCTTATCTTACCTTTCAGAAGTGTACACGGCGGGATTTCATGGCCAGACGATGTTTCATGGACGCTGAAGATGCTTGACATGTTTTTCCAGTCATTAACACCACTTTAACGCCAGCGCTGACTTTCCCTCACTTCCACAAAAAAGCTTACAACAGAAGCAAAATGCTACATCCTTACTTACTGAATAAATCAGCCAGGGCCTTTCCAGTCTTTCTCCATTAGCTATCTTCCGACTGTAATGGCACTCCGAAAATTTTCTGTGTGATTCATCTCTCTGTCAACACGTCTAATAGTTCTTTCTTGATTGGTGTTGGCCATTTGCCGGGATCTTTCATATCCTCCCCACCTTGTCCGTGTACCGGTAGTAGCGACGCTATATATTCAGCGGCTCTTGTGGCTCCGCCGGTCTCTGGTGGTAGAGGAGGCTACGTGATCATCGCTAGCCGGGCAGCTAGCAACGGCGGTAGACCTGTTCACGTCCGGCTCTGGAAGGGCCAGCATCTTCCTTTATATTCCCACTTGGTCCGGGATCAATATATTTCAAAAGATAATTATTTTGAAGATAGCTGGGCTATCTTCCACTCCCCATCCTTCAGGTCCAGTTGCAGACCAAGGACACACACACACATATTAAAACAGAAGGAATGAGGTGGGAAATCAAGGGAGGGATGGATCGAAGAGAGGCAGGGAAAGCCTCTCAATGTCCTGGTTCATATTCTGTAGCCAGTTCCTCAGCTCAGGAAGCTCCTTCTCCTGTAGATCAGCAATAGACCTCCTGGTGGTTAACACATCACTGAACCGGGCCCGGGTTAGCTACTCATGTGGATCAACTGAGAAGAGAGTAGAATATGCCTTATGTAGAGAGAGGGTTAAGAAAAAGGGCCATGAGCAGTGAAGCAGGACATTTTAAACAGACAGCAACAACAACATTTATTTCTGCTCCACTCAAACAGCAGCAAGTCATACAAAATGACATATCACATGGTTCTAAGTAGCAGAGCGGGACCTCTCTTACAGGTTATGTGCAGCAGCTGCCTGATCAGGATGTCTCCCCTTTATGAGTTGAGCATCCACTACCATCTAGTGGAAGGAAACTGTAATTGCAACCTAATCCAACAGCCAATCATGACACAATGCACCAGAATTACTCCCTGATCCATTTTGACCTGACAGGTTTGAGAGCCACCATGTCATCCTTCCTCCTCTCCTTCCTCTTCAGTTACTGCTTGGTGTTCTTCAGTTTGTCAGGGACCAGGCTCAGCTTAGACTGCATGTCGTTGATGACGTCCTGGAGCTTGGCCTTCGAGGCAGCAGAGCTCACCCTCTGTCAGCTGACTGATGAACTGAATGTACACGGCATGGCTGAGCACACACACATAGAGGGGCCCACACAGATAAGGTTAATACTATCTCAGACATTATTCAAAACAGATCAGACTGAAAACACCCTACAAAGAATATCCCCACGGCCAGTAGCAAACACTTCACAGCTTATCAGTAATGCACAGTCCAGGGCAGTGGCATTCAAAGTTGGGGTCGTTTTTTGTAGGAACTAAAAATTAAGAGTGAAGATTATTGTATGGGTTGAAGGTTATTTGATATAAAATCGAAATGTACAGATTTTAAGGTTGTTCCGTTAGATTTGGGGTGGGGTTGCGAGAAATTCTTGAGAAAAAAGATTGAATTCCACTGACCCAGGGGATCAATTTCATCACAGAAAGCTACAATACCACTGGTATAAATGAAACCTCATATTCCAACTCGTGGGCCTGTTAGTTACCTATCTGCTTGGAGGTATTTTCCAGATCGTCCTGCAGCTTGCCAAGGTCCTGCTGGAAGTCCTGACTGCCACACACATTTTCCTTGTAGGTGGCCAGCTGCTGCTCCTTCCTCCTGATCTCTGCAGCGCAGTGGCTCTTATTCTGCTCCCCCGACGCCAGCTCCTTACTGTAAGCACATTACAGTCACATACACACTTCAGCAACTGCAACAACACGACCAGACTGAGAACAGATAATAATCTGGCCAGGTGTGACAGAAGCACTCACTTGATCTTGGCCAGTTTCTCCCTGGTGGAGATGATCTCTTCGAACTTGGTGTAGATCCAGTCCTCCAGCTCCCTCTTCTTAGGGACTCAGCAGGGACACTGGCCAGGGTCAGAGGTCAGTTACCACTGTCCAGGGTCAGAGGCCAGTTACCACTGGCCAGGGTCAGAGGTCAGTTACCACTGGCCAGGGTCAGAGGTCAGTTACCACTGGCCAGGGTCAGAGGTCAGTTACCAAATCAAATCAAAGTGTATTGGTCACGTACACAGATTTGCAGATGTTACCGCAGGTGCGGCGAAATGATTGGATTTCTAGCTTTTGACCCTCTCCACTGCGGCCCCATCGATGTGGATGTGCTCTTTGCTGTCTCCTGTAGTCCACAATCAGCTCGTGGACTACGTCAACTTGTTTTGTTGACGTTGAGGGAGAGGTTATTTTCCTTGTACGTCTTCTGTCAGAGCTCTCTCCTCCTCCCTGTAGGCTGTCTCATCGTTGTTGGTAATCAGGCTTACCACTGTTGTGTCCGCAGCAAACTTAATGATTGAGTTGGAGACGTGCGTGGTGGCCATGCAGTCATGGATGAACAGGGAGTACAGGAGGGGGCTGAGCACGCACCCCTGTTGGGCTCCAATGTCGAGGATCGGCGTGGCAGAGGTGCTGTTGCTTACCTTCACCACTTTGGGTCTGCCGTCAAAAAGTCCAGGAACAAGTTGCACAGGGAGGGGTTTAGACCCAGGGCCCTGAGTTTAGTGTTAAGATTGGGGGGCACTATGGTGTTGAAGGCTGAGCTGTAGTCGATGAACAGCATTCTTACATCAGTATTTCTCTTGTCCAGGTGGGATAGGGCAGTGTGCAGTGCAATGGTGATTGCGTCGTCGGTGGATCTGTTGGGGCGGCATGCGAAATGTAGTGGGTCTAAGTTCTCGGGTAAGGTAGAGGTGATATGGTCCTAAACTAGCCTCTCAAAGTGCTTCATGATGACAGAGGTGAGTGCTACGGGGCGATAGTCATTTAGTTCAGTTACCTTCGCTATCTTGGGTACAGGAACAATGGTGGACACTTTGAAGCAAGTGGGGACAACAGACTGGGATATAGTGACTGGCCAGATCAGAGGTCAGTTACCCCTGACCAGGGTCAGAGTGACCTCTTGTTTAGAGTGATGGATTAGGTTATCATTGGCCAGGATCAGACTGACCTTTCGTTCAGAGTGCTGGGTTAGGTTACCATTAGCCAGGATCAGACTTAACTTTCGTTCAGAGTGATGGGTCAGGTTTGGGCTACTAGTTGCTAGTCCACCACCCGGCTGCAGGGACTGGAGGGCTCCACCACCCAGCTGCAGGGACTGGAGGGCCCTCCAGCCAGCCCAACAGTCACACAACAGGGCTTCAGTTACACACGCCACACAGATGGACTGGAACAGATGTCAGACATGACAGGAACACAACCATTTATGAAAAGTGAGAATTGTGAGGAGTTGCAAAATGTGTGACAAGATATTTGCCTGAATAAAGATCTGTGATGTATTGAGTTTCCATCTGTGAATATAAAGCTCCCATTTAGTTATCTAATCGCTCTGAGATGTCCCATACCTAGGTAACCACAGGTTATTTTCCCCACATGCAGGCGTTCTATCTAAAACTGACTGGGACTATAGGATAAACAAGCTTTTCTCACAATGGACTCTTGGTTCTTTGTTAGTAGGTGTTGGGCTCTCATGCATACTTAGAGAAGGTGTTCTCCATTGATGAGAATGGAATAGTGTTCAATAGTCCTCAACTACCTCAAACATGTTCCTGTGAAATGAGTCTGTCACACCTGCTCCATTTTCTGCGGGTTGTGCTTGATGTGACAGAGGGACTGAGGGGTCACCACAATGTCACGTGACAATTTCTTCACCTCTTATGAGCTCCTGAAGAGGAACATCACCATGGTTGGCACAGTTCGAAAGAACAAGCCTGAGCTCCCACCTGCACTGCTCGCATCAAAGGAAAGAAAGGTCTTCTTATCAAAGTTCGCCTTCAGGCCGACCACCACTCTAGTTTCCTACCTGCCAAAGAAAAACAAGAATGTGGTACTTCTGAGCACACTGCACACAGAGGCTGAAATTAGCGATCGCCAGGACAGGAAGCCAGCCATCATCCTAGACTACAACTGCCACAAAGGAGGTGTGCACAACCTAGATAAGGTGATTGGAACGTGCAGCTGCAGAAGGATGACAGCCCGCTGGCCCCTTGTCATCTTCCACAACATCATTGATGTTTCCTCCTACAATGCCTTTGTGATATGGCGAGAGATCAACCCTAGCTGGATGCCTGGTAAGCGGAAAAAGAGGAGGGTGTTCCTGGAGCAGCTCGGAAAGACACTTGTGACTCCAACCATGGAAAGAAGGGAGCGTCTCCCCCGCACAGAAGCATCTGCAGCAGATGTGAAAGCTGTTCAGAGGTCTAGTAGATCCCGTCATCAGCCTGAGGATCGAGCTGCACTAGCTACTGGCCCAGCCACTGGCCCGGCTGCTGGGGCAAGTAAGAGGAAGAGGTGTCAGATCTGCACCCCAAAGAAGGACTGTAAAACACATGCTGCAGGTGTAAGAAGTATATCTCAAAGGCTGTGCACATGCACTAATGGGTGGGACTAATGGAATTTGTCATCAATCATACAGAATTTGACAGAAGCCGGCAGATAGTGGGGCTAGGCGGGACTAATGACTTGGTGTATGACTCATAGCGGGGGTAGGCGGGACTAATGACCTGGTATATGACTCATAGTGGTGGTAGGCGGGACTAATGACTTGGTATATGACTCATAGTGGGGCGGGACTAATGACCTGGTATATGACTCATAGTGGGGGTAGGCGGGACTAATGACCATCAATCATATATAATTTGACAGAAGCCGGCAGGTAGTGGAGGTGGGCGGGAGAATTCGTCATCAATCATACAGAATTTGACAGAAGCTGGTGGGTGGTGGGGGTGGGCGGGACTAATGACTTGGTATATGACTCATAATGGAGGTGGGCGGGACTAATGGAATTGGTCATCATACAGAATTTGACAGAAGCCGGCGGATTGGCATCTCTCTTACATAGGCATATACAGGCTTTTGTTTTTGTCAGAATGCCAACATGGCTCATAGTGGTGGGCGGGACTAATGAGTTGATATATGCAGCACTTGTGGAAGCGGGACATTTTGACCCGGAGGACACGGGGTGATACAGAATATGACAACAACGGGACGGTTAAGACTATTGGCTGGTTTGCTTAATATAAGGAATTTTTTATTATTTATACTTTTACTTATATATATTTTAGCAATTACATTTAAATTTGATACTTAAGTATATTTAAAACCAAATACTTTTAGACTTTTACTCAAGTAGTATTTTACTGGGTGACTTCACTTTTACTTGAGTCATTTTCTATTCTTTACTTTTACTCAAGTATGACATTTGAGTACTTTTTCCACCACTGTTCTCATCAATGTCAACCAGTCAGTTCTGAAATAAAACAGATAAAAATAATGAATGAGTGTTATACATGCAGCAATACATCTTCATCAGACTTTCATCGCATGAAAAACAGTTTAATTGAGTAAACTAATACCTTTTCTAGTCTCACTTAATTATATATCATCTAATCATTTCTCATCTAATTAGCCTTCCACAATAAAACATAGCTATTGGAAGTAGTGGTTTCTCATTTTGAGTTATTAAAAGTTACAACGTTAGAGGGCAGTATAAACCCACAAAAATAGATGCGGAGTTGGACATCTGTTCACAGCCAAGTGAATTTGCTGACATGAAATCCAACTATGCCATTTTCTCTCCACATCATAACTGAATGGGGATCATGCTCTAAACAACACAGATAATAACATACATTTATACTGAAACCTGGGGATATGTATAGGGTTTCTTTATGGCACCTTTGTATGACAATGTGATATAGCACGTTACATATTGTATTATAATTGATGAATAGAAAACCCTGATAGTTTCATTTTGTTGAAACCATTCACAGACAGCAAGGAACCAACAGAACAACTCTATAGTGATGAGAATAATTAAGTGATGATGCCAGAGAAGCCGATGTTTGGAGGATATATTGGCACGGGTGTTGTTAGGCCCGAGACGAAGTCGACACTCAATCATCTAATTATTCCAATGAGTCAAATTCAAGCTCCTTTCATGCATCATACTGACAGTGACTGGGGGGGGGGGGGGGGGGGGGGGGGGGGGCATGGCCTCCTCAGTTGAAACTCAAGACATGGTGATGGCTGGGTATGTGGTTGTCTGACTCATACTTTCTATCCTTAAGGTGCGATCCTGCATGGATTTATGTGGAGGGAGTATTTCAGCAGTATTTCGGAGACCATCAGACCATAAGCAAGCTGTCTTCAGTAGAGATTTTAATTTGCACTCCCAGTTAAACGCGATGACAGTAGCCTTTCACACATTGCTTTCTGTCAAATAATTGACTGTCCAACACATTTGATGGATGGAAATGTTGCCGAGGGAATTCAATTTCAGCAGGACAATAACCTAAAACACAAGGCAAAATCTAATGTTCCTGAGTGACCGAGTTACAGTTTTGATAGATAGATAGATAGATAGATAGATAGATAGATAGATAGATAGATAGATAGATAGATAGATAGATAGATAGATAGATAGATAGATAGATAGATAGATAGATAGATAGATAGATAGATAGATAGATAGATAGATAGATAGATAGATAGATAGATAGATAGATAGATAGATAGATAGATAGATCTGGATGGCTGAATATGTACACTATACATTGGTGGATTTGGATGGTTAACTGTACTATACAGGTCGATGGCAGAGAAATACTTCAATAGCTAAAAGTGCGTATGATATAAGTGTGGGTAATAATAGTTTACTTAATATACAGACTGGTTAAATTTACAGGTAAGTGAATATTTTATGGTTAAATTAACTGTACAGGTAAATATACAGTTACATTTACAGGTAAGTGAAAATTTGCATGGTTACATTAACTGTACAGGTAAATGACAGGAAGAGATACTTAAATAGCTAAATGTGTGTATGATATAATTTACAGTCGTCCTTAGAACAGGGTTTAATTACAGATAAATGCACGTATTGCACATTCGATATACTAAAAGCAATGGAAAAAGATACAACTGACAGGATACTAATATGCATTCCTGAGTGAATGACTACGTAAATTCAATCCAAGAATGACTTACAATATTGCACGTGATATGATATAACAACTGCACATGAATATGTATATACAGACCTGATTGAATATGTCCTGAGTGAATGAGTGATTACAGACCAGAGTTACTTACGGATGGATGCATAATTGTTAAACAAGGTCCTAACACCCCAACAGTTCCAGGTCTATGATGCCGACGGCACGGCACCCCGGTGAAGCATTAAATAGTCTAATAGCCGCCGGCAGGAAGGACCTCCTGTAGCGCTCTCTGGCACACCGTGGTGGGATCAGTCTGTGACTGAAGGTGCTCCTCTGCGTCATAACCATGGCATGTAGAGAGTGGGTGACGTTGTCCATGATGGCCAGCAGTTTGGCCAGGATCCGTCTCTCCGCCACCTCCTCTAGAGTGTCAAGGCTAATCCCCAGAACAGAGCTAGCCTTCCTGATCAGCTTATTTACCCGAGAAGCATCACCAGCTTTTATGTTGGCGCCCCAGCACACCACTGCAAAAAACTCCAGTATCCTTATCCCTACACATATCTACCTCTATCACTCCAGTATCTTTAACCCTACATATATCTACCTCTATCACTCCAGTATCCTTAACCCTACATATATCTACCTCTATCACTCCAGTATCCTTAACCCTACATATATCTACCTCTATCACTCCAGTATCCTTAACCCTACACATATCTACCTCTATCACTCCAGTATCCTTAACCCTACATATATCTACCTCTATCACTCCAGTATCCTTACCCCTACACATATCTACCTCTATCACTCCAGTATCCTTAACCCTACACATATCTACCTCTCTGCACCTTGTAAATATGGTACTGGAACTGTATATATACATTATAGCTTCTTACTTATTTTTAGTACTACATTGTGTTATTTTTAGTACGACATTGTGTTATTTTTAGTACTACATTGTGTTATTTTTAGTTCTACATTGGGTTATTTTTATTAATACATTGTGTTATTTTTAGTACTACATTGTGTTATTTTTAGTACTACATTGGGTTATTTTTATTACTACATTGTGTTATTTTTATTACCACATTGTGTTATTTTTAGTACTACATTGATATCGATTACTGCATTGTTAGGTTTAGAGCTTACAAGAATGGCATTTCACTGTACTTGTGCACATGACATTAAAACATGGAACTTGAAACGTGAACTTGTGTGATTAAAACCCCTAATCCTCACAGTAGCCAAATGCCATATTTGATTGATTTAGTTGGCAGAACGCTAATCAAGGAAGAGTCTCTCTATCGCTACTGAAGCTTCTGCTGCGGCTGTATAGCTAGCTGTAGGTGAGTTGAAACCGCTGTGCATACCACCATGAATTGGCATCATCAGTGCACTGTGCACTATAAATACCATTATGCTCAGAGACTGAAAGAGACATGAGAGGCAGTGCCTGCACTCTCTGGTTTGACATTTAATGAGCTAGTGTAGTTTAGTGGGCTCCTTTCACACGAATTGCAATGCCAATATTTTATTTCAAACTAATGGGATGGTGGCTGTCAACCCTGAAGAGTCTCAGTTAGAGAAAGGAGTATTGATTTCTGCATCAGAAATACGTTGAGGGTTCACTGCTTCCGAGGCAGGGTAGAATCATACATCTGATAGCACTCAGAGACAATAAACCATCCCCAACAACCGTAGAGGACTTCTTCACAAATACCACACAAAGGTATAACAGAGTGCTTTCAGTTTCCAAACAATGTTCTCTCTTTCTCTCTCAATAAATCACACAACATGGTTTACTTCACAGAGAGCACTGAGTGGTTTTTGTTTAGTTCTGTGGCCAGATACAGTAGATGGGAATGGATTTTGACACTTGCAGTCTGGGTGAAAGCCAGCCCATCTGTGATGAAGACAGAGTTGTTGTTCTCCCATCAGTGATGGGCTATAAAATGCGACCAATTTGAAAACCTCAAGAAACCTTTTCTCGGTAGAAAAACCACCAAGGACATTGGATATATTATTTAAATCATCCTGTAATGTTGTGACAGCTAGCCCGTGGGGATGTCCATCCATAGAGGGTGTGTGCTGTGTTGAGAACACTGTCATATAAGATATACAGCAAATAAAGTCCATGCGAGGGCAAATTCCATGCCTGCATTTGAAAGATTGACATACTGTCCTAACACATGCTTTGATCTACTTCCTAGAATCATATATATTATATTGAGGGATATAATACTGAAGAGCAGGAGTTGTGATGAAACGGGGTATGGTCCAGCCTCTCACAGATCAAAAGGTTTCAGCCAGTTTCAACTGGAGGTGTCAAGAGGTCAGGACGAGCCAGCTAGATGTGATGTAGGGGAGAGAGACGGACAGAGGAGTGGATGACCTGGAGAGGAGGGGTGTGAGTGACAGGAGCTATACTGTTATAGAGGTCACAGCCAGGGTGGTCCACTCTGTCTCTTTGTACGTGACACCAAATCACCATCACGCTGAAATCCACATAAACCTTATTAATGTTTTGTTTAATCCCCACTATGGAATAATGCCACAGCTTATTATCTACTCTGTTCGTATAAAGACAACAGCAGGCTGACCTCCACCAGCTGAGAGAATTACAGGATAGGACTTTATGTACACCTTGCAATAAAGCATTTATATCATGGATTAGTAAATAGTTTATTCATAATTTATTACTCCCACATATGTAGTAGGCTAGTTATTCACACATTTATAAAGAACTTTTAAAGCATTTAACTAATGATTCCAAATCATTCATAAGGTGTTTAATATACTGTAAGTCCTTATAAACCCTTTACTAATCATCAGTTAAGTATTTATGTGTGGCCTCCTCTAAAGAGGGCTATATATACTTTATAACTACACTATATATATAAAGGTATGTGGACACCCCTTCAAATTGGTGGGTTCGGCTATTTCAGCTACACCCGTTGCTGACAGATGTATAAAATCAAGGACACCGCCATACAATCTCCATAGACAAACATTGGCAGTAGAATGGCCCCAACTGTAAAGTTTGATGGAGGAGGAATAATGGTCTGGGGCTGTTTTTCATGGTTTGGGCTAGGCCCCTTAGTTCCAGTGAAGGGAAATCAACAGTATACAATGATATTCTAGACAATTCTGTGCTTTCAACTTTGTGACAACAGTTTGGGGAAGGCCATTTCCTGTTTCAGCATGACAATACCCCCGTGTTTTTTTGCTCCAACCCTCATCTAGCGCACCTGATTCTAATAATTAGCTGGTTGATAAGCTGAATCAGGTTGGTTACGACTGGGGTTGGATTTAAAACCTACAAGAAGGTCGCTCTCCAGGAACAGAGTTGGAGCATCTACAGATGGACTATCCAAATAAAGTGTTACCAACAAATATCTGAATACATTATTTTGTTGAACATTCCCATTATGTTTAAAGAGTTACTACCTTTATAGGCCCATTAAAAGTACTGCGAACAAAGCAATGTATTAAAAATACTGAAGCACTGGAAGCAATTTAAAAACATTACAATACATTTCACAACACATTAAGTGTGTAAAGTGTTACCAACAAGTACTACTGACACATGACTGAGGTAGAAATGTTACATGATTTGCAGGTCAAAATGTTACATGTAACATTTACATGTATATACTGTAACTGCCTTCATTTAGCTGGACAAACCGTTTCCTTAAACATTCTGTGTTGTGTGCTTATAATAAAACAAAAACATTAAAAAGGCAATATATTAGGACCATTAGGAGATGGTCCCCGGAGGCATCTCCTAACAGACTGGGATGTGCTGGGATGTGCTCTGTGAGGCTCATGGGGAGGACAATGATGGACTTACAATCTGCATAATGGACTATATCCATTTTTGTGTAGACAACACTGTACCCACCAGGAAGGTACACTGTTTTCCAAATAATAAACCCTGGGTCACGAGCGACCTGAAGGCCCTGCTGAATAAGAAGAAGAGGGCCTTCAACATATAACTCTGAAACATGCCACCTACAGAAGTTCTCGGATGACTCCACAATTGTAGGGTGCATCAGGGGTGGGCAGGAGGAGGAGTACAGGAGCACAATCAATGACTTTGTGGTGTGGTGTGAGCAGAACCACCTTCAGCTCAACATCAGCAAAACAAAGGAGATGGAGGTGGACTTCAGGAGAACCAAGGCCAACTGACTGCAAACCCTATACAGGGGATGGATGTAGAAATGGTTGGGTCATACAAGTTCCTGGGAGTCTATATGGACAACAGGCTGTAATGGGCTGGTAACACCGAGGCTCTGTACAAAAAGGGCCAGAGCCGACTCTACTTTCTGAGGAGGCTCAGGTCCTTAAACGTGTGCATTAAACTACTGCATACTTTCTACCAGTCTGTGGCATCTTTTTTGCTGTGGTGTGCTGGGGCGCCAACATAAAGGCCGGTGATGCTTCTTGGTTAAATAAGATGATCAGGAAGTCTAGCTCTGTTCTGGGGATTAACCTTGACACTCTAGAGGAGGTGGTGGAGAGAAGGATCCTGGCCAAACTGCTGGCCATCATGGACAATGTCACCCACCCTCTGCATGTCATGGTTATGATGCAGAGGAGCACCTTCAGTCACAGACTGATCCCACCACGGTGTGCCAGAGAGCGCTACAGGAGGTCCTTCCTGCCGGCGGCTATTAGACTACTTAATGCCTAACTGGGGTGCCCTGCCGTCGGCAACATAGACCTGGAACTGTTGGGGTGTTAGGACCTAGTTTAACAATTAGACATCCATCCATCCATGAGTAACTCTCTGGTCTGTAATCACTCACTCACTCAGGACTTATTCATTCAGTACTCATTCATTCAGGACTGTATGTACATATTCATGTACAGTTGTTATATCATATCACGTGTAATATTGTAAGTAATTCTTGGACTGAACTTACGTAGTCATTCACTCAGGACTGTATACTAGTATCCTGTCTTTTTTTCATTGCATTTAGTATATTGAATATGCAATATGTGCATTTATCTGTAATTAAACCCTGTTCTAAGGACTGTATTTTAAGGGAATTAGTATTATTACCCTAAATTATATCATGCGCACATTTAGCTATTTAAGTATCTCTTCCTGTAATTTACCTGTACAGTTAATGTAACCATCCAAATATTAATTTACCTGTACATTTAACCAGACTGTATATTACGTAAGCTATTATTACCCTCACTTATATCATACGCACATTTAGCTATTCAAGTACCTTTCTCTGCCGTCGACCTGTAACCAGGACGGAAGTATTAGGTGGGTGGGTGGGTGGGTCACTCACTCACTCACTCACTCACTCACTCACTCACTCACTCACTCACTCACTCACTCACTCACTCACTCACTCACTCACTCACTCACTCACTCACTCACTCACTCACTCACTCACTCACTCACTCACTCACTCACTCACTCACTCACTCACTCACTCACTCACTCACTCACTCACTCACTCACTCACTCACTCACTCACTCACTCACTCACTCACTCACTCTCCTGGTGAGTATCCCTTCCTCACGCGGGAGACTGGGGTTCAGTAGGAATTCAAGCTTTCTGAAACGATTTCAAGCCTGTGGTGTGTTCGCTATCCAGCGATCCCTGGTCCTGGTGGAGTTCTCAACTTGTGAATTCAGACTTTGCTTTCTTTTACACTTTGGACTATTATACGTTCTTATATAATAGTCTATCTATCTATCTATCTATCTATCTATCTATCTATCTATCTATCTATCTATCTATCTATCTATCTATCTATCTATCTATCTATCTATCTATCTATCTATCTATCTATCTATCTATCTATCTATCTATCTATCTATCTATCTATCTATCTATCTATCTATCTATCTATCTATCTATCTATCTATCTATCTATCTATCTATCTATCTATCTATCTATCTATCTATCTATCTATCTATCTATCTATCTATCTATCTATCTATCTATCTATCTATCTATCTATCTATCAGGTTCTTTTGGCAAAGTATTTAATCAAAGGGAATTCAGTTGGGGAGTAAGGGTGTTCACAAAGAGGCAATGATGAAAGTTTGTTATAAAAAATGACACAACTGTCAAACAGAGCCTGATGTTTTCATTGATACACCCAAGTAACCCCCTATAGAATGTGCATGCCCACTAATGGAAAACGATTATGACAGAGCTTCTGATGGATGAAAGTGTGACATGACATCAAAAGGTCTAGCCAGTTATCACTGATGTCTTTGATCGACAGGTACAAAACAGTTGCCAATTTGCCAACAGTTGCCAATTTGACTGTAAAACTTTATTGCAGGCTATGTCAAAGCTACTTTTCATGGCTCATGGTAGTCATAAGCAGTTTGTGTTTGCAACAAGTGTTGTCAATGTGCCAGACAGAAGCAAGCTCTGGGATAGCACTGTTGTCTGGCATGGCTCTTGGTAAGAGAAATAAAATCAATAAAACCTAACACATTTTTCATTTTATCTTTACTCTTTACAGCAAAGGTCTCTTTGGCTCAACTTAAGGCCAGGGGTGATTACCTTTATTCCTAATGTGAGTCAAAAGAATCTGTCATGTAAAATACATTTTTACTGCCCCATATCACTCTGGTATACTGCATACAGCGTATTTACATTTCCCATCTCTCCCTTTCCTCCCTCTGCCCCTCTCTCTGTCTCTCGCTCTCTTTCTCTCCCCCCCCTCTCTCCCTCTCTCTGTCCCTCTCTCTCTTTCTCTCTCCCTCCCTCTCTCTCTCTCTCTCTCTCTCTCTCTCTCTCACGCTCTCTTTCCCTCTATTTCTCCACCTCTCTCTCTCTCTCTCTCTCTCTCTCTCTCTCTCTCTCTCTCTCTCTCTCTCTCTCTCTCTCTCTCTCTCTCTTCTCACTCTGACTCCATCTTTGGGGCAGAGTGCTTGCTTTGGACATGTGAGGCTGAGACCTAAACTTGACCAAATTCAATTTAAAATCACAGAAGTCACAGGCCCAGAGTGGAAATGAAAGACGTGACCTGAGGACTTGGCTTCAAACAGCCGTGACGGATGTTATCTCTCCATTTCACATCACTGACTTGCCCTTTAATGTACACAGAGAGCTAATGTCAACATTATGCATGTCAGTCTCTCTTGGCTCAAAGTAGAGGAGAGATTGACTGCATCAATTCTCGTTTTTGTGAGAAATATTAATGTTGAAAATTCAAAATGTTCTGTATAATCAACTTACATATAGCTCTCACAGACATAGATATACAGATAGATAGACAGACAGACAGACAGACAGACAGACAGACAGACAGACAGACAGACAGACAGACAGACAGACAGACAGACAGACAGACAGACAGACAGACAGACAGACAGACAGACAGACAGACAGACAGACAGACAGACAGACAGATAGATAGATAGATAGATCTGGATGGCTGAATATGTACACTATACATTGGTGGATTTGGATGGTTAACTATACTATACAGGTCGATGGCAGAGAAATACTTCAATAGCTAAAAGTGCGTATGATATAAGTGAGGGTAATAATAGTTTACTTAATATACAGACTGGTTAAATTTACAGGTAAGTGAATATTTTATGGTTAAATTAACTGTACAGGTAAATATACAGTTACATTTACAGGTAAGTGAAAATTTGCATGGTTACATTAACTGTACAGGTAAATGACAGGAAGAGATACTTAAATAGCTAAATGTGTGTATGATATAATTTACAGTCGTCCTTAGAACAGGGTTTAATTACAGATAAATGCACGTATTGCACATTCGATATACTAAAAGCAATGGAAAAAGATACAACTGACAGGATACTAATATGCATTCCTGAGTGAATGACTACGTAAATTCAATCCAAGAATGACTTACAATATTGCACGTGATATGATATAACAACTGCACATGAATATGTATATACAGACCTGATTGAATATGTCCTGAGTGAATGAGTGATTACAGACCAGAGTTACTTACGGATGGATGCATAATTGTTAAACAAGGTCCTAACACCCCAACAGTTCCAGGTCTATGATGCCGACGGCACGGCACCCCGGTGAAGCATTAAATAGTCTAATAGCCGCCGGCAGGAAGGACCTCCTGTAGCGCTCTCTGGCACACCGTGGTGGGATCAGTCTGTGCCTGAAGGTGCTCCTCTGCGTCATAACCATAGCATGCAGAGGATTGTCCATGATGGTCAGAAGTTTGGCCAGGATCCGTCTCTCCACCCCCTCCTCTAGAGTGTCAAGGCTAATCCCCAGAACAGAGCCAGCCTTCCTGATCAGCTTATTTACCCGAGAAGCATCACCGGCGCCCCAGCACACCACTGCAAAAAGATGGCACTGGCCACCACAGACTGGTAGAAGGTATGCAGTAGTTTACTGCACACGTTGAAGGACCTGAGCCTCCTCAGAAAGTAGAGTCGGCTTAGAGCTTTTTGGTCTAAACTCCACTCGCCGTGTTTGGAGGAAGAAGAAGGATGAGTACAACCCCAAGAACACCATCCCAACCGTGAAGCATGGAGGTGGAAACATCATTCTTTGGGGATGCTTTTCTGCAAAGGGGACAGGACGACTACACTGTATTGAGGGGAGGATGGATGGGGCCTTGTATCGCGAGATCTTGGCCAACAACCTCCTTCCCTCAGTAAGAGCATTGAAGATGGGTCGTGGCTGGGTCTTCCAGCATGACAACGACCCGAAACACACAGCCAGGGCAACTAAGGAGTGGCTCCGTAAGAAGCATCTCAAGGTCCTGGAGTGGCCTAGCCAGTCTCCAGACCTGAACCCAATAGAAAATCTTTGGAGGGAGCTGAAAGTCCGTATTGCCCAGCGACAGCCCCGAAACCTGAAGGATCTGGATGGAGGAGTGGGCCAAAATGGTCAAGAACTACAGGAAACGTATGATCTCTGTAATTGCAAACAAAGGTTTCTCTACCAAATATTAAGTTCTGCTTTTCTGATGTATCAAATACTTATGTCATGCAATAAAATGCAAATGAATTACTTAAAAATCATACAATGTGATTTTCTGTATTTTTGTTTTAGATTCCGTCACTCACAGTTGAAGAGTACCTATGATAAAAATTACAGACTTCTACATGCTTTGTAAGTGGGACAACCTGCAAAATCGGCAGTGTATCAAATACTTGTTCTCCCCACTGTATGTACTGATGCGTATTTATGTGTGTACCAGTCAGTAGAACCTTTTCAACGTTTATATTGTTCTTATTTAAAATGTGGGTAGTTCAGTCCTTGAGCTGTTCTTGTCTATTGATGTTCTGTATTTTGTCATGATGTATTTTTTTGGTGCTTAATCAACTGCTAATGGGGATCCTAATAAAATAGTAATATACTAATACTGACCATTGCCATGTTGGATGTAGCTGCAACCGAACTAACCCAAATGTAAAGCTTACCCAATCGCATGGACACTTAGAAACTGTTGAAATAGTCACTAATACCGGACTGTTTGGCAAGACAACAGACTTTTGTGTGGGTTTTAGATTGCCCAATTTCCCAAGGTCATAGCAGCCATTTGAAAAACCAAATAGTTTCACCAAGCACACATTCAGATGAGTTTCATCCCTATTCCTAGCAGTTTTGGTTGCTAATGGATATCGTCACTATCACTTTATTATTCTAATGAAATATAGACTTAGAAAAGTAGCTGCCTTGATAGTGTTACCATTTAGAAAAGTAGCTGCCTTGATAGTGTTACCATTTAGAAAAGTAGCTGCCTTGATAGTGTTACCATTCAGAAAAGTAGCTGCCTTGATAGTGTTACCATTTAGAAAAGTAGCTGCCTTGATAGTGTTACCATTCAGAAAAGTAGCTGCCTTGATAGTGTTACCATTTAGAAAAGTAGCTGCCTTGATAGTGTTACCATTCAGAAAAGTAGCTGCCTTGATAGTGTTACCATTCAGAAAAGTAGCTGCCTTGATAGTGTTACCATTTAGAAAAGTAGCTGCCTTGATAGTGTTACCATTCAGAAAAGTAGCTGCCTTGATAGTGTTACCATTTAGAAAAGTAGCTGCCTTGATAGTGTTACCATTTAGAAAAGTAGCTGCCTTGATAGTGTTACCATTCAGAAAAGTAGCTGCCTTGATAGTGTTACCATTTAGAAAAGTAGCTGCCTTGATAGTGTTACCATTCAGAAAAGTAGCTGCCTTGATAGTGTTACCATTTAGAAAAGTAGCTGCCTTGATAGTGTTACCATTCAGAAAAGTAGCTGCCTTGATAGTGTTACCATTTAGAAAAGTAGCTGCCTTGATAGTGTTACCATTCAGAAAAGTAGCTGCCTTGATAGTGTTACCATTCAGAAAAGTAGCTGCCTTGATAGTGTTACCATTCAGAAAAGTAGCTGCCTTGATAGTGTTACCATTCAGAAAAGTAGCTGCCTTGATAGTGTTACCATTCAGAAAAGTAGCTGCCTTGATAGTGTTACCATTTAGAAAAGTAGCTGCCTTGATAGTGTTACCATTCAGAAAAGTAGCTGCCTTGATAGTGTTACCATTCAGAAAAGTAGCTGCCTTGATAGTGTTACCATTTAGAAAAGTAGCTGCCTTGATAGTGTTACCATTTAGAAAAGTAGCTGCCTTGATAGTGTTACCATTTAGAAAAGTAGCTGCCTTGATAGTGTTACCATTTAGAAAAGTAGCTGCCTTGATAGTGTTACCATTTAGAAAAGTAGCTGCCTTGATAGTGTTACCATTCAGAAAAGTAGCTGCCTTGATAGTGTTACCATTTAGAAAAGTAGCTGCCTTGATAGTGTTACCATTTAGAAAAGTAGCTGCCTTGATAGTGTTACCATTTAGAAAAGTAGCTGCCTTGATAGTGTTACCATTCAGAAAAGTAGCTGCCTTGATAGTGTTACCATTTAGAAAAGTAGCTGCCTTGATAGTGTTACCATTCAGAAAAGTAGCTGCCTTGATAGTGTTACCATTTAGAAAAGTAGCTGCCTTGATAGTGTTACCATTTAGAAAAGTAGCTGCCTTGATAGTGTTACCATTTAGAAAAGTAGCTGCCTTGATAGTGTTACCATTCAGAAAAGTAGCTGCCTTGATAGTGTTACCATTTAGAAAAGTAGCTGCCTTGATAGTGTTACCATTTAGAAAAGTAGCTGCCTTGATAGTGTTACCATTTAGAAAAGTAGCTGCCTTGATAGTGTTACCATTCAGAAAAGTAGCTGCCTTGATAGTGTTACCATTTAGAAAAGTAGCTGCCTTGATAGTGTTAACATTCCGTCTTCAAGGAATTTGGAAAAGATGCAGACTTTCTCCTTTTCATTGATGTTTATATCCTCTGACAACGACACAGCTCCCCACTGAAAGTCATGAATATAAATTATTTTTAATGTAGCACCAGGGGTGCACAAACTGCTCAGTTTCACAGTTTCACCTTAAAAAGGTTGTCTGTGTGCTAGGCTGGGTGCAGGGTGAGAGCTAGAACACGCTGCTGACTTCTCTTGGGCTTAGTTGATGTACTGGTAGCTATTTCATGCTGTACAATTATTATATGAATTTTTTTTAACCTTTATTTAACTTGGCAAGTCAGTTAAGAACAAATTCTTTTTTACAATGACAGCCTACCTACAGGGTCAGCCATAGTAGTATGGCACCCCTGGAGCAAATTAGGCTTAAGTGCCTTGCTCAAGGACACATCAACAGGTTTTTCACCTTGTCAGCTCGGGTATTTGAACTAGCGACCTTTGGGTTAGTGGCCCAATGCTCTAACCACCAGGCTACCTGCCGCCCAAAATTATGATTATGATGATTATTCTAATTTCCCCTCTTCCAGTGTTAGAACGAGTTCTACAGTATGTAGAGCAATGGAGGCACCAACATGTATAAGATTGGTTGTCATTTATTGGCTGACCTCTTATCAAGTCAACTTCCAATTAGAAATACAGTACTAACAAACCACATGGCAATGACAGACCATGATTATAGCCTACTGCTCATATCAGTGGAGGCTCCTCAGAGGAGGAAGGGGAGGCCCATCCTCCTCAGTGAATTTCATAAAAATATAAATATTGAAACATTAAAAAAGCTATCCTTTTTAGATAAAACTATACTAAATATATTCACTTCACCAAATGATTTATTTATTTATTGCAATGAAGGTCTACAGTAGCCTCAACAGCCCTCTCTTGGGTAGTACCATGGTGTAGCCGGAGGACAACTAGCTTCCATTGACTTCAATACAAAACTTGGAGGCTCATGGTTCTCACCCCCTTCCATAGACTTACACAGTAATTATGAAAAACTTCCGGAGGACGTCAATCAGAGCTCTTGCAGCATAAACTGACATGTTGTCCAAAGGATCAGAGAATTAATCCAGTGCTGAAAGCATAAGCTACATCTTGCTAGCCCTGCAGTGCATAAAATGTGGTGAAGAGTTGACTCAAAGTGAGAGAAAGACAATACTTTAACGGTTTTGAACAAATTAATTTCTTTAAAAATGAAGGAGAAGCAAGAGAGAGAGAGAGAGAGATATCTATATTTTGTTGATTTTTTTTCAATTTCTTGCAGCTAGCTAGTTTAGCCTACTTAAAGACCCGACCCAAACAGAGAGTGGTGCTATGTTAGCTAGCTCGCTATGGCTATTCAACACTGGAACCCGTCCAAGTCAAGGTAAGCTTTTGGTTTTATTGATGTATTGCCACCGGGGCCCGCCAGTGTAACTGCTAAACTGCTTGCTGTACAATGTACTGCATGACTGTAGCGGGTTACCTAATATAATGACAAAGATATAGGCTGTGTGTAGCGGTTAGTGGTTATGGTATGAAGGTTTGGCTTGGAAAGTTTTTTTGCCTGGTCACAGACAGCTGTTGTGTTGTGCACTGAAGTCCACAAGAGAAGGGAAAAGGTGAGAGGAGGAGAGCGCGTAGAAGCAAGAAGGAATTATACAATTATACAATGAGAAAATGTATATGTGGCTGCTATGAAAGTGAACTGTGTTTGCAGGTGATCAGGGGTGCATTCATTCTGCTGATTCTGTTGAAAAATGTTTCTTAAATGGAAGCAAACGGAATGAAACGGGGATAAACATACAGTAATTTGTCCAATAGAAACTCTTGTTTGCAACTATTGGACTAATGATTACACCCTAGATCAGCTAGATGCAGGCAAGAGTGTGCAGTATTGAATGTGTCACTGTCTGTCACCTTGATTACTCACGTTTTTCTCTCGGCCTGTGCACCTACGTTGTAAACTTTAATTTGTAGGCTAGATCGTAGCAACCTCATGATGGGTGTAGGGAAATTAGAGTATCATGTAGTAGCCTAAATCGATGTTACATTGAGCTGGGCGAATGGAATATGAATGACAGTCATCCAAAATGCTGTGTGAAAAAAAAAAAATGTGAAAGGGATATGCAATTATATGCAATCAGTTGGACGGTGTTTTCTCTAACACATTGGTGCAACTGGCTTCCGGGTTAAGTAGATGGGTTTTAAGAAGCGTGGATTGGTGGGTCATGTTTCAGAGGATGCATGACTTGACCTTTGCCTCTCCTGAGCCTGTTGGGGAGTTGTGGCAATGAGACAAGATTGAAATTGGGGAGAAAAAGAGGGTAAAAAATACAAAGAAATGTCACTCTTACATGTAACAAAATGTAATCTATGTAATGCACGAAAGTAATTATTTATCATGAGAGGGTACTCAAAGAAAGGTTCAAATCTCACCTTTCTGGTAAAAATAGTTATAAATTGCTGCGGTGTAGTCACTTTCGAGGACAATATTTTATATGATGTACTTCCTGTTCAAGAAAACAGTATGAATAACGCTTAAAATGACTATCTTTTCTAAATATAATTTAATCAATTTATAAAATGACTAATTATAAGATTTCACCTTATAACTGTATATTTAGTGGTAGAGAAACATTTGCATATTTTCTGAAGTTCTCTCTTGATCAAAGCGTCTGCCCCCATCACTGTGAACGTCTCACAGAGCTCTAGCTTGGCTTCCTGAACTCGTTAGGAACTCGTTTTTCATCTCATTAATCTTGTCCATCTGTGACAAACAGAAAGTAATTTCTGTTTAAAATCTATTCATTATTTCAGATTTACTGGCTATAAATGGATCTCTGAATGTTCTACAGCAATTAAGCCACTCTCTCCTGCTGTGCTACGATGTCAGGATTCCAGGCATATGCTTGAGCAATCAGGGGAGAAGGGCCTTGGTCAGGGAGGTGAGAAAGAACCCGATGGTCCCTCTGACAGAGCTACAGAGTTCCTTTGTGGAGATGGGAGAACCTTCCAGAAGGACAACCATCTCCGTAACACTCCACCAATCAGGCCTTTATGGTATAGTGGCCAGACGGAAGCCTCTTTGGCCTGAATGACAAGCGTCAAGTCGGGAGGAAACCTGGTACCATCCCTACGGTGAAGCAGGGTGGTGGCAGCATCATGATGTGGGGATGTTTTTCAGCGTCAGGGAATGGGAGACTAGTCAGGATCGAGGGAAAGATGAACGGAGCATTGTACAGAGAGATAATTGATGAAAACCTGCTCCAGAGCGCTCAGGACCTCAGATTGGGGCGAAGGTTCACCTTTCAACAGGACAACAACCCTAAGCACACAACCAAGACAACGCAGGAGTGGCTTCGGGACAAGTCTCTGAATTTCCTTACGTGGCCCAGCCAGAACCCGGACTCGAACCCGATCAAACATCTCTAAAGACATCTGAAAATAGCTATGCAGCGACGTTCCCCATCCAACCTGACAGAGCTTCAGAGGATCCACAGAGAAGAATGGGAGAAACTCCCCAAATACATGTGTGCCAAACTTGTAGCGTCATATCCAAGAAGACTTGAGGCTTTAGTCACTGCCAAAGGTGCTTCAACAAAGTATTGAATAAAGGGTCTGAATACTTACAGTATGTAAACGTGATAATTCCGGAACATTTGCTAAAATTTGCTTTGTCATTATGGGGTATTGTGTGTAGATTGAAGAGGGAAAAAAACAATTTAATAAATTTTAGAATATGTCTGTAATTTAACAAAATGTTGAAAAAGTCAAGGGGTCTGAATACTTTCCGAATGCTCTGTATAAGCTACAATGTTGGTCGGAACCAGTACCAGGTCCTCTAAACAGGGGACTTTAAATCGAAGAGGATTTATAATCCATATAATAATTCACCTTTCCTGTTGCTGCAGGATTATTTTCCTGCTGTAGTACAGAACATACATCTGTAGTAGCTGAGTTATACTCTCTGTTAACAGACCTGAATAGCCTACTATAGTAATGTTAAATTGACAGGTCTTTTAACTGTATGTGTAAATTCTATGAGCTTCCACAAACAGATTGCCTGAGAGTTTAAAATGTGTGCATCCAGTATGTACTTTGCCGCTACAACTGATCTGCCGAGCAACATTTTCTTAGAACTGAATGAGTGGTTCTGTTGGCAACGTACTGAATCATGTGTGCATATTAACCCAGATCTCTCTTGCCATGATTTATTGCCAAGGAATTATTTTCACACTATCAAATGGGGCTGTGGACAGAGCATAAATATCAACTATTGAAGTGGTGATAATGCGAAGATCCTGCCCTTTCAGAGAAGCCAGCTGTTTAGGTGTACCATAATAACATAAACAATCACATTGTCTCTGTCTTATACTCCAGGTGATGTACAAGAGAGGGTATTTCATCTAAGAATGGAGACTCTGCTCTCATTACTGAGACCCATTTAAAGCTTCAGAAAAGTAATCTGAAGAGTCACTGTAATACCCTTAAGCGATTAGACAAAACTTCAAATGGCATTCGAGAAACCATGAAACCATGAAAATCCCCTGGTTCAGTCTGCAACAGCCAGAGCAATTATGTCTCCTTCATTTCAGAGTAAGTCTTCTGGCAGAGATCTGGGATTACTGCCAAACATCCTCTCCCAGTCTTTCTGATTAGCTGGAGACCTGGAGACCAATATGTGGCGAGGTGACAGAGGATTTGTGGGAGTCGGATTGCCTAGTAGTCTAAGCATTGTGTTGCTGATGACAGTCGACACGAAAATGCAAGGTTTGTATCTGTGAAATGCCCAAAATCCCCTAAAACCCACTCACACACCACAAGCTTCTTACCCTTTCTGTGGGTGTTTGTTGACGAATGATGAGTCAGAGTATCTTTATATACAGTAGTATATTTATATCTTTATATTATGTTAGCCTAGTAAAATGCTGGATATGATTCGCAGGTGAGATCAATTATAGCATAATCTCCAGACAATTAATATCGTAGCAGGGATTTCAACCAGACAGAATGAGTAGTGGAGAGAACTGGGTCACTCAGATCTACACAAGGTGATTGGTCTCTCAGATCTACACAAGGTGATTGGTCTCTCAGATCTACACAAGGTGATTGGTCTCTCAGATCTACTCAAGGTGATTGGTCTCTCAGATCTACTCAAGGTGATTGGTCTCTCAGATCTACACAAGGTGATTGGTCTCTCAAATCTACTCAAGGTGATTGGTCTCTCAGATCTACTCAAGGTGATTGGTCTCTCAGATCTACACAAGGTGATTGGTCACTCAGATCTACACAAGGTGATTGGTCACTCAGACCTACACAAGGTGATTGGTCTCTCAGATCTACACAAGGTGATTGGTCACTCAGATCTACACAAGGTGATTGGTCACTCAGATCTACTCAAGGTGATTGGTCACTCAGATCTACACAAGGTGATTGGTCACTCAGATCTACACAAGGTAATTGGTCACTCAGATCTACACAAGGTGATTGGTCACTCAGATCTACACAAGGTGAAGGGTCTCTCAGATCTACACAAGGTGATTGGTCTCTCAGATCTACACAAGGTGATTGGTCTCTCAGATCTACTCAAGGTGATTGGTCACTCAGATCTACTCAAGGTGATTGGTCTCTCAGATCTACTCAAGGTGATTGGTCTCACAGATCTACACAAGGTGATTGGTCTCTCAGATCTACACAAGGTGACTGGTCACTCAGATCTACACAAGGTGATTGGTCACTCAGATCTACACAAGGTGATTGGTCTCTCAAATCTACACAAGGTGATTGGTCTCTCAGATCTACACAAGGTGATTGGTCTCTCAGATCTACACAAGGTGATTGGTCTCTCAGATCTACACAAGGTGATTGGTCACTCAGATCCAGGGCCAGAGTGGGACTAATTTTCAGCCCGGGAGTTTCATGCCTCAGACCAGCCCACTTTAGTTCACAATCTATTATACTGGAGATAAATATAATTATAGCTTTACTATGTAAGTCCTCTATAGTGCACTATTCTCTATAACCTTGTTATTCCCAGTGTATTTTTCTTGAACATAATTTCCAATGTAGTGCAAATAAGTGTAGCTTCACAACTTAATTGTGTTTGTCTGCCTGTCTATCTGTGCATCACATACCATGAGCTATCGCGAGGCCATGATGAATGGATCTATCTATCTATCTATCTATCTATCTATCTATCTATCTATCTATCTATCTATCTATCTATCTATCTATCTATCTATCTATCTATCTATCTATCTATCTATCTATCTATCTATCTATCTATCTATCTATCTATCTATATCTATATCTATATCTATCTATCTATCTATCTATCTATCTATCTATCTATCTATCTATCTATCTATCTATCTATCTATCTATCTATCTATCTATCTATCTATCTATCTATCTATCTATCTATCTATCTATCTATCTATCTATCTATCTATCTATCTATCTATCTATCTTCAGAAAGAACAACTATTTTATAGCACAAAGAAAAAAATACTATGTCAACATTCCTTTCAAATGGTACATGGTACAGCTGTTTCATGCTCATATGGTTTCTTTTCAGCAACATGTCGATAGTTGAGATGCTAACAGATTGGATGTTTACAAAGACATTGTTGTCTTCTATAATGGCCCTCTGTATCTCCCTTAGTCTAATGGCATGATTTACTCTGGCCATGGTGCAAATAACCTCCTGCTGTTGAGGTGTGAAAAGGGGCCCTCTCCCACCCCTGTGAGGTAGTCATGCAGTCCTATGTGGGGAAATACAGTGATGCCAAACACAAGATTGAGGAAGATTTCAGTGTAAAAAAAGTATGTAGTATTACAGTACAGTGCACATTCTTGGATTACAAACCTGTTCTCTCTGCGAAACGTTTGAATCATTGAGGACACGGTTGTTCTCCCAACATTCGGCTGCACTCTTCGACCAGCCTCAGCCATTGTAAGGCCACGATTGACAACATGGTCCACAATAGTGGCCCTTATTTCATCTGAAATACGCCTGTCTCCTCAGCCTCTTCTACCTCTTCCTCTGTTTTGCGTCCCTACCCTTCCTCCACGCATCCTTAGTCCTTTTCTTCCCGGCTGTTGACCCTGTTCGTTTCCTTGTTGTTCTTCCATTGTCAGAAATTGTAACACTGTGTTGTGCTCTGTTTAGATATGCTTGCCAATTGAAGGTTCATTAGGTGCACCTCCAAGCTTTTTTACATAGAGGTTGATCTGGTTGGTCATTGGTTGATCTAATGTTTCATACAATCCCCTTCATTAGTGGAAGTCAAGATTCACCTGAGAGCAATTCATCAATTCTGGACAAATTCACAACAACAATCTGTAAGAACAACTGGAATGTACTGTATGGAAAACTTGCTTGACCGATTATGACAATGAGTTCAACCATTTTGCAATTAAAGACATATTCAATGAACTTATGCCTAGATGTTTTGGGGAGTAAGACAATTCAACAGACCTCCAGTATATTATATGTTTGATCAACATGACGTAAGCAATTGATCATGTAAAAAACAGCAGATAATTGTACATGATCAATTGCATGCATGTACAAAAGCAATTGCAATTTGACCAAAACAATGATAAATTGCTCTTATCTTGTGCACAAGTGACTAGATCATGTGAAGGTTGAACAAGCAGTTTTGAGTGTCAATTGTGATCTGAGAAATGTACCAAAGCGACTGAGAAAAACTATAAGTATAATCTCTCATTCTCTCTCTCTCCCACTCTACCTCCCCTCCCGGAGGACCTGAGCTTTAGGACCATGCTTCAGGACTACCTGCCCTGATGACTCCTAGCTGTCCCCAGTCCACCTGGTCGTGCTGCTGCACCGGTTTCAACTCTTCTGCCTACGGTTATGGAACCCTGACCTGTTCATTGGACGTGCCACCTTGTCCCAGACCTGCTGTTTTCATCTCTCGCTCGTTCTCTACCGCACCTGCGCTCTATCGGACCGTACCTGCGCTTCAACCAGCCTCAGCCATTGTAAGGCCATGATCGAGAACATGGTCCACAATAGTGGCCCTTATTTCATCTGAAACGTGCCGATGTCCTCGGCCTCTTCTACCTCTTCCTCTGTTTTGCCTCCCTGTCCTTCCACCACGCATCCTTACTCCTCTTCCTCTTCTCGGCTGCTGACCCTGTTCGTTTCCTTGTTGTTCTTCCATTGTCAGAAATTGTAACACTGTGTTGTGCTCTGTCTATATATGCTTGCCAATTGAAGGTTCATGAGATGCACCTCAGAGCTATTTTAGAGAACTGGTTGATCATTGGTTGATCTAACGCTTCACACATTCCCCTTCATTAGTGAAAGTGAAGATTCACCTGAGTGCAATTCATCAATTCAGGACACATTTACAAAAAAAGTCTAATAGAAATGTATAGAAAATATGCTTGACAGATTATGACAACTGGTTCAACCGTTTTGCATTTAATGACTTATGCAATGAACTAATGCCTAGATGTTTTGGGGGGTAAGACTATTCAACAGAGAACCAGTATAATATATTTTGATCAACATGACATAAGCAATTGATAATGTAGGAAACAGCAGACAATTGTACACAATCAATTGCATGAACGTACCAAAGCATTGGCAATTTGTTCAAAAGAATGAGAAGTTGCTTTTATGATGTGCACAAGTGACTAGATGATGTGCAGGTTGAAGGAGTCGTTTCGAGAATTTCAATTGTGATCTGAGAAATGTAACAAAGGGACTGAGAAAAACTATAATGAATGCCTGAGCAGTGCACTGGTTTTTGAAACTTAGTTTATTGACGTATCATTGTCCAAAGACATGAGAATGTATTTCTCAGTGCACATTAGCATGAAATTGCAATGTTCTCTGCAACTTTATTCACACAGTATAACTTTCTAATGATGTCATAGTCTATTTTTCCCTGTGCAGGAGTATAGCTTTAAGGAAACATGGCCAACCTTAAAACATTAATGAACGCCTGAGCAGAGCACTGGTATCTGCAACTTTGTTTATTACCGTATCATTGTCCAAAGACATGAGAATTTCTTTCTCAGTGCACATTAGCATGAAGGCCTCCAGGTGCTCCTGAGTCTGTTTTTTTATGAATTTCACTGTTGAGAAGCTCCTCTCACAGGCTACTTGTGTGATGGACAGTGTTAATAGTCATTTGTAGGCCAGTCCAATCAGGCAAAATCTGAGCAAAGTTTTGCATTAGCAGAAAACCTCCAATGAATACTGTCTATCACAGTGTCTACAATGACGTTGTGTACTTTGAGTAACAGGTGATGCTAGTGGCTCTCCTGGCATTTATTTTTTATTTTTCCTGACCCTTTTCTCAGTAAGGGCAGTCTGCACTACCAGCTCACAGTCTTCCTTCTCTTGCAGCTTTCCATTGGCCCACTTCACAAACTCATCAGCTGATCTCATAACTCCTTCAAAGTCCCTAACACACGTTCTAAGGCTGTCCTCTGTCCCCTCAACCAGACGTTGAGCTGTGAGAATATACATTCCCCTTGTCTGTAAGTATTTTGAAAATGTGAAGGAAGATTTGAGCAGTGAGCACTGTCTCATACTTCAAACTGGTATCTATGCTTTGGCCCTCACAGTTGGCTTTATCTACTGTCTTCTAGAATGGTGTCTAAAGTCATAAGCACATCAAAAAACAAGGCTTATTGGACACAGTCGTCTGTGATGCTTGTCCTGACACATCTATTCCCACTTCTGCATACTCTTGTATGACTCTCTTATGAACACTGCTGTATCATTTAGCAGTGAAAACAGTGATGCACTTTCCACAACACTGTCAGTTGTCTGCCAGTACAAGATTCAGAAGACGGGCGTAACACCATATATGAATCTGAGTAGGAGACTGCTCAGAGAGAAGTGTCGAGAACCCCCGATACTGCTCTGCATATTAGCTGCACCATCCGTTGACTTGCCCACACTGATTAAGTAATACTTTTTTCAGTTGCTCTGCTAAATACTGCCCTGTAGATGATTCACAGTCCACTATAGCAGTCAATCTTTCATGAATGACATCTGTGACATATCTTAGTATGATAGAACACTGGTCCTTTGAGCTGATATCTTGATCATATCTACTTGGACTGAAAACATGACTGCCTGCCTAACTTCCTCTGCAATACTGGCCTTTATCAGTTGGCTGATGACATCCACAACTTTGTTGATTGTGTCTTTTGACAGCAGGGTAACAAGAGATCCTCTGCCCTTTGCACCAGTTTCGTGGTGCTTTCTTACTATTCTCTATGCAACTGTTTACATGCTGTTGGAGGCAAACGTCATATTTGCTCAAGAGTAGAATCAATTCTAGGACGTTGTCATGATTAACAGAAACGTTTCCCAAGCTATAAGCAGGCTCTGCTTTATCTCCCCTGTAGCTAAGGCCACATTTGCCTATAACTTTAATGACATCCACTATGCGTTCCATCACCATCATGCAGTCAATTGTATTTTCATCCTATTCCCTTACAATTGTGGTATTTGTATGTTTACTATTCTTATTCTACTATTAATGATAAAAAGCATAATAGGTCACTAGTAATATTTGGGTATAAATAGTGGTGATATTGAACTAATATATCTGTTCATGTTAGCTTGTTCACACAATGTGGTACAACAGCTCTACCTGTGCCTTCCGCAGCAGGGATTCTTCTGGGCACATTACTGGGTCCTGGCACTGCCTCAGACACTAAATCAAATTGTATTGTTATAATTGTTAGCACAAGTCCCCCCTCCCTATAAAACAAAAGTGTTCTGATCGTCTTTAACATTGAGCAATCCTACCTGCCCCCTCTGGCGTTATGGGCTCATGGCTGGCGCCTGGTACTGCCTCTTCTTCACTGCCAGCAGCAAACTGGTCTACTGGTACTGGCTGCTGCTTAGAGACTACTATAGACAACAAAGTGTCTCACACTTAGGTGTCGTCGCGACATAACATTTTGCATTTAACAAAGCACTTATTAGGCCACACAATTCCTTGACACTAAACTTGAATTGTGATTTATAGGCAACTGTTACACGTTATATTTTGTTATATATCAGTAGCAGGCTGTGCGAGTGTGCGACGAAAGAGCAGCCCACCCTTCTGAAAGTGTAACGTACATGTAGCCCACGTTTCTGCGAGATTAGCCTACAATAATCTATTTAAAAATATATTGTGTTTACCGACCCTGTCACCGGCCCTTTCGGCCCAACAACCAGCCCGGCCCACCAGTAATGTTCCCCTCTCTCCCGATTTCAGCCACTCTGAGCCTGCTCAGATCTACACAAGGTGATTGGGAAGTATGTGGGATAATGATGGATGACACCATCATCAGGTCCAAGGTCTGCCTCAACTGGGTCGTGTTCGAAAGGCCAAAACAAGACCAAACGTTTCCAACAGGAAGACGGAAATTGGCAAACTAACTGGACAAGTCCCAGTGCTATATCCAGGGCCGTAACCAGGGTTACGGGGGGGGGGGGGGGTTGTGTATCAACTTTAAAAACCAATTATCTTTATAGTTATCTTTGTAAGAATATGAAACACGCTGTACATAGAAATGTAAAGCACTTACCCACGAGACATTTTGCTAATAATTCTACTTCTTTCTCCATGTCATAACGGCTTCCAGGATATTTGTCACTACTGTGTACACATGCAAATATATACAGATTTGTAAATACAACACATGAATACTGGTATCATCTTGTCCAACACATCATTTCCCCTTACTACTTATATAATAATAATAATAATAATAATAATAATAATAATCATCATAACCATCATAATCATCATCATCATTATCATCATCATCATCATCATCATCATCATAATCATCATTATCATTATCATCATCATAATCATCATCATAATCATCATCATTATCATCATCATCATAATCATCATCATCATCATTATCATCATCATAATCATCATTATCATCATCATCATCATTATCATCATCATAATCATCATCATTATCATCATAATCATCATCATTATCATTATCATCATCATAACCATCATCGTCATCATCACCAATTTCCCCTTATGACTTATACTGTGTATGCTCTGTTAATTTCCTACTTGGTTAGGGGAAGAAAATACTACAGCTATGAAATGATAAGTAGTAAGTAATGGGTTCACCACGAAAAAAAAAACATAACAATACAAATATACTTCATTACTCTGTAGCATCCCTGCAAGTCCATCCCACCTATTGCACTGGTTCCTTTGAAGGCATCCCAGTAAATGTTATACAATGTATGTTGAAATGGCATACAATTACTGTCATTCTGAATGCCATTTCATTATGTTATGCAAACTGCAATGAGTGGCCTATGCCAAGGGGAGTGATTAACCATCTTTCTGGCTCTGCTGCTGTCATAGACCAGTCTTAGTCTTGGTCTGTCAGTATTAGACCATTCCTCCTATTAGAGACAACCAGGCTGGGCGCTTTGCCCTGAGACATTTCCTGTCACCCCATCAGTCATTGGCCATCAAAGATCCGACAATATGAATATCATTGCTCATGGATCAGATCGGAGGTGCTCTTTCATTACTTTTCTAGAAGGTTGAATTTTGGATATAAATATTTGAATACAGTATCTGATTTTGCTTTAGGATGCGATGCAGAAATGCATTACCACGTGGATGGTGGTTTGTGGTGACAGGGAGACTGGGCTTTGACTGAACGTTGCGGCACGCACGTCTTTGTTTGGTGCTACAGGGAGAAGTGGGCGTGTAATCCGCCAGGCCGCAGACACTTGGTTGTCTACATGAATTACTCACACATGCATACTACACATACACGGCAGCATGGAAGTGTCCATTGAGTTTTTCAGCTAAATAGTTTAACATCCAAACTGGCCAGTTTGTAGCCTATAGTCCAACATATGTCAACACATACAGCACAAGGGTATACGTCATTTTTATTGGCTCTGAAATATGTTCATTGTATTGGCGTTCTTATTCGGTCATGTCGATGATGATAATAGCCTAATATAACCTTGCAGTGTCCCTCATTTTAATGTTGTATTATTAATTCATATGGTATCCAGTAGATGGCCTCATTGTGCCTATCTATCCAAATATATTGCCTTCAAGTTCAACTTCGAGACAATTTACACATGAGATGTTTTCATAATTTCGTGGTTCATTTTATTTCAATCCGACTTGTGCTATTTTATCGAATCCCTTATATAACATACAGGAGAACCGGGACGAAAGTAACACTTTTTTTTGGTACTCACTCAAAAACGTTTTAGTAGGCTAAATAAATTGCTGTAATTAATTATGTACTTATACAAGTAATATCAATTTCGAAGAGTGAGTGGGCTTTAATAGGATAAAATGGGCACATTTCACCAAAATACCGTGTTGATGCATGAGATGGAACGAGCTGGTGGGGACGTTTCCAGAGACCCTGGCGCGCAGCTGAGTGCATATGGCGCACATGAAAACGTCTCATCTTCAGTCAATCTACAAGTAAGAGACTTCACTTCGGACACGTCAGTGATGGATAAGGACTGGAGACTTGGATGGAATGGGTATCTCTTCACAATAACTTAAACATAAGAAGAAGAGAACAAAACAACAGCAGCATGACACCCAGTGCGTAAGGTTGAGGAAACAGTGACTAACTCGTGCTCGTATTCTTGTTTATTTTGAGCTTGTGAGAAGATACACAAGTTGAATTGATTCTATCGGACGGTATTTCCACTCTCTCTGGATGTGGTCACACAGTTCTTCGGGTGAAGATAAAGTGAATTTTGAAAGGAGATATAATGTGAATTACAAACTGCTGGCGGTACTGAGGCTGCGGGCTGCATCTGGAACACACAGGAGGAGAGCAGACAGAGGCGCGCGCTTCTGCTGTAGACACATACGTGGGAAATATATGTAGAGCCTACTATTTCGAAGTAAACCATGGCGTACCATTGAGCTTTCTTTTGAGGATTTAAGGGCATTCCCCCAAAAACGGCTGTCTAAAAGAACCTGACAGCTCATCTTCTATGTAGTCACATTGCAATTTTGGAGACTCGATGTGGGACAAAAATGGACCGCACGAACGGACTGAGCTCCACGATTACCGTTGTGTTGCTCCACAGTAAGATGTAGCCTGTTATGTGTTGTTGGTGCTTATGGAAACTTGATTGCTACATTTTCATAAAACATAGGCTACAGAAGCCACGTTTCATGGGTAAAGATACGGACGATGTATTTATTTTGTTGTTATGATGCGTATGCATTTCAATTCAACAATATTGCAACTGCATGTCTACATTTCCATCACCGTCCAAAGCGTCAGGCAGCATGTCCAGTGCATGTGCCCTGCAGTTGCTTGTCCTGGATGGAGCGTCAATAAGAGTAGGAATATAATCACACGGACACGGCTCGTCAGTCATTAAACAAATCAGATAAACACAGTGCTAATATGATCAATAGACTGTATCGATGAGCCCGTCTATAAGGCTAATGATTGGCCCAGGC
The DNA here is from genome assembly GCA_023634145.1 of Thymallus thymallus. Taxonomy (NCBI): domain Eukaryota; kingdom Metazoa; phylum Chordata; class Actinopteri; order Salmoniformes; family Salmonidae; genus Thymallus; species Thymallus thymallus. Next base: position 38,752,015 of record CM042391.1, read on the forward strand.
TCTTTTTACTTAACATGCCTGCGAGAATATGGTGTGAAATTTTCAGATGACTGCTGACAGGTCATTGAAATAGACATATGATAAAGCAGAGAATCACAAAAGTTTAGATTCTTAGGTACATCATATTCAACTCTTCAATAACAGATGGAATACCTATTGTTGAAAACTGCTGCTCTAACATTAGAATGTCTTTGAGAATTCATGAACAGGATACATTTTTTGGCTCATTTCTAAAGAGTGCTTTTTGAATTATTTATAGACACTATTCTGCAGGATGATTGCTGTGATGAGCATGGTGAACCAGCCTCCAGACTTGCTGGTCCCCAGGCAAGCGGCCAAGGGTCCATTTTCCCTCTAATTGGCCTGACTTCAGGTGATTGGAATTATGGGGTGATTTATATCTCTACAAGCTGACAGAAACATGGATTTGAACTTCTCCACGGTCCGCGATAGCGATAATTTGCTGGAGAAAGACTCATCCAAGCGTGTTCTGACAGGCTGCTTTCTCTTTGCGCTCATCCTGACCACACTGCTGGGGAACACACTGGTATGTGTTGCAGTCACCAAGTTCCGCCACCTGCGCTCAAAGGTCACCAACTTCTTTGTGATCTCTTTGGCCATTTCAGACCTACTGGTGGCCATCTTGGTGATGCCATGGAAGGCAGCAACAGAGATCGTGGGCTTCTGGCCGTTCGGTGCTTTCTGTAATGTCTGGGTGGCGTTCGACATCATGTGCTCAACAGCGTCCATTTTGAACTTATGTGTCATCAGCGTGGACAGATACTGGGCGATCTCAAGCCCATTCCGCTACGAGAGGAAGATGACACCCAAGGTGGCGTTTATTATGATCAGTGTGGCATGGACGCTGTCTGTGCTAATCTCTTTCATCCCTGTGCAGTTGAACTGGCACAAGGCTGCAGCGTTGGAGCTCAACGGCACTTACGGGGAGCTGCCGCCGGACAACTGCGACTCCAGCCTTAACAGGACCTATGCCATTTCCTCCTCCCTCATCAGCTTCTACATCCCTGTGGCAATCATGATCGTGACTTACACCCGGATTTACAGAATTGCCCAGATACAAATCAGGAGGATCTCAGCCCTGGAGAGGGCTGCGGAGAGTGCCAAGAACCGCCACAGCAGTATGGGGAACAACTCCAACATGGAGACAGAGAGCTCCTTCAAGATGTCTTTCAAAAGAGAAACCAAAGTCCTAAAGACCCTCTCTGTCATAATGGGGGTTTTTGTGTGCTGCTGGCTGCCCTTCTTCATCCTCAACTGCATGGTACCCTTCTGTGAGCCCAACGGCACCTCTGATTTCCTCTGCATCAGCCCCGGTACCTTCGACGTGTTCGTCTGGTTCGGCTGGGCCAACTCCTCACTCAACCCCATCATATATGCCTTTAACGCGGACTTCCGCAAAGCGTTCTCCATACTGCTGGGTTGCCACAGACTCTGCCAGGGCAGCAATGCCATTGAGATAGTGAGTATCAACAACAATGGATCCCAGCCGCCGGCGTCCCAGTATCAGCCCAAAGGGCACATTCCCAAGGAATGCAACAATGCCACCTATGTGATTCCCCACAGCATCCTGTGTCAGGAGGAGGAGTTACAGAAGAAGGATGAGTTTGGGATTAAGACCTTGGAGAAACTGTCCCCGTCCCTTTCTGGGAACTTGGGCAGCGATGCCGATGTGTCACTGGAAAAGATTAATCCTATAACTCAGAACGGCCAACACAAAACTGTGACATGTTGAGCGGTGTATGTATTGGTGTACGAACATGAGAAGGAACCCAGAGGGAGACACCTGGCAGTATGTGGTATATACAAAGTGAGCTTCACTGCGAACCTTAAAACTCGAATCACTATGGAAATCTACAGAATGTTTCAAATGAAGGCACTTTATCCTGGATAACTATCTGCAAAACACCTTCAGCATTTATTAATGAAGTATAAACAGATTTGTTGATAAATGTTCCATAACTTGAATAAAGTAAAACTAAATACACATGTGTATACATGTGTTGTACTTACAAATATGTATACATTTGCATGTGTACACAGTAGTGACAAATATCCTGGAAGCCGTTATAACATGGAGAAAGAAGTAGAATTATTAGCAAAATATCTCGTAGGTAAGTGCTTTACATTTCTATGTACAGCGTGTTTCATATTCTTACAAAGATAACTATAAAGATAGTTTTTCGTTTTTTCGATGTCAACCACAGTGTGTAATTATTTAAAATTTTATTTATAATATTTATCATAATTTATTAGAGAGTTGAATACACTTCTGGGTAATGATAACTGGGTAAAATAATATGGATAGGATGGTGAAAATGATTAAAAACAACCCTCATCTACTCTTTCATTTGCATTGTTGTGACGTTGAAGTGGTAAGCCTCAGAGTGGTACAGTTGTGGTAAGGTATGGTGCATACACATGTATGCATTTGATATTTAGAACACTTTGTCAGTAACGGAGGTATGCTTCAAATGCCTTTAATTTTCACTGAGTCAAAACGTCATATGCCAAGTATGCCATGTTTCTATATAGTTTAGTTGCATTCCCCTTTTGTAGTACATGATTTTCCCAATTGGGAAATGCAAAAGTGTAGATGGAGATCACTCTGATTGTCACACCGGATTTTAAAGAATCTTCTGTCAAACTTGATTTTATAGAACAAACTGTCAAACCTGACTTTAAGAACAAACACCATGTGTCTTTAACAGACCCATGTGAAACAGGGCCTACTTTCTAAGCCCTCCTAGAACCCATCATCACATCAGCAAGTCAGGTAAAGTCTACCAGCGTAGCTTTAGCATTAGGCATCACCGTGGACACAGCTCTCTCCCAACAACAACCCCATTACTCTCTCCCACTAGACACTCCTTCCACCATAAAGTGTCACCTCTTCTCACTCTTAGGGCATCAGTGATCCCGTTGGCAAGTCAGGGCTCATCAGACAGTTCTTATAGTGTTTTAGAATTGGCATCCTATTCCCTAAAGGCTCTGCTCAAAAGTAGTGCACTATATTAGGAATCAGAGAGCTGATTCTGATTCTATTAATGGTCTGTTTGCATGGAAACAACCAGCTTAGTGAGCAGCAGTTATTAAATGCAATTATTGCACCTAACGCAAGTCAACAGTCACCCAACCAGAACACAATTGACACGTTGTGACCTTTGCTAAACTGCTGAAAATTGATATTGTGAATTGTTTAAGCTGGAGCTGTGATGTTTTAGGGAACAGTCTGACTATTGTTGTGCTCATAGCAGCCATTTTGAAAACACCCACTGTATGCTTTGGTCCTCTTCTGATCAATTATCTAATTTGCACCTCTGGATGATGAGTTGTTCTCTATGCAGTTTTGAATTTGACCGATGGCAAACAATATGTTGTTAGTGGAAATGAGGAGCAATTATATAGAGCTAGTGTGGTTAAGGCTTTCAATTAGTACTTGTATGTTAATTCATTTCAGAAGGCATTGGATGAAACTACATTGGAATTAGGATAATGTGGGTGTAAATTGTGTGATGGACATATTTTCACACTCTTTACAGTTCCCAATTTATCATAGCTCCATGATGGGAAGTCCCATAGCCATGGTCTTGATGTCAAAATTAACTAGAGTTAATGCATTGTGTCTCAGTTGATTCCAGGCCTCAACCTTGTTCTTGTATCGCCAGGTGTAAAAGTATGGAGTTGTCATACATCGATGGTCATTTAATGGTATGGGTCTTAAATAGGTTCTGGGAAATCAAATTTGGTATGAATGCAACAGGGAGAAAGTTTTTGATCAACATGCTACTTATGAGTTACAAAAAGAGGTTGAGAAGCTCCCTAGCTCCACCCCCCTTTTTATGACCTCATCTTATTTGCCTGGCCCTGGATTCTTAGAGTTTATGTCCATCAAGTCTAGCCTTCTATGACAAGTGCCAAAATATGAATTCCCTCTGTCATTTTGTAGAATGCTCACTGCTCAGCTCTACTCAAATTGTCAAGGGGTGCTTGAGGCCATCAATCCCATAATAAAGTAAAAAAAAAAAAAACAGTGCTGATTTGATTTAGTAGCATCTGATTTTATTTTTTTCTCTCCAAAGGCATTATGTCCTTGACGAAGGTAAAACTGCAGCAACTATATGAAGTGAAGGTTGGCCTTTTTTCATTTTCTACCATATCAGTTGTCCTGTTCCCAAATATTTACCTGTCTCTCTATGATGAACTATATCCTTTGCTTATAATTAATTTTCTAATTGGCTATAAACATGAGTCTGCTCAAATCTACAATAAAAAAATGTAACTCTGCAGTAACTCTGAGTAGCTATGGAGAACATTCCAGAATACTTTTTTTGTTTGCTTATTGCTCTCCCTGTCAAGCCCTGTCTAATCAGTGGAGAAGCTGTTACTCAGAGGGATTTAGTTAATTAGTAAACACTCCTTCCCTGCTGTTCCCCTCTGTGGTTCTATCACAACAACACAACATGCACACCTGGGCATACAACTAGATAATTGGGCCTGCATAAAGATGCCCTATTCAAACAATTGTCGATTCATCTTTTTTTCCAATGATTTTGCTGAATGTGAAGTCCATGCTGTGAGATGACAATGTTTTATAATGTTTTCTGAGTTTTATTTGCTTAGCCATATGAACAATTATGACACTGGCATGGCACTATGAAGTATCTGAGGGTTGTCCAGAGTTATTGGTTTTATACATTTATACAGATTAATATAAATTTTGGTTTCAGATGGTTTAACCATCTTGCTTGTTGCTATATCTGTATAATTCCTGAGATTTAAACCGCCAAGTTTACCAGTCATGTTGAACTCTGCTCACCACAGTTTACTGGCACTTTATGATTTGGACATTGCATTGCAAAACTACAAAAGCAGAATGCCTTGTTTGCTCAAATGGCTATTCTAGGGGTGCCCCACAGGTTATGAGAAATAAGTGTATTGTTCTGTCTAGATGTTTGTTGTGACATCACATGTAACAGTGCTTTTGTTAACCTAGCTGACAGCAAAGCATTCCTCTGCATCAAACAGGAAAATATAACTGTCTCCTTGTATGACATTAAACAACATCCTTTTTGGATGGGTCCAACTACAGGGGTATTGTTCTCCAGCTCATTTTGTTGAGATTATTTATGTATGATGGCACCCCTACCTCGACATTCAACAGCAAAACTTCATGTAACATAAAATGAAAAACAGTATTGTATAATTGTTCAAATCTATATGTGAACACAAGTGCTTTTTAAAAATCTTTAATCCTTAAATGTGAGTAGAAAACTGTTTGTGCTGTTTTTCTGTGTGGATTTATTGAAAAGTCAAGGCACTCGTCAGTCAGATGAAATATGTTCTGCAGTTGTCAAGAAGGTGTTGAAGAATTACAATCCTCAAATGTATTACAGTACCTAGTTTACAGTTTGTACAATATGTGCCCTTACTACATGCAGAATAAACGTGTATGTTAATTTTTCGCCACTGTGCCATTGGTTTGTATTTATTTTGATGGGGTGACTTGGTGTGGTACTCTAGTTTGGTTTCAACTGTTTATTCGAAAATGAAGTATTTGTGGAGGATCAGTAGGAATTGACTTCTGTCAACAATGACGCACATTTTTTTTTCAGCTTTAACGGCCTCACTGTTCGTATCTCACATCATTTACATAACTAAATATGGATGAAAGAGTTGACAAAGCAGTCTGTGTCTGATCTGTCAAAGTCAGTGTCACTGATCTGATATTACAAATACAACTGCTTTTTAATCCCATTTTCAAGCAACAGTCAGTTTGTTTGAGGCTGATGTTAAGTCGACTTCACCATTGAGGGAGATGCTCTACTAACACATGTAATTTGTTCAATGTTTCTATTGAAGAATAATGTTACAGTTACAGTTTTTAAAAAAGTGTCTGTAAACATTGTGTATTGGTGTGGGTGGAAACAAGACCCTGGGTGACCACTCTGTGCCCAGCAGTTCACATTCAATTAGTAGCTCTTTCTATGGAGGAGAAAATACTGTAACCCATTCAGCTCTGTGTCTGTAATACTGTACCACAGCCTTATTCAGTTCTGTGTCTGTAATACTGTACCACAGCCTCATTCAGTTCTGTGTCTGTAATACTGTACCACAGCCTCATTCAGCTCTGTGTCTGTAATACTGTACCACAGCCTCATTCAGTTCTGTGTCTGTAATACTGTACCACAGCCTTATTCAGTTCTGTGTCTGTAATACTGTACCACAGCCTCATTCAGTTCTGTGTCTGTAATACTGTACCACAGCCTTATTCAGCTCTGTGTCTGTAATACTGTACCACAGCCTCATTCAGTTCTGTGTCTGTAATACTGTACCACAGGCTCATTCAGCTCTGTGTCTGTAATACTGTACCACAGCCTCATTCAGTTCTGTGTCTGTAATAATGTACCACAGCCTCATTCAGCTCTGTGTCTGTAATACTGTACCACAACCTCAATCAGCTCTGTTTCCGTAAGTGACATGCTGGGCTGCAGCCAAAAATGCAATGCTCCCATTCTTTCTGACTTACATCTGAACAAGACAGCATTTGTCTAGAAATCCAACAATGTGAGGGTATTCAAAAAAATTAGGACCTGAAAGTCTACATGGTTTGGATACAGTAAAATAAATTAATATGGTAGACGTTATAAGTCTTTGTGTAAGCCCGATGCCTGCAGGTTTGACACATCCCGTAAGCGGTGCGTACATTGATGGATGACCTGCACTTTCCCTGCAGATCCACACAGGCAGGAGTTGAAGGGGGGTCCACAGTGGAAACAGAGTCAAGGTTAATGACAGGCCGCAGGCGGTGCTTGCCATGGTGAGAGAGGGTGGCCATTAACTACTGCTGTAATGTGCTTATGTAACCAACATTCAGCTTCTCATTTCACCACCAAGCACAGCATCAGCACCACTGCTCGCAGTTCAGACTGGATTGTTTTTGTTGTTGATTTAATAGTACAGTTACAACAGGCATTAGGAGCTATGTTTTGTTATGTTATGTCTTAGCTACTGAGACGCATGGGGTGATTATCCCAGGTTTGTTTTCAGGGGGAACCAATAACCATGAGATCAGTCTGCATTATGGACAGCAAGGCAAAGCCTTTAGTGCCAGACAAGGGTTTTTATTACTGTACTTGAACTAAGTAGTATTTCACACCACTCCCCGGTTTGCCTTCTTCTGCTATACAGATATCTATAGAGAGTAAATATTTATATTATAGAAAGAGTATATGTTTAACATTCCCTGGAAGAGATACATAAAATGTTTTTTGATTCAGAGAGCAGTTGAAAGGGTCAAATTCATTTAATCCCCAGAATTTGACTTGATATGAGTTGATAACAGAAGTGTGTTCTCTTGATTAAAGTCAGTGTAGCTACAGTATTTTCCAAAGTCGATGATTTAAAACCTGGATGTTATCAATTGTAGGGGGTGACAAGGGCACTACCCAGCTAACAATTCTAGGGAGAGAGAATGTTTTTTTCTGACGGTTGGGAGAACATTCCATCAACGTTCCACCAAACATACACAGAACATGGTTGCCAAGTTCTCAAGATTTTCCCTTGAGCAAGGCACTTAAACATAATTTGCTCCAGGGGCGCCGTACTATGGCTGACCCTGTAAAACCACAAATTTCACTGCACCTATCCGGTATGTGACAAAACATACACTACCGTTCAAAATTTGGGGAAACTTAGAAATGTCCTTGTTTTTGAAAGAAAATCTATTTTTTGGTCCATTAAAATAACATCAAATTTATCAGAAATACAGTGTAGACATTGTTAATGTTGACGATTGTAGCTGGAAACGGCAGATTTTTTATGGAATATCTACATAGGCGTACAGAGGCCCATTATCAGAAAACATCACTCCTGTGTTCCAATGGCACGTTGTGTTAGCTAATCCAAGTTTATCATTTTAAAAGGCTAAATGAGGCAGAGTTGCAAAGAAAAAGCCACCAGTCTCAAAGTCAACAGTGAAGAGGCGACCCTGGAATTCTGGCCTTCTAGGCAGAGTTGCAAAGAAAAAGCCATATCTTCCTCTGTCCAGTGTCTGTGTTCTTTGCAACTCTGCCTAGAAGGCCAGCATCCCGGAGTCGCCTCTTCACTGTTGACGTTGAGACTGGTGTTAATGAAGCTGCCAGTTGAGGACTTGTGAGGCGTCTGTTTCTCAAACTAGACACTCTAATGTACTTGTCCTCTTGCTCAGTTGTGCACCGAGGGCCTCCCACTCTTCTTTCTATTCTGGTTAAATAGAAGAGACAGTTTGCGCTGTTCTGTGAAGGGAGTAGTACACAGCGTTGTACGAGATCTTCAGTTTCTTGGCAATTTCTTGCATGGAATAGCCTTCATTTCTCAGAACAAGAATTGACTGACAAGTTTCAGAAGAAAGTTATTTGTTCCTGGCCATTTTGAGTCTGTAATTGAACCCACAAATGTTGATGCTCCAGATACTCAACTAGTCTAAAGAAGGCCAGTTGTATTGATTCTTTAATCAGCAGAACAGTTTTCAGCTGTGCTAACATAATTGCAAAAGGGTATTCTAATGATCAATTAGCCTTTTAAAATGATAAACTTGGATTAGCTAACACAACGTGCCATTGGAACACAGGAGTGTTGTTTGCTGATAATGGGCCTCTGTACGCCTATGTAGATATTCCATAAAAATTTCCAGCTACCAATGTCATTTACAACATTAACAATGTCTACACATTATTTTAATGGACAAAAAATGTGCTTTTCTTTAAAAAACAAGGACATTTCTAAGTGACCCCAAGCTTTTGAACGGTTGTGTATATATCTGTTACAAAACACCAAAAAGTTTAATGACATTCAGAGATTGTCAAGTGTCATCACTCACTCTCCTTGGTGGGAATCTAAAGAATAATCATGTCCTATTGTTTATTATTTAGTGATTTCGTTAGTGATGGTATAACGAGCTCTAACTCTGAAAGTGTACACATTCTATTTATCAAGTTTACATCTAAATGTTGTATAAATATATGATTAAGTATGAGATAATTGTATGTCATATAAACTTTTCCTCAGTCAGTAACCACGCCCAAGTGAGCACAGACATTGTGTCAGCTTGATTACATTAGACCAGCCGACGTGAAGCGTATCTATTCTAGTGTACACTCCACTCGAAGACAAGCCGAGTCTCACACCGAAGTTGGATAGGACACTCAAACCCTTATTGAGAAAGTGGTTCAACAGAGAGATGAAGCTCAAATACATTTCTTGCATTTCTTATCTGAATGAGCGGTGGTTAGGGTGCTAAGTATTCGTATTTCCAGGAGCGTAGTTTCCAAATGTAACAACAATAGTTTGAATCTCTTTGTCTCTCCCTTTCCCTCTATTTCTGACCCCTCCCTTTTTTATAACCAAGCAGTCATGCTGTTGATAGTCCACTAGGGACCTGTTTTCATTGTATTACGTTAGTAATGAATAACCTATACGATGTGTGTGTGTTTATGTATTCTGTGTTATTATTTAGTTAGTTAGTAAATAAATAATTAAGCCAATTTGTGTATTACTGATTCATCAATAAGGTTAGGGTTCTTACAGATATCAAGGAGTATGCGACTTTCAGAATGAGACTGATATGAGGTAATTAATAAGTGACTGTTATCGATATACTCTATATATCTATATACAGTTGAAGTCGGAAGTTTACATACACCTTAGCCAAATACATTTAAACTCAGTTTTTCACAATTCCTGACATTTAATCATTGTAAAAATTCCCTGTCAGTTAGGTCAGTTAGGATCACTACTTTATTTTAATAATGTAAAATGTCAGAATAATAGTAGAGAGAATGATTTATTTCAGATTTTAATTATTTCATCACATTCCCAGTGGGTCAGAAGTTTACATACACTCAATTAGTATTTGGTAGCATTGCCTTTAAACTGTTTAACTTGGGTCAAACGTTTCAGGTAGACTTCCAGAAGCTTCCCACAATAAGTTGGGTGAATTCATCCTGACAGAACTGGTGTAACTGAGTCAGGTATGTAGGCCTCCTTGCTTGTACACGCCTTTTCAGTTCTGCCCACAAATGTTCTACAGGATTGAAGTCAGGGCTTTGTGATTGCCACTCCAATACCTTGACTTTGTTGTTCTTAAGCCATTTTGCCACAACTTTGGAAGTATGCTTGGGGTTATTGTTCATTTGGAAGACCCATTTGCAACAAAGCTTTAACTTCCTGACTGATGTCTTGAGATGTTGCTTCAATATATCCACATCATTTTCCTTCCTCATGATGCCATCTATTTTGTGAAGTGCACCAGTCCTTCCTGCAGCAAAGCACCCCCACAACATGATGCTGCCACCCCCGTGGTTCACGGTTGGGATGGTGTTCTTCGGCTTGCAAGCCTTCCCCTTTTTTCTCCAAACATAACGATGGTCATTATGGCCAAACAGTTCTATTGGTGTTTCATCAGACCAGAGGACATTTCTCCAAAAAGTACAATGTTTGTCCCAATGTGCAGTTGCAAACCGTAGTCTGTCTTTTTTATGGCAGTTTGAGAGCAGTGGCTTCTTCGTTGCTGAGCGGCCTTTCAGGTAATGTTGATATAGGACTCGTTTTACTGTGGATATAGATACTTTTGTACCTGTTTCCTCTAGCATCTCCACAAGGTCCTTTGCTGTTGTTCTGGGATTGATTTGCACTTTTCGCACCTAATTACGTTAATCTCTAGGAGACAGAACGTGTCTCCTTCCTGAGCGGTATGACAGCTGTGTGGTCCCATGTTGTTTATACTTGCGTACTATTGTTTGTACAGATGAATGTGGTACCTTCAGGAGTTTGGAAATTCTATCTATCTATCTATCTAATTCGGAGATGGTAACTCGTTAAACAACTTATTCCATGGTGCCCCAAATTCCTAATGAGTTCATTGTTACACGATTAATTTAATCGAGTAACAATAAAACATAGTTTATTGATTCAATAAATAACAGTCATCACATTAATGTAAGTCACGTCACAACACAAGCCAAGCCTTTGATACTGGGTAAGCCTACAAGGTAGGGAGCGATGTATTGGTAACACTTTACTTGACATCAAGTGTCATAACCATGTATACAGTCCATTCGGAAAGTATTCAGATCCCTTGACTTTTTCCACATTTTGCTAAGTTACAGCCTTATTCTAAAATGTATTAAATAAATGTTTCTCATCATCAATCTACACACATTACCCCATAATGACAAAGCAAAAAAAGGTTTTATTGTTTGCAAATGTATTAAAAATAAAAAACTGAAATACCAACTTGATTGGAGTCCAACTGTGGTAAATTCAATTGATAGGCACACAACTGTCTATATAAGGTCCCCTAGCTGTCAGTGCATGTCAGAGCAAAAACCAAGGAATGAGGTTGAAGGAATTGTCCATAGAGCTCCGAGACAGGATTGTGTCGAGGCCCAGATCTGGGGAAGGGTACCAAAACATTTTTGCAGCATTGAAGGTTTTTCAGCGGCAGGGACTGGGAGACTAGTCAGGATCGAGGCAAATATGAACAGAGCAATGTGTAGAGATCCTTGACGGAAATCTGCTCCAGAGCACTCAGGACCTCAGACTGGGGCAAAGGTTCACCTTCCAACAGGACAACCACCCTAAGCACACAGCCATGACAACGAAGAGACCGTAAAAAATAGCTGTGCAGCAAGGCTCCCCATCCAACCTGACAGAGTTTGAGAGATTCTGCAGAGAAACTCCCCAAATACAGATGTGCCAAGCTTGTCGTGTCATACCCAAGAAGACTCAAGGCTGTAGTCACTGCCAAAGGTGCTTCAACAAAGTAAAGGGTCTGAATACTTATGTAAATGTTATTTGGTATTAATTTGCTTTTTGTTTTTGCTTTGTCATTATGGGGTATTGTTGAGTAGATTGATGAGTGGGGAAAAACAATTGAAGCTGGTTATGACACCTAACACATTTATTCAAATGTGTTTTTTTCCTGCCAAGAAGTTCCCTTTTGTGTGAAAGTTTGTTTCTTCAATCCTTTGTTGTTATTGTAATGAATTCTTTACAGTCATGTTTTTTTCATCATATTTTAAATAACTTGTAGAAAATACACTTAATGATACTGTCATGAAGCATTATGACCATCATAATCATATAAGCCAGATATGCCTATCACGTACATGCCCTTATATCAGTCATCAGTCATAAAGAGGGTGTCTTTTCCTGTTCCTGAAATCTGCTCCTGCATTCCTCCCAGTCATCAGAAACAGAGCTTTTGGGTAGGTGCATGTCTGACATCAATGTGTGTGCAATTACAATGATAATTTAACATGGTCAATTCAAAATATATATCTATAACATAAGCATACTGTTGACACGTACGCTATGGTGTAATGGAATGTTTTGTCTTGTGTGGTAGATTTTGTGGAATTTTACACTCTTAGGTAGGTTTCATAACTAGCCATAAAATATCTCAATATATGTCAAAACCGGTCGAAATATATGTGTTATGACCATATTATAACAGGTTATGACAAGTTATGTCAGCTGTTATGTGATATTATGACATGGTTATGACCATGTCAAAACGTATTATGATGCTGGGTGTCAAGTAAAGTGTTATGTTAGCCGAGATTGACAGTCTATTTATTGTGGAGTTGAGAAAGCAAACCATGATATTGTAGTGCCCGAAGTCTGTATGCTGTATGTTCATTGGTTGTATGGTGCATCGGCACAGAAACCTGTGGAAGGAAAATTTGTTGCATATATAAACAGGCAGGAAGAGTGAGCCTGTCTGTGCTGGTCAGAGAACCCTCATCCTTCTGTCCCGTAGCCCTGTTTGGCGTCGACTGTGCCACAAAAGCATGCTGAAGTGGCAAAGTTGATATCCATGTTTATAAACACAGTTATTGTATTTGTGGTAATAAACATCATTTTTAGTTAATTCTATGAGGGGAGGGTCATGTGAAGATATTTTTAACGTTGAGGAAGGGGGTACTTTTTATTTTATGACACCTTGAGTTGGACCAGCCCCCCCCCACTAGTAAAATGTTTATCTTTCCCTTATCTTAACGTGTAAAGGTTTCTCCTAACCCATAGAAAACTGGACACATTCATGTTTTTGCCACGTTCCCAAAAAACGTATCTAGAACATTAATATCTTATATTCTGAGAACATGGCAACCATGTTCTCTGAATGTTTGGTGGGACGTTGATGGAATTTTCTCCTAACGCACAGAAAACTGGACACATGAATGTTATTGAAACGTTCCCATGAAGCGTGTCAAGAACATTCATATCTTAAGTTCTGAGAACATGGTAACAACATTCTGGGTAAGTTCTATTTGATATTAAAACATGAGTTAATAACCTAATGAGACTCTTAAGGGAATGTTCTCTAAAGTTGTGGGAACGTTTATTTTATTTGAGATGTTTACAGTTCTGCTGGAAATGCAACAACTTGACTTTGCTTTGATGTGGAGTTCTGACAAATTAATTTTACAAACTGGGAGCTACAAGTTAGGAAGGAAAGTTTCCCTCAGTCACCTCTTTGAACCTCCTTCATGTCACATTCTATTACTCTTATCAAACAGGCAGGCTAGCAAAGGCAGACTTTCCTACTGCTTTCTATTTCTGCCCCTGACTCATGGCATCTGTTCAGCACCCATGCAGCGATGCGATTTCTATTACTTCTCCTTCTCCTCTAATTCTAAAAGGCTTCCCAGCTAACACATTTGGTTCTTTGGAAGTTGTGGGAACGTATGTTTTTGGTTTCACATTGGTTGAGGGAATGAAGACGTGTTTCCTGACCTGTAAAAATTAACGTTTTTTAAACATTCTGAGAACAGAAGTGAACATTTCTCCTGTTCTGGGGAACGTGTATGTTTAAATAAGACATTTAATAACACTGTTTGCTTATTTTGGGTTAACTTTTTAAAAACTCCAAGCACAGATAGGACAGATGGAAATGTATTTCCTTAGGCATGAATCATGCAAACATTAACTCTTGTGACACGGCATCAGTAAGATTCAAACATATATTCTTCTGTTTTTCTATCCATGGAATTAGTCCACTGCACCACCAGGATGGCGCTAGCATGCCATGTTTTTAACACATACAAAGCTGTTAGTCTATTATACCCAATTTAAAAGGAAACAAGCACTTATTAAGATCAGGTGTGGCCAATTAGTGGGCACGGCCAACATATCTGAACACACTTAACAAGATAGAGCATACAGAGATTTTTGTTGATGCTGAGAACGGAATGTATATAGATTTTTTTATTCTTAGAACGTTCTCTGAACGTTACAACATTTTCTCATGTTTTATAACATGACTTTAAATAGAACCACGAGGAAACCTGTAGATAGATAGATAGATAGATAGATAGATAGATAGATAGATAGATAGATAGATAGATAGATAGATAGATAGATAGATAGATAGATAGATAGATAGATAGATAGATAGATAGATAGATAGATAGATAGATAGATAGATGCCTGGTTAAATTAGCTGTACAGGTAAATATACAGTTATATTTACAGATAAGTGAATACTTGCATGGTTACATAAACTGTACAGGTAAATGACAGGAAGAGAAACTTAAATATCTAAATGTGTGTATGATATCATTTGGGGTAATAATAGTAATTCCCTTAAAATACAGTCTTTAGTGCGCAGGGTTGAATTAAAGATAACTGCACGTATTGCACATTTGATATACTAAAAGCAATGAGAAGTGGTGCAAATGACAGTATACTAATATGCATTCCTGAGTGAATGACTACATAAGTTAGGTCCAGTAATTACTTGCAATATTGCATGTGATATGATATAACAACTGTACATGAATATGTATATACAGACCTGCATGAATAAATAGGTCCTGTTATGCTTAAGTACTTAAATTCCCACTGAAGAATGTTATTTCTTAACATTCTCTGAACTATTTGAGAACATTCCCAATGTCAAACCAGTTGTAAAATGTTCGTAGAATATTAGAAAAAATATAATTAAATGTTTGAACTTGTAGGAAACGTTAACCATAGGACAACCATGCTCTCACCAAGCTCCAAGAAACATATGGTTCTCAGATTTGTATGTGCTAGCTGGGTTGGTGTTGGATAAAGCAGATCATGCCCATGGTTGTTCACCGCTCTGGTCTAGCAATTATCTCAATAGTTGCCCATAAATTTTGCATTCCACTGCCTGTCTGCTGACAAAATTATAAATTATAATTATAGTCTGGCAAATCGAATTCTTGTGAGTGAGTTAAATTCAGCTCATTTACAGCATTCTCTGCCCATCTCTGCTTTCTTTGCTTTTGAAGGTTCAACAGTCGGATCAGGTGCAATTTCTGGCCAATGACGACCTCCAAGCCAAAGAAGTAATTTGCATCATACCTACCATCACACTCGCATAAATCATACCCTTCAGATTGAGGGGGGAATTTTAACAATGTAGCATTCTGTTAATTGATTGATTTATTTAAACCAACATAACGCCTGAAAGGCCTGTTAGGATTGACATGTTTAAATACATCCTAGAGAAGACTTTCCGGAGAAAATTGAGGGAAAATGTACATGCTACGACTGTGATATGGGGTTGTCTCACCTTGCTATCTTAAGATGAATGCACTTATTGTAAGTCGCTCTGGATAAGAGCATCTGCTAAAATACTAATATATAAATCTAAATGTAGAGAAGTCACCACACCCTTACCATTACACACCCCATCCTTTAGAGAAGGGCTGTTCAATGTCGGTCCTGGAGGGCGGAAATACTTCTGGTTTTCATCCTTTACTTTTAACAAGGGACTAATTCAGACCTGGGACACCAGGTGAGTGCAATTAACTACCTGGTAGAAACAAACCGGAATTGAACAGCCCTGCTTTAGACGGCAGTACAAACTCCCAGAACTGATTTCCTGTCAGAGGGCTTACTACAGGAAGGATGTGTCCACTTTCTGCAAATTGTGCCAATCTCAACATCAGAAATGGCATCTTAGTGTTTTGACCACTAATTATGGACTACTGACGCATGGTACATGGTCTGGTCTTTTGTTTCTACATAGTTTGTTTCTCCTCAAACCTTTTCACAGAGCCAAAGACCTTTAAATAAATAACCAAGTGTGTGAATTCTACAGATCTAAGATGAGACATTTGAAGTTCCAGGTGAGTTGATTGCCTCTAGGTAATACAGACATACACCCTCTCAAATCAAATCAAATGAAAGTTCATTGGTCACGTACACAGTTTGGCAGATGTTATAGCAGGTGCAGCGAAATGCTTGTTTTATTGGCTCCAAACAGTGCAGTAAAAATGTCAAACAAGTCCACAAATAATAAAAACTAGAAACAAGAGCTCACTGATTTCAGGACGAATCCAGTTAACAAACCAAATAACCCTATATCCGTAATCCAAATAACACTATATGCATAATCCAAATAACATTATATCCGTAATCCAAATAACACTATATCCGTAATCCAAATAGCACTATATGCATAATCCAAATAACACTATATCCGTTATCCAAATAATACAATATCCGTAATCCAAATAATACTATATCTGTAATCCAAATAACACTATATCCGTAATTAAAATAATACTATATCCGTAATCCAAATGCAATCTATGCACATTTACATCAAAAGGTAATTAGGAAATTATCATGCACTCCAAAAATCAGAGGGGGCACAAAGTACATGAGAATGGCTGAGGGCTGGTCCAGAGGACCAGAGGACCCCAGTCTTCAAAGGAAAATTCCACCCAAAAACTCTCTTTTGGTATTTATTTCCTTGATATAGTCCCAACATGTTTTGCATGTCAGCAATCAAGTTTTCATCTGAAACAGCTATTTCCTGCAATCTAGAGCCACAATCTCAATGCTTAATTCTATTTTTCTGCATATCTAAGCATATCTCTTGAGCTGTCTGTGTCCTCCTGACTGGTGTTTTTTTTTTTTAAGTATCTAAATATGCTTCTCTGTGAAAATCTGGGTAAAAGTTTGAAAGGAATTAGTCTTATTCAGTATATTTATGCCCTGTTTATACCTGGGGCTAACATGGGTACTTTGTCCTGATCTTGTCTACATTCTGATTGTGCCACCATTTCCAGAAATGTGTCTACAGATGGTATTAAAATGTGTCTGTTATCCGTCCACTGTCTGCATTGTGACCAGATCTCCTGGTCCCTTCACTGCTATTTTTTCAAAACAATATTTATTTATTTATTGTAAGACACATTGAAAAGGTTTTCCGGTTCCGGTGGCATGCATTGAAATGCGTGGCTTTCTCGTGGCTTTTCTTTTGCAAAATACTAACGAATGAACAGATTTATTTTCAAATAATTGTCCAAATATAACATCACATTAAGGTGTGGGATGTATACTGTTTTATAAGGAACAATAGCAGGTCTATTTAACTCCAGCAGATGGCATTTTCTGTCCGTTCACAATTCACCTCTGGGAACATGGCGGCTCTCAACACCCGACAACAGAAAGAGTTGGCCACTACTATCCTAGAGATTGTTCGTAAGAAAATTACCTCTGCTTTGACTTGCAATTAAAACTGATTAATTAATCTCTTGCACTGCTCACATCTAAAGTGGATACTTATTCAACTAAAGTGAAAAGTTTGGAGACAGCTGCCAATGTGACAGAGGGGCAACTCCATGACCTGGAAATGGAGCAAACTAAGCTAGAAGGAGAATCTATTTCCTAAAAAATAAAACCGAATCACTCAAAAATCATCCCTGTGAATTCGATGTGTGGGTCACAGGTCTTGAAACTAATGTGGAAACTTAATTCATGAGCAATCTTTTCTATGAACTGTTTGGGTTGGAGAGGCTAGGTCCCATTCTGCTGTTAAACATTGTGCACCATACGGGTCCTCTCCGGAAGGGATCTCGGTGTATGATTGTACGAATCCACAGTTTTAAAGTCAAACAAAAAACAATTTGTCTCGTAGAATAATTTATGCGGAGAAGAGGATCAGTATCTACCCAGATATAAGTGCCGAACTGCTGAAACAGAGGGTGACCTACAAGAGCTGAGATCCCAGCTACACAAGCTAAACCTGAGACTTGGCTTCATCCACCCGGCAAAACGTATGATGACCTTCCAGAATACAACACACAGGTTATCCACAGCCAAGGAGGCTCAAGACTTCTTTGGTAAGCACATGAAGTCAACACACAAGAGGATGAGTCAACAGATCTAGGCTAACCCCAATTTGACTGGCTCAATAGTCAGGTATGCTATCAATGCACAATCACGAAGCCTAGACTATGGAAATTCTCTCAATTGGGTAAAAGGAACACTATTATTATTATTATTATAGTTATTATTATTATTATTATTGCTGAACATTGGACTTCGTTATTATATTGCCTATGTTCCAGAACATTTAGACAAATGATGAATCCACAACCAATTAATAAACAAATGGACAATATTCAGACCCCTTGACTTTTTCCACATTTTGTTACGTTACAGCCTTATTCTAAAATGGAATAATTTAGGTTCCTCAGAAATCTACACACAATACCCCAGAATGACAAATCGAAAACAGGTTTTTAGAAATTGTTGCAAATGTATAAAAAATGTAAATGTAAATTGGACTTGATTTGAAAAGGCACACACCTGTCTATATAAGGTCCCACAAAACCAAGCCATCAGGTTGAAGGAATTGTCCGTAGAGCTCCGAAACAGGATTGTGTCGAGGCACAGATCTGGGGAAGGGTACCAAAAAATGTCTGCAGTATTGAAGTTCCCCAAGAACACAGTGGCCTCCATCATTCTTAAGTGGAAGAATGGAACCACCAAGACTCTTCCTAGAGCTGGCCGCCCTGCCATACAGGGAGGTGACCAAGAACCCAATGGTTATTCTGACAGAGCTCAATCAGGCCTTTATGGTAGAGTGGCCAGACGGAAGCTACTCCTCTGTAAAAGGCACGTGACAGCCCACTTGGAGTTTGCCAAGACTCTTCCTGAATGCCAAGTGTCACTTCTGGAGGAAACCTGGCACCATCTCTACAGTGAAGCATGA
Source organism: Thymallus thymallus (assembly GCA_023634145.1). NCBI lineage: Eukaryota > Metazoa > Chordata > Actinopteri > Salmoniformes > Salmonidae > Thymallus > Thymallus thymallus. The sequence goes on from CM042391.1 coordinate 38,771,057, forward strand.
TGGTGGAAGCATCATGTTGTAGGGGTGTTTTTCATAGGCAGAGAATGGGAGACTAGTCAGGATCGAGGCAAAGATGAACAGAACAACCTACAAAGAGATCCTTAATGAAAACCTGCTCCAGAGCGCTCAGGAGCTCAGACGGGGGCGAACTTTCACCTTCCAACAGGACAATGACCCTAAGCACACAGCCAAGACAACGCAGGAGTGGCTTCGGGACAAGTCTCTGAATGAGTGCCCCAGCCACAACCCAGACTTTATCCCGATCCAACATCTCTGGAGAGACCTGAAAATAACTGTGCAGCAACGCTCCTCATCCAACCTGACAGAGCTTGAGAGGATCTCCAGAGAAACTCCCCTCAAATACAGGTTTGCCAAACTTGTAGCGTCATACCCAAGAAGACTCAAGGCTGTAATTGCTGCTAAAGCTGCTTCAACAAAGTACTGAGTAATGGTCTGAATACTTATGTAAATGTGAGTTATCATTTCATTATGGTATATTGTGTGTAGATTGCTGAGAAAAATAAGGATATAACCTAATAACCTAATAAAATGTGGAAAAAGTCAAGGGGTCTGAATACTTTCCGAAGGCACTGTATTGAAGTGCTATACAGACTGTGTTTGCTTCCTTGTGAAGCTACAGCACATTCCATCCCTATTGGCTAAACTGTTCAGGATAGTCCCATAAAGACCGTGTTAAGGTAGTTAGACCGTGTTGCTAATAATAATGAGGATATTGCATTTTTTTTCAATTTTCTCTTCAGTTTTTTTAATTAATTTAAAGGTCTGAAGGGGTAACTGGTTACTTATTTTAATATTGTACTTTATATTCTTTCTCAATGCCTTATGACCATAAAACAAATATGCTGTTTAAGATCTTTCATAAGGTAAGGCTGCCACTCACCATTATGCTGCAACCCTGAAATGGTAGTGCAGGTGGGGGAACAGGGGAGGGAGGGGAGGTGCCAGGGAGGGGAGGGGAAGGAAGGGGCTCAAAGGGGGTGGGGTTTGAGTTCCCCTGTGGGTCCTGCTTTTTGTTTCACATCCATGGGCTTATTAACACTAAAGACAACAATTACATATTTATTTAACCCTTATTTTACCAGGTAAGTTGACTGAGAACACATTCTCAATTAAAGCAACGACCTGGGGAATAGTTACATGGGAGATGAGACAATTGGAAGCTGGGGATGATTAGCTGGCCATGATGGTACGAGGTTGGGTGATTGGGAACCTATCTGGGTTAGCTAAAGCTAGTTACGAGGTTGGGTGATTGGGAACCTATCTGGGTTAGCTAAAGCTAGTTACGAGGTTGGGTGATTGGGAACCTATCTGGGTTAGCTAAAGCTAGTTACGAGGTTGGGTGATTGGGAACCTATCTGTGCTAGCTTAAGCTAGTTATGAGGTTGGGTGATTGGGAACCTATCTGTGCTAGCTTAAGCTAGTTATGAGGTTGGGTGATTGGGAACCTATCTGTGTTAACTAAAGCTAACTTCAACAAATTGCTAGGTGGCTAGTATTATTACAGAGAAACAACAAAAACATTACAAATAATAATAATAATAATAATAATAATAATAAAGAAAACAGGACAAATGGCAATGACGCCTCTGATTACATGGTCTTAAGCAGAAAAATATCTATACAAAGTAACAATGTAAACTTAAGCAACAACACAAGAAAACTAACACTGGTCCACTTATACTGTACAATACTGTACAATACCAGGTGGGAGAGATACGAACAAACTCTTCCACCTAAGAATAACTGCTGTTTTTACCTCAAAGGCATATTTAAATTCATGAGCAAAAAGAAGTCTTCCTTATTAGAGAAGAAGAAGTATTCCTTATTAGAAAGAACAATGCAGTGTTTGTCTGTGATGTGTTCTAGTAAATGGTGCACTACCTCCATGGGTCATTATAATGGCTTGGGGAGAGAGCTGGAGGATAAGTTGACACTGAAGGATGAATCTAGGAATCCAGTCTAGATTGGACGCTGGTATATGACAGTGTTATATGTACACACACAGTGGCCAGTGGCCTAAAGGGATCTGGAATTGAACTCAATGAGGCTGCAGGCCTCCTAACAAAGCGGGAGTGCTAATGTCTTGTCATAATTGCTTTGGGGAGCTCTGCGATCTGGCCTGAGTACATCTTCCCCCTGGAATACCATGTTCTGTCTTTTTGCCAATGGCTTATGTGCTTAATGAATGTGACAAAGACCGTGTTATACCTGTTCATTTAACCAGACTGTATATTATGTAAACTATTATTACCCTCACTTATATCATACGCACTTTTAGATAATTAAGTATTTATCTGCCATCGACCTGTATAGTATAGTTAACCATGCAAATATTCCTTATTTATTTATATCTATACTTTTTTTTCACCTAACACTCTGTAACAATGTTTATTGTACATATTCAGCCATACTATGCAATGTCTTTTTATAGCTTTTTGCACTCCAGACTTCTTGTATTTTTATACTGCCGCTCTATGTTCTGGCATATTTCACCTGCCCTGTGTTTTTACATAGCTGCTTGACGAAGAAATGTCCCCTCGGGGATCAATAAAGTATCTATCTATCTATCTATCTATCTATCTATCTATCTATCTATCTATCTATCTATCTATCTATCTATCTATCTATCTATCTATCTATCTATCTATCTCTCTCTCTCTCTCTCTCTCTCTCTCTCTCTCTCTCTCTCTCTCTCTCTCTCTCTCTCTCTCTCTCTCTCTCTCTCTCTCTCTCTCTCTCTCTCTCTCTCTCTCTCTCTCTCTCTCTCTCTCTCTCTCTCTCTCTCTCTCTCTCTCTCTCTCTCTCTCTCTCTCTCTCTCTCTCTCTCTCTCTCTCTCTCTCTCTCTCTCTCTCTCTCTCTCTCTCTCTCTGCAGTGCTCACCAACCATTTCTGAGTCAAGATCACTTTCTTAGTCAAAATGCAAACCGAGATCTACCACTCTGATTTTTTTTTGACATTCCTTAAAAAACATATGCAAAAAAACATTATTGTAGCAAAAAGGTTTGATCAGTAAGCTATAGACCCAATACATTATCCCCTCATATTGGCTTTGCTTGAATTGCCCTGCCAATGCATTGTTGTTTGGGCCATTTATTATAATTATTTTTAACAATTTGAGGTAGACTTTACCGGCAATAGATCCGTTGTTGTATTATTTGCAATGCACAGCTGAGCGACTATACATTTAAATAATATGCTCTTTATTTTTATTTTACTGGGCTGATGGTGCCTGCATCTGATGGTCAGTCTCAGCGGAGGGAGAGAGCAGGAGACTGAGGGTCCGCCTCTCAACATCCCTCCACTCCCTTTCCTCCACTCTCACTGACCAAAAAGGGACACCGTCTTCCAGCTGATGGCAAAACTCGAGTCGCAACGCATTATTTCTGCCTCATGCACAAATACATGTTGTTACTCCTATGAACAGAGAAAGTGAAATATTCCTATTAAATAAGACCCAATCGCTACACTGTCCTACTCATTCATTACTGCTGCAGTGCTTCTTGTAGCGCTAAATGGAAATAGGAAGAACACGCATTTGTTGAATACAAAGTGTTGACAGTGATGAGTAAGAACTTAAACATGAAGTCACTCAAACAAACAGCAGCTCTTTGCTGTATTCGTTAACAGTCTCTCTCTATTCAAGGTTTGAAATGTATAGTATAGTTAACCATGCAAATATCAACTTTGCTGTAGCTTTCTTTTGTGCCTGTAACGTTACTGTAGACATGGTAATCTGAGACATCCGATTGGCCAGCGGAAGGCCTATAGGGCCCGCCGGGAAGACACAGTCTCTACCTTCAGACACATGAAATGGTTAAAAATGTCAACAGTTTGCCTACGCGGCACGCAGGGCAGCTGAATCGGGTGCACCTACCGCCAACAGCCCGAGATGAAGAAAATAAATAGGAACACAAGGCTTTATCATTGAGTTTTTTACAGAAATGTTTGGAGATCGACCAGGAATGCCTTGGAGATCAATCAGTCGATCGTGATTGACAGTTTGGGGACCACTGGCCTAATGCATTTATTTAAATTGACTGATTCCTTATGTGAACTGTAGCTCAGTAAAGTCTTTGAAATTGTTGTCATGTAGCGTTTATATTTTTGTTCTGTAAAGCACGCATAGGTCGTCGCAGGTCTGTAATAATCTGCACAGAATCTCGAATGACATTGATCACTTGCATAATGTACAGATGATATGAAAATAGAGCTCTTTGACCACGCACACCAGTGGTGGGTTTGGCGTTAAAAAATAGAAGCAAGCACCATCATATCATTAAAATATGGTGGTGGATCTTAGATGTTATTGGACTACTTTGCTTCCACTAGTCCTGGGGCCCTTGTTAAGGTCAATGGCATCCTGAAATGTATCAGTACCAGGACATTTTAGCCAAAAGCCTGTTTGCCTCTGCTGCAACATCAAGTGGATCTTCCAACAAGACAGTAACCCAAAGCACTAACCAGAATCCACAAAGAAATGGTTACACTACCAAAAAAATCTACATTTTCCAATGGCCATCTCAGTCTTCGCACTTGAACCCCATTGAAAACCTGTGGTTTGAATTGAAGAGGGCAGTCCATAAGAGCAGACTGAAGGATATCAAGGATCTGGAAAGATTCTGTATGGAGGAATGGTGTAAGATCCCTCCCAACTTGTTCTCCAATCTCATAAAACATTTTAGAAAAAGTCTGTCGCCGTTATCCTCGCAAAGGGAGCTAGAGTATTGAAGACAGGGCTGCCAATAATTGGGATTTATTTATTACAAAATCTCTCTCTCTGAGCAAATGTATTAGTATAAAATAATATAATTTCCACATTGTTTTTGAGCATCCAAAATAGCCTGGCTCAGTATGTGCGTTATTTATTTTATACTGTATTTTTTTGCTCATCTTTATCAAGGATGCCAATAATTTGGACCTGACTGTAACTCACTTAAAAAAATGTATAGTATGTACTGTATCTCCATATGAAATCTCCATTAAATGTCCGTCTAGTGTTCCAATAGTCCATTTAAATGCTCTTTACTACAGTGTTACATTCCGTCTGAACCACAAAAGTGCATGTTCTTATTTCAATCTGGAGTCAGAGAAAATTGAATGATTTATTCCCACTCTACGTTTCACTGCCCCATTGTTTATGTGCAGCAAGGGCTGCTTTAAGCTTGAGACGTGTGCAATTTACTTCCCCCTAAACTAATTGCATTAGAGACATGCCTATCCATACTTAAGTGCTGCTTAAGCTTAAGATCTATGTACTTTCATTTTCCACTAGAACTAACAGCATTGGAGATCTGCCAGCCTCTCCCTCCCTTTTTCCTAAGCTCCAGACGCCTCTGACACACCTCACTGCCCTCTCTAAAAATACTAGATACTGTAGGCTACCTATGGGACACACCATTAAATGTGCGATGGTCTATTCATCCCACCATTACATTTGTAGCTTTTTCCTGCAGCTAATGACCAAAAGCACAATCTTTGGCTTCATGGGTGGAATGCTATTAATATATTTCATAATTTCATAATTAATACAGTTTTTTTACAAAATTTTACATTTTGTTAAATTTGAGTATTCTGTGATGTATATCAAGTGTTATATTGAAATGCAAACTCCATAATCATGTGTGTGAGGTGTATACTTTTGTTTCAAAATAGATTTGTTTAAGACTACCAAGAATAACTCTGTGTGACCCTAATTTAGCCCACTGCAGTAAAATCAAATCAAAGGTTGACACTATAGCTTTTACCCTGCTGGTACTGGCCTCACCACCCCAAAACCACTACATTCTATGGTCAGAAGATGCTATTTAATTAATGTTTTGTTTATATCTGCGTTTCACAGATGAACAGTTGATCAGATGCACCAGATTTGAAATATTTGCATGCGTTTGGACAGGCAGATGCTCTCAAATTATGTCTCCATGATAGTATTTTTAATAATGAATTAGCTGGTTAATTATTTTCAACTGGAATCGTGTTTGCAGTGGTGTGTTCTTGCTGTGCTACACATTACTTGGCTAGCCCCTCTGATGATATGATTAATCAACTGCAGATGTGTGTTGACATCATGCCGTCGTCTCCGAGTCATTCTGTGGAGAAATATCTTGTGACAGAAAGCACGAAAAGTGTGGGCTACATGATACAAAACAGCTTCCTATAAGTAATCCATATTTCAATCCAGATTACAAAACAGATTTTAACCCCAAATTAAAGCAAGGGTTTCAAGGTTTAGTTTATTTCAAGTTGAATTCCCGTTTGTTGACACCTCACTATGAGCTATTGGATGTGAATTCAACATATTTTTCTGGTGCATTGTTCTGTGTTGAATTTGAGTAAAATAACATTTAGTCATGCCACGCACTTTTTTTTAAACTCATTTTACTACATTGCGTTCAGAAAGTATTCACACCCATTGACTTTTGTTGTTGTGTTACAAAGTGGAATAAAAAATGTATTAAACGGTCTACACAAAATACTCTGTAATGTCAAGGTGGAAGAAAATTCTAACATTTGTGAAACAATTATGAAAAATAAAACACTAATACATCTTCATTAGATAAGTATTCAACCCCCTGAGTCAATACATGTTAGAATCACCTTTGGCAGTGATTAGAGCTGTGAGTCTTTCTGCGAACATTTTTAAGAGCTTTCCCTACCTGTATTGTGCCCATTATTCCTTTTATTCTTCAAGCTCTGTACAATTGGTTGTTGATCATTACTAGACAACTATTTTTAGCCAATCATGGCTAGCAGGAAGGTTCATGTCTTTTTCGGTGGCTAAACTAACTAGGCTCATAATATAACAATTGTATTCGTATTTACAGATCGCATATACATTTGTTATTAAGGCACATTAGAGTTCACATGTTCCAGAAGGCATTTCTGCAAAAAAACGAATTTTTAGAAAAAATGTATGTTTACATTCAAAAGCCTCTCCTGTGAAGTAGTGACTCGCGACATACGCCTAGTTTCCTGGAACAAGTCCCATTTGGCCTCCCAGTGTCTGGTGGAAAGCAGACTGAACCAGGTTTTAGGATTTTGCCTGTGCTCCAGTCCTTAACGATTACAAGCATTGTGGTGCCAGGATAACAACCTCTCCCTCAACATGATCAAGACAAAGGAGGAAAAGGAGGACCGAGCATGCCCCCATTCTCATCGACAGGGCTGTAGTGGAGCAGGTTGAGAGCTTCAAGTTCCTTGGTGTCCACCTCACCATCCAACTGTCATGGTCCAAACACACCAAGACAGTCGTGAAGAGGGCACAACAACACCTATTCCCCCTCAGGAGACTGAAAAGATTTGGCAGGTCCTCAGATCCTCAAAAGGTTCTACAGCTGCACCATCGAGAGCATTCTGACTGGTTGCATCACCGCCTGGTACGGCAACTGCTTGGCCTCCTACCACAAGGAGCTACAGAGGGTAGTGCGTACGGCCTAGTACATCACTGGGGCCAAGCTTCCTGCAATCAATCCAGGACCTCTATGCCAGGTGGTGTCAGAGGGAGGACCTAAAAATGGCCAATTACTCCAGCCACCCTAGTCATATAGACTGTTCTCTCTGTTACTGCACGGCAAGCTGTACTGGAGCGCCAAGTCTTGGTCCAAAAAGCTTCTTAACAGTTTTTACCCCCAAGCCATAAGACTCCTGAACAGCTAATCAAAGGACTATGCGCCCCCCCCCCCCCACCCCCATTTTTATGCTGCTGCTCTGTTTATTATATATGCATAGTCACTTTACCTCAACTAACTTGTGCCCCTGCACATTGACTCTTTCTCTTAAAACTGCGTTATTGGTTGAGGGCTGTTGTATTCGGCGCATGTGACAAATAACATTTGATTTGATTTGATAGCCATAACTCTATGCTAGTAAAGTGTTGTAACTGAGTTAGGAAGGACACCTGTATCTTTGTAGTGACTGGGTGTATTGAACCACCATCCAAAGTGTAATTCATAACTTCACCATGCTCAACGGGATATTCATTGTCTGCTTTTATTATTTTTTACTCATCTATAGGTGCCCTTCTTTGCGAGGCATTGGAAAACCTCCCTGGTCTTTGTGGTTGAATCTGAGTTTGAAGTTCACTGCTCGACTGAGGGACCTTACATATAATTGTATGTGTGGGGTACAGAGACTGAGTAGTCATTCAAAAATCATGTTAAACACTATTATTGCACACAGAGTGAGTCCATGCAACTTATTATGTGACTTGGTGAGCACATTTTTACTCCTGAACGTATTTAGGCTTGCCACAACAAAGTTGTTGAATACTTACTGAGTTAAGACATTTCAGCTTTTCATTTGTAATTAATTTGTAAACATTTTGAAAAACATAATTACACTCTGACATTATGGGGTATTATGTGTAGGCTAGTGACAAAAAATTAAATACATTTAATCCATTTAAATTCAGGCTGTAATACATCAAAATGTGGAAAAAGTCTAGGTGTGAAAAATACTTTCTGAAGGCAGTTGCCTCTTGCCCCTTGCACACCCCTTGCACAGTCTTCACATTTACATCTAAAAAGGAATACATTTTATATTTTTCCTACAGATCTACACAACCTTAATAATAATAAGAAAAAAACAAGGAAAATATCTTGATTGCATATGTCTTAACACCCAAAAGACAACACAACATAGTTGGTAGAATTTTATTCACCATTATTCACAGCTGTAATGGCTGCCAAAGGGGCTTCCACCAAGTATTAACTCTGGGGTGTGAAGACATACACAATCAAGACATCTTCGGTTATTTATTATTTTTTTGCATATGTTCTATGATTTTTTCTTTGACTTTGAAAATGTGGAGTAGGTTTTGTACCTCGGTAGGATTTTTTTTTTAACCTTTTTTTATTTCATTTTAAGGCAGCAAAATGTGAAGACTGCAAGGGGTGTATAGACTTTCACTAGACACTGTTTCAAATCAAATCAACATTTATTGGTCCCATACACAAATTTGCAGGGGTTTTAGCAGGCTCAGCGAAATGCTAATGTTATTAGCTCTAACAGTACAGTAGAAAGTCTCAGAAATACAATACAAATACACAAATAATCCAAAATGTAAACAATAAATCAAGAAATGACAGATCGAGTCCAATTAAAAATCCAGGGGTAGATATATTAGAGGGGCAGATGTGTCAGAATCCAGAATTTTGATTATTTGTGTATAAACTGTCATCAAACTGGATGATTGAGTTGGAGTTGCGCGTAGTACGGTGTCATGGGTGAACAGGGAGGAGGGTGCTGAGCACACACCCCTGCAGGGCCCCCGTATTGAAGATCAGCTTGGCGAAGGTGTTGTTGCCTACCCTCCCCACCTGGGGTTGGCCCGTTAGGAAGTCTAGGACCCAGT